>CM053404.1:19397182-19428776 GCA_028644305.1 Xerus rutilus | reverse complement strand
TTTTTTTTTCCCTTTAAACTGTCCAAGATTAATGTGGCAAAAATAAAATGCCCCACAGGCTGCTTATTTTGACGCTTACTACAGCACATAAAAGTGAAGAATTAGCATGGAATGAATAATTTATTTAGCGCTTTACTGTTGTTTTAAACAAATCACTTCCATGAAAGCAATGTGTATTCAAGCAATAAATCACTGTTTAGCACTCTGTCACGAGGAAAAGATACTACTTGGCAGAATTATTGAATGGCAGTGCCTGGCAGGGAGGCAGGCACAATAAAGATAAAGACGATGTCCTTGCATAAAATGGGTTTTGCCTGGATCTGTAGGACAGGGTGGAGTGCGAGTTCCTTTCCTTTATTCACAAGGTTTAGTAAGCACCTACTTTTGCAACTGTATCTGATGTTATGACTCACATGGAGTAACTTGTTATGACCTCAGAGTTATTAATTTTATGATTGCAATTACTGTGGACCAAATACAAAATCTAAGTGCCAGCAATATTCCACTGAAACTAAATAAATTCTACACTCTTGGTCACTGTTTTTGGAGGCTTCGTACATATTTTATTTGATTATAAAGATGTATGTAAAATGGTGTGAGGACTTGCCTAAGAGGAAGTGGGAATCTGTACCGGTTTCATTGTATCCAGGCCATGGTTCAGGCAAGGAGCTAGGAAAATGGATAGGAAAACATTGTCCACAAAAGTCTGCCTGGGAGCAGAGGAATGCCAAGTGTGAAGCCCACGTGATATGTGGGTGCAGAATGACTATGTTGATGGGCGGAGAAAGAAGAGAAGAGTGGCAGGAGAAGACATTTAAAGGGAACAAGCAAGAATGCAGGATGACTTCCACAGGCCCCAGACACCAAGCCTGGAAAAGTCAGCTCCAGGAACCAGAAAACCAAACCCAAGTCAGACTCTAAGATTGAGTTGTCGATGCTATTATATACTAGCCTTGCTACCCACCAAAATCTATCTGCATCAGAACCACAGTAGAGGAAACTAGTTTAGGTCAAAAGAAAGACTCCAGTTCTTTTGTAATAATCAAGTCAGACATGAAACTGCTCAGTTGCCCCAGATTTGTTAAGTTTTCAACGTGAAAATAACAGCCTAGATTTTGTTGAGGAAGGAAACAAAACAATTACCATAGCTCCACAGGGCGTTTGACTACAAATTTCGAAATGTCTCTTCCTTTTTAACTGCCAAAGTTGCAACATAACCTGAGGTCTGACATTTGTAGCAGCAATGCCCAGAGCCCTCTATCACTCCTGTCAATGTCTGATAATTAGTACAAGATGATAATTCCTGGTGCTCACAACATAAAAAAGACAAAGGCTTGGTTTTTACACATCTGGAGGAGCAAAATCCTTCTATTTTATCAACAGATATCAGAAGGTTTCTGAATTACCTTATTTCCTGCTGGTTGAAATAATCATAGCAATAACAGATGACCCACAAGGACTTTAAAGAACTGGTTATTTCTTGACATTAATTTAAATGGTTTAAGTGAGAATAAATTAAGTTTCTTCTAGGTGGTTTCAAATTTCCCTCAAATTTGCTGAAAGCTGGAGACACTTATAGCTACTAGAGTAAAGGTGACTGGCTCTGAGAAATGTCATTAATTTGCTGCTTCACATCACTTTAATGATATTTGCTAGTCTTTTTTTTCTCCCCCCTATATTGGTGTCAGCATTTTATCAGGCTCAAAGAAAGCTCAAAATGTTGGCTACCCGCCAGGCAGAAATGGTTCACCCTCAGGAAGAAATTAATCAATGAACAACTATCTATTGAATGTTTACCATGTTCAAGGTGGAGCTGGAAACCTCTATGGGAGAAAAACAGATGAACGAAATGTAATTTCTGCCCATCTGGAATTTACAATCTAGGTAGAATCTGATTGTCACTCTCCTGTTCAAAAACACAAGGTTCCCTTGAATCTATAGAATTAATTTACTATTCAATAGGGCATTGAAGGTCTTTCCTATATAACACATATCTCTTTTCTAGTTTTATCTGAGGCACTTCTTGCAATTGTAAATTCTGCAATTCTGACTTCCTTCCATTTTTTGAACTGCCATGAATTTTTAGGACTCTGGGGCTTTCTTAAATTCTAATATCCAGCTCAAGTGTCACCTCCTCCATGAAAGCTTCCCAAACTCTCTGGGCTGAGTTTGTTTCATTTGTGATTCTTTAATAATGTATGCATTCATTATGGCGAAAGCACAATATTTTTATTTGTTTACCTGTGCTTTCATTAGATTGTAAATTTGTTGATTTTTTAAAAAAATAATTCACATACTAGATCAGAGCCTAACATAAAGGAATCACCAGCATACTGTCAACATATAATTAAACAACATCAGACATCCCTGTTTTAAAACAGGAGTCAATATGGTACAAATGAGATTATTTGTACATTCAGGCCTACCGGAAATACTGATACACAGTAGGTACTTAATAATAGTTTGATCAGAATCATAAATTCCCACTGAATATCTTACTTAATGATGGGCCATAAGTTACATTGTGGAATGGTGGCACATTCTCAAAAGGTCACAGATAGAGTGAGTGTGGTAGGTTTGTGATTCATTAGTTAAAGCAGCCTAGAGACCACAATGATGCTAAAAACTGGATACACAAAGAGTGAAGGGTCATCTGTGGATGGTCTCTAAAGCTGGGCTGAGAAATCTCTAGAAGAATTTTCATGTGTGCATGGTGGAAGTACAAAGAGCAAATAAATTTTGAGCATATAGGTGATACATGCAATACTGGAGATACAAAATTTAATCTGATAGCTATGAAAGAAATGGATTAGCAAGATCACACAGAAAATAATTTGTGTGGGTCAAGAAATACTTATCACAATTCAGTTCTGTAGTTGTATCATAAAAATAGCATATAGACAACATGTCAACTAATTGGCATGTCTTTGTTTGAAAAAAACTTTATTTAAAAAATAATACAGGCAATTAGCTGGGCCTGGGCTTCATGCTATAATTTGCCAGCTCTTGGATTAGAGCAATTAAGCAATTGAAAGAAGATGTTCAAGAATCTATTCAGATATACTAGTATAAAATTTTAGAGGCTTTAGCCAGAGTGGTAGAAGTAGAAATTTAAAAAAACAAAAAAGGAAAGAAAATTAAATACTGCAGTGAAAATTATATGATGATGTTTTAAGGTTTTAAACAAAGAAGACTGTTTAAACTGCAAATCATTAAGCAGATGATCTGACCAGAAAACCATAGTAGCTCCAAATCATGTTTTGTTTATCCTACACAATACTGGTCCTCAGTGTGTTTCCAGAACAAAGCAGATCAATTACCATCATTTAAATATCAAGCTGACATTTTTGCTTCTCTTAAAAAAGATACTGGAAATCTGGCAATATCAAGTTTATATTACCACCATGCCCAATCTGCTAAAGGAGTATAGCAAACTACCTCTTGCTTGCAGACATGAACTCTCCATCTCTCAGCTGGGCACACTCCATGGCATCATTTGTGCAGCTGTCACAGGCCCCGATGTGACAGGCTGGTGTCCTGACTTTGCCACCTTCTCTGGGAGAACTTAACCTCTGTGAGTTTCGGCTTCTTCAACATGAAGATGGAAAATGATATCTACTCCTACTTCATAGGGTTATTTTGAAGATCAACTGAAATACTATTATATAAAGCTCTGCCATATGGTAGTCCCTCAAATATTAGATATTGTAATTATTATTATTATGAGAAACGGAAGCCCAGAGAAATTAAATGAATTGCCCAAGTCCACTTGGTCAGTTGGAGGCAGACCAGTAATGGACATCTTATGACTCTAGAACTATTTCCAATACCCTGAGTATGTTCCACCACAGATACAATTGAGATATTTGGAAAAACTAAGAAAGGCATGCTCTGGAACCAGGAAGGGAAAGCACACAGAACAAGTCAGCGATGATAGACCAGCGTATCAAACCATTTCCATGGGTTATGACTAAATGCAGCATACTAGAGTAATGTAAGAATTGTATATCATTGACCTAGTTTTTACCAGTGCAGTATGAAGAAATTCTAAAGATTTGTAACAGAGTAAAATCTAAGCCACATTTCAAACCAAAGTTTGAAGATTTTTAGCTGTTTTTCATCCTGGAGAACAATGGTTGGCAGAAATACTAGCAAAAATACACCAGAGCATCCCTGTCTTGTTTATGAATTCTCAATCCCTGACTATTTTAAAAGTGGAGAAGAAAAAGTGTTAAGTCAACCACCTTCAGCTAATTAGTTCTTTCTACTTGGTGACTGTAAATCAATGATGAGAAAATTTCTAATACTTCTACCCTGGCTGAGGAGCTTTCTGCCACTCACTATCAGTTCTGTCTGTGAGTGGCCTTGTTGAGCTCTGTCTAAATGACATCTAGTGTTCTGGTTATATGCATTCCCTCCTTCCTGCAGCATTCAAGGAACGATGCTGGTGGCAGCTGTTTGTAATAAGCTGAAGGGCTGGCTGCATGAGACCAATTGTAACGCAAAGGTCATATTTTCTAAGCTGTTTATAGATTGCAATTTGTAAGGTTATAGTGTCACAAGCTGTCAATAGTTCAAGCTGGAGAATTATGACTATTAATAGGTCATTAATTCTTCATTTTTCTCCTTCAACACTCATTCCCCTAAGAGTTTTAATTTATTTCATTTAAGCTTGATTCCTTGAACTATGAACTAAAGTTTCATTTGATTATGAAGAGGAAAAAGGATGGTACAATATAAGTAATTCCCTAACAGATTTCAGGGGATCTGAACCAGACCACATTTAGTAATACTTAATAAAATCTATTTCCCAGGAGTCCAGCATTCTAGGAAATGTTTTATGTGGTCGGTATTCAAGAGGCTTAACATTTACCCACCTAAACATGTAATTACTAAAGTGTGAGGAAAATGTTGCTGAAAAGCACTGAATACTGAAAGCTGAAGGAGATTTGACCTATTTGTAAGAATTCATTAATGATAATTGTGTACTACCAGCAGTCTGCCCAATGTCTTTGGTAGAATGATTAATTGTGAATTCTAATACAAATTTGGCTACTGCATTTGTTGCACTTGGTTCTTTGGGGAAGTTATAAACTTCTCTCAATATTTTAAGACAACTATGGATGCTACATATACTAGCTTTAATAAAAACAACTGTAAGCAAACTTCTGGAGTGATCTTCCTAACTCACTCGTTTAACTCAAGGTAAAGAGCTTTGGTTCTAGTGATGCAAATGATTATAATACAATATGCTTTCAAAACAGACACAGGACAGAAGCAGATGATGTAACCACTCCCCTCAGGTACTCATGATCTCAGAGGATTCTAAAGAATAATTGATTTTTCACCTTTGAGAATTCTTTCCCTGTCTCCAATATTAGACAGAGGCAAATAAAAATGGAAGCACTAAGAAAAATAACCAATTATTTACAAGAAGACTGGTCAGAGCTCCTCCTCATCGTATCAGAGCACATATAACAGATGATTTGAGTTATTGTTTGTTCATTCTTCCTATCCATCCTTCCTTGTAAATTACCAACTATTCAATTTTGCAGTCTGTAGGCTGAAGCTCTCCTGCATCTCCCAAGCAGCTCAAGAAATGTGCTAAATGCCAAACATCCGTTGAGGATTCCTGTATTACAGACCCCAAGACTCATTCAAATCTATTGGTTTCCATTGTTTTTGCAGAGTTCTAAATGCCAGGTCATCAAGAATCAGACATCAATGTGTTACCCAGAGCCCAGTAATTATTTCTGTAAGGATTCAGGTACCTGTGAGTGGTCAGGTTTAATTAAAGAATTAGAAAATAGTCTTGAGTTATGTTGTGTGTAAGAGGTTGAATTGGATTATTCAACCATAGAAAAGGCCATTACTGAAATGCAGTTAAGGAAAAACACCATCTTTAGAATCTAACACAACTTAATGTCTACGATTCTCACTGTGCCGACTCATAGGAATAATATTAATATGTATATTTATGCATATATACATACATAGAGAGCTAAATAAATATTGATAGAGAGGAATCACTAACAGAATTATGCTTCTGTCTTCCGAGGTTAAGTATCATACTTTTTCAGCATACTGTATATTCATTAGCAAAGACAGCTTAGGTTGAGATTTCACAGTAGCTTAGTCCGTGGAATGTGGAAGTGTAAACAGAGAACTGTGCCCAGTTTTAAGGATGAGCAAGCAAGCTTAGATTTCAAGGGAGAGAAAGAGACACATGTCTTTCATCAAACTATTACCATTTCCAGAATCTATCTGAACTCGGTACTTGAGAAAAAATATCTTCCCAAAGCATTCAACTGTTAAGACAAACTGTCTTTTGACTTCTGCTTTCTATGGATCTGACTTTGCCCTCAGCTCCTTAAGGAGATCAATATCGCAGGTAGAAGATACAGACAGGATGGTTAAATATTCTAGAAAAGAGAAGGCTCTAGCTTGCTGGTTGTGGTTTGTTAGAACAGCATTTCAATATTGGAACTTTATTAGGATTTGGTTATAATTCACTCATTAATATACTGTTCCCCTAGTGTTAGTTTCTAAAGACAGAAAATAATGAAATGGAGACCACTTGATTAGTCCTGAAGGAAGATTACTGAGAGCTCTTTGATATCAGAGATCTTACAACCTTCACATTACGTCATCACACCTAGCTTCTTAGAACAGGGGTGTAACAACTGTTGGTCATATAAATGAAATGCTAAAGGACATTCAAACCATGCTGATTTTTAAATATCTATGTGGACAACAATATAGAGTTTATTACCTTCTTATCTCAGCATAAGTAGATACACAGTTATACTCTGGTATTATTTCGTTATATACTCTACCTTATAGGTAGTGGAAAACCCAATGCATACAATTCTAAAAATCAAAGGCAGCGCTGCTTCTCTTTCCAAAGAACAATAGGGACACCATCACAAACAGTCTTACTTTTTTTCTGTGATGCAATAATTGCATGCAATGGGCCATCCAAGTAAGAAGTGCTTCTGAATTCCCAAGGATTTATTTGCCTTTTTATCAGAACAAGAACTCTCATAAACAACAATGCCCAAGGTCTTTGAAAGCAGACTGTGCCCATATTAGGAGCTGTTCTTTTACACAGCTTCCCCTGGTAAACACTGAAGTTCATATAGTACATGGCCATCTCTGTCTTTGATTTTACTACAAAATACTGAATTGAAAAAAAATCCATACAAAACAGCAGCAGTAGCAAAATAGAAGCTTAAATCGCCTCAACGGCAGCAGTGGTGAATGGCGTAACTCTTGCTACTCTTAAGTTGTCCAGGGTCCTATTTGTAAAAATCTCATCTAACTTGGTGTTCATAGTAGAGTGGTAATTAAGGAAGTTGGTGAAATAAACTTAAAACAAGTGATTTAGAAACTAATTCAGGAGCTAATGTCTTTCACCAGTTCTTAGGTTAGTGGGAATTGGCAAGGCACATCATGCAACAGGGGACCCGGACCCCACATTTAAGTAATTTCCTTTCTACAAAGGAGAAATGTGAAGACAAAAATTCCCACTGGAGCATTATTTCAATAATAAACATGAGATTTCAAGAGGGTAGGATGACAATTGGTAGAGGAGAACAATTAGTTTATCTTTTTAGCCATTTTCAACTGTTTCCAGTGACAAGCTTATTTATTAACTAAAAAGGAAGCTACCTAACCAATGTCTCAAGTATTTCTGGGACTGCCCTGCAAAGCTTTAGGAAGAGCTGAGCAAACTTCATTTCTCAAAAATTAGATATTGATTACCATTCTTAACCCTAAAAATTATCATCTCACCCTCATTCATGCAGTAGTTAATGACATGGAAGTGAATTTTGTCCTTACACATATTTATCACTTTTTTCACTGGTGCTTTTCATCCTGAAACTCTGTAAACATCTCAATATAATAAAAAACATTAGTAATCATAAACCACCTTCTTGCTAAGCTGTTTATTATGGTAAGAATATGTATTTTCAGTGATATAGGCTTCCTATGCACGTCCCCCAAAGTCTTGCAATTGGAAGTGTTATATGATGTATTTAACAATCCAAGTTGAAATTACCAGAGGCCTTTGACTTAAAATTCGAAACTAGATTTTTTCTTTCTCATAAAATATGCTTTTATGTCTTATATTACATAGACAAATCAGAGTCACTGACATTCAGAGGCTCTCTAAATGCCTGGGACAGAAGAAAGTGGGCATTTATGAAATGTTATCTCTGTGCTGGACGTTGCATTAAGTCTATTCATGTCTTGTATCTCACTGATCCTTCACCACAGTCCATGGCTGCTGACAAGCTTATGGATAATGGAAACATGGCACAGAGGACTCCTTTCCTCACGGTGAAGTCATTAAGTCCAAGAGCCACAATTCAAAAATTGTCTATTTTTTCACAGATACAGAATGTGCCTTCATATCTTGTGTGTTGTGCTGGTGATCATGATATAAAAATTTAAAGTTATTTTTTAAGATTTGACTTCATATTAGACAGCAGTCATTTCCAAAATAAATTTGCACTTTGACTATGAGGTGGCTACATGTTATTTAGTTTATATTGATCCTACACGAAGTTTACTGAGTTTCTTAAAAGTTTAACTTATTTAAAAAACAAATTTGGAATTTTGAGCATATTTGTGTAGGTATGTGTATGTATATATTTACATGATATGCACCTAGTGCACATAAATAAAACAAATCCCAATTAAAAAAAAAACTCCATCTCTTTCTTTCCTCCTCTCTCCTGTACTTTACATATAGATTGTAAATTACTTGATACATCTTACAGGTCACTTATTTTTTGAGAGTTATTATTCCTCTTTGTTCTTCACATTGGATAATTTCTAATCATCTATCTTCAAGTTTACTGATCTTTCCTTACATAAGGTCCAGTATGACCTTCCAATAATTGTTTTCTATTAAGCATGTTTTTATATCTAAAAGTTCTCTTTTGCTCTTTCTTGATAGTCACCATTTATCTTCTGAGATCCCCATTTGTTCTCTCATTGTGACGATCTTTTCCTTAAGTCCTTGTAACATAGTTACAGCAGTTATTTTTATATTTTTGGGGTTAACGCTAACATCTGGGACGTCTTCAAGTCAATTTCTCTAGAATCATTTTTCTCTTAAACCATTTTCCACTATTTTTTGTATGACTAGTAATTTTTATTAGTTGTTGAATATTGTGGATATTGTAGGAAACTAGATTATTTTTACTCCTATTAGACTAATTAAAACGCATGGGTGAATCACCTGGAATTTTCAGAGTATTAGTTTTATACTTTAATATGATGAAACAATTTGGATTTTCACATAGGCTTTTAGAAAATTCCTTCATTCTGGACATAATCTTTATTCTTAACATGTGTCCATTCTGTTTTATTGGAAGGTTCACATAGCTACTAAGTTCCTTTTAGTTTCCAGAACTCACATTCCAAACTTCCTCTTGTGTGATGAACAACTGACATCCTTTTTCAACCCCTTCAGTCCTAAAGCTCTTTCTTTCTCCTACATGGTCAGAATCTAGATATTAGCAAAGGATTTGATACAGACTTTTGAATCTCCAACTTCTGTGTCTTCTCCATTTCTAGAAGAAATGGAAGCCACATTGGAAGCTCTCATTTCCCTACACTGGCACCATGTTTACAGCATTTCTTTTCTTGGATATAAGCATTATGAACCAGGGGTGCACTCAGGGACAAAGGGGGAAAACTCTATAAACTGGTTCTCATCCAGTGTAATTCCTAACATTCATAGCTTGAATCTCCTTTGGTTTCTGCCTGTTTTTGATTCCTCCCTAGTGCTTCCAACATTCTTTTCCTCCTTCCTCAGAAGTTGTAATTATCATCTACAGAAGGACTAGTCTAATACAGGTGACTGCTATCGCCCTAGTGCTCCTTCTTAAAAGCACAATGACCATAACTCTGTCTTCTCCAAATGCTAGATCCTTTTTAACCCTATTCTAAGTAATCTATGGAAAATAATTATCATCATTATTATTCTATTAAAAATCATGTGCTTTCTTAAGTCCTAGAATTTATTTCTTCTCTGATTTTATTCAAGGTGACTTCCTTCAGAATCGACTTTTGACAGAAAAGTGGTAAAAAGAAAAATATACTGATACTATTAGAGATAAGGCCATTTCACCAGATTCCTCCTCCTCTCCTTTCACTATTTGGCAGAAGAATATGGGAAGCTATCAATCTGCCATTTCTTTCCATGTCCAGTGATTTTCTTATATTGTGTCCAATTAAGCTATCAAAAGTGGCAATGCAAAAGGCTGAAATGGATTTCTATTTCACTTGTCAATGTTGGAATCATCTTTATTTTATAAAACCAGAGTTCTCCCATACCACTTCACTTAAGGAAAAGGAATCTATCCAGCGATTTCCAAGATCTAAAAGTGGTGGATATAAAATGATTTTTGTTTTGTTTTTTTCCAACAAGTACCACAAAGACAGCATCTGTATTTCAACTAAAAAGAAAAAGAAGGCTAGGAGATCAGCTCCGCGGTATAGCACTTGCCTCACATGTGTAAGGTCCTGGGTTTGATCCCCAGTACAAAAAAATTAAAAATAAAGCCAATGGGAGAAAAATATAGTATCTCTGAACACCATACACTAAGGTAAGATTTCTTAACATAACTTGAAGTAAAGGATTGAGAGCTAAGCTGGAGAGAATCTCATTTATAGGGTCTCACTAGATTAAAAAGTAGATACATAATTATTTTATATTTTGTGGAATTTTCTTCTAGGTGTAGCCTTTTAAGGGTAAAGTAGGGCAGCTGCTAAGCAGCTTTTGTCTGCTTTTCTGTAATTAAGCACTCACATGATGTCTAGGTACTGGTAGAGCAGAAAAATGCATTAATATTTAACACTCGTACAGCGCTATAAATGGTTGCAATGCTCTACAATAAATAAAATCAGGTCAAAATGTGCCTTAACACAATTGTAACATAGAAATATCTTTCGAATTTGTAATAATCTCCCAGGAGAAAAAGCCAAAAGTCCCATCACTTAAAACTATAGTATACCAAGCAACGTAGTTCAGAGGATTCTATAAAACACCATCTTGTACTGACGAGACAAGGATTAAATGTCCCCAGGAGGGGCTTTTTTCCTCGAATGGAAATAATGTTCGAATATCGCAAGTGCCTTCCCTAACACTCCCCTTGAGGCTGTGTCTCCCCCCTGGCAGTACCCTCATTCTGTCACATTCACTAATAGTAAGCCGTAACCTTGATGTGTGGGAAGTTAACTTGTGCTCACTTCTTTCCTCTGCCACCCATCTTGAAGCATGGTCTATTCCTTCAGGCAGAACACCCGGGCACTGTAAGGCTCACCCATAGTGCAGTTTCCTCAGCAGAGCTCCTTCTCATTGTCCACCCTTGTCCATCCCTTACTGCATCAGGCTCTCAAGCTGAAGCAACTGGTACTGGGTATCCCTTCTTTCACACAACCCATTCTATAGCAGGATTTCTCTTCATGTGCCCATATTTTCTTCATCCAGTCTCATTTCTTTACTGTTAAGAAAAGTCACTTATTAAACAGGTACAAAAAAGATGTCTTTATAAAAAAATCTCTTGCATAAAAGACAGTTCTGAAATAGTCTCAGGCTCCTTTTTTCACAATATCCTTTAGGAAGCAAGTAACGGGAAGAAATCATCTTTGTTATGTCCTGTCAAACCTAATGTATATCATCACTCCAGGCCTGGCAGAAGCAGATGATCACCCTATTCTGAAAACAAAGCCTTCTTGTAGCCCACACATTTTTGGAAGTCCACCACAGGTTTCAGATTTTCCTTTCTTCAGAAAGAATGCTGCTACTTTTATCACAATATGTGATGGTACAAATCACAAGGGCATATGGGGACCAAAGGATAGTAATTCAGAACAATGGGATTTAAGAAGATGGGAGAGAACATAGTTTTTCTACACTCTGCCCTTTCTACGTTTTCATACTATTGACTTTACATGCATGCATGTAGATGATGTAGAAGGTCCATTTCTGAAAGGCTGTGAATAACCTGATATCCAAAACTAAATAGCTAAACCAAAACAATCAATTCAAAATGAAATGACTAATTTAATTAAAAAATTTCATAATTTGAAGACATTTATAAGGAGAATATTATATTAAGGAGTTTAAGACACACTGGAATACTCATTGCCAGAGGGAAAAATCCAGAAGTCCCCTCACTTAAAACTATAATATATTAAGTGTGCAAAGGAGTTTATAAAATACCACACACTGTCCCATTGCAAAATGAAAAATTACCTCTTGTTTTGAGCTTTTTGAACTTATAGTTGTTGCTAGAACGAGTTTGCTGAAAGGGAACGTCATCCCTAGCCACTGTCTGCTGTAATTAGGTTCTTCCCTATGGGGTCAAAAAAACACTGCCACACTCACCTGTTCAGCATTCCACGAGACTAATCTGACTTATGCTTATGCTCAGCCATTTGTCAAATACCAGGAACAGCACGGAACTTCATGTTACATTGCCTTTGACTTACGCTTTATATTTGACATGTAAGGTCCTCAGGACACAAGAGAGCTTTCCACCCAAACCAATGCCTATTCAGCATGTGTTCTAGAAGCCAGAGTGTGATTTCAGCTTTCATGTTACCTGGTTGCAGAAGTCAAATGGCTCAATAATTCTCCCCACAGTGACAAGTGTGACAAGTCCAATGGGGAGATGACACACGTTCTGGCCCTTCCTTCCATTCCTGAAGTATACCAAAGTAAAACCTCAAACAGTGAGAAAACTTTTATTTGGATTTAATTGGCAAGCTGGGCTGAGATGTTTGAAAGTACACAGATCTTAATTGTGATAGGCAATTCTTGCTTAAAAATTGATTTTCTCTGAACAGATCCTCTCTGTGTGAGTCCTCAACGTGCGCCTGCCAGTTTCACTGACAAAAGTAGTTATGGTCTTTGGAATAGATTCAACAGAATCAGGGAAGGGTGAATCCATGATTTTCAGCCCTGAACATCACTAAGAATTATCTGTCCTTGATTAAAAAATCATTACCTCTGAAGCAGGGCTGGATTTTAACTTCCAGATACGTTACAGAGAACAGTACAGGGGAGAAAGGGAAAAGCATAAATAGAAACAGTGGAAAAAGGAAAGAAAGAGGAGGAGAGAGAAGAGCAGAGACAAGAAGAGGAAGAGAGCACAAGGCTGAAGCTGTACAAAATCGTTTTGCATTTCCATTTTGCAGCTTAATTTTAAAACTATGCAAATGTCTCATTAATCTCTGAGTTTAGAATCTGATTCTGAGGGTAAAAGTAAATTACTCTTTTGGGTCCTTTTACCTCCACTTCTACCAGTGACAGATCTGAAAGAGATTAAATATTTTATGCAATTCAACACGGTATGTTATAACATGACTCAGTGTGAATACTGTCTCAATAACTCAGCCTAAAGAGAGAGGGAATAAAAGGCGAGGACTGAGCTATCAACACAGGATCACAGCGAAGGCTGCTGGATGCTTGTGTGTAATTTGCTTCTTAGTACATCTCTCAAGAATGGGAATCTGCTTGGGCTTAAAAGCACAGGCACTGACATGGGAACCTCTAGCTTCTCTATGTGCTTCCCCAACATTCACAATGCTCAAACTTCCTCCGCTAGTCACAACAGTGAGGAACTGGAGTGGTCCTCTGTATAGGCTCAAGCTAGGAAGAGAGACCAGTTTTAGACTTAATACCAATGGACCATGACACAGTGAAAAAGAGCCTGCATTTGCCACAGCTTTCTCTAAGAGAGGAAACTAGAGAGTAGTCTAATGATCTGTATTGCAGATCATCTTGCTAAACTTTTTTTGCCAACTTTAAAATATAGCTAATTTCTTAAAGGGCTTTCCTGACAAATTTAGGTACTGTAGCCTGTGCCAAGGTTCTCCACACGTCTTCAGATCCCTAAGTGGGGCTGGACGCCCCCTCCACGTATTGCTTTTAGGGAGGTCTTCGTGTGTGGGCTTTGACCGTAGACTTCTCACACTTCAGTTTGTGATGGCAGCTTCACAGGAAGCCCCACTGGGGGTATATTTTAGTGCAAACCACACTAATACTTTAATATAAGCTCCCAAGCACTCCCGCTACTACTGACCATTCTCATTTTACAGATGAGACTATTGGGCCTCAAAGATAAAAATCATCAGGGTCATAAATGGAATCACAGAGGCTCAACTTGGAGAATTTCTGACTTATAGATGACTGCAGAGAAATCCTAAAGAAATATTTTTTCAATCCTAAAATATTGTATTTTTTTTTAATTCTCTAACAAATATTAGCTCAAATGTGGCATGGTATCACACCATATCATCCCAATGTTCACAGTTGGTACTATGAGCACTTTATTTGAATGTGTATATGAAGGGAAAATACTCTTAAACATTAACTACATAAAATTTACTTTTTCAAGGATATAATAAGGGAACATTTGATAGATAAAAGGATAAACAAGAAACATACTCTGTATTCATAGTCCTTACAAGAAAAATAAACACATTCTGCTATTAATATAGGCCCTTAAAATGCTAATTAAATCTAGTCCCAAGAGTTTTCAGGAAAACAGAAATTGAAGCCAGATATTGAAGTTCTCTTACCTGCAGAATTGATATTTTCTTTTTGTCCTTTATGTGTGTGTTGGGGGTGGGGGTGTGGTCAGCTTTTTATGTTTAATGACCTCAGCATGATAGAAATGCTTTGGGAATATGCTGAATGTCTTAAAAATTAGGAGTCAAAATATAATATACTCAGATATTGTTTCTCTCTGTCAGTACGTTACTATTCAGTATGTAAATTGGTTCTAAGTAATCACAAGATAAAAAATAGGATTAGCCCATATAAGTGGCAAATGAACATTGCACAGACACAATTACAGCAATTGACTCATAGTTAAGCCAGCAGACAGTTTGGGGAAGGATTATGGGATCATTTTTTTCTTGAAAATGCTATCAATTCAAAGAGTGATTTTGATTTTAGCAGCTGATTAAAACTATTTCAGTCAAAAATAGATGCCACTGAGGTGATTTTGCCCTGAAGTAAAAGAAATGGTTCAGATTCAATTTAAATTTTGCCAGCAAAGGTGCTGTTTAACATTACTTCAATGTGAAAATACTGGTGAAGGTTTAACAACTCAGGACATAGCATTCTGAAATGGTGCTGAATATTCTGGAAGAGAAGGGGAAGACGGAGAGGGAGTAACTCATTGACAGCAATCTGGCTAAAAGTTGACAGATCTCCTAGAGACAGGCACCAAAATGTGTTCTGCCTTCTCATCCACCCTGTGCACAGAAAGCAGATTGAACAACCAGTCTGTCTCACAAAAATTAAGTGGGAAAAGAGAGATCTGTAGAATACAGGAAATGGATCAGGAGATGGGAGGAATGGAGGGCGGAAGTATAATAATGGTCAAATTATATTGTTATATTGTGTATATGCACTAACAGGTAACAACAAATCCCACCATTACATACAACTAAAATTCATCAATTAAAAAATGTGCAGAAAAAAATTAACTGGAGACATCACCACTTGAGTGGCTATCAATATCTTAAAGGAGAAAAATAAAATGCATGCAAAAGGAATGAATATAAGTTAAAAATTAGATCAGAATAACAGAGAAGGGCAGTCAGGAAAACTAATGAGATGCATTGTACAAGAAATACATTTTATCCATTTAACAATGGAATATTACTCAGCCATGAAGAAGAATGACTTTATGACATTTGCCAGTAACTGCATGGATGGATCTGGAGGCTGTCTTGCTGAGTGATATAAGCCAATCCCAAAAAATCAAAGGTCAAATGTTTCCATTGATATATAGAAACTAAACCACAGTAAATGAGGGGGAGGGGAAGAAGAGAAGTTCAGTAGATTAGACAAAGGGGAATGAAGAGCAGGGAAGGGAATTAGGAACAGGAAAGACAGTGGAATGCATCTGACATAATTTTCCTATGTAGGTGTGCGAAAGTACCTAAGTGAATCCCACTAAGAATGGGATCCTAATTAGAGTAAGATATAATCTATGCACATATAAGTTTATCAAAACAGATTCTCCTGTAGGGTGTAACTAAAAAGAATAAAACTAAAGTTTAAAAAAAAGAAATACATTTTTCTGATATTTTCTGGAGTCGAGTACCAAAGTAAAGGGAACATCAGATTATCATACAAGATGGGAAAGGGCAGGGAAAGGCTCTGTAGCAATGGAATTTCACTTTTGCTTCACCAGCTGAGGTAACATTAATGCAAGCTACCTGAAGTCTTGTTCTTCTAGTGCATCAAGTTGCTCTTTTCTTCTAAGTTTGGCACTGATAATACCCCCCAAAATATATCATGGTAGCAGTGGGAAGTAATTACAATGGTAGTGAGAGTTACAACTTCAAAAACCCTAACACAATGCTAAAGGGTAATTCCCATGCAAAGGTAAAATCATAACTCTCATACAGGTATAAAAGGTCATTGGTTAAAGATTTCATTTACTTAGAACAAGGGAATCTGGCAGGTGTTATAACCAAAGGAGTGATCTGCAAGGCATAACTTTATATAGATTAAAAGAATGTTGGGGGGCTGGAGTTATGGCTCAGCGGTTGAGCGCTTGCCTTGCATACGTGAGGCACTGGGTTCGATCCTCAGCACCATACACACACACACAAAAGATTAAGAGAATATTGAAATGAATGAAAATGCAGGCAGAAATACCTCCAGAGTAGAGGGAGTCATGAGGCAGAATGTGGCTGTGGACAAAAAATTATTTTGCAAAGCTATCATTAGTCTACAATGTCAAGAATTAGAAAATAACTCTCAAGATCAGAATCATATAGCTACCAGAAGGTGAACCATACACAGTATAAGGTTTTCAGTACAGGTACCATACTTCTTTCATTAGTGGATTACTTTAGCTCAACCTAGAACCCTAGCATTCACAGAAATCATTTTGAATTCCATATGGAAATCACAGGATAACTTGTCTCAAGCATTACCCCAACCACCTCTTGCTATTTTTTATATGAAGAAACCAAGGGCATATTTTTTTTCAGATCTACAATTTTCCCATTTGCACGTGAGGCATCCCAATGATATAATAGCAGGCAGGCTATGTAGTGACCATTCTGGACCATTTGACCCTACTGTGTCAGCAACATAGTGGGGTTGGTGCTGATACTCTCTGGGGACATGATAAAGCACAATCTGTAAGGGAGTTAAACTCAATAGTTCTAATGCTCAAGGAAGCTTGCCTAGTGCCTACATGGCAGTTATAAAGGAATATCCATAATGTTTTCTAAAAATGAAAGGAAATATGTTTAAAATCACAAGAGAAGCATATGGGAATTGATTCCCATTGCTATTTTGTTCTTGAATTTTCCTCTCATTTAGGCAAAAGGAAAGAGGTAGGAGGAATGCATAATCTTTTTACATCTTTGTTTGTTTTTAAAAAAACTGCACCAGAACATTCTGGATCCTTTAAGCTGTTGGGTACAGTGCTACAACCACTAAAATTGCCCCTGATATTCTTTTTCCCAGTAATGTTAACTTCCCTAACAGAAAGACCCATGCATTATTTATGTTCATACTGAGCACCATGTCTGGCACATGGCGGGGACGCTATAAGTGACTGGTGAACTTCGGGTCGAGACACTTGCTGTGTGCTTGCCCTCACCTCTGTGGCTCGGCTCTGCTCCTGACTGTCATTGCCACTTCACCTCATTTTCCGAGGCCTGAACCTTTGATATGCTCATAGAACTTCAAAGCTGGCACAAATTCTCTGATTTTGAACCATGGCTTTTCTCATAGACTGCATCTAGACCATGTTGTGTGAAGTTCTGCTGCCACAAAACAATCCCCCAGGAAAATAGCTGTCCCAATTCATCTCTAAGCATCCTACACGTATGCAAATAAGAGCTATGTTCCAAGTCATCTGAAGAAAAACTATAACCATGAAAGTGTCTCCTTAGTCAGGAAGCCTCCCAAGGGGGCATCAAAAGTGAGAGAAATATGTTCTACCCTGCTAATGGCTTTCCTTAAATGTCTACATATTGACTATAGCTTAAGATGAGAGAATATCATTTGGCCATTTTGCAGAAAAAAGGGAAGAGTAAGTAAATTCAAAACATTGCTTCTGTTTGGAGGATCCGTGTCCAATGCACTGAACATGACTTTCTCCACTAAGGCCCAAGCTCCTTCTCCTGTCCCTCCCACGACCCCTCTTCTCTGTTGTCCACTTGCTCCATTTACAGTTGTGTGGATGGAAAGAAGAGGCAGCAAGGACTAAACATTGGAAATCATTTCTTCTGGATGCTTCTAAGAGATTTGGCAGATCCTTTCACTGCCTGCTTTTAATTAAGGAGAAGACCTCCACTGGGGGCAACAGAAGAACAGCCTTGCAGATTGAAGAACAGAACTTAATGTACAAAACCTCCTTGAATGGATGATGTCAGGCCCCTTAATTTCATAAACATTCTAAAACACCCATTCACAATGCTCATATCCATTGCTTTTATACAATTTGTTAGTCTTTCATTAATATGCACCTGAGCCCAGGGTTGTACAGAGCTATTGACAAAATAATGGCTTACAGAAATAAACTCAGCTTCTGAAAATCCATGTCCTAGTAGTGTGAATATGCAGGACTAATAAAGCTGACACCGTCACCTGAACTACTGGGGTCATTCGCCTTGGCCTTTCTTGTCATCAGGATTCCCAACCTTGGGTTTCTTTCATGTTTTTAATGTTTAATTAAGAAACACATTTTGGTTTTTGCAAGGAGAACTGGGTTGGGGTGGGGAAAAAGAACAATTGAGCACAATTTCATTTCAGATTTTATTTTTAAAAATGCATTTAAATATGACAGCCAGTCTTAAACTACTTTTAAAGGTTGATGACTTGACCTAGAATAAAACCCAGCTGTATTAGATACTTTCAGATCTACCGTTAAAGCGCAACGGCCATTATCTTTTTTACATTAACAGAAGGGCAGAATGCCATCCCCTTTCATTTCTCCAGTAAATCAAATTGAATTATTCATTAGCACTAAATGTTTCCAAACCATCCCCTCTCCCCCCACACACCATTACCTCATTTTAAACAACCAGTGGTTTTATCTCCTCTAAAAATAACCTCCCTGATACACTGAGCTCCTAAACTTTTGGACTTTGCAAAAATTAATTTCTGTGGCTAGTAAAGCTAATGGTCTCTAGAGTAGAATCAGACTGTAAAGACAATAAAGGAGCAATTAAAAAGCATCCCCTTGTATTACTTTTCAGTACTCCCCCTTGTCCGTGACTGCAGATCTTTGGTGCTAGATAATTCCTGGGATCTCCAGTTAGCAAAGGCCATCTCTGAGTAAAACCTTTGAAATAAAATCTAAGTAAAAAAACAACTAAAGTCTTTAAATGCTTTAAGGTCCTCGAATACGTTCTCAACAGCCTATTTTGAACCACAGCTTTAGATTTACATAAACCAAGTATAATGGAAATGCACAGGTAATGCCTCACCTTCATCCTACTAAATCTATACACATAAAAACATGCACATCATCAAAGCACATACATTGACAAATCCATGTGCCTGTGTATGCATGTGCATGAGTACACACACACACACACACACACACACACACACGGCAAGCATCACTTTTCTTCAAGATCAGATTCCTGAACATTATGTGGATTTCAGAAGCAGTCTCATCTCCCATTCTCTAGTTTGACCATTTTGCATCCGTTGTGGCCCATTTCATTAATAGGAGCTCACCAGAGTCACAACAAAAGGTGAAGATACATTGTTTCTATTACCATGTGTAGTGCCATTTGTTTTATTTAAGAAAATGTACTTAATCCATTGCCTTAAATTACATAACAGGAACCGGATTCTAGAATTCAGGGTACATGTTTATTCCCCTATCTCTTCGTTTTGTCAACAGAGAAATCACTAATCTTTGACTCACAAGACAGTTTCCATTTGCCCCCGGCAGACACTCAGCTCTGTGAAACAATAACTCAGCTTCTGGGACTTCGGAGCCATTGCCATTTCCAAATCAGTCTGTAGCCTTGAGATTACAACGTCTTAATTTAGGTCTTTGAATACAACCATGAGCTGAGCTCATATTTACTTCAGCATGTTGAAAATGGGACTTCAAGTGTAACAAGAAATTTTTATTATCTTAATGACTGACACCATAGTTTCTCTTAAGAACTAACTTTCGTGAAAAATGAACCTGGATCATGGAGCTGTGTGTGTTTGTTAGGAAAAGATTCAGTTGACATAGGCCAGGTCAGACTTCACAAAAAGTGTGGAGTTCCTAAGACAATATGGGCAGAAGCAGGGGAGGAGGAGAGGAGGAGAAAGTGAATCCACATGTAGAAGAGCTAACTGTGCCCCCCATGACACCCTGGTTCCCTGGCCTTGGGCAAATTTCAATTAAGACCACAAAATGAACCAAGATTCAAAATAAGTTTATTTTAAAACTGTTTCTGTAGAAACCAGAAAAAGGCTATATTTCATTGCTTAGGCTACTGTCATTGAATTTGGGGTGTGGTCTCGAGTCTGTGAGACTGTGCATATACCCAAAACTGACCGAAACCTTAGGCAGGACAATAACTACCTACAATGCCCAATTTTACCTTAAGCTGGAATTCCCATAAGCTTCAAGCTAACACCTGATTTACCCAAAGTAAATGTTTGAACAAGAAATAGAGTTCATAAATGATACTTGTACTTTTATGACACTCTCCCTAGTCCTGTGCTTTAGAGGACCCATGAAATAAGTGGCCCAGTGATATGTCTTCAAGGAGTTCACAAGCTAGAGAGACAGAGAAGATACGAAATTACAGTTCAAGACAGAATATGAAGTATGGGAGCAGGGATGAGGGGAAGGGGCTAGGCCAGTTTGGGGAAGGGCAGGAAAGGGAGATGTCAGCAACCATTTTGAGAGGATGCTAGGAGGAGGATACTATTTTCAGAGGCAAAAATAGGGGGAGGGACAGAACTCATTTTAGTGATTGTTACATCTCTCATATTAGACTGAAGGATAGTAAGAACATTTTCCTAATCTGTGCTTGTCCAGCCTCTGGTAACTAGCTCCATGTCTCTGGCACAGTAATTCCTTAAAATTAATGCTTAATAGAATCCCAAGATGACCCTCCGTATAAACAGAGAAGCAGAAAAGGGCAGAGTGAAGACCAGACATTTCAATCAGGCCAGCTTGCCTGGAATTTAAAATGTGCAGGAGAAAACTCACAAGAAAAATGTGCTTGTGTTGGGATAGGGCCAGATGTAGGGGTGTCTAAAATGGAATTTCATCACCTTCTTTAGGCGATGTGGGGAGTGGCGGGAGGATCCCTGGCAGAGGGATATGGGATAAGGCACAATTCAGACCAATGACTCCAACAACATGTATAAGACAGAGTGGGGGCAAGACTGCTGGTGGGGAAGGCCAACAGAAGCCATTTTAGCACCTCCTTATAAGCAAAATCACGGAGGTTCAGCCAGGGTTAGGGAATGAAAAAAAGTGGGTCATTTTAAGTGATAGAAATAAGCTGTTTATAAGCATAGGCTTGCTGCAAGTCAATTTAATAGCTACTTACTGAGCACCTTCGGTATGTGGGCTATGGCAGTTAAACCTGACTCTAAAATGATTCATGCCAAACTGTTACTATTGGTTATATTCGAGATTAGAGTTGAAAGAGAAGGAATTTATGAACTTTTTTCTTCATATACTTTCTTTTCCTTTGGCTTCTCATAGTGGTGATGTGTCACTTTTATGATGCCGAAGGGAATTAAAAAATCCGAGAATATATAAATTTTTAAAAGTGTGTTACATGGCAAATGAACACAGCAAAGACCCCTGGATTTGTATGCCAAGCTGAAGAATGGCTCTGAGCAAATTAAGAATCATCCTTATCTCATCATTAAAGCAGGTCCAGGAGCATCGCCACAAAAGGTGTTAAGCTATTAGCTTATGGTCTTGAATACAGCCCCAAGTAATAAAGCCATGTTTCAATTTAAAATGTTACATTTTTCATGCTTCTCATTAAGGCAAACTAGTATCACTCTCAATAATTCTGAATTAGTAAAGTCAGATTATATTGGAACTAAAAATAATTATGGAGGGAGTGAATCCTCCCTTTCCTTTAATTACCGCGTCAAAGAAGGAACCTGGGGAAGCTCCTATCTGAGACTAATTTAGGAAGCTTTGAGAAAGTTGCTTTTTTTGGGCCATTAGATGCATGGTCTCTCTCACTCTGTGCAACTGCCTGCAGCCCACGTAGCACATAGTGAAGCATAAACTGGAGCTAATGAGTCCTCATTTCTATAGCTGCTAAAACCTGGGAGACTTTAAGAAAACACAGCATAACTTCCCTGAATATGCCATATGACATGAATTGTGTAGATGCTAGAAATGCCTACTCATGAGCTAAAATAATTATGTCCAGCAAATCTAGGCTGCATTCTGTCCAGAGAATCTCATCTGTATCTATCAAGAACTCAACCCAGCAGGTCCCACTACAGTCTCTTCATCATAGCACAAGTCCGCTTTTTAAGTCCTGAAGAAAATAGCAGGGCTATTTTTAAATAAGAGTGTAAAGGTACCACATGTCTTCTGTCCCAGAATTTGCTGACCTGTCTCATTCAGCGGTATGGGGGTGTTACCAAAGATTGCATTAGGGGACTGACATTTCAACAGAAATCAGCTTTGGGTTATATCACCTGGCCCACTCATTACTATAAAAATGTTGTTCTACAAAAGGTACTTTGATGCATAAACAAAATATCCACACCTTACTCAGTCCTTCCAATGGCATAAGAACAGAAGAACATATTGTTTGCTTATGAATAACTAAAATGTGTGTGTGTATACTAATGGAGGTGCACTTCCCCCTTGACCTACCTCATAAAACAAGGATATTAATTGTTTAAATAAATAAGGGAGAATATCGGATGCAATGAAATTTTCTCGGTGTCTCCTCTAGATCTAAATGTGAAAATGTGCCATCAGTCTACACAGCAGTCCTTGGGCAATGACATCATGTGCAGCATCTGCATGGCTCTGGATGGGGTGAAGGCTGCTCATAGAGAAGGTCCTACCTCTAGCTTAGGACCATCGTACCTCTCCTGAACAGCTGGAAAGAATGGAGCGAGGGAGGGGAATAGTATGATTCTGGAAACACAGTTCAAAAAGGATCCATGGAAAATCCCCTTTTAAAGCAGAAAATATGGTAGTCATTGTGTGTGATAACTCCCAACATCCCAGTGGATGCCTTTAAACAGACCTGTACAGTCATTCATCTTTGGTTAATTCCTGATTATACCCCATGATTCAGGGGACATGTCTACTCCCCTGCCCTCCTGAGAATCTTCCATAAACCCATACTTTAGGCTGTAGGCAGGACATCTGTAAAACGGTGAAACATGCCATCCTCATGTAGCTGAGGCATTTTTAAAAAATGGAATGCATTCCCATAAGTATGCCAGTGTGTGTATCTTTGTGTGAATGTGAGTTTCTAAAGATAGCCAAAGCTGTGGCCTAACAGAGCACAACAAAACAGCAGGTCATCTAACCCTGAAGAAATTTTCTCCAGTTGTCTACCAATAAAATAATTACTGAACAGACACTTTAATGCAAACTTCTGGAAAAAACACATCTGTATATAGTAAGAGCCCTGTTCATGGCTGTTAGAAAAAATATCCCAGATACAGCAATCAATGCTGAGGAAATAAGTGAGATACAATCAAAGACCTGTGCACAAGGGAAGCTTATCTGGACATTGTTTATAGTAGAAAATGAAAAGCTGAATACCATGAAAACTTAAAAAATAGAGGTTGATCTGAATACAGAAAATTTATGATTGAATAATATAGATATAATATGATTTCATGAAACTAATGAATAAAATTGAAGAAAGAATTTAAATTGAAAGATGCAGGGAATTTAAGAACTACATAAGCTGTATAATCCCTCTACTGTGTTTTTCCATAAGAATATGCATATGTTATATGCATAATAATCTGTTGGGGAAATTCTAGGTGATTTTATTTTTCTTTCTGCGTTGCTCTGTATATTATATATTTTCTACAATAAGGATGTCTGATTTTTGTAATCAAGAGGAAATTCAACTTCATGAGATGAGAACATTACAATAAATGACAAAAATAGGAATATCACCCCCAGATACCAGCTGACAATAACAAATGAAACCACAGGTCCCCTTTTTACCCAGGTCTGTGGACAACTATATAAATGACGACCCAGAACTGATGTACATCAAGAAATTTTTGAATTTCCTTACTATCATGATTTAAAATTATATCAATTCTCTACTTTTGATTTTGTAGTAAAGTGGTTTTGACTGAGGTATATAACCTTAGGCCAGTCTTTGACTGTCCTGCTCTTTATAATTATGTGTATTATATATTATAATACACATCATGGCAAGTTTTGTTTATTTACTTATCTCTTCTATTCAACTTTATGTTTACTGAAGACTGAGCTTTCATTCATGCTCTCAACAAATACCATAAACCCTGTACTAGGTCCTGGTGATAAAACAGGAGGAGGAAAAACACAAAAGTCTTAACTAATATTCTCTGTCTCTGTATCCCTGCTATCCCTGAGCTCAGAACCCAGTAGGTACTAAATAAATATTTGCTAAAGGAAAGAAGGAAGGGAAGCAGGCAGGATGAGATGTGGCAGGAGGACTAAATCAAAACAAGAGTAGGTGCTGCAGGGACACACTATGAAGTATAACACAGAATGGAAGAAACCCAGGAGAGTGTCAGCTAGGAACTCAGAGGTATATCTCTGCAGCAAGAATAAACAACAGGGTTTCAAAGGACGACTAGGAAAACAGTGACTTTCAGATCATGTTCCACAGAACCTCAGATTCTTCTACTTACATCTTTCCTTTGAAAACAAAAATATATTTTATTTAATCGAATGATTCTAATTAAAAAACAAACTTACATGCTGAAATGTATTTCATAGCAAATATTAGCACTGCAGATACAATGTTAATTTTTCTCCTAGATTAAATGGTTCCCCTGTTATCTCTGTATTCCACCTATCCCTGTGCATTGCACCTAGGTCATGCTCAGTTTTGTGATAATTAGTTTTTGTGTTTCAAACTTCTCTTGCAATCCTTATGCAATAATTTGGAATTTATTGTAAAGATTCATTGACTATATAGGTTGTCACCCTTTGTGGTGTTTAAAGATAGCTGCAGATTGACACTGCTCTCAAGAAGAAAGATGGTCTTTGTTTCGTCTCCTTGAATAGGTGCAGGTTCTTTGATTGCACTGACAAACAGAACAAAGCAGAAGTGATTCTGTGCTACTTTCTACCTGAAGCATTAATAAACTCTCATCTTCCATCCTCTGTCTTTTGAACATACCCACTTGAAATCCTGAAATCCAGCTACCATGCTGTGAGGAAGTCCAAGAAACCTGTGCAGAAGCCCCAGTGGAAAGGAAAGAATTTCCCTGGACAATAGTGCAGAGTTCCCAGCCCAGGTAATGACCAGCAGCAGCATGTTAGAGAGCCCAGTTGAGTTTCACCAATCTACCCCTGCCATTCTGCCCAAGTTTCAGATTCATCACACACACACACACCCCTAGTTTCAGTTTTAAATCATAAATAAGGTTTCAGGGTGGTTGGTAACACAGAAATAGATAAGTGGAACAGTCTTTAAAAATATTTTAAAAATTGAGACCCATGCTTGTCCATTACACACAAGTATCCTAGCAGGGAATGTGCTACTTCAGCATATCTGTGCCACATCCAACTGAGCACCATGCCAGGTTCAGACTTTGTTCATGTCTATGATAACTATGAAATAACAAATTAATATACAATATACTCTAATAGAATTTTAGTGCTATGTAATTTCAATACTTCCTATGATAATATTATAAAGCTTTGTGTATGATATCTAAAGTTAAATATCATTCATTTATTGTATTTTTTAATTATCCACATTAGAAATTAGTTTTATAGTTTTTTAGATCCAGTAATAATGACTATAATGTCATTGACCAACTTCAAAATGGGATCACAACTGATCCCATCCTGATTCTTCAACTAGTGCCAATGACTACTTCACTACTACATAAAATAGTAGTACAACTATATTTTTAAAAAGTCACTCAAAAAAAGGATGAATTTTGCTTTTTAAGGCAATGGAACTTTAAGACCTCAACATAATATAGAAAGTAAAATTTTGCAAAACAGTGTTCTAGCCAAGTCAGACATTTTCATATAAAATATACACACCCTGATTTTTTTCTGGGACAATTAAACATGTAAATATTATTGAAAAAAAATGTATTGCAAGACAGTTTAAATATGTTGATGGAAATACAGTGGCAATATAGTTCATGATAAATTTCTTCATCATAAGAAAGATGTAGCCACAATAGAGAAAAAGTTAATTCCTCTGATAACTGACATTGCAATACGTATACTGATGAATAAGTTATGCTAAAAAGTATAATTAGAAATAGTATCTAATGTAGTGCAGGGAAAGAACTAAGAAAGAGGATTCCATATACTGGATAAATTTGCTTAAGTGGTTATATGGGATCTGCTAATGAAAATGGTTATTGTGAATCTCTATTTTACATTTTTTTTCTTGTAAATTGTAGTCATGCAAAGAGATAGCAGAAATATTTTATTATTTGGTTAAAGGATTACACATAACCAAAAGAAACTTGAGCTTCTGAATCAATATGGCAAAAATGTAGTTACATCTACATAGATGTTCAGAGACCAGCAATAGGGAAACTGTAAAATGTTGTGTGTGACCTAGCTAAAGCTCTTCCCTGAGTATGGTGATCTTTGTATGCTGCATGGAGTATCACCACTATTTGAAATGCCACCTTCATTGGTTCTTCTTAGATAGTGCAACGGACATTGTTCACTGATTTACAGACATTTAGAATTATTTGAGCAAAGAGTTCTAGATTGTTTTTAGTTTTAAACTAAAGTCTTCAGCTCTTCTGATTAATGCAAGATGGAACTAGAGTGTTGGAGGTATGAGTGTTTAAACTTAGAGAAGGAATCATGTTTTAGTCAGCCTTTACACTGCTGTGACTAAAGGACAAGACCAGAACAACTGTAGGGAAGAAAAAGTTTATTTGAGGACTCACGGTTTCAGAGGTCTCAACCCATAGACAGCATACTCCACTCCTCAGGGCTCAAGGTGAGCCTGAACATCATGGCAGAAGAGTGTGGTGTAGGGAAGCAGCTCCCATAATGATCAGAATGCAGAGAGAGAGAGAGAGGGCCTGATTTGCGAGATATGAATACATACCTAAAGCCATGCTCCCAATTCCCACCTCCTCCAGCCACACTCTACCACTTCAGTCACCACTTAGTTAATCGCTATCAGGGCATTGATTCATTGATTGGGTTCAGACTCTCACAACCTAGTCATTTCTCTTCTGAACCTTCTTCCATTGTCTCACACATGAGCTTCTGGGGACACCTCATATCCAAAACATAACATCACTACATTTTTGTTTCCCCCTAAAATAGAATATACTTACAAGATTTCTATGAGTCTTAATATCCTTAGTGAGCAGAATAAGCCCATCACAGAGCATAAAGTTTTTATGATTACAACTATGGATAAGGTGACCTAAATGACAGGCACAACTGAAGTTTGAATTCGATATGTGAAGCAGATTAAACACCTCTGCGTTGGAAAGTCCAATGAGTTGCTGAGATAGGCACCAAGAGATACCAGATTTTTAAAAATATGATTGAAAATGTCGCAATCTTGTGATATACACAAGACTATTTTCTAACAAGAAAAATTTAAATGTATGAAGGAACCTGATTTTTAACTTCCTTGAAATTGAGATTTACCATATTAAGAGATGCAAGTAACTAGTAAGTGAAGGTAGTAATTGAATTTGGAAAGAAGACTGATATAAACACTGAAGTGCATTTGAGATTGTGATTCAAATTGTTGAAAAGCTTACAATGTGCAATTACTTAACTATAAGAACTGGCGTAGTCTCAATTTTGGAAAAATAAACAGAAATATGCAATCATAGCATCAAACATATTTCTAAAATCAGTAATAGTCATCCATCACATCTGGTTTCATATTTTTGTTCATCAAAATAACCTCATATGTGAAGCTGTAGATTTTGTTAAGTACACATAAACCTGAATTTGTAATCTTGGTTAAATGCTGCTTTAATATTTTTTTGAAGGGTAGAGTGGGGGAGAGTTCACAAGAGGCTTCATTTATAAAATTAGTTTCTTGCTAAATAAGTTTTAAAACCTAGTGGGCCAGAAAGTTTTTCAGATAGTCGATCTGTGGGACAAAATATGGGAGAACACCCCACCACACTTGATCAGGCTCCAGTGGGCTGAGACCTCCTCACTTGCTCACAGATAGAGGAGGGTTTTTTTTGCCTCCAGATGCTCTGAATGACTCTTGAAAAGAAAATGCCATTCAGTTAAACATCCTGCTTGGGTGAACTTTCCTCACTCTGCTCCTCACTCCTGCGGGTGGGTTCAGCCACAGCTCTGTGATGGTGGTAGAGTGGCGTCCCCTGCTCAATCCACGCAGCTTGCAAAAGTGGCCTCCCTGCTCAACAAAGTTGAGTGGGAGGGGATGGAGTACCTGCATCAACCTAGGGACAGTGGTCCTTAGGGAGGCTTCAAATCTCTGAATAAGTTGGCAGTCCCTTCCTGGTGCAAAGGCAGAGCTCACAGGAGCTTCAGATGGAGATAACAGGCAATGGCAGCATCTACTGGCAGAACTGTCCTGTGTCCCCCCCCCCCCCAGTATCAAACACGTCTTGTGGATAATTTTAGCTTCTCTCACATTGACGTTCTCAAATCATATATCCCCAACAGCGACAGGAACACAATGATTTTTCACACGCCTCGCCAGAAAATGTGTACGTCAGCTGAACCATATGGAGCCTTGCCTGGCTATTCTTCAACACGCTGTAAGATCTGCCCAGACTGACAAGGGCAGTGCCCCCATGCTGAGCTGAGTAAAGGGACAGGAAGCTTAGGGGGAAAGAAAAAATAATAATTCTACCCTGATCACCAAGTAATGACAGATGCCCAATGAACAGCAGCTCCTTTTATTGACCCCTTGACTTTTGTGTCCGTGAACAAAATGAAGTCCTCCTTTTAAGTCTGTTTTAGTCCCACCGTCACTTCACAGCATGTCATCCACAGTGGGAAAAAACATGCCAGTTAATAATTTTCAAACTTTTCACTCTTCATTCCAAAGCTGCCTCCGATAGGATAAAGGCTTCCAGGGAATAAAGAGATCAAACTGAAAGGAACAGATTACAAGAAACAAATCTTTCCTTATGGAAGAGTAAAATGCATGGATTTGCCTCCTTAATACAAATGCTTATAAGCGTCAAACAATTTTTCTCCCTCTCTCATAAATATGGTGTCCCTGCTTCTGCCCTGAAAGCCATCTGATGATACATCCTTTGGATGCTATGTAGACTCTCAGTCAACCTTTGTACCTACACAGATTACCTTGCAAATACCCACAAAGCCTTGAAGAATTCTAATCTCTGAAGACCTGGACAAATCCCCTGCCTCTTGCAAACCTAAAGGTGCTTAGAGATTTGCTAGATAATACAGCAGAAGACAGCAAAGAACACGACAGAGGTTTCCACCTTCTACTTACATAATTTAGCTATTTTTTTACTCCCCACAAACCAAAAGTTATTGACTTCTCTCTCCCTAGTCTCTTTTAGCATATGTCACAGATGTCTAGGGTAATGAACCAGCTAATTTCCCACACCTGGAGTATCTGGGACTAGAAAACACGAGATTGAAAGATTCAATCTGTTCAAACATTGAGATACCACTATTTCGTATTTACACAGACCAGAGAGAGGAGGAGAATTTCATTTCTAAAAAAAAAAAAAAAAACCCAAACCTGTAAATATGTATACTGTTTCATCCTTGTTTTTGGTAATTTTTAACATTAGAAGCAATTTCCTGAGGATGGCTTACATACCATGTGGATTTAGCCAAGTAATTGAGAGACCTGTGATTCCAACAGGCTTGATTTCATATGTTCTTGAAAGACCTTGCCTAAGACTGAAATAGGGACATTTGGTTGGCTGCAATTCATAGTTGTCTTCCATCTTCCAAGGTATGGTTTGGCCTGCAGGAACATCCTTCAATATCAGTCTAGTCTTATCTTCCATACCTCCTTTCCTACTTTTTCACTAGACATTTGCAGTACAGCAGAAGCTGGTGGGAACTCTCATACAGCATAATGATTAGGAGCCAGAGTCCCAGAGTTGGGCAGGTTTGAAGGAAAAATCCAGGCAGGTACATTTACAGCTTATGGGGTTGTTGGGAGGAATCATGAAAATGATGTATATTAAGTATTTATTAAGAAATAAAAATCCTAGTTGATGTTTATTTGGCTTTTCCTGGTTAAGCATTTTTCTTATATTACCTTATTTTGTTTTTACAATCACTATGGGAAAGACAGAGTCATTTTTCCCATTTTACAGATAAAGATGGAAACACAGAGATTAAGCAACTTGTACAGAAAAGTTCAGTTGCTTGCCCAAGGTCCCAGGACTTGCTCATGGAAGAACTAAAACCCAGGTGATCTGCCTCTTGACCTACATGCAGCACCACTACAGCACACACAGACCCTGCTACAGAACAACTGCTACTTCCATCATGTCCTTAAAAGTTAGTTCCACACAGATCCCACCTTTTTTACTATCTTTATGTTTTTCACATCACATCTGGTTTGGGTGAGCTTCTCTCCCCATTCCCTCAACTCCTAAATATTTAGGATGCATTTGAAGTTATATAACATCTCCATTAAGAAGTCTGTCCCTTCCCTTTCCAGGCAAAGTGGCTGGTGTCTCTTCTGTACTCTAGTACAGTACTCAGTATGTGTCACTGTTTCCAATTTCCTCCCTTAGTTGAGCTCCCTTTGGAAGAGGAAACCACATTCTCAGTTTCATATCCCCAAAGGCTTGTAGACAACCTGGTACACAGTGAGCTGCTAATTAATGTTGAATAAGTGAACAAATAGAAGTCTAGGCCCTGGCCCCTAGCCACTGGGAGGCTCCCTTCAGAAACCCAAAGTGCTCCTGCCCTAAAGGTATGGAATCCAGTTCCTAGGAATATTTGGGTAACTTGGGTCACACTTACCCCAGAGCCCAGGCCTCCTCGAAATTCAACAAGAAGCCTTGGAAGTTAAAGTAAATGATATAGAAAGGTTTCAAATCTCACCTAGAACTCCTCAGAGCCCTAGGAAAGAACCTGGCACCAAGCAGAAGGTAATTAGATCCGAGGTAACCTTGAATTACAGGTAGCCAGCAGGAGACTCGCTTTTACTTCAGATAGGCTAATAAGAGGCCGTACCACATCCATATTTTATTTCATTGCTGTTCTCTCCCTTTGTGAATTAGCAGTAGGATTAACATCAATAATGGGGTTGTCTTCCTATTTACACACTGTAATTAAACTTAGGTAAAACTCTAAGAGCTCCTTAGGGATACTTATTAACATGCAGAACCACCTCTGCTTGCAGGCTACCTTTGACCAGTGGGTTGAAGACAGAATTAAATAAAACA
>CM053404.1:19323189-19396682 GCA_028644305.1 Xerus rutilus | reverse complement strand
GGAGAATATCATGTTAAGTGAATTAAGCCAATCTCAGAAAACCAAATGCCAAATGTACTCGTTGATAAGCGGATGCTGATCCATAATGTGGGGAAGGATATGGGAACAATGGTGGATCTCTGTTCACAGGGGTGTAAGGGGGGAGGGGGCATGGGGACAGCAAGGGTGATGGAATATGATGGTGATAATAACCCTAACTTTATGTATGAGTGCATATATGTTGTGATTCTATAGAACTTACAACTAGAGAATTGATATGTTATCCTCTATCTATGTACAATGAATCAATTTACACTGTTAACATGTAAGCCTAAATAAAACAAAACAAAACAAAACAAAAAAAGAAGGTGTTATTTGCACAAAGGTGAGTGTAATTGTTAACTAGAATTGTCCACTTAATTGGATTAAAAGATGCACATGATTAAGAGGCTTCTGGGTGTGTCAATGAGGGTGTGTCTAGGAATGATTGGCATGTGAGATACTGAACTAAAGTGGAGACCCTCCCTAAGCATGGGCAGCACCAACCAATAGGATGGTGGCTTGGATAGAATAAAAGTTGGAAGAACAAGGAAGCAGCAGCAGAGGCAAGCTCAATTCTTCTTGAATGGGTTCTGGATTGCTGCTGTTATTACCTGAAGATATCAGACTCTTGCTTCTTCACTCTTCCAAAATGGACTCTGCCAGTGATTCTCCAGGGAGTTTCCAGAAGCCTTTGGTCTCAGACTAGGGTAACGCAGTTGAACTCTCTTGTTCTGAGGCTTCAGCCTCTTGGATTGGGCAGCTACTGGTTTCTCCATCTCTCCAGGCTGCAGACGGCCATTGTGGACTATACAGCTTCTGGTCACATAAGCCAATCCAATAAATCCCCTTTTTATAATCATACTTCCTATTGATTCTGTTCCTCTAAAGAACTCTGACTAACACATTGAGGAAGGCAGACATGCAGAGAACTGGGGAAACAGCATTTGAGATACAGGGCAACAGTGCAAAGTTTCAAAGGCAGAAGCATCCCATTTAGGACAAGGATATCTCTGGAATCAAAATACAGCAAACAGATATGCAATAGTTGAAAATAATATCTAGACTCACAAATATTTTTGAGTAGCAACTAAAATATTATACTAACAGTATAAGGTGGCTTCTTGCTCTCTGAATGAACTGGAAGGACGGATGTTTTACAAGGAATCTCCCATTATCTTCTTGGGAACATTTGCATATTTGCATAAGTTAAGAGTGACAGTTTCATTTCTACCACTTTAACTAAAGGCAAAAAAATCTGTAAAGTTCTTAAAAAGTAACTCTGTCTCTGTGTGTGTGTGTGTGTGTGTGAGTGTATGTGTGTGTGTGGTCATGGTGGTTGAACACAGGGCCTTACACATGCTGGGCAAGTGTAAGCTACACCCTCAGCCCAAAGAAATAACTATAGACTAGAAAATATTCAAGTCAAAAATAGACTACTATCAGGCAATTATAAATTGATATGGAAAAATAATTAGTCAAAAAGATCTAAGAGTACCATAAATAAGAAAAATTTTAAAAACTTTTAAAACCATATATGAAGATTTTGCTTTGTAAGTCTACAATAATGAGGACAGCATAGGATAGACAGACGAATATGAAGGAGCAGAGAATTCAGACAAGGGCTCCTAAGATATAGACATGATTTATGATGAAGGATGTACTGCAGAATAGTGGGGAAGACAAGGCCTTTTCAATAAATGGTGCTGGGTCAACTGGGTATATCCATATGGAAAAACATGAATCTTGACCCTTACCTTGCACTATACACAAAAATCAATTGTAGATAGATGTTAGATCTAAATGTGAAAAGCAATGCCATAGCATTTCTAGAAGATAATATAAGAACATCTCTGTAACCTTGGGGTATACAAGGATATTTTAAAGAGGACACATAAAGCACTAACTATAAAGGCAAAGGATGGTCAATTGACTATTTTAAAGTGAGCAGCCTCTATTCATCAAAAGAAACCATTATCCGAGGTGAAAAGGGAAGGCATGAGGTAGGAGAAAACATTGGCAATACATATCTCTGATAAGGATCTTATATCTAGAAAACAAAGAACTCTTCAATCAAATGAAAAGACAGCCTATCCCAAAAAGACAGAGAAAATCAACAAGAAATTCATAAACAAGGAGAGCTACAGGTCTGATAATCATTTGAAAAAGTTAACTTCATTTCTCTTTAGAACAATGAAATCATAATACTATCCCTGTACATACCCACTAGAATAGCCCGAAATAGAAAAGATATGTAAATACTGGGTTGGTGAAATGTGGAGCCACTGGAACTCTCCAACACAGCTGGTGGAATATGAGTTAGTTTTACTACACTGGAAAACTGGCAGTGTTTATTAAAAGTGAAGAGTGCTTACAACTTATAAATTCCACTTTGAGATAACAACCAGCATATAATTGGCCAAAAAAAAGACACCTGCAAGAATGTCTGAATCAACGCTATTTGTTGCAACCACAAGTTAGAAACAATCCCCACGTACATAAACAGTGAAACTGATAGATAACTTGTGGAATATTTCTACAAAAGAACATTATAAAGCGATGAAATGAGCAAACTATTGCCACATGAAACAATGAACATGAAAAGAATCTCAGAATCACAAAGGAACATGAAGCCTGTGGTTCTTTGACAGAAAGAGCAAAATCAATCTGTTGAACTGAAATTAGGAAGAGTAATTAGTGTTGAAGAGAAAGGCATTGGTGGGCTTTAGCATATGCTATCTCAATATATGGGATCTTTGTATCTGAGGAAAGAGCAGAAGTGACGTTCTTCAGCCCTACCTTTCTTGGAAAGGCCTTAGAAGAGTTTTCTGACCTTCCTCTAAACTAGGCCATGAAACCCTCAGGTGAGACATGCCCACCATAAATCTGGAAATGAATATGCTTATCTCTGAAGACACAGGGACACAGAGAAGAATCTGAACACAGGCTTTGCTAAGTATCCTACCCATAGTTTATTACCATTAGACAATGCTCTCCTTTCCTTAATCTTTCTCCATAACTATCTGCTCTTCCTTAAACCTGGGCATAAAACACAGGGCTACCTGATCTTCCATGTTACCCTATGAAACATACCTTGAATAAACCTTATTCTTCTCACTTGCTAATTTATCTTTTGCAACAGGTGCCTCAGCCATGAAAAGGATTCTAGCTGATCTCATAGGATGGCTGTAAATACTAAATAACAATGAACTTCAAAAACTCCTAACCATCATTATATATATAATATATATAAAATATATATTATATGTAAATATATGATGCAGCCTGGTGAGTAAATTATAGATGTGGATTATAGATCTAGACTGTAAACATCATATAGGGCCTAAACTTTTTTTAAATAAATATTTTTGAAAGCTAGGGACATTTGACATTATACATACTGGTTTTCAGATAATTATTATTTATTTTCTAGTGCTTTAAAATATAGATGTTTGGCTTAAATTCCTGATGGCAACAACAGACTGCAGTTGAATAGTAGCTATTCCTTTTTCAAGGGACCATGTATTTTCTTCATTACTATCCCAACCATTCAGTTTTATTGTCAGAATCGTTATGAAAGGAATATTAGTTTGGAATCCAAGAAAGATGTTATCACTAAGATTTTTTTAACTTGTCTAAATTAGAAAAGACAATTAGATTGCAGGGTCCTAGACCGAACCTTCCTTTTAGGATGTACGGAGAGAGAGAAAGAGTGAGCCTACTTACTCTACTATTGCTATCCTGTGCTACACAGTTCAGTTTCTGCAGGCTCCTTCTGGAAGGCACTCCTTTGAAAACTAGCAGCCAAAGCAGAGAGTGTGCCACCCAATGGAAGTGTATCACCAGAACTTTGCAAATGCCAAAGGCAGGTGCAGAGGGGCTGTGCTTCAGTTCCAACAGCAGGTATCTGAGATGTGCACTGAGTGTGCTGTGCTGTATTAAGCCTACTGGGTAGGATCATCTCTGTTATTTTGGAATTTATAATCTACTTAAGGAGGCAGCTCCAGCCCAGGCATCTGTTGGATAGAAAAGGAAAGTAAATGCCAGAAGAGCAGCAGATACAATGAGTGCTCTGGGGTTCCAAGAGAGGAAGCATCGCTCTGATCTACAAAAAAAAAAAAAAAAATCCAAGAAGGCTTTTTTAAAGTAATAAAATCATTGAAGATATTGATGTAAAATTCAATAAGCCAAGGCCATCCTGCCCCTGTTCCTAGGGAGAATCGCCCTATATCCCTTATAGTGATGACCACTGAGTTGAAGTCAAGTTGGGACAAGTGCTTTTTACCTCAAATTATCCAAGTCACTTTGCCCAGACAAGACAGACAAAAATAAGATGAATAGGACAAATGTCTTTTTACCTTTTATGCTAACTAAATGCACAGCCTCTAATCTCAAGAGTTCACTAATGGGCTTTAAAAAAAAAAAGTTTCTTTCTTTAGAATTGCACGTAGTAAATGGATTGCAGTACAGAATCAGAACAATCACAAAACATGTTGGCCTGTAGAATTTGTTCAAACCGGTACTCAAAATGTTCTCTGGAATCTCTGTCCTTTGCCATGCTTTCAGGAGGAGCAAAGAGAAATGTCAGGAGTGCATAGGTATTGGGGAATTTAACTTTTGTTCCGATAGATGTTTTCACACGGAAATCACAGAAGGGAACTTCAATGAGGAAATGTATTGAGCATTTCTAAATGTGTGATTAACATAATCTATCAACATTGATCAAACCAATGTTTCTTTAAGGAGCTTTAAAGAAATTGTTTCAGGATTTAGTTTTTGAATCTAAACTCCCAGACAGTGTGGGAAAAAAAATGCACTGAAAGTGTCTGTCACCTTTCTCTTTCCATTACATCTTTCCCCACACTCCATAACAATCCCTAAGCTTTTCAGGTCCAAGTGGGTTTTGTTTGTTTGTTTGTTTTTTCCTGAAGAACTAAATTATCAACTAAACCAACCTCACTTTTCCCCATTTCACTCTCTCTCCACACATATTACACACATATTCATAAAACACAGAGCTTTCATTTGGGTAACAAAGCTTTCTCTCTTCTCCCTTAAAACATTTTTTGAAAAAAGTTTAAGATAAAGCCTTACTATTATTAAAATTGCATTGTGTGCCAGATATTTTGCATAGAAAATATCAACTAAGCTTCACAATTAAGGAAAATAGAGACAGGAAAAGAGACACAGTATGCCAAAGGGCACCAGGATCTGAATTTAGATCAAAGCATCCATCGTGTGCGAATTAAAGCTTCCTTCATCTGTTTGTGTGTTTTGTGTGTATGTGTGTGCAAAAGAACAGGATTTAAGTATCAAAAATACAGCACATAAACCAACCCTTTGTGTATGTCTCTACAATAGCTCCACCCTGGGAAGAACACTATGAGAAAATTCTTTGGGATTTAAGCATTTACTCCATTCCCTCCTCCTCCTCAAGGCTGTGCAGTTCTAGAGATTATATCTTTGTGACCTTCTTGATCCAAAAATTGGTTAAGAGGAAAGGTGTCAGGCAGGCTTAGTCTTGGAAGCTAATTTTCCCAACTCATCCTTCTGACAATTGATCTATCTTGCCTAAATGAGTATTTTTACCTAAGACTTAAAACCTTCAGAGATGAAATTCACAAACTCAGGTTAGCCCAAATGACTTATATGGCTTCCTGAAGTTCCATATTGACCATCTTTTGCTTTGGTTTAAGCAAAAATCATCTTATTTTTCATGACTGGGGAAACCATTTTTTATAATGTTTTACATGGAGGTTTTTTCCATAAAATGTCATGTTTTAGCGACCACTAAAAAATGCATTTTCACGAACATGGAAGGAGTTCAGCTCTGCCAAACCCCCTTGTACAAACAGTCCTGATCTCTAATATTTGCACAATTACATTTGAGTTCTCCTTATCTGAGAAAAATATGAGTGAGATTTTAATGGTTCCTTCCCATATTATCTTGATGGAAAAGAATTAAAGAAGCCAAAGGGAAGGAATGCAGAAGTTTCAGAACCCCAAGCAAGTGGTTGTTGGCATTCCCTCTGCCATATGCAGCCCCTGGGCCTCATTTCTCCTTTCTTGCACTGAACAGCTTGGGTGAAGACATGGTTCATTAATCTGTATTATCATGAGAACAACACAATGATGCTATATATGATGCTCCACAGTCCAGACCAACAAGTTATCAAGATTTTGAACTTTGATCAAGGTCCAGTGACAGCTGTGAAGGACAACTGTGAGACAATTCACTCCGATTACAAATGTTGGCTTTAGAAAGAAACTAACACCCACTGAGGACCCTACGTTAGGTCCTAGGTTCTGGCATAGGGTGATCCTTAAGACAGTCTCCTAGCACTCAAGGAGTTCCCAACCTAGTGAGCTCACAGACTGCCTACAAAAATAGGCATGTGTCATCCCTTCAGGGACAGTAGAGCAGAGGGTGCAAATGATAAATACCAAACAAGTGACCTACTTAACTCACCTGGAGTATTGAAGGTTAGACCTTGGTAATTAAATAGTTCAATCCCACCTTCGTTTTGCTTATGGGGTAACTGAGTCCTGTAGAAACGCATCCCAAATCAACCAGTCAAAACACCACCATAGCCAGGGTTTAGACATGAAGGAGAAACTCCCGCCTGAATAATTTATTAAAAAGCAGATCTCTAGGTCCCACCTCTGAGGTTCTTATTGAGTGTATGGGAAGGGAAGAGACATTCAGGTGGCCTTCCTCACCTTCAGTAGACCACACTTGAGACAATTTTCAGGAGGATAAGACCCTAGTAATGAAGAGTTCAGGCTCCACAGTGGGAAGTCTAGGTCCAAATCCCCATGTTTCGTATGTTTAGGGAGGTTAAATGGTGTCTAAGATTGTGGTGAGGTATGCATTCTGTAGAAAGAGGGTAATAATAACTACTTGCTGTGCTATCCTTAGAGTTTTACCAGACAATACATGTGAATTATAGAGCCCACAGCCTGGCAGGCAATTCTAGCCACCATCTTCTAAACTGTCATCAGCTACAGGACACAATAGGAAGTATTCACTACTGCAAAGGGAGGATCCAGCCCCCAGATCTCCAGATTCTCTAGTGTTCTTTTACTCTCCCAAAATGGTTTCCAGAGAATGTGATTCTCTCACATCTCAAGTGCTCTTAGACAAGCAAGAACTTTCCTTTCATTTTCTGGCATCCTCTATCCCTAGACAATCTCTCTGGGATTTTATATTGGTAGTATTCTATTTAAGCATTTCAGAATTTAGCCAATACCCTCCCCTCCTTTTATTTTGTTAGTCAAATCTAACCCCCATAAACATGTGTTACCATATATAAGGATACAAAGCACATGAGACATAGCTTTGTGACAAGGGAATTTTTTTTTTTTTTACAGTCTCAGAAAGATAACACACAAACTAACCATTCAACATATCATATGGTTGTATATCAATATATAGTAGGGATTAGAAATTCTGGCAAAGCTTAAAAAATGAGAAGATAAGTCTGTCCAGAAATAGGGGGAAAGACCTTGGGGAAGCCAAGCAACCCAAGTTTTGCAAGGCAGGATGGAAGAAATCTATTGCCTTATGATTTTACAAATATTTACAAATGAAGAAAGATTATTGCACTCACTTCTCAAAGCCTTCAAAACTGTTGCCAGAAGATCAGTCACATCAGTGTTACCTGGAAATTTGTAGGAATGCAGAATCCCATGCCCAGCTCCAAATTCTCCTAATCAGAATCTGCATTTTAGCAAGATCTCAGTGATTTTGTGTGTTATAAAGAGATACTAGTATAACAAACACAGAAGCACTTGTCATCCAGTTTCAACAATTACTGACTTACAGTCAATCTTGTTTTATTTGCACTATTGCCCATTTTCTCCCGTTTGGATGATTTTAAAGAAAATCCCACAGGCCCTCTCACGTAAATGGTAATTGTTTCATGCAATGCATTTTTAAAAGACATGATGTCTCAAAAATAACTTCAAGACATACCATTCTTGAGTACTGTTAAATATTCAGGAAGGATGTGCATAGGTAAGGAAGAAGGGCATTCTATTTTGGAAGAATCAACAGAGATTTAACTAGCTAGCTTAAAGTTCAGGGTTAGTTGTCTTAGTACTGGGGAAATCTGAGGCTGAACAATCACCCATAATTTCATCTAACACAGCATACAGTGTGTTACCAATACTATTGCATCAAATTAATTTTGTCAGGTGTGGTATTAGTGGACATGAAGCCAAAATGGAAAAAGAGGTGCAATCTTATAAATGGCTTGCTGAAGGAGTAAAATGCTAATATTTTTAAAATATCAATATTAAAATATTTAAATATTAAAAGGTATTAAAAATGCTAACTTTTTAAAAGTCTGTTAATAATTAATCAGCAAAGAAAAATACATTTATAGTGCTCCAACTGAAAATTCTAGCCTGAGATTCAGAAGTATCAGCACGGCAAAGTCTGTCTAAAAGACTATTTCTGTCAAAGCCAAGAAACATCAACTTGTGTATAGTTTATTGAAGGATAAATCTGGTAAGATCTGTAATCTCAGGGACCTCAGGGATAGTCATAGACCTGTACCCTCAAGGACCTCTCTTGAATCAGGTGGCTGAAATTGCAGTGCAAACCTCAGCATCAAGGAAGGTATAAGAAGATATCTGGGGGGGCAGGTGTTAGGTGAGAGAGTGGTGTGGTGGTATTAAGTTTTATAGTGTTTATACATTTGAACACAGACAAATGAACACAATCAGATACATTGGACACACAATCCAAACCTAAAACAATTAATTATGGAGAATAACTAATTGATCCACATCTGTGTCTCAAGGGTAGTCCAAGGGCAATCAAAGAGCTGTAGCACATTTCAGGAAGATACAGTCAGGTGCTCAAGCTAAGGTTAATTTCTAGAGGACCCCAGATGTCAGATTTGCAGAGCTGGCACTTAATTCCACGGGCAGTAGAAATCCACAGGACTCTTTGATGGGATAAAAATGGCCCTTCAGGAAGGTGTGTCTGACAACAGCAGTGAGCAAGAGTGATAGACCACAAGTAGAGTTCCAAAGAAGGGATTGTTGCAATGATCGTGCCTGAAAAGATAAGCCCTGGGATGGCTGAAAAAGGTCAACTGAATGTCAGCTGTGAGAGTTGCATCAGGCTTGGTCCAGAAGCTGTCTCTCCCCCACCATGGCCCCCAAGTTTGCCAACCTGAAAATACACCCTCTGCTACAGGAATGAGATCTCCCTGAAGCGAAATCTCAGGCATCATGATAAGAGGAAATATCTCTAAATTGCCAGACTGTCAAACAAGTATGCATTAAACTTCCTTCACACACTGGAATATATCAGAAAGGTAACAAGATTAACCAAAAGATGCAATTCACCTAAATTTAAGTGATTTGAACAAAAATTGTATTGATAAGACTGACAGATTTATATAAAAAGGATATCTTAAATTAAGCTTGTAACAAAAGCTATCCCTAAAAAGAGTTTTGGGTTGTTTTTATCAGAGAAGGAGAGAGAACAAAGAGAGGGAAGGGGTGGGCTGGGGAGAATGGAGTAGTAAAGGAGAAGGAAAGAAAAGAAATAGAAAAAAAGAGTGTGATATGAACTTTACCATGACCCTTCACATCAGCAGTAAAGTTACCAAACTTACAGGATAATTGATAGGGGTCAACTTGCAAGTCTCTGGGCATACAACAATTAAAGAGCTGAGTGTCAGCAACCTGACATTTAGCTTATATGTGCAATTAAATTTCTACAAGTCAAATGTGAGAGATTTCTTAACAGAACTCTCTAATGAGTCCTTAACAATATGAATTAATCATGTCTCTATTTATCCAGCTAGTAATGGAGGCACTCGACTATCAGGTTTTCTTATACTGGGATGGTCTTGCAACTCCTCTCTGAAGGCATGAGAAACAAGAAAAAGCCCGGTGACATGGCTGGTAAAATATTCACTGTTTAAATTGTGCTGGGGGAAGGAAAGGGTGGGGGAGGAAGGTTTGGATGCCTTCCAGGGTCTGGCTGAGTGATATGCACCCTCTCACCTGGATAATGATGTTGTCAGGGGATGACTGAGGGATGAGCAAGGTGATGGTGGCTCTCCATTCTTCACTAATGTCCCCATCCAAGCATCCATTTTCTCATTTACGATCTCCTTGACACCGACTCTATTTACATGGCATCGGGATTAATCAGCCTGGAGTGTTTTAGCTACAGGAATCAGGCAATCCGTGTAACTCAGCATGGCAGCGTGACATTATCACCAGCTAAGCAATATTCGTTCTGTATGATCACCATCTCCAGGGAACCTGCCGTGTGATAGGACTTCAGGTGCTGAAGTCATAAACCATTACCCTCATCCCCCAGCAGCTCTATGACACTTTTCCTCAAGGACAGGCATGGAAAGCCACACAGTGGATTCAGCCTGATTTATGCGCAGGATCTGCAAGGGCACAGCGTAAGTTTCCATCACCAGGTGCTGTAGGGAAATGTACCTATCCTTAGTTCCTTATGTACAGAATTACCTGAGACCTCAATCACAACCCACTGGCCCAATGGCAAACGGATTCCTGCCAAGGTACCCATATCACTGCATCACAATCGCTGTTGGTATGCCTGCTGTCCATCAGTGAAAATGCCAACACATCAATGGAAAGAGCCTTATTCATTCATATCATTGGTTCTCCACCTGCCCTATGGTGCAAAAGACATTCTTAAAATACATTTGATGAGTGAATAACTGATTCAACAAATGAGTTTGGTGAATGTGATCATGTCTGTTTTATCAGAGAAGGCAGGACATCTTTGAAGAAAAAGGTCAAATTTGTTTTTTTTTTATTGTCTTATTTTATCCCCTACAAATGAACTAATTAAGTTTTTAGTGTGAAGTGGATGCTTTCTAGATAAACTGACTCTTGCCAAGTGGATCAGTGGTTGCTGTATCTTTATCTGGTAAAACTACTTACATGGTTCAAAAGGAATCCCAGGGCTTATGCTATCACACATCAGGAGGAAGCACTAATTGTTTCTCATCTGACAGCCATCAGCGGTAAACTCCACATACCTTCCCTCATAGCAGAGAGGGAACAAAAAGATATTCATATTCAGACACAGCTGGGTTAGACTGCCATGTGTACCACTTTCTACTTCTGAGACCCTGGAGCCTTTCAGTTTCTAGAGAGATTGTTTCTTTACCTGTAATGTAGACCACATACCATAGTAGTCACTAAAATACACTAAGCAAAATACTGAATGTAAGGTTTCTAACATACTGCCTGGGACTTAGTAGGTGCTCATTAAGTAGAAGGTGCCACTTTTTATCGATTCATATTCTTGAGAGAAATTAGCAAGATCTGGTTTTTGTGAGTGGTTGGCTAAATCCTCAGGAATACCTCTATGACTCCTTGAAGCACTGTTGTAGAAACCAACCAGCCGAACTTGTAAAGGTCACACAAGTCACCTAGGCTCTGTTGGCTTCTCTTTGCTTATATTTGAAATGATTCAGTTGAACTAGGCCATCTCTAAGGTCTCCATGGTCTCTGATTCTAGTGAATTAACATTCATAGTAGTGCAATACCAAATCATAATATCAACCCAGTTACAGATATTAAACTAAATGAAGCCCAATGATTTTCTGAACTTTCCTCTAATGGGAAGAAGACTGATATCTACTTAGCACATAAGATGTACAGATACTGTGCTCGATGCTGTTATATGTGAATTCAACCAACACTTGTACCCCATTAAAACAAATTTTCTAACACAACCCTGACTCTCTGTTTGGCCATTCACTAGGAAGTTGGTATAATTCTGTAATTCTAGGCAGGTACCATGAAGAAATTTGTTTTATGGTCAATAGTCCTTTTACACGTTAGACCAACGGGTTTACCAGTTGGGAGCACATTCTTCAGAAAAACTCCAGTTAAATCTACCTATTGAGATAGGTAGTTGGGCTCACAGCTCCTGCACTATGCACTGTTCATGCAAGCAGGTGTTTCTTTTCCTGCAATTCCAAAAACTATAGTTATACAGTAAACATTCAATAAATTTTAGCTCAGTCACTCCTACCAATATCCCAAGGGTGGAGGGAGAGAATCCCCTTTTTACACCTACCACGTAAATCATCCATGAGCCATTCAATTCATTCACTAAATTTGCATGGAAACCTTTGTCTCAGTGCCAGAATGAGACACTCTGGGTATGGGAGGAGTTAAAGAAATTAGGTCACTGATCTTCTAGACATTAGAATTAAGGTTGAGGAACAGATGTTACAAGCGTGTGTATGTATGTACACACACACAGAGTTATATGTACACATACACAGAGAATTCATCCTGCCTGCATCTTTCCCTTATCCAAGTTCTGGGTTAGTCGCCCTTTATCTTCTATTAGGCACTTATTAGTGTCTCAGAGGCAGAAAAGAACATGTGGTGATGGGAAATGAGTCTGGAGAGCAGTAGGTGGAAAACAGAGGCCCCTCGGTACCTCTGGGTCCAGGGAGAGTGCCAAGACCTTAAGCAATTTTAAAACATCTCAACCATTCTGCCCCTTGAAAAAAGTAAAGGCATTGTGAGTGGTTTACTCTATGTCACTTCTTTCAGTCATAAGGACACCTCTTCTGTTGGTGAAACACCAGTACCCATATTCAACACTGAAGTACCAGGTGACCTCAGACAAGAATAAGAACACCATTATTAAAAATAATTGCTACCACTTATTAAGGATGCTTAAAATCCTGGGCTTAGCACCCTACCTGCATCACATAGCACTTGATCTCCTAACCACACTCTGAAGTAGACATTATTTTTATCCCTAAGTGGCTGATTAAAAAAGGGAGGGAGGTGTTAAATATCTTTCTCGAAGTCAAACAACTGTTACTAGGTAACTGAATCACACCTAAACCCCAAACCTGCACAATTCAAAAGTCCTTGTGTTTATACGCACGCTCCATTCTTTTGTCTCAGTTCCCTATGCCAATACCTCTGCTGTCTGGACAAAGGAAAATCATAAACAGGTATAGACATATATGTAAGAAGTTTTAAAATTCACTTCAATGAAGTGAGAGCACAACTTTAATTAGCCAGTGCTTTTCTTTGGAGGGACACTGAAAGGTTGAATTAAAAGCATCGTACCATCTCCTCGATTTGAACAGGAACCAAACTTTGCTCAATGAACACAGCCACTGTTTTAAAGGTAGGCCTCATTTTGACAGTATGCTGACTTTAAAACTGAAAAGATTAAAAAAGAGGGAATTGGAAAGAAAGGGGAAATATAAAGCAGACTAGATTAGATGGCAAGGAACAAATAAAAAAGACAATATCCCTGGGACAAAAGAGAACAGTGGCAGGGTAGTGGATGAGTGAGAAGTGTCACCTGTTTGAGGACTGGGGATGCTATATCTTTGGCAGTCCACCTGAATCTCAGAATCCAGGTCCTCTGGTTGCTGCCCTTAGAGAAACAATAGAGGGACAACTGCTGCTAACATCCCCAAACTGTGCTTTTCCCAGATACTGGTTTGTTTCCCACGGGGACAGCTTAGATTTCATGGGAGGTATTATCACCTGGGCTATAGCAGAGGTCTATACCCGATAAGATTGCACTGGTCTCAAAAGTTTCCCACCTGTTTAAAAACACATATAGTAAACTCTCTTTTACTAAACCTTTGCAGCAACTAGAGATCATGAGAACTATTACGCGTGTCAATAGTTTCTTCTTTCATTCATGACTAAGCTGCCTCATTTGGTTTCATCAAGTAACTTTCAAGTGATCCTTTCCAACATCTGCCAGTTTTTTTTTTTTTATTCCCCATTTCTAATGCATTTTTTCTAGCCATGGCCCATAATAGTCATCAAATTAGCAATCTGAAAGCAATTGATCATGTCCATAATCATTTTCAGAATCAATGCCTAGGCTTGAAGACACAAAGTAACATCATTTGGCAAACTGCCTTGAATGACTTTTCTCCCATTCTTATTGAAAATGACTGACTTTTCTGGAAGGTTTCTGTGATGTTGTTAAGAAAGAAGAACTTTGCATTAACAGCCTCAAAATATGAATGACACCCAATCTGTATCTCTAGTCCTAGTTTTTGGGTTATTATTTTTAAACTGTTTAGGTATCATCCTTTCTGGGCTTAAAATTTGTGCTCCATACTGAACTCAGCATCTCCTCTGGTTCCCTTTGTTGTTTCCCAACTTTTCTTCATGGAGACCCTGTGCATCTGCTTTACAAAGTCAGGAATATGAACTAACTCTGATATGTTGTTCTCCCTCATGAGCTATTCTGTTGATTTTAGAATTTCAGATAGATGCACAGCCCAGTGGTGCCTTTGGAGAAGGCTAGCTTACAGGAATCAGTGGTCCTGTCTGAAATTTTCAGTAGAGCCATGGACACGAAGTCTCACTATCTGTGGACTGACACTGAGAGATCACTTTTTGAATCATATCTGTTGCCCAGATATAATTCCAGACTCAAACAAACATCAGCGGCACAGACAGACCAGTCTATTGGTAAGAACTCTGGTTGCAACAATTAACAAGTACCAACTGGGACTCACTTGAGTAAGAAAGGGGAAACAAAGGGAAGTTAGTAAATGCCTAAAGGCACATGGCATGAGTTGAGCTGAAACCAGGATAGGAAAACCTTGGGATCCCAGGAGTGTACTTAATCCAGGTCTCTTTATTGATTTCCTTTTGCTGATCTGCATTGTTTTCTCCTCTTCTCCTCAGTCCCCATACTGGCAGACAATGGCCTCTCTAGAACTCTTAATGATAGACATGGCTGCTGCTCTTCTATTCCAATTCCAATTCTTCTGCAGTGGGAAATCCAAATGAATTCAGCAATGAGCCAGGAGAAATGAGGCACTTCCTATAAGCAAACCTGCTGATACTCTCTGCTGGTTCTCCACAGGTATGTCGAGATGTCTCCAGAATGTCAAGCTCTTGTGAGCTCAGAATGAATATCAGAACAAAGGGAAAGAACAACTGAATTATGGGAGAAACTGTTCACTGATGGAGGCTGACAGGGCTGAAGTAACACACTGAAGGCTCCTTGGTCCCTCCTCCCTCAGCTCATCTAAGACCACATGGCACCCTCACACTCAAGGCTGCAGTCATCCCTCCAGAAATGATGATTGGAGTAATCCTTGCCAGGATCACCACCAACCCCGTCCACTCTGAAGTCTGCCTATAGAACAAGCTCACTATCTTCCTCTTTAAAGAGAGGTCCATTTCCAAGAACCACTGTAACAGGCATACTTCCTAGTTCTTTCTTCCCATAGAGTCTCAGAGTCGTAGCTACAGAAGGCTTTAGTCTGATTCTTGGCAGGGGCACAGCACAGGCTGCGCAAAGTCTCAAACAGGTCCAGTGATGAAAGCCTTGAACAAAAGCAGCAAATTATCTAAAGATAAACACCAATATCTCCATGTCAAGAATGATGCTAAATTCTTCCTCCAATTAAATAAGCAAATGATTAGACAACAGGTCAGTGAGAGAAGAATTCCTTCATTTTACAGATAGAAAAACTACAGATTGGAGATTAAACAGTCCCATTAACAGTAGGAAGAAAGCTTTTTGGAGCTGAGCTACTTGGTTATTTTTCCTACCCTTGAGGTATATGAAGGTTTTTGCGGGTTTCCTTAAGTCCTCACTCCTATTCCCTCATTTTCAGAGTTATCTTGTCCACAAGTGGATTTCTGCCTGCAGGAGAACCTTTCAGCCATGTGGAGGAAGGGAGCCTGAGCCAGTGAGGCTTCTGATAATGAAATAGAGTTAAGCAAGGCAGCTGCATGTGGCACATTAATCACCCCTGATGCTCTGGGAGAAGTGATACAATTATAAATCAGTTAATCCCCTCATACATTGGAAGTGGGGTGAAGAAACTGTTAATCAACATCATAAACACATTTGGAAAGAGATTTCCAAAGGACAGCTTGGAAGGAACAGAGATAGGCAGATCAATTCAGCAGGAAAATCTCTTATTTGTCACATCTGGAAGCACCCTGGTTAAGTCCTAATTAGATTGTATAGTAAAGAAGTTCTCATGAACAGAAGGAGTGGGGAGGGGGAGGAGGCTTTTGAGTCAATACCTTTGGCCACACTCCAAGCATCTGAAAAGAGCTGGGGAGCTCAGAGGCTGCTTGATCAAGGAAGTGTGGGTAAGAGGACTTTATGAGCTTGCCACCTCTCCTTTCACATTCAATAAACAAACAACACTAATGAGGATGGATGCTTGTCAACTTATGATGGAGTAATATCTCTTGATAGGATATTTTCAGCTTTTATTGGGCCTAAGTGAAAAATGCACTTAGTACACTTAAGCTCCCAAACACCATAATTTAGCAACATAACATACTATAGAGTGCTGCTCCTTCATCCACATAATCATGTGGTTGACTGGGAACTGCAGTTTTCTCCCACTGTCCCCTGCCACTGCCCAGCATTGACAGAGAGTTTCTTACTTGCAAACCACTGGTGGGAAAAAGATCAGAATTTGAAACTCAAAGTATGGTTTCTACTGAATGTATATGGCTTTCATACATCATAAGGTTGAAATCCTAAGCAGAACCATGGCAATTCCAGAAGAAACTAAGCTATTCCTCAGCTCCACCCAGCACCTGAAGGGGACTCAGACACTGAGTCCAAGTCTCTTTCCATCAGAACTCCTTTCACAATTTTTCTGACTGAATGCAATATTTTAATTCCAATATAAAATAATTCAATCTATGTAGTTGTTAATATACAAAAATGCTCATCTCTGGATAATTATAATATAATCAATGTAATCCTCATTAAGTTAAAGGAATATAAGGCAAAACACAAATTATTTAGAAATTCTGTACAATCAAAAACAAAAATGCATGTAAGATTTCATTTGGGCATTAGTGATATTAAAGCTTAGGATATTTATTACTGCATTTAATACCAACCAATCTCTACTTTGGGTGAAAGGTGATGAACCAGCATCTTCAGGCTCCCAACATCTTTTTAGATGTGGGGACTTGGATTCTGTTCCACTGTTACCTAAGGCATCCTAGAGCACCATGATTCAGCAAATTAAAAAACAGGCAAAAGCTTCACATTTAACATTATGCATGAGATCTCTGAGAAAAATCAAGTGAATTGGGTACTTTGCTTCCCACCAAGAATGTCACTTCCACTGATGAAGTAAAAGCACCTTCATCCTGAACCCAACAGTTGAGACCCCAACCATGGAGCCAATACCAGCAGGTCTTTGCTTTGGCAGAAGGATGGAATTTAAAACTTCATGTTTACCACTAGTAACAGACTAAAAGTTGATCATGGCACTATGTGTAGTGTTAAAACATTTGGAACTCCAGGGTCAAGGAGTTTTCCTGTAGAAAAGGCATAGTACTTACTAATTGACTCCAACAGTCACCAAGAACTTGGGTGTTTCCTCCTCTAACTCATTTCCCCTCTCAATGGTAAAGCTTAGATCCCACTTAATAGCAATTTCACACTTGAGGATCTTTAAATCTCTAATGTGTTATATAAGAGACTAATAGGTAAAGGGAATAAACTTCCAGAATATCTATCCTCCATCTATCTTTCCTGAAGGGTCTTCTTTAATCCTTCTCAATATTCTACAAAATTAGTATTATAAATACATTCCTTCTTTTATATCTCAGAGTCATATATATATACATATAGTTTGTCAGTGGCAGAACCATGATTCAAACCTAAATAGTGGGAGTCTTGAGTCAACATATCTATACTAGGCCATGTTACACCTGCTAGAGATACAGTGACATTAAAAGCCCACCCTGGATTTGTGTTTTTATTTAATTCAGCCTGTATGAAGGGAAAATTAGTTAACATTTCTGCCTAAGACATGCTGGGTTATTAAACTGCTTCATTTTAGGCACTTAGTAAAGGGGCATTTGTGAGATAAAATGAAGAATCATGGCCCAGTGACAGTATTCATGTTCACACACTTACACGCCTTATATCTATTTTTTCGGGGAGGGGGTGTTAAGAAAATTATTATGAACCAAAGTTTATAAACTGCCAGAAGGCACTAAAAATAAAACTCTCTGCATTACTCCTTCCACAGTGTGGTTGCGAAGTTTACATGAGATGGTTTATGTGGACATTCTTTTTTTTATAGTTTTATTTATTCTACTTAGGTACACGATAGCAGAATGCATTTTGGTTCATTGTACGCAGATGGAGCATGACTTTTCATTTCTCTGGTTGTATGTGATATAGAATCACAACATACATGCAGTCATACATAAAGCTAGGACTATGATGTCCATCATATTCCACCATCTTTACTGCCCCCATGCCCCTCCCCCCTCCCACCCCTGTGACCAAAGTTCCTCCATTCTTCTCGTGTCCTCCCCCACATCATGGATCAGCATCCACTTATCAGAGAGAACATTCAGCATTTGGTATTTTGAGATTGGCTTTCTTCACTTAGCATGATATTCTCCAATTCCATCCATTTACCTACAAATGCCATAATTTTATTCTCTTTTATTGCTGAGTAATATTCCATTGTGTATTTATACCACAGTTTCTTTATCCACCATTCATCTATTGAAGGGCATCTAGGTTGGTTCCACAGTTTAGCTATTGTGAATTGAGCTGCTATAAACATTGAAGTGGCTGCGTCACTAGAGTATGCTGTTTTTAAGTCCTTAGAGTATAGACCCAGGAGTGGGATAGCTGTGTCAAATGGACACACGTGTTATATCTTGAGGAGGGAGTCACTGATATTGACAGAAGTGCACTTTAATTCTTTGATCATCAAGTCTGGTGGTGACCTCATCAAGCTATTTTGTGCAGCTTTGTCCAGAGATTCATTGTTCTCCCAGAGTTGGTTCCACATGACTTGTTCTCAATGGTGATTTCAATACAAGTGAGAAACATAGCTGTTAGATCCAGCTGGTGCTTCAGGTCAGAGAATGCCTCTGGTGATGTGTTTTCCTCTTCTTGCATCTCCTGAAGGGCCCCTGTTAAAATATCTCGCCTCAGACCACCTAGGTCTCATGTAGACAAAGAAATCTCCTGGTTAAGACAATTTCCAGTTATAAAACATTTTACTGGGTGCTAAACTTACACCCCCCTCTTTATGAGTAAGTGTTCCATTATAAAACTTGTTCGTTTTCTATTTGGTCATTTATGCTTTAAATTAAAATATGAAGATATGGAGCAGGTTGTAATGACTGTAATATGCTTTCATGTGACCCAAGTTATCTAACTGTAAAGTGCATCAGAGCATGCTAGTATCCACGCTCCTAGAGAGAAGGGATAGGCCCACATGCTCATTTCAGAGCTGCATCAGCCCTGCTGGTTAGGTCTATAAGAATTAAACAACCATAATCTGTTTGCATTTCTATCTGGCTCCCGGACTCACAAAAGCTTGAATAAATATTGGCATATTTTATAAATGAGTTGTAGGAGTGGGAAACCCAGTATCTTTCTCAGACAAAATCAGTTCCAGGCAAAATCATAGGGAAACTTGCACTTCTCAAAATATTGAGCATTATATTGTTTTTTCTGCAAATGACTCATCCAATTCTTTTAACATCCCTTTGAGGTAAACACCTGAAAAGGATCATTAGTCCCGACTGCTTTGGCTAGAAAGGCTAATAGGAGGAATTGCTCAAGTCCCAAACAATTAAAAAAACAAAAGAACTTTCCTTGTGCTTCATTTTGAGGACACTTTGTTTTGCTAATTCTTATACTTAATTATTTATGCAGGTTGTCATCAAACAAAGGTTCAGAGAGGAAAAGGAGATTGATCCAAGAGTACCAACTTGAAACTTCATAAACTTCTCTAGATGGCAAAACAAATCAGATAAAGACAAATTTCTCCTAAGTTTATGGAAATGGATAGGAAAGGGAAGGAGGAAAAGCAAGGACTTCACAACATAATGTACACGGTTCCTACAATAGACTGCAGTGTGTCCTAACTCTGAATTGTCCACTTAATAACTACATGGTCTCAGGCAAACTGCTTTACTCGTCTTTGCCTTTAATTGAAACAATGAAGATCAGTTTGAAAGAGCCTATCTGTGAAGTGAGGGTAAGGACAAGATAATGCACACTTTTTCCGTGCATGATACACATTTCAGTGCAATAAAGACACTTAATTTTAGTGCTGTTGTTAGAAATGGACATATGCTTGCTCGACATTGATTAAGATGCTCTAACTAAATATGCAGCATATCTAGGATGACAGTTGGCATCCCATTGGATGGATCAGCTAGGGCCTTTATAATATTCAATATTATGATCCATCTTAACACAATACAACTGTTACATTAACAGCCTAGCAACCATTGGTTCCCTTTTTATGACAGTAGAAAAGATACCAAAGTTAAATCATAGTAGGTTTGCTTTCAATCTAGAATGTTCAGATAAATACTAAGGAAATGCCTTTTAAGAGTTTATACAAAGTAAAGAGGAGTCATGTAGAAAAGTGAAACACAAATCAACTATAAAACATAGAAAAGCAAAGCAATAGGAAGGTGAGGCAACAAGCGTGACATTAAAGATATGAGACTTCAGAAAGTACACCAAGCCAACTGAGAATCTGCTCCTATATGATACTGTTCTCTCATTTGTTCTACAGAAACTTCAAAAATTTAAATGAACCAAAATTTTAATAGTCTGTAGCAAGAGCAAAACCAACTTTATCAGAATAACTCGAACCCAGTCCATTTTTTCTGGAAGAGTCGGAAGCAATCTTTCCTTTCTGATTCTCCTCTGGGTTCAGCTGGAACACATGGAGTGTTGTTTCTTTGTTTTATTTAATCTCAGTAACTACTCAATTAACCACCTCTTAAGAGCTTAGTGGCGAATCTGTTACAAAGAGACTAGAGAATCTTCTACCACTGCCATCTATTTTGAATAGAGCCAAACATCTGACCAGAAGAATTGGATATTAACAAACATATTCCCTTAGTGGATTAGTAAAATAAGGCTACTTATACTAGATGAATTTAGGTTCTTTCTGGTTCCTGGCTGTCAGCCAATGACAAAGTGGTAGCATTGACATCCATGAAGAATTTCCAAGTCCCTGATATCATACTAACCATGTTACACAACAGCCAGTGACCTAACTGAAAAATTCACCACCTGTATGAAATGTGCATACTGCTTCAACTAAGGGCCCAGTTTCTTAGTTTTCTTTTTGCCATGGTAATTTTCTCTTGAGAGTTTATGCTCAGATCAGTAAGAACCTTCACAGCAACTTTTTCTTATTGACTTTGAATTTTCACTCCACATTTAATTATGCCAGATAATAATAGTAGAAATACTGTATGGAATCCAAGTCACATAACAAGAACACAGGGACAGAACTTTTGTGAGTCACATTTGGCCCAAGATTTGTGGACATTTTTGTTTTTCCATGAGCAGCTATGATGGTCCAAGCATTAGGCTCTCTTGCTTTTGTATGGAAAGCCCATGTTTAGTAAAGACAGGACATATACCTTGTAGATGTAGTCACATGACTGGCACTCTCTAAGCCTCAAAGCCCTCCTTTGTAAAATATTAGTGGTAATATGCACACCTCAAAGGTAACCTCAGATTGTTGTAGGATTAAATGAGATGGTGTACATAAAACACATCACATAGCACCTAGCAAAGAGTGAGTGTTCAATAAGGATTAGCAGGAGTACTATAAATGTGGAGGTTAAGCAGTATTTGTTATAATTTAGATGTGATATCCCCCAAAAGCTCATGTGTGAGTCAATGCAAGAAGGTGACATGTTTGGATTATGAGAGATGTAACCTAATTGGTGGATTTATCTATTGATATGGATTAACTGGGTGGTAACTGTACACAGGTAGGGTGTAGCTAGAGAAGACAGGTCACTAGGGATATGCCTTTGGGATTTATATTTTGTCCCTGGGAGCCTGTCTCTATCTGGTTCCTGGCTGTCATGTCCTCTGCCATACTCTTCCACCTTACCCAGGGTGCAGAGGTTTAGAGCTGGTAGGCTATGGACTGAGACCTCTGAAATCGTGAGCCTAATAAACTTTTCCTCCTCTTATTGTTGTTCTTGGGCTTTTTAGTCAAACACTTGTCAAAGTCAGAAAAGTCTATAGATTTTAACCAGTGGCTCAACCTTCTGGTATCTATCCTAGAGAAATAATCCCATAACAACCCAAGAGGCGTGTAAAAGTCTATTAATAAGAATAGAAATCAGCTTAAAAACCCATTATTGGTAAAACTGTCAAATAATCAAAATGATATTTGTACCATGTAATACTATTCAATAGTTGAAAAATAAGGCAGATCTACATGTACCAGTGCACATAAAATATCTATAAAATCTATTATCAAGTGGAAAGAAAAATACAAATTCACAACAAGTGTGCAACATGATATAACCTGTATTCAGTGGGGGAATAAAAAACTAAGATATATTTTACTGCATATATTCTTACATAGCGTTTCATCCAGAACAGCACACAGTCTTATTTAATGCAATGAGGGGGAGTCCCAGACCTTTGTTGATGCCATTGGAAAAGAGGGTCTCTCCTTCTGCTGAGGGTAAGCAATGCACAACTTTTGGATATCTTGGCCACCCTTCTGAAACATCCTGTCCCCAAATAATATGTAGTTAGCAAAACACTAAGAATAAAGCTGGGAAGGAAGATTTCTGAGATGTAAGCCTTAGTATGAAAGGAAGCCAGAAGCTAGGTCTATCTTGGACTTCCCCCCACCTCCTCTTCCATTGCTGTGCATAGAACTGAGGGCTTCAGGAATGCCAGGTGAGCCCTCTATCACTGAGCAATAGACTCCCTAGTCTGTGATATTTTAGGTAAAGCAACAATCCTTCCTTGTAAAGAAGTCAATTTGGCTTTTATGTGTTTTACTTGCAAATGAAATACACTCAAACTCCTATTTCATTTACTCTTCTACTACACAAAATTTTAAACATTTTAGCCCTATATCCAAATAGAATTTTATACAGAAGTCCAGTATATTAATCCAGCTACACAGTGAAAAACAAGAACGGAGAGACCACATCTCAGAACCCTTAGCCAGCAGATCTAAGGCACTATGATTCAAATAGAACTTGTTGAGTATGAATCTGTGTTTTCCTTGACAAACCAAACAGCTTTCAACACCTCAATTCTTTTATCAGAAATGGGCATAATAGTGTCTTCCATATCTATCTTGTAGGCTTTGATAAAATGAGAAAGAACAGCTCTTAAGGCATTCTGGAAGAACATAAAGCTTTCTTAAATTAAAGTAACTTGTACCAGTTTCAAATCTGAGTCCATAATACAGGCTCATTAACCTTAAAACATAGCATTTCAAGCATAGAAATTGTAGTCTTTGCAACTTCCCAATGCCATCCACCCTCCAGTTCAGCAAACTCTTAAGCACACCTTCTGTAATTATACTTGAAACAACCACAGTAAATAAAGGGTGCTGACAAACCAGGCAGCCACAGATCTCCTGATGTGGTTTAGAGCTTATGCCTATAAATTTCACTCTGAGTCTGCTGTAATCATTTCTGGCATTGTACTGGGAAAAATTATCTAGCAACTTCACCAAAACAAGAATGGTGAGTGACAATAATAATATGGAAAAACTATTGTGGCGGGCGGGACAGGATCTGAAATTTACCAAATTCTAAAATAAAAGCCTCAGGAAGACTCACTTCATCTTGAGGTACAAAGAAAAAAACAATCTCAAGAGCATCCAGGCTGGTGAATAAAAGTCCTCTCTATGCTAACTGAGATCGTTTTTGAGGTGATTCTACTTTCACATGTGTGTTGTGGTAGATCAGCAATGTCTGCCTTTGGCATGGAAGGCGGAATTGCCATTCTCTTGCTGTATATAGGAAGTCCCTCCATTAGCTCAGGTTTTCATTGCAGCAGGGGAACAGTGACACTGAATCAGCAGTGGTGGGCAAGAACCCCATCTCTGTTAGAGATTCAGTCCAAATTCTGAGATAAAATGGATTTCTTAAAATATCTCAACTAGATTTCTCAACTTCTTCCTAAAATCCCAGATTTCTCAACGGGTTCTCTTCCTCTTCCATCACCTTTCAAATATAGAATTAAGTCAAGAAAGCAAGCTTCATCAAGAGAAAAAAATAGTAATAATCCTTCCCTACAAGTCAATTTGATAGCAAGAAACTATTTTCAGGGAAATATTAAGACCTCTGGATACTCATTAAAATCTAGGCTAGGAAAGAGTTGGAAAACATTCAAGGAAAAGAAAAGTTCTTTTTTATGTTTTCAGGGAGAAAGGCTTAGGAATTGGTCTTTCAACAGGTCTTCTCTGTCACAGGTTTTCATTCAATCTATGGGTTTTGTTGGAAGGTAAGTCTTATGGTGTTGATTTTGCCATTAAGATGGTTCTTGCTCTCCCTGGCCAAATGGAAAGATCTTCTTTCCATGAAGATATAATGGAATGGCAAAGATGTCACTGACATTATTAGATCAACTCCACAGTGTACAAGCAATAAAGTCCTTCTAATTTTCTTTAAAAGTATTTGACAAGCTTACATTCTTTTTTAGCAGTCATTGTGGTGAGATTCCTTCCTTCTTTTCAAGACCCAAGACTTGTAACTATTTTCTCCATAGCCTTCAACTGCACTGTCCCTACATCATCATGGTCTTTAAGTCACCCTCCTGTATATATAGCTTATATACACCATCACCATCAGCCCCTTTGGTCCTGGACCTTCTACAGAGACTGCCTATAATGCTTACAATAGTTTGTAATTCTGTGTTTAATCCTGAAATCTGAAGTTCAATGTATATCTACTCCAGTAGATACAAAAATCTGTCTTTGTTTGGATCAATAAATATTTGAATTGAACTAAATCATCTCTCTAAAAGCCCAGTACTTTTTGCCTCTGGGTCTTTGGTAACATTCTCTAATTTGACTGAGTTACAAACCTGTAGGGATTCCATAACTTGCCCATTTATATATCTTCCTAACTGCATAAACATCTTTTCCATGTCAATTTTCCAACTCAAAGTAACAGATTCCCCAAAATGGTCAATGATTCCTTTCTAATTTTTCTCTTTTCCATGCTACTGGAGAGAAAAAAAGGGAATATCTATGATGGAGAACTGTGCATAATGAAATCGAGAGATCTTTCATATTTCACCACTTGTTTTCAACATTTTTCTGGCACTTTTCACCATGTCTCTTAATATCAGTCTTACCTAATCCAGTACAAGTCTAGTCAAATCCTCATTAAAAAAGAAAAAGAGGAGAAAAACAGAATCAAGGGAATCTGGACAACTGACATTGCCTTGATTCTATGTTCAGTTTTAAAGATGGAACAAAGACACACTTCAAAAATTTATATATAAATACATGTATTTAGATATATATTTATATAAATTATATATATTTAAAAATGATCATTCTAATTTGTAAGGGAAAAGTGATAATCAGTAATGTACTACAGTTGATATAGCAGACATATAGAAAAGGCATAAAGAAAAAGGAGCCAATTTATATGGTCAGGTCAACACAAGCTTCAGAGAAGGGATGGCACTTGATATGAGTCTTTAGGAATGCACATGAAACCAACTGGTCCCTAAAAGGGAACCCTTGCTTTAGGAGAAGGATGAGTGTGTAACTTCAGCCCTTTCCTCAGGGCTGGAGAATAGATGTCAGGCTTTAAGAGGTGTAGGAACACATCATGAAGGACTGACAATTCCCCATCAAAGAAGTGAACTTTCTCCCACGATGAAGAGCTACTAGAGGGAAGTAACACAACCAGATCTTTAAGAACAGTGGCAATAAATTTACATATGCATAAGATTTACGTGTCTCTAACACTGAGATTCTGATTTAACATGCCTGATTTCATTTTAAGGGTTCTAGGAAACTGAATTTTAACTGATCCTGGGGGTTGTTATGTTAACTACTTTGAGGTCCTTACTTTTCCTAAATCTGCTTCAAATAGCAAATTGTAGCTGCCACTACTAACCAGAATGAAAAGGTCAGTAAAATGAACCTGACCTTTCCTGGTGTTCCTGCTGCATGACTGGAAGGTAATTTCAAAGTGTGCACTATCTGTCTTGAAGTCCACATCTGTAGAGTCTTACAGAGCATGGACAACCCTGGGCCCGGCCATTCTGGTTTTCAAGTCAGCTTGTCATCATCGATTCTCCATGGAGAAGGAAAAGGGGTCGATCTACCCATTAGGCACAGTGTGCAGAGTGCCTAAGACTCAATGGTCTGCCAATGTTTTGATTTAAGATCAAAAGGAAAAAATAACTTTTAGCTTGAATAAAAATGTTTAAATAAATAATGTTAATATACCTGTTTCCCTATCAATGATTTATAAAATATATTCTTATAGAAAAAGAAGTTCCAAAGGCAAAAGTGCCTGAGATTACAGAAGTCAACTTGCAGCCCAGAAGTTTGGGTTAAAACACACACACACACACACACACACACACACACAAAAGATTAAAACTCTTTTATGTGGGACACTGACATGTGTTTGATGTATGTCAGTGTGTGAGAGGAGACATGATAATAATATAAGCAGAAAGAAAAGGGCAAGGGCTTTGAATCCAGGGAAGTGGTCACTTGGCTTCCTAAATTCTTCTAATTTCTGGGATTTAAAAACCTTCTAGAAAATACATTATTAACTATGATTGGTCTCCCTTGAGAACCCAAAACACACAGGTCTACCACTGACAGAGTGCAAGAAAACAGCATAAAGGAAAGGCACCCTGGTACCTCTTAAACGATGCCTAAATCACACTGGTGGCTACATCTTTGGGTTTTATAAGGTTTCTGGGAAAAGGCCATCTGGCATTATTTTAGGTAGAATCCAGAAGTCAGCAGAACAAGTAATTAAAAACAAAACTACTGTAGGTGATGTCAGTAAACTTACATAACATTGTACAACTCCTTCCACTGGAAGACAGTCTATACATCCCTGATGATTCTGTTACTGTGGATCTGATTAACTGGCTTTTCTGCCTGAGATTTTATTATTAGAAATTGTTTGCACTTTACATAATGAAAATGTATTATTCTGATAATCAGAAAAATGTTTTAAAGACCTATTTTAAAGTTGCTGCTATATTCACATTTGTCACTTTGGCAGTTGAAGTCCTCCAACACTTGGCTACAAGCTAACTTTATGCTCTGCTGTCTCAATCATATCCTGCTACATCAATGCACTGGAGCCAAAATAGGCCATTGGTTATTTCAGTGCACTGCCAATATTTTCTCAGCATCATGTCCTTGATCAGGTTGTTCCCTGAGAATGGAGCACCATCCTCACCTGGGCCCATCTTCCATACTCCTGTTCTAGCAAGTCTTTTCTGTCCAGCTTTCTGTGGGAGGCCTTTCCCTCTTTGTAAGCCATTTGATACCATTCTGTACTTCTCTTATTGGCTCAATCATTTCAACACTGTTTTTAGTTTCTATTATGTATTCCCTATCTCCATCCTCAGATGCAAAGTCCATTACCGAGAGCAGGCTTCCGTATACACACACTGCATATAAGTGGTGCTCAGAAATGCCCATCAACCTCCTTCCTCCACAAATAGCCTTAGCATATCTTCTTCCCATCTTTTTTACTGAATCTTATAATTCTTCATGGCACTTAACACCATCTGAGACAATGTGCCCTGTATTTGTTGTTAATTTGTCTTTCTAATAGGGTGCTGGCTCTGTGAAAGTAGGAGTGTGTTCTATTCAGTGCTCATCCCCACTGGGGTAAGATGTTTGCAAAGTAAATATTTTCAATGAATTAATAACTAACAAGTACTTATTAATCAATATTTTATGGGCCAAAGTTGGAAAACATCTCTTGACCTTCAGAGTTGAGCTACTATCTCTACATAAGCTTAGTGAAGTGTAACTTTTCACAACCACCCACATTGTAAGTGAAAACACTTTTGGATGGGTAGAAGAGTGATCTTTTATAGGCTCAATGGAAAAGCCAAGGAAGGGTCACAACTAGCTATTAAAAGAACAGCTTTTCTGGGCTGGGATTGTAGCTCAGTGGTAGAGCGCTTGCCTCGCATGCGTCAGGCCCTGGGTTCGATCCTCAGCACCACATACAAAGCAATAAAATAAAAATACATTGTGTCCATCTACAACTAAAAAAATATTAAAGAAAAAAAAGAACAGCTTTTCTGCAGGAGTGATTGTGACACAAACATGATACAAAGGCCATGTTTAATGACAACAGCAGTGACTGTGTGTGAGAAACTTACATTAAGGACTCTCAATGAGGAAGAAAGCAACAAAAGTTATAAACATGTCACTATCTTATTAACCCAGCAAATATACTTTAAGTCCTTTAGTAATCTGGGAATATGAAGTCATAGAGCTTCTTGTACAAATTGACAAGAGAGAAAACAGGTAGAATTATAAAGTAGGCCAAGTTCTAGATTTTGATAAGTAAAGGAAACTGATAGCTTGGGAATCCATGAGACCAGGAAACCTTAAAGGGATTCCTTTCATAAACTGGACAAATACTGTTAGTCACTTTTTGTCACCGTGTCCAAAATACCCAACATAAACAACTGAAAGAAGGGAGTTTACTTTGGCTCACAGTTTCACAGATTTCAGTCCCTTGTCCTCGGGTTCCACTGCTCTGGGCCTGAGCAGAATGTCACGATGGAAAGGTGTGGTAGAGGGAAGCTGCTCAGCTCATGGCAGCAGCAAAGCTGAGGGGGAGAGAGGGGAAGGGGCCAGGGACAACATAAACCCTTCCAGGACATGCCACCAGTGACCTACCTCCTCCAACTGCATCCCAACAATCCACTTTAATGTTTAATCCATCAAATGGATTAATCCATTGTTGAGTTTAAAGTCCTCATGATCAAATCATTTCCTAAAAAACTAAGCTCTGGACATTGGTTCATAGGGGACCAAGCCTTCAATATATGAGCTTTTGTGGAACACTCCAGATCCAAACCACAACAAATACCTACTGAGTATCCATTGGTGTTGGGGACTCTGTGGGCACTGCATGCACAAGAGAGAATGAAACACACAATGTGCATGTGAAATTCATAATCCAGATTCTTACTGAACAGTTGTCTCCTTGGGTTCTTCTTACCACACAGAGCATGGGATAAAGAATGTATAAGAATGAGACAGAATCACCAAAAGCAAGAGGTGGTGGTTAAGAGGCACAGGGGATAAGCACCACAGGACAAGGGGTAAACTGCTGGTGGAATCCCAATACCATGGCCTTCTAAGATAATATTCTACCTACTGCACATCTTTGGGCCTGGGGTAAGTGCAAACCTGACTTGTTTTTACATTTCTGTCCCTAGGAAACTCCATATTCTATAACCCAACAAAACTTTTCTCTTTGTTTTTTCTCGAAGCATTGAAGTTTATCTTTAATGTATTATTCAGGTTGGGATCTGATTAATTAATCAGAACCCTTTTGTACTGGGAGAATAGAACTAGGCTCTTAGCTAAATAACACCAGATGCTCCAAGTTAGAGTCTGTCAAGAGGATGACAGTGTCAAACATTATCGTTAATTATGCAGTAAAAATTACAAGAGTCTAGAAGAGAGGAATGTAGATTTTTAGGAATTGAAAGTTTTCCATTACCTTGGGCACATATGATGCTAAAATTCCATTTCTGGTTAATGCCTTGTGTGAAGAGGGAATGAGCAACAAACAAATGCAATAACACGATATGCATCAGCTCAGGGTTTTGGCTTCAGGTTCGTTTAATAAGGAATATCAGGGTATAAAATCACTATTGTTCCACAAGTACAAATGTATATCCCAAGTGTTTCAAAGACACTGGCCCAACAAACTATAATTTTAAAAAACTATCTAAGGGAAGGGTTCAGCCAAAACAAATGTATTTGTTAGTGTATGTTTCTGAATCATAGACATTGATGGATTTGACTTAATAGCTTGATGCTTACATATGAGGGCCAGATTCATTCCCTCCTTCCCTCCTATTCTCTCCACCTCCCAGGGTTGACTAGCTCTCAGAGAAAATGGTCACTTTCAAACACTTGACAGAAAAAAAAATCACATAGGATAAATGAATCAATCAAACAAGAACAGAAATTAGGCTTTAGCCATAAGGAAAATTCCTTTTCTACAACCAGAAGAGGCTGGCTGGTTCCTGTGAGAAGAATCTGCAACACCATTTTCTGATTCTGAAGGATGTATTTTGATTATAGAACAGTTCAACAGAAACTCCAGTGATCAGAATGCCACTCCATTCAGATTTTATTTTTGGAACCTTCTAGTCCTGCTAAAAGTAGGTACAAAATGGCTTTAATGGAATCTTTCCTAAAAACTGGATTCTGGATAGAATTTCATATGCCAAGAGTTTCTCATGTCCACAGTTGAACAAAAACTCCTGTTTGCATGTATCCCAGAAATGATCAATGGCCAACTTATCCATTCCTATACTACAAGGGAAACGTAACTGGGTATTTTCTTTTTGCAACCAACAGTACCACAAAGAACTACTTATCAAATACACAATGTTAAACACTTCACAGGGCACAGAATGAAGCTCTCTACTGTAAATTTCCCCATTTCTCAGACATCTTCCTTCCCCCCACATCTTTAGAACAATCTAGATGAGTCTTTATTACACATTTATGCATCCTTTCAAAACTGCATCTGTCAAATCATTTACAATATGACTATGTGTCAGGTTCTGTGAAATAAAGTTCCTATTTTCCTTCATTCTTCCTTCCTTTCTTTCCTTCCTTCCTTCCCACTTTCCCTCTCCTCTCCTCCTTTCTTCCACAAATAACAGGTGAGCACCTACTATGTATGGATCGGGCACTGCCGTAGGTATTGGACACATAGCAGTGAGCAAGGAAATCTAGAATATGGCTCTCTAGGAGCTTATAGTTGAATGGACACCAGCACACAAACAAAAATAACAAATAAAATTTCAAATTTCAGGTAGTCATGTGTTATGAGGATAACAAAAACAGCCACTGTGATCAAGTGAGGCTGAAGTTAATATAATATTTGGGACTTTTCCAAGGCACTTAAATTTTACCAGTTATTATATATAAAATATCTGGCAGATGAGCAGTTGTCTAGACACTGAGCTCAGAGGCATCTTTGGCATGTTAAGCATACAGGAAGTTCAGGGTGTGCCTAGAGTACTGGAAAGGAACATGCAAGCAGCTCAGTGCAGTGCAGAGGATTTTAATGTCTTTATAGGTGTCAATGCCATTGACGTATGACAAAAGCTGTAGATACTTTCTCCAGAAAAAACAACTAGCTATACGCTCCCAGGTACATACCAAATATTTTATACAGTATCTTAGAGAGTTCAAGGGTCCCTTAAAATCCATCTGCATATTCCCTGGAGATCAATGGCCTCTTGGTAAATTAGAAGATAGAATGTGTTTTGGCACTGTAATGCTGTTCATAAATATGACTGAACCAATTGGTACTGAGTGGCAAAGCATTTTCAGATATATTTACTAATTCAATATTTACAAGAGGAAATAGAATTCCTGAGATGCAATGAATGGCTCAAGGTAAGTTCATTCATGAAAAGAACCAATGTTTTTGATGCTAAACCTTTCTAACCACTATCCTCTTCCTTACTTAGGAGCTAAGGCAATTGTTGCCACAAGGTTTCTAGAGACATCATTTTTTTGCCCTGCCCCATTTTAGTCTCATGGGCTATTGATGTTGCATAGCATTTCTTTACAAAGCTACCCTAAATTAACTTATGTCCTAGTCCCTGCCTGGGCTTAGATTCTTTGTTATTCATGCTTCGATTGTTGCTTCCCACACCTAAGAATTTAGAATTTGGTGTCATCTGCAGGTTTCATTAGCAAGCTGCTTATCACAGCTCTTCCAGATCATTAATGGAGCTGTTAAATATGTCTGGTTGTGGACCTCCCTATGGAGGCCTGCTGGTTACTGAGGAGAGACTCATTTATCATTTCTCAGCAGTAGGAATCAATGGACAGCCTCCGACATGGGGAGGACAATCCAGTCCAAATTAGGATCATTTTCAGATTTTAAGATCTTTCCAATTAGTTGTGGCACAAGGAACTGAGTTTTGAGAAGCAGAACTCATGGTGTTTAAGAAAGTGCCCGTGTAAATCACCAGACTGTCAGGACATATTTGAAAGTGAAAGAGATACTAGGAATAATCAGCTAGGATAAGAGATGCAAACAGTAACCCTAGGGCACAAAGCAGGATGTATGTTCACCTTAGTTCTCTGCATCTTCGGATTTAAGCATTGTTTACCTGAGCATGACCCCTTAACAGGCAAGCTTGTATGCACCATCATCTAGAGGAGAATGCTATGTCACAGATGTTAGAATCCAGCCTCCCAGGTCACAGAAGCACTTTAGAACAAGACTTTTACAGAAAACCTAAATCTGCTTCTACTTCTCCAAGAATTTATTTCTGTCTTCTTCTCCCTTGTACCTACCTATAAATTCTAGTTCTACTACCTGTCAACTTCTGGAATGGAAATTATTTTGAGTTTTTGAACTATATTCTAGTAAAAGAGGATCTTATTAGAACATGAAAGATAAGAAAAGCACAAAATAAATAACTGTAGAAAATGGTTTTTTCTTTCCCATTGAATTGTATAGAAAACTCATAGCAAACAATAAAATTCTTCTCTATCAGAATTTTTGCTGATAACCATGTGGCTCACAATTATTTTAAGGACAAATCTATATGAAGCAAATATCACCTACATTATGGGTGTGGCCAAATCATAAGTTGAAAGTACATTTTCTATGTGTAATTTAAAAGTCTAAAGGCAAAACCATTGCTTTTCCCTCACTTAAATCCACTCATTCAATCACTCAACCACTTAAGAAACCTTGTCCCAAGCCAAATTCTCCTATTTAAACTCTAAGTGGCAGAGTACTGATGCATTAGCCTCTCCAAATATGTAACCCCCACCCCATGTAAAAATGTTAAAAAGCATACTTGCAGGGAAATCCACTTTACACATTTATGATTTATTATATTGAAATAAGAACAGCTTTTAGCAGGCTTTTTGCCATTACTAGAAGCCTTTAAAATCTTTATTTCTGAAAAAAAAATCACAGGTCACATTTTGCAACAGGTAAATGAAGTTAGTCAGGCAAAGGTCAGGTAGTAGTTGTATATGAACTGCAGAGTGAGCCAAATACGAATATTTAGTCCTTACAGATTGTGTATTTTTCTTGAATCAGAAAAACATTTTTAGTAGACCGAAAACATGACTACCTGGATAAGAAGGTTGAGTTGTCTTTGAAAAGACACAGTATTTGAAACGCATGCACAGATAGCAAGTTTGCAGAAAATGCTTGCAAAAACCTGCCCAGGGCAAATTAAGAGACAAACCAAATGATTCAGAAGTCAAATAGGTTTCTCTAAAAAGCACAAGTAAGCAGAAACCCTGTAAACTCATAAAAATTTTGTTTCTTACCTTCTCTGGTAGAGGTTTACAAGAATTCTGCAATCATACAAGTTCACCTCCTGCTGCACATACTTTCCTGAAATGCACACACCTGTTTGGCAAAGAGCATTTCTACAGAGTCCCCTATATGGAGTGCACTCTCCATTTATATAAGTCCATAGTTGTCACTTTTTGATGCACAGTGCAATCCCCAAAAGAATAAAAACTGATACCTGGGACATGCCCCAGACAGGTTCAGATTTAATTGACTCCAAGTAAGATCCAGCTATTAGAATTTTTAAAAGCTCCTTATGTGATTCTAGTATGTACCAAGCATTGAAGACTCCTAATTTAGATGAAATTTCTTCTGAAATACATCCACAACAAATGGCTGAAGGATATGCAATATGATTCAGAGAGAGGATACAGAAAGTAGGTATCTCTATAACAGTTAAGACACAGGTGATCAACTATGTAATGATTTTAACTTTAATATTCTCACTGTGATAGGCGGTCAGGACACAGTGATGAGTGAATCCAGCTGCAGAGCTTGGGACAATTTAGAATCCTAACTGTCATAACTTATATAAAAGAAAAAAGTGGACGGTGCTGGATAGCATGTAATTGTTTTTTGGGAGAGATTTCCTGACGACGATTCTGCTGAGATCTGAAGGATGAGAAGAAATGAACCAGGTAAAGAGGGAATGATCCAAGGCAGAGAACTCAGCATGTACACATCACCTGTGTGACAGAAAAGTGCTGGGCATGTTGGGAAGTCAGAAAAGAGGAGAGTCTAGCTTGAACTGAGTGAAAATGGAGAGCTTTTAACTGGGAGTCAAGGGCAAATGGGGAAATGTCACACTCAGAGCACGGCTGAAAGACTAACTTGACAGTGGAGGGCAGAAAGAGAAATGGGTCAGCTAAATGCTGAGGACCCTGCTGCCTGGGACATTTATTAATCAACAGCCAACCAGCAACTATAGGGCACAAGCTACACTAGGCACTGACCAGAGTGGGCTCTGAATTCTCAAGTTCAGCACCAGCACTTTCTCCTGACTTGAGACTATTATTTACCATTGATAAAAATGCAAGTTACCTCTTCACCTAGAGCTCTCTAGGTAAAGATGAGGTAAGATGGTGCTTATTGAGCCTCTGGAAATATGTGCCTAAGAAGAGTCAGCTACACTTACTAGGCCTCAAAAAAGTCTACCAACCAGACACTAGTACATAACACAGGTATGACCAACCCAATAGAGAATGCACTACAGAGCAGAGAGTGCTGAAATAAACGCTAGAAGAGTAGTTATGGTTTGGTTATATCCCCCAAAAGCTTCTGTTCAGAGGTGAAATGAAGAGATCATGTGAGCTATGACCTAATCACTGGATTAAATCCATTTGATGGATTAATCATTTGAAGGGTGGATGGTAACTGTGGGCAGGTGGGGCATGGTTGAGGAATTAGGTCTCTGGGGACATGCCCTGGGGAATTATATCTTGTCCTTTTGGTTTCTTTCTCCCTCTCCCTCCCTCTCCTTCTCTCTGCTCCCCTCCCCTCTGGCTGCCTACACTGAGCAGCTTTCCTCTGTCATGCCCTTTTATGATGATATTCTGCGTCACCTCAGGCCCAGAGCAATGGAGCCAGACAAACACAAACTGAACTTCCAAAACTGTGGGACAAAATAAACCTTTTCTTCTCTAAGTTGTTCTTGTCAGGTATTTTGGTTACAATGCTGAAAAGCTGTCTAACACAAGCACAGAGTAAAAAGTAATGGATTTTGAGTCACAAGACCAGTAAAGACAGGATGGGGAGAGAAGAGGCTGAGAGAAGGCTTGAAGAACCACCAGCATTACCTCCCTATTTTCTTCTGATTTATTTTGCTCTTACCACCAACTCTCTATCCCTGTAATGTTTTCTGTACTAAACAGCACAAAAATCACAGTAACCTCTCACGTTAAGGCAACTCAGAAGAGGGATCTGGTCCAAGGGCAAGAGACAAAGATGACTCTGGTACAATTTTAATAACTTAAAGAATAATTATTTTTCCTTTTTTTTTTTTTTTTGGTGGTGCTGGGGATTGAACCCAGGGCCTTATGCATGCAAGGCAAGTACTCTACCAACTGAACTATATCCTCAGCCCAAGAATAATTATTTTAAAAAAGCACTTTTTAAGACAATGTCATTACACATACTTGTGCCTCATCAATGGGCAGGGAATAGTGCTCAGAGCCTAGTAGTGCTGTCATGAGCGTGCGCTGCAGGATCTGAGCAGGTGACATAATTTATCCATTAATACACAGAGTTCTGTGATTTGTCCCTACCAGGCAGCAGCAATAGCAGTCTGTTTCAAAGGAAAGAGGGCTCCATCGGGAGGAGAGAAAAACAGAAAAATAATATAGCTGGACATTTCTAATTAACACCTGGGGTTGCCTTGTGGTTTGTGTCAAAATAGAGATGCTGTCAGGACGTGCCAGGCACCAGTGAGCAGAGAGCACAACCTTCCTCAGCATGGGCCATGTCGTCACAGAAACAAAGCAGAAAGATTCTGCTCAAGGGATTATCTTCTGTTCAGAGCCAATGCATAACCACCTTTCTCTTCTGAAGTCCGAATTAATCCAAGAGGGATTGATTAGAGAGGTCACCCTTCTTTATACACGATCTGTCAACAATCTGTGCTCCAGTCATGGAGAAACAAAACAATCTGATTTCAGGACCCAGCAGTTCCCTTATAATATCTGGCAGAAAAGAATGCCAAGAATTTAAGTAGTTGGTGGTTACAGAGTGGGGTGAGGGTTAATCATGATAAGCATCCAATCCACCACTGTAAAAATGTGCTCAGGAGGGAGGAAGGACCTCATAAAGGAGCTCAGATAAAGGAATGTCCTTATATGGCCAGAACGAGAGATCCCAAACCACTGTCACATCCTGAAAGAACAGGTTAATTACTACATTCTACTCTCTTGCCTTATTGGGAAGCACAGATTATGACTACTGTCCCACTTTGCAGAGTGGCTCCAAAGGAGAACTATGGGCCATCAATCTGCAAGACAGATATAAGACCTTTCTCTGCCACCAAGTTTTTCTTTTTCCATCAATTTTAATTGTTCTCTGCTCATTTCTGAGAAAGAGAATAATGTGCCATATATTTGAACGGAACAAAAATGTGCTTTGCGGAAAGATGAGGCTCATGATAGGGAGAAATTATCTTATATTATAAAATGAGCAAATAACCATTGATAGGTAATTCAGATATTCAGAGAAAGCAAATTAGTGTTTTCTTTCAACAAATTTATGAGTGACAAAGAGCAATAAATGGGGAAATAAATTAATCCAATTTGCTTATGCAATGGTTAAATGCACTCTATGCTGACTAAAACTTCCTCCAGAGAAGAAAAAGCTGGAGTTCTGTCTCTAATTTTGCTATAGTTTTACAGCAAACATTCCCAGCCCAATTATGTGGGAGTGGCTCATGTCACTAAGAAGTCATGGTTAATTTGAGTCCATTTCTGTTTTCCATTTATGCCCTTCCTGTCCATCCCTCTTTTCCCATGCTGAGCACTTTCTTGTCACCATGTACATGAAGACCTTCTTGTCAGATCTAACATCCAGCCTCTCCTTCTCAGATTCTTAACTGCATGATCGGTGATCTTTCCCTGTTCTGATTATCATCACAAAAAGCTCAAAGAACATGACTGACACACACAGAAAAGTGAAGGGCATACCACCAGAGTACAAGGGACAAAGTAAAGATGAAATCAGCATTGCTCATTCTTCATCAGTGGATCCCCATCTATGAAAGAGATGCATTCCCAGAAAACAACTGCTCATAAGGCGAGTTACTTGAATACAAATCTTAATTTCAAGCAATCATCAATAAGTCAGCAAATATATCCTTTCTTACATACACGAATGCACAACTCACTAAATAGGTTTAATTCCTAGAGAAAGACATTGATTAAAGATTATGGCCTGACCTTTATAGGTCTGGCATTATAAAAAGTTAAAAGTCTCTGCTTTTAAGGAGTCATAGCACAAAATTAAGGGCTTATGTTTCTCAATTTGTTATCCAACAAGGGCCCAAATGCACTCAACTCCTAAATCTGAGCAAAAAAATTACATCTCATGTTGAACTAGAGTCAGATGCAGAGGTGCTACTTATAAGCCATCTCAGGGATCTCACCATATCCAATAGAACAGAGATGCAGAATATTATTTTACCAATAGATTCCACCATTTAACAAAGAATGATAATGGGAAAAATACTGCACGTCATACAAGAAATGTTTTCAATATGGGAATTCCAAACCCTACATTGTCAGTTTACTTTAAGATGAAACATAAAATGATATAGAAGTGATAAATGGAAACAGAAAAATAACAACAATGAACACATTAGCACAAATTCTTCTGAATCAGGAATGGAATATGGAATGAGAAATTATATCAAAGGAAAGAACAGATTACATAACTTGATCTTTAATTAATTCATTTATGTATTCTACTGAGCTTTCCCAGCTCCTTGGGCCACTTTTCTCCTCAGTAGAGTCACCTCAACAATCTCCCATCACTCAGAGTCCAGGGTGATCCATAGGTTTCATTACACCTTTTATGAAAGGAAACTCATTTGGTTCATGGAACATTTCTGCTACTGTTGGTGGAAAAAGAGGACATATATCCAATGTGCTTTCACAATGGAGCTATCCTAGGACAGGAATAAAACTTTCCTATAGTGGAAATGTGTCTCTTGGCCCTGTTTTAAAGATATCTGTGACAACTGAAGTCAACTTTTATTCAACATGACACAAGTGGGGATTTCTGGTCATAAGTGTGTGTTCTGGCTAAGAGAATTTTTATTTAAATAGTTAACATTGATTGTCATTCAGAAAAAATACATCGTGTCCAGGCATTATGAACAATGAAATTACCTCATTTTCTTTAATGATACAAAAGGCACCATAGGCAGTTGTACTGTCTTAGGAAGTAAGAACTCTCCCTTTAGAATGCCCGAGGTTGAACCTCAGCCCTGTCATTCCGCTATGCGGTCCTCAGCACGTTGCTCAACACTACTGTGCTTCAGCTTCCTTATCACTAACATGCAAACAATGGCACACACCTCACAGTGTGATGAACTGTACAGACAGAACTGTGTTCCTGGCACATGGGAACCAGAAAATAAATTTTAGCAATCATAAATATTGTGAATATTAAATATATCAGTACTAAGGTACTGGTTGACACAGTTTTGACTTACAGTTGTAGTTGTCCAGGATTTAAACAATTTAATGTATTACAAATCTGAAACTGATATCAGATATACTAAGGTAAATATAATTTTGCAACATTTTAGAGAAAACTAGGAAAATCACCAACTATGAAAGTGCATGGTTAACAGCAATGCCACAGGCTTTCATCACATGCTGAAACTCTTCCCTACAATGCTTTTTATTATGGAAAACCAATAAAGCATTTTTATTTTGCATTGATCTGAATTTTTTTTGATGATCAGTGTCTATATAAAAAATTCCTTAACATAATCTAAATCATCTCTAACAGAATATGAAACCGCAGTTTGTTGTTTTCTGGTTGGAATGTAGGGTTACAGGCAGGCCAGCCAATAAGCCCAAAACAAGGGACTTCACTCCCAGAGCTAGCTCCTACAATGAGGCCAAAAGCAAATCCCACGCACACATAATAAAGACACTCTTTCAGCAAAAGTGACAAATGCAAGCAGTTCAGTTTCACTGAAATTATGATATAATACAGCTACAGTTTGCTACATGATCTTATTTTTCAATGTTTTGTATTCCAAGATAATGACCTTAAAACAAAAGCAATTCTTTACTTTGTTTCACACAGTTAAAAGGCATTTATCTCTGGTTGAAAAAAAGGTTGTATGCCACTGGGTAACTACTCAAGCAAAAGAGATATACAAAATCCCAATAAAACAAGAAGCCCAGATTTTCTGTAAACTTATCACTAACAATGAAAGAAAAAGTCACTAAAACGCTGTGCATGTCAGATTCAAGGACCCGAGTTCTGTTGTGGTGAAGAATCCAGGGGATTCTGTATAAAGGCAGGGCCTGTTTAGTGCTTAGACTGTGCGCTTTATTATGAAAGGAACTTTGGAGCAATAGGACATGAGACTATAATGAATTCTGTAAAATGAAAGGGACCCCAGAATCCCATCTGGCACATCCTTTCACCATCAAGCCGGTTCCACAATCCAGATAATGGAGACCTTATTCTATTTAGTGTTTTGGGGATGTCAAAAAAATAAAATTAAAAGTAGACTTTTTTAAAACTCAGTAATGTACTGACTCAAGAGTTAATGCTCGATCCAACAAAATAAAATTCAATTATGAAGTACATCAGAATGCTAGATATTTGATTACTATGAGGGTCACAGAATGCTTCTGACCGACATAGTGATCATTAAACCATTTCTCCTTAGACATCCTTATTGGTGATATCACACAGCTCTCATGTAGCCATCCAATGCTCTGCCAAAATTCAGAATTCATCACACACACACACAATATCACTAGAATACTGAAACAGAGGGAAGGATGCAACAGGCAATAGGGATTTAACATCTGCATTCTGCCTTCTGCATATTTTATCTATCTTATTCTCAAAAATTTTCAACCCATCCAATAATCTCCTTTTTGCTCATCTGTAAAAGTGGGGTCATGGTCACTAGGAGGTTTCTTGTGAAGTTCAAATTAATAGATCAGAAAAGCTTTGAAGATAGCAAATGACAGTGATGGAAATTTCTTTGTCGTAAGGTCTAACGCCACGTACTCATGAGGTCTCAAATGTAGCAGACCTAACAATGGAGACTGCCAGTCATTCCTGGCCCTCTGCTCAGAGGGGGTGCTTCAGGCCTCTTGTCCTCCAACATGCCCTGGAAAAACTCCCTTTTGATCTTCCCTTCTGCTCAGAAAAGGGAGCTGCCTGATCAATATCTTTTCCAATGCTTTTCCTTTATTTTGTGGTATTTGTGGTCAGGAGTCCCTAGCTCAAATTTTCTCCTCTCTTAACACCTGCAATTCTGTTTATTTTTAGCATTTTTTTAACATTAGAAAAAAAATCATTCAATGTAACACTTTAGAAGTTCCTTTATTGCTTTATCACATTTTTTCATGTTTTTCAGATGATTTTTAAAAAAATCAAACAATTTTATAGAATTGTCAGTATCTAAACCAATGTCATAAAAATTCTCAATAAACATATATTGCATCATCCTTACATTTTCAAATATCCCTTTTCTCTCCATGTTAAATCAAGAAAATTTCTTTTGTCTCTCCTCTAGCCAGATAAATCTGTGAGTAAAAAATAACTGTAATCTTGCTTGACAAGAAGAAAAGCTGTTCTAGTGATCTATTCCATCAAGAAAAAGGAAAAACAACTTTAAAGAAAATTAAACATAAAAATGAGTCAGGTCAAACTTTCTGCAAAGGAATCTGAGTGTATTTAACAAGAAATTTTACCACTTATTACAACATATCTCAGGAAAGAACATGCTCAAATGAATAACCAAAGGATAAGAGAAAAAGTAATTTGTTCAAAAACATCCATAATGGATGCTCTACCATGAAAAATAAAATGAACCAATTCCCATGTTAACATTAGTAAAGTATCATAACAAAATAGTATGTATCTAATCAAAATGCTTACTTTCAGCTTATGAGAAGCATGGAAAAAAATATGGCTATGTTATAGTAAAATTTAAAAATTTAGAACATGAGTTTTTTAGTAAAGTTGATAAAGATACCAATTAAGTTTCTTAACACCTCTATGTAAAGGCAATATAAATCCTATTTAGACAGCAGCACACACACAAAAAAATATGTTTAACAAGCCAACCTCCTTCCCTTTATAAGGCAGTAAAAGCTACATAATTCATTATGTTTTCCTTTTTGCTTTTATTAGGAACAGTTCAGAGCAAATTCCAAGGCTCAAATATAATAGCGTTTCATTTTCTAGGTCCTGATAAAATTATTCATTCAACCTTTTAATTATTTTCTTGCCTTATTTTATTCACATAACCACTGTTTGCATTCTGTATCATATAATGTGAACTGTCTTTAAATTATTTTGGAAATAAGTAGGGCATAATAAATACATGAATGAATCATTAAAACTGCAAATATGCTGATTACATTGCAATAGACAAATATATTAACAAAATAAGGTTAAGTGAATAATAAATGTGAAACAAATACCAGAGGCTAAACTGAATGGATAATATTAGTAGCTAACATTTACTGAGATTTTTGCCCTGTACCGAACATAATAAAATGTACTTCACATTTTATCACTGAATCCTCACAGAAAACTTACAAAAAGTATCAGCACCTTGGAAACCGTTGCACACAGAAGTTACTTGCCCAAGTTCATGTAACTAGCAACCTCCAAGTATGTAATTTCAATATTTAGAGTTGCTTACTTAACTTAAAATAACTTGTAGTTATAACATTAATATTTATTTTCAAAGGATTGAACATTGAATTTAATTTTTATTTTTATTTTTATTTTCTTTTAGTACTGGGGATTGAACTCAGGGGCACTTTACCACTCAGCTACATCCCTACTTCCTTTATTTTTTTTCTCTTGAGACAGTCTAAATTGCTGAGAATCTTGCTAAATTGCTGAGGCTGGCCTCAAACTTGTGATCCTCCTGACTCAGCTTCCCAAACTGTTGGAATGAATTGCAGGTATGTGCCACCTTGCCCAGCCTTGAATTTCTTTCAAGTCTATGAAAAAGTCACAGCCATCACTTCCATCTTCAGCACGGTTTTGTTAACATCGATGCCTTAAAATGTATCACTATTTCTATAGTATTATTTTCTGTTATTTCCACTACAACTTTGTAGATAAGCAAGGTAGGTGACAGTTTGGAGAGGCACCTTTAGGTTGTAAATAAGGCAACTTTTTCATTAAAGTATTCATGAAAACTGAAGGAGATGATATGCTAAAACACTATACAAAGGTAAAACTATTAATAACCCACCTGGCAAAGCTCAGGATAATTAATACAGCTTTCCTGGGACATGAAGTCAGAATTTCAGAGCCAAGAAAACAGAAGTTCTTCATTCAAACACTCTTGAGAGTCTTTGTCACAACACAGGATGCAAGCACTCCACTGCAGTCTGATTTGCAAAGCTCCTGAATAGATGCCATGCCCTTAACACTTCCTTTCTTTGGCTGGTACCTCTTTTTTCTCATTAAGTCAACAAGGTCAGGGATACTGCATCTTGACATCTGCCATCAGTGGTGAACATGTGCATAGACACAAGAGTTCTGTAGTGGTCCAGTCCAGTGTTTTTCATTTCATTTTATTTAGTCTTTAAAAAACAAAACTGTCAGGGGCACTCTACCAATGAGCTACACCCCCAGCTCTTTTTAATTTTATTTTTAAATTTTGAGACAGGATCTCCCTAGGCTGCCCAGGCTGTCCTGGAGCTTGCAATCCTCCTGCCTCGGTCTCCTGAGTCACTGGAATTACAGGCATGCACCACTGCACCCCACTTTGTTTTTTATTTCAATTTCTATTTTTCTCAAATAATAATTAATGACAAGGAAACAAATCCATACTGTCTCAAACTACCCAGGAGTATATATACTTCCATAAAGTCAGACAGTAGAAGTGGATAACCTTTCCTTGGCTCATAAAATCCCACAAGATGAATGACTGATGGATGCTGAAAAGTTAGCTACGAGAAGACTGTGCATATTTGTGTATTGTATATGGCTGTATTCCCACACATATATTTACACACATTACCAATATACCAACAACTACAAAAGTAACTATGAATACATAAGAAAAGCATCATCATAGGAATTATTTCTGGTTCACAGAAATAAGAGTTCTTTTTTTTATATGATTCTTTTTTCATGTTTTCTAAAATGAGTAGGTAGTAGTTTTATAATAAAACATGATTAAGCTATTTTAGAAAAACTTTGGAGGAAGTTAGGATTCTTTAACACTTTCATATTATCATTTCTGTGACAGGGCAGTTCTCCAGCCTTGTAGTTAACTGACAAAGTTCTACAGAACAAATCATTCAAAACCACTTAAAAGCTGTTGGCTTTTTCAATTCTGGTTAATAAAAAGTAGCCATGTGTACCATATCCAGAAAATCAATTCTCAAACACAAGCTTGTGTGACGATAAAAGATGTTTAGCATGATTTAATATCCTTTTGATAATTTGAAAGGTAATTCAAAACCTCATGGTTCCTTATGGTCATAATAATAAACATAAATTCCCATCGACAATGAGTGTACAGTAAGCCTGATTTTCACCTTTGCATTCTTCATGAAAGGGACTTAGCTTTCTATGTTTACCAATTCATAGACGCACATGTGGGTATAGATAGTTAAGCTTTTGATATCAGTCGTTAACTTTCTCATGCCAAAGTTAAGTTGCTCAATGAATATTTAATGTCTTCCTCATTTCTTCACATTCCCAATTAAAAATGGAAATTCACTGGAGTCTTGTACTGAAGTAACTCTGTAGTTGAAGTGTAAGTGTATTTTAAAATACTGAAAATGAATGTAGAATTCCCATTCTACATTCAAGGACAGTAAGGATATAAGACTTAAAATATTCAGAATTCAACACTTGCAAAAACCTCATTGAGTTGAAGGACATTAACACAGTTTGATTTCATTATCAAGACCCTTATCCTATCCCTACTCCTTTCATTAAGAATTTTTGTTCACAAAGGTTTAAAATCCTTTTAGATAGAAAACTGTGGCTTTAAATTCCCATTTCCCAAGGAGTTGAAGTCATTTCTATTTTAACATTTAAACAATTATCTTGACTAAGAATAGAAAAGATTGACTATGGTACCAGCAGCTGGATATTTCCATTTTAGAATCCTAAACCGTGCAATGGAGGGGACATTAGAAAACATTTAGCCCTATCTATCTTACCCCTGTGTCCCTAACCCCCATAATCAATTAACCATTCTCAGTTTTCAACAGCCTGTCAAAGACATATTTTTCCTACCTGAGGGAGAAGAGGAGAAGCTAATACATTCTTGTTCATAGTTCCAGCTGTTCCCAAGGAAACAGAGCTTGGGGACAAGAGGTGATACCCACTGACTGCTCTCTGAGCCTTCCCTCCAGCCTGCCTTCCATCAAGCTCCAAATTCTATGAGCAGTACTGGGTATTGGCTTGCATTTTATATGCTGAAATTTGATTCACACTTAATCCTTGCAATATGTGTTTATTCAAAAATCTATCCAAAAGTGGGATCTATTTTCCTGTCCTGCTCATCCTTAAGTAGATAAATTATTTTTTACTCTTGTGGATGGCAGCCTGTTTTGACATTGTGCAGTGTTATATTGTTGTGTAATTACACCTCCTCCGTAAGCTCTGTCTACAAACTTTGTTGTACACACCCAGTGGTGATAAAGATTAAAGGATGTAGAGTTTTAAAGTGTTATTTCTGCAGAAAGCTTCCATCTCAATGAGCTCTATCTATTTTCAAGATAACCCTGAAAGGTCAATAACTGTGATTCCCAATTTACAGAGAAAGTAAATCTCAATGTTCTTGCCTAAAGTCAGCACCTAAATAGTGGCAAAGCTGAATACAGAACCCAAATGAAGGCAGCATCACTCTTGAAATATGAGAAATATCTGATTTAAAAGAGCATTCTCTTTCCCCTGTATACCATGGTTCTGAATAGAGCTCTGCACACCTTTGGCATTTCTAAGTAATATGTTTTGACTCAGCCTTGAGAATGACAATAGAAAGGACAATCATTAACATTTAGTGAGTGCTTGAAAGCTTCTAATCCTATGCCAAATAGTTTAATACATAATCTCATTTAATCTTGTTAGAAATGCTGGATGAGTCATTATTCTCATTTTGTAGATAAGAAAACTAAGGCTTAAGTTCCACGCTTATTAGTAGGAGACAAGATTCAACTCCAGCATGTTGGATTCCAGGATCCATAACTTCATATCACCTCCCTATTCTAATTAAAACATATCTCAAATTTATGGAAAGAAGTTCTCAACCCCTAGAATGACTGAATCTTTAAAAAGAAGTACTAACATTAATGGCCATTAATATTTTTGTGGCTTTTTTCAAGTCTTGAGGTTGTAACAAGCCCATCCAGATGACGCCTTTTCTCATTTAGTCTGGAAGAGAGCACTGTGGCTCTGAGTTCACCCCTGGGATTCCAAGCATCAGGAGCCTTTTCCATTGCCTTTTAGCCAGGAAACAGCTTCCACACTGCACTCTAGGCTTGGTGTGTTGCTGTGATTCAAGAGCCTGAAATCCCCTCAGGCAAAAAACCACCCGGTAAGTTGCTACCATGTTCATTATCCTTCTTTCACTTTACCAAATAAAAACGTTTTTGAGTGCAGTGATAATGTGTTATGCAAACCGAAAGGAAATCCGGAAATATTACTTAGCATCTTTAGCCTTCCTTTTCAGAGATAATAACTTTTTGAAAGCGAAAAGCCAGCCATCTGCTACAAGGCTCCACAGATGAATCTGTTGCACTAGACACAAGAGACCTGAGGCTAGAAAGGAATGAAGCACCATGATCAACAGTTAGTTAATTCTGATTAAGCCTTGACTCTTGCATCATAAGATGCAAATGCCTACTTTGTTGTAATAATGTAGCCATTTCTATTCTTATTTTTGAACACCGTTCAAATTCCTCCAGGGAAGAAATTCAAAACAGGACTGGGTCCTCTAAAAAAAGATTGATATAAAAGGAGAGAGAATAAATAGTGCTCTCAGCCATGTAAGACAAGAGAAAGGAGAGCTGACAACTGTTGATTTGTCCCCGTTGGGATATGGAAAATCATCCTCCTGGCTGCAGCTGGGCCCTCCATAATGTTGTTGCTTTACCTAATTTGCTAACTCTACCACTAGTTGAAGCTAACACAGAAAAGTTCTAGTACCTACTGTATTATTCAGTTATTCACTATTGAGAATCTCAAACAAGAAGAAGAAAAAGTTGGGGGATGTGGGTGGGGTGTGGTAAAATGAAGAGTTGACCAGGCATCATGGATTCACAGGAGCTGGCTGAAGCTCAAACATTCTGGAGACAGCACTGCCCCCAAGATTTAAGTGGTGAAATTTGGAATTTATTCTTCTTGGGTTCTGCCATTCATGAACCCACTTGCTCTCTAAATACTCCCTGCCTTTTCTGCTGTTACTCACTGACACAGTTCCCTGGATCTAAATCCAAATTCTGGGATAAAAATTGTCCAGGAAATAGGTTGCTGGTCCATTACTGAATACAGACCTAGATAACCTTATTCTGACCCTTGACTGGTGGTCTGGATGAAAACCACATTGGTCGCCTAGATCGGTCCTTCCTGCAAGACTGCCAGTAGCAACAGTTCTTTTGGAATGGGGAATGACTCAGTTTAGCACACTAAAGCATCTTAGTATAATGTTTGCATGCATGTAACTGCATTTGTTAGATTTATAGAATGTCATGCATTTTGGGGGGAAACAGGAATGAAATTCAGTCCCAAAATGCAAATGTTTGGAAACTTACTTTCAGTACATTCTATAATAAGATTTAATTCTTCACTAAGAAAGGCATGTACCATGGTACATAAGAGTAACTAGAATCAGACTGCATTCAAATACCTGTTCTCTCAAGAGTTAGCTATATGACCTTGATGCCTCTGCCTCTCACTCTGTTTCCTCATTACTAAAATGAGCGTAGTAAAAAGTACCTACATCACATAAGCTGTTGTGAGGATCAAGTGATATATGTACAGTACTTAGAAAATGGTACATTAATAATGCTATTTTAAGTGTTCTGTTTGATGATGATGATATTTCAAAGTCTCTCAGAAAGCTGTTTAAAAGAAAAATAAGGAAAAGAAGAAAGGCTAGCTCTTTGCTGCCTCCATGTCAAGCTACTTCCAGGATAATTTTGCCGACCCTCCTAGGCCTTCTCTCCTTGCCTCTGCACGTCTTCCTTGCTGCTACCACATAGCACTGCTGGGAGCGCGGCTTTGCTTATGGCAACAGATCCTTCTTTCCCTGCCCAATATTCCCTATAGGAATTACTTCCAATCTGCTTTTTACCACAAACCTTGATCTCACTCTGTGTTGGGGCTTTCAGAAAAAACCTGGAAGATTTGTTCACATTCATTGTTTTTCTTACCAATGTACACACTGAGGCAACTGAACATAAAGAAAACTACCTGGCTGAATTTGGTGGAGCAGTGGAGGGTTACCAGGAAAGACAATAGACAAGTTCCTGAAGATATCCATACATGCATTCTACCAGATAAACCTGTGATTAACCCCAAGAAACCAAAGTGAATAGTATTTTTTTAAAGGTGAACTGACTAGTTTTTGAATAAGCATTACTTCTGACATAAGTCTGTGATTCTACACCTTGAGGGTTATTTCTGCCTTAGAAAGCTCCCTATGATCTCTGGGCAGAAATGGTACCACTCACCATTACCCCTAGTAACCCACTAAGAAAGCTGTTGCTTTCTGTCCCTGCAACCTTATGCTCTGCAGGCCAAGAAGTCAGTTCCAGGAGGAGGAATGCTTCTGTCTGGAGATACAACAATTTCATTAAACTGGAAGTTAAGAGTTCCCCCTGGCCACTTTGGGCTCCTCATGCCTCTGAGTCAATAGGCTAAGAAGGAAGCTATGGTGCTGGCAGAGTGGATTGATCCAGATTACCAAGGGGACATTGGACTGTTACTCCACAATGAAAGTAAGGAAGCATACTCCTGGAGTGCAGGAGATCCCTTAGGGCATCTCTTGGTATTACCTTGTCCCATTATTAAGGTTAATGGAAAACTACAATAACCCAATCCAGGCAAGACAACAAATGTCTCAGACCCTTCAGGAATGAAGGTGTGGGTCACACCTCCAGGTAAAGAGCCAAGACCTGCTGAGGTGGTTGCTGAAGGCAGAGGGAATACAGAATGGGTAGTAGAAGGTAGTTATAAATTCCAACTACGGCCACATGATCAATTACAAAAAATGAGAATTGTAATTGCCATTGATAATTCTTCTCTATTATGTTTGGGCATACTTACGCATGCATTAAGAGGAAATGATTGTTATTCTCCTGTTATTCATCATCTAATGTAATATTGACTGACTTAACATCAGCAATATATTTTTGTTTTTCCTATTCTGGAGAAAGAAATAGTGCATTCAGTTGTAGCAAGGACAGTTATGTTAGGCAGAATTGACCTTGTTATTGTGTTTGGAGATTGAGTATGATGTGAAGAGTCATATTTGGATATCAAGTTGACAAGGAGTGGACTTATAATGGTTAAATTGAAATGTCAACTTGATTGGATTAAGAGATGCCCAGAATTAAGAGGATTGTGTGTGTGTCAATGAGGGTGTGTCTAGGAATGATTGGTATGTGGGATAGCCAACTAAAATGGAGACCCTCCCTAAGAGTGGGCAGCACCGATTTAGGATGATGAGTTGGATGGAATAAAAGTTGGAAGAACAAGGAAGCAGCAACAGATCCAAGCTTGATTCTTCTTGAATGGGTTCTTGATTGCTGCTGAGATCCTCTGAGGATGTCAGACTTATTTCTTCACTCTTCCAAAGCAGATTCTCCAGAAGCCTTTGGTCTGGAACTACAGTAGCACCATTAATCCCTTTTGTTCTTAGACTTAAGCCTCTTGAACTGTGCAGCTACTGGTTCTTTCAGCTCTCCAGCCTGCAGATGGCCATTGTGGACCCTCCAGCTTCTGGTAAGCCAACATAATAAGTTCCCCGTTTAGAAGTATACTTTCTGTTGATTCTGTTCTTCTAGAGAACCCTGACTAATACAGGCATCATCCAAATACAAGCAGCAATTATATATGAAACCTACCTGGAGAGGGAGCTAGACAGATTCCCAATAGTTCCTAAGGCACACACATGTATTTTGCTGTAATTTGTTATTTCACCTGTCTTTCTGACTACAAACTGAGTTTTCAATCCAAAAGTGTCTTGAATTTAGTTTGACATTGTGGGTATAGCTATTGATTGAATAAGCACTTCCAGAAATGCTTAGCATTCTCCAGCTAATGTGATCCTCCAATGGGTGCATGAAAGAGATCTATGTCCTAGGGAAGGGGATGTGGTTACAAAATCATGCCACATTCAGGCTGAACAAATGTGCATCTCTATCAGAATCCAAACAATGTCAAATGCAATTATTTTCTCCTTCAACACAAAGGACAAATTTTTATCCACTGTCTCTTTAAAAAATGATAAAATGAAATATAATTCACATGCCCTACAATTTACTATTTTAAAGCATGCAATTCAGTGTTCTTTAGTATATTCAGAGTTGTGCAATCATCCTCAAAGTCTAATTCTAGAACTTTTTAATCACTGTAAAAGAAACCCTCATGCCCTTTAGCAGTCACTCCCATTGTCCCAGTTCTGGAAACCACTAATCTACTTTCTATCTATGCTCTCTGTGGAATTGCTTATCCTGGATACTTCATATAAATGGAATCATGCATTCATTCTGTAGCCTTCTGTGGCCTTCTGAGTTCAGCTTCTTTTCTCTACCATGATGCTTTCAAGGTCCATCTCCTAGCATGTGCTCAGTACTTCAATCCTTTCTCTGGCTGAACAGCATTCTGTGGTATGAACAGACCACATTCTGTTTACATAGTGATTTATACTTGGATCGTGTCCTCATTTTGCCTAGTGTGAATAATGCCGTGACCAAACTATTTTCCACTCTCACTTAGCTACTCTTTCCATGAAATAGAATTCACATGTCCTAAAATTTAGAATACAGGGAAAAAAACATGGTTTATGATTTTATATATATATGACTTATAGAATTCTTAAAACAAAAATTGTCACTAACACTTATTTAATAATCATGAATATTTTAGAGAACTTAATTCATATATATGTTCACATACACGTACACACACATATATGAATTATCCTATGAATATACATGCTATGTAAGGAGAGTGTTATAAATTTCCTTAATAAAAAGTAAAATGTCTCAAAAATAGTTCCATAATTGTGAACCACTGACCTGAGTTCAGTGATCAGGAGGTTTTCATTTGGGATCTACTAGGTGCTTAACACTGAACAATGCAAAGATCAAAATATAAATATTGGCATATTGGCTTTGACTCTATATAGGTGAGGCTAGGCTCACTGGAAGGTCCGACAAGCATTGGAATCATAGCTCATGCCTCAGAACAATATTTCCACATAGGGAGCAGGACCTTGGCAGGGAAAGTAGCTGCCTCCCCTGACATCAGCCTCTCCAAAAAGAAAAGAGCCAATACATTTTAAAAGTGGTTATTTTTAATCTATGTTGACTCCTCAGATAATTCTCGGGCTTTATCTTCAATCCATCTATACTTCCTTTCCAGGTAACCCCACTGTAAATGTTCCCTTTTATGGGTCAGGCCTCCACCAACCTATGAATCTCTTCAACGACACTGACCTGCATTATAGTGAGTCATTTTCACCCCTGTAGCACTTGTTATGTGAAAGAGAATGTCTTCCTACACATTTATGGGATGATGATGAATGCCATCATTCTTTTGTTTAAGTATAATTGAGGGCATGATACACCTGGTGGGGGGGGGGAATCAGCCTTCTAAATTAATCCTCTTCCTTGGATCTAAAATCTGTACTTAGCAAACTACTGTACAAATAATATTTTGCCAATTAGCAGTCATTGTGACATTATTAGCAAAGACTGGTGGTCCTAAGACACATAGTCAATCCAGTTAGCAGACAGAAACGACATCACCTACTTGAACTGAGAATTTAAATGGAAGAAATGTTGACTATATTACAATAGTGAAATAGATAATTACATAGGTGACAAGTGAAGAAAGGAGTGACCTCAGGGCTGAAAGGAAAATGGGAAGTTGTTGGAAATAACCAAAAGAAAAACTTAGAGGAGGGATTCGTGGAGCTGAAACTCAAGACTTCTGAAAAGGGGGTTAGTCAGCGTTTTGTTGCCATAAAAAAAAAAAACCTGAGGAAAACAACTGAGAAAAGATTAATTGTGGCTCAAGAGTTCAAAGGTTTTGGACTATGGTCTGCTGGCTCCATTGCAGAAACATCATAGCAGAAGAGCATGGTGAAGGAAAGTGACCAGCTCCTGGCAATCATAAAGCAGACAGGGAGAGAGGAAGGGCCGTCGATGAGATAGAGCTCCCAAGGTCATGGTCCCAAGATGAAACCTTGTTTCATCTCCTACAGTTTCCACCAGCTCCCAATAGTTCATTCCAATTATGAATCCATCGATGGATTATAGTCTACACAAATGTCTTGAAATGCTCAACAAGACTGACACATGTCTGAGCCCTTGCTATGGAACAAAATATATGTTGATTTAAGTTTATCTACAGTATTTCATTTAATCTCCATAACATGAATCCTCCACATATACAAACATTTACATATGTATGCATGTATCTTTATTTACACACCTATATATACACAAACATATATACATGTAAATAAATATATGTAGAGAAAAAATAAGAAAACATGCCTTATTTGGGTCAATTCTAGAGATCTAGTATAATTTATTTGTAAACAAGAACAAGTTCAGGAAAAAAAAGAAAAGGAAATGTCAAGAAACTAAGACTGGGAAAGTTTGAATTTCATCATACCCATATGCAGGCCTGACCTCAAATCCTGGGCTCTCTACTGCTCTAGTGATACGACTATCTAAAGACAGAAAGAACACACCAAATCTGTTTAAAAGGCCAGTGACCAATAGGGTGCTCACCAATGCTGATGACACTGATACAAGGGCCCTTGTGCCCTCATCTTTGAAGATTTTCTTAGTAATATGCATTCACATTTTCTCCCTGTCTTTCCATGGATTGGCAGCTCATCTTTTTTAAGCATTGAATAATTCCATTGCCTGGATGTACCATAATTCAATAATCCATTCATGTTCCAAAGAACATCTTGGTCATTTCTGAATTCTGGCAATTCTGAATAAAGCTGATAGAGAATAAATTGTTGGAGCACATGGTAGAAGTAAATCTAGTTTCATAAGAAACCACCAAACTACTTTTTAAAGCAGCTATACCATTTTTGTATTCCCACCTGCAATGAGTGAGTGTATTGCTCCACATCCTTGCTGCAATTTAGTATTGTCAGTGTTCCGGATTGTGGCCATTCTAATATATGTATAGTGTTCTGGTTTTAATTTGCATTTCCCCAATTACATATGATGTGGAGTAATTTATGCACTTTTTATGCACTTACTTGCCATCTGTATATTTTCTTTGGAGAAACATTTGCTAAAGTCTTTGGCCCAACTTTTAATTTTATTGTTTCATTATTGTTAAATAAATTGTTCTGGTTTTAGGTATTCTTGATATTTTTTATTGATTTCAAATAAAATGCATTCTATCACTGTTTTCACTGATATGGTTAACTTATCTTTAAGGAGTGTCTACTGTTTGTGAGCCAGCAAATATTTAAGGCATACCTATCCAAAAAAAAAAAAAAAAAAAAAAGGGAATGTTCTACATGTATACAAATCTGCCTTGCTGGAAAAATGCTTGAAATAATCATTGAGGATTCGGTAAACTGGGTAGTCCAGTTTTATAACCAGTCTGAATATATTGAATTTTGCATGTTAAAAGGACTTGAGGTTGATACCACAAGCTAGCAATAGTGGCTCCACTATTCACCCTAGTTTAGTCATTAAACTTATTAGAAAGAAGCATAGAGGAGAGGGGAGAATTTGGAAGTAGTCAGGCTTTGCTGTGAATTCCTGGTCTTGGATTATAAGGTGCAAGTGACTCAAGTTTTCTGGATCTCAGTTTCCTCATCCATAAAGTAGCTGTGAATCCCTGGTTTTGGGTTATGAGATACAAGTGCCTCAAGTTTTCTGGACCTCAGTTTCCTCATCCATAAGGTGAATGCCAACACCTTTAGAATAAATTGTTTGAGGCATAGAAGATAGCAAAGAGTCCTCAATAAATTACCTCACAGAAGCAGGATTGTTAGTACTCTCACAGGACAAATAAAGGAGGACTGTCAGGAATCCCCTAATTCACAAATAGAGATGTTTCATCAAGGTGCTAAATTTCCCCATTCATCTTATTTTTAAAGTCACAATGTTCCCATGCACAGCATTACAGAGGAAGTATCTGTCTTTATCTACCTTTGTACCTTTCAGTAAAGTTTTTTTTTTTTTTTAAATATGGAGAGCTACTTTTGCACTACATGGAGAATTCAATAAAATCTATTCTTGAATTATTCTTTCCTGTTTCTACACAAATCACATGGTGGGCGTGTTCCTATCAAGAAAAGCTACAGCTGAATTCAATTTTCTCCTCTCTACGGTCTCTCTTTTCTGGTTAAGATTTTCTTAGGGGGCTCCATATAAGGAAAAAAAACCCAAAACTTTATTACTTCAAAAATGTGATACCACCAGGAAGAAAAAAATCAAGGATGTGAGGAATAGCTGGGCTAATAAACTAAGTGAAATTCTTCACAGTATCCTGAAATTTAAAGACTAACTAACAAACTTACAAGTTACAGACCATGTGCTTCCGAGGGCTGCTCACAATTAGTGACACTGAGAATACCAGTCTGTTAGGTTTTTGGCACCATGTTTGATAGGACATCAGTACTAAGATACTCCAAATATCTATGCTGTAGCAAAAAAAAAAAGCTAGCAATATAACCTTCCTGTTGATTCACAGAGAAATCTAGCATACTAGATTTCCAAAGTCCTACAGTCAAAATATCTACTTAATATTGCATGAGCCAGCAATATTTGACTCTGGAAGCCTTTTTAACATCTTCTATCAGTATTTAACGCCTTTTAACATCTTGTAGCAGTGGTATTCCTCATAGCAATCTCTTCGAAACAGTAAGCACAGTAAACCAAGGCGCACAAAAACCTGTACCAGCAAAACATGTAATGTGTGAACAAATTGTAATTCACTCATCCAGCAAACATTATAATACTTAATAATACATAAAGGCAAGTTGTTTGTTCACATGGTTCAGTCTGCACATAACTCATTCTTCTGTCCTCAGGGTCAGTACTTAATGCACCCGGTGTTGCAGACTTTGGGATATTTGTGAGTAAACTAACGTAAACTTCATATTTTAGCTCCCATTGAAATGACCATCACAATGAGGTGGATTCTACAGGTGTTATCTGGAGTTTGTTTTTCTGATTCTTTAGTTGATAGCTATTATTCCATCCACATCCCTAAAATCACCTCTCACAATTTTATTGGTGTCTGGGATATTGGAATTAATATTTTAATCATGAGACCAACAAGTATATTGATCCAATACAGTAAATTCCTTTGTGAAAATTCTTATGATGCAGTGCTCATATTTGACATGCATACCCCACCTGTTACACATTTTCAGGATGAAAGCCGCTGGAGATGATAATTTGCATCTGTCATTTCTAATGACTAACTCAGACATTTGCTTTACTTGTTTTCACAATCATTCTCCTTCATACTTTGTCTCACCTGGCTTATGAATTTTACATGTTCTTATTTTATTTTTTTAATAAAAAATGTTATTTTTTTATCTTATGGTTTCTCCTCATCTTGTTTGTGCTTTAGCCACTTTTTCCAGTTTTTAAAAAAATTCAGCATCTAATTGAGTAATCAAATTCTCAATATTGTACACTGCTTGTATAAATATTTGTAGTTTAAGTAGGTGATATTTTAAGCTTCCCTGTTGTATAAATTCTAAATTCAGTCTCAAAAGTGACTAAGAAATATGACAACAGTTCTTATAAACTGTTATTACTTACTTGCAACCAGTTGCAATGGTCAAAGTTATAAATTAACAGGCATGATTTTACTGGAATATTTCCTGGATGTTTAAATGAAAAAAGAAGTGAAGGATGAAACTCAAGAAAACTTACGTAGATCTCCATTTTATAAGGTCCAATATTGCTAATTGGTAATGTTCATCTGACATTTGTTATATTTAAAGCATTTTGCATACCAGAAGTCATTTAATCCTCACAAGAATCACTTGCATAAATACTGTTACCATAATCATTCCACAACTAAGAGAACCGATCAACAGAAGAGCTGAGCAACTGCACCAAGGCCATGCTGCTGGGAAACAGAGAGCCAGGGCCTAACACTGGATCTGAGAGTTCTTTCTTTTGACCAATGTGCTTCATTGCGTCCAGAAATTAACACTATATAAGCTACATAGAGCAAAGGACAAAATACTTAGATGAACTTACAGTAATTAGGAAAGAAGCAAACATGTAGGAAGAAAGATAAACGTTTCGGAAAGAATTAGGGGAGAAAACTAGTAAATAAGGAAAATCCTTTTCACTTTTGCAATTCCAAGACATCATTAAGTGTCTGGAAAACTCATGATTCCAAACTGTTAAATGGAAATACCCTTTCTTAATTACTTATAATAAAAATTGTCATATGAGTAAAGAGAAATTATCAAATTTTCAAGGACATCCAATATTAACTTCAAAATGTCTTTTCTATGTAATGTATAGCATCATTAAATACTATTGCAAAATATTTTGGGACAGTAGTTCTATTTTTATTCATTCTCCAACAAAATCTTCCATTATTAACTATTTTACCTTTCCAGAGAAGAAGGTTGTGATGTTAAACAATTTACAGTTAGAAAAAGGGGATTCCATGCTAGGTTAGTAGGAGTGTTTGGAATTAAAAACAAAACAAAACACATCATTCTGTTCAGCCAGTTCTAGCTCAGCTTGCAGAAAATTCAAAACAAGATTAGGGGAGAGAAGGCAATTCATCAATAAAGGAGAACAGCCTGTCTTTGACATTGAATTATGGGATAGGAACTTTGCATGTGAACTCTTTCTGCACAGCATTCTTGCCCAGTTTCCAGATTGAAGTGTTCTCTGGTGAGGAAAATTCCAAAAATAATGAATGCCTCTGGTCCGGACACACCTCTCCCATTTGACCCAGTTCCTTAGCATTCCCTTAGCATCAGATCTTCTATGCACAAACTGCTTTCTTCATTTTTCTCCCCCATCTGTGCCTAGGAGCAATGCACAGTTTGAATTACTTAAAATTGACAGTTCTTTCAGGACCATCACTGAGTTTTATTAACCAACATCCCTCTCCTCTGAGCTTTCAAACCCATCTCATAATATAAGAGTAAAGCCACTGACTTCATCACTGTGGTTGTATTTATATAAAGTACGGTCTGCAGCTAGCCTGAAGTCCACCAATGCCAGCCACCACATTTTAGCTTACTGTCCTACTCACAAATTAGTTCAGAAGTGAATCAAGCAAAATTATGGTAAGAACAAAAGGGAAGACTATGAAGGATATACCTCTCACCACTAGGTAGAGAACTGTCACCATTTTTTTTTGGAAGTCTTCCTTGGGTTTTCCAACACAGATTTTATGTGGAATTGAGACACTGGTGTAAGCAACTAAGAACTGGAAATCTTTGTTAAACAGCCACATTCTATAGTGTCGATTATAGAGGAGGGTGGCCATGATACTGATCTTAGTACTTATTCTTAAGAGAGAGACACCAAGAAGTGCTGTGATCACCACTCTTGCCAAGTGTTACTAGTTCTATCTTGCCAACTTAAGGGATAGAGCCAGGACGGAGAGAGACTGCTAGATGCTGGAATGTCCTCTAATTAACCCTGTGAGGAAAATTTGCCCTCCACTTCTGGAAAATAGAAAATAAAAATTTGAGAAAAGAGATTCTCCAGAAACAAAAAGGATAACACTCACTCCCTCTGGCTAAAAGCTGTAGTGAGGGACAACTCTGTGGAACTCTGTACAGATGCCACACAAACATCACCAAAAAGAGCTCCAAGTACGCATAGGATCCTAAATTTGCCCGTCAATAATGAAGGCATCCTGGACAGACCCCAGCTCTTGCCTTTGGCGGCCTTACAGCTTTCCTCATGAGTTGCTCCCATCTAAAAGATTAATATAAAATGTATGATTAAAAAAAAGATTTATCTCTCAAATTGTAACATAATTATGCTTATGAAATCCAAATAATTCTCACCAGTCTGAAATGCCTCAGAGATCCAACTGAATATATTACACACACACTGGTCATAAAGCCCATGTTTCCTGGCAATAAAATTGCTGCAATAAACATTTGGGTTCTTTTCCATTTTTAGAACCATTTTGAACAACCTGCTTCTAATGTATTTTATTAGCTCGCTCAAAGTCTCCCAATGAATGACAAAACCCCCAGTGTTTTGTCTGAGTGGCTGACATTAAATATAATGTTGTTTTTCAGTGTGAAGTCTTCCCACTGCCAAATAGAGCTTTCTATTAGGTTCCCCTACACTAAATCTCTTCTGGAAATATCTTCTGCAATATATAGACAACTAGTAAAATGAGATTATTTCTCTTGACTCCAATTCATTCCAGAATTATCCAGAGGGATGTTGAACACCAACAATACCTCTAATCTGAAGACTAATTGCTTTCTTATATCAAAAAATTATGTATTCTTTGAACAAACATCCACAAATCACAAATCCTTCCCAAAGTTCCAGGGTGGTCTGTTAACATACTTATTGATAAGATTGTCAATTTGGTGATCAAAAACAGTCCATAATTTTATAAACAGTTTTGCATGGCACAGGCCACATCAATTCTGTAATAAAAACATTAAGAGTCTTGCTCGTTCGTCAGAAACATTTTGTGTGCAGGAAGGAGCTAAAGTTGTTCCGTTGTCATGACATTTAGAAAAGCAAATTTTAACAAGTTCTGCTCTGTACTCATGCTTAAAAAGCTTTGTTATTAAAGCAATAGAAATAACACACAATCTTCTAAACCAATTTTAACCTGAACATGTTGATTGATCTCAATGGCTTAAACAAGTTATCAGATTTCAAATAAAATCTTTCAGGAAACTCAAAAGGCACCTTTAGCCCCCAGGGTGTCAGATCTCACTTAAAGCCTTCTATGGTCCATACACTTGCTTTCAAGATCATCACTAATTTACTCCTTAAGAGAAAGTGTGTTGAAGCATGTTATATTTATCACATCATTCAGTCATACATCCATATAAAGAAGTATCAGGGGCATTTCCATTTTATCAATGGATCCACAGAGGTTCAGAAAAGCCAATCAACTTGGTCACAAACCTAGTAAGGACGGACCAAAGCTCCAGTTCAATTTCAGGACTATCTCTAAAACCTACTCCTCTAAGTGCTCCACCAAATCATCTCTTTAATTTTTCCATATCTTTCCTGTAGGAATCTAATCCCATCGTAACTTTTTTACTTGATGGATCATGCTAACAAAACATTTCTTGTTCCTGAAAAGTATTTTGGGTCACCAAGTCATAGGATGAGCCCAAGTACAATTATTTAAGAGGAATTCATTATTAATCTCTTCACACAAATTTTTCATTGAAAGTTGGCTTTTTTTAAAATAATGTGAACATAGATATAGATATGTAGGTTTTATGTACATGAGGAAGAGGGTGTGGATTTTCATGCAACAAAGTGAACAAAGGAACATCTCCACCACTACAACTATCCATTTTAACACTGACCCAAAAGATTTTCCATTTGGAGAGCTGTTCTCAAACACCCCCAATCTGAGTCTGCCTCCTGTGGGTGAAAGCTTTGAGTACTTAGCCCCTTTAGTGCTTGTTTTCTCTTTGCATTCTACAGCAACTGATTCTTGCCTTATTCAGAAAAAGTTAATCACATTTCATGTATTGTGTGATTGTGGCTATCACTTAGTCTATTTATGGATGTAGCGGATTTTTAGATCCAGTAAATATACAAAGACACGAAGGGAAAGAACTAAAATGAAGGTATGAAGGGGAGAAAATAAGAATGAGAAGAAACTACACAAATAACATCAACAACTAAAAAAGATCAGCTCCAAAAGATCACTGGCCCCTCCTGTGGCTATTTAGGTCATGGGTTATTAACAATAGCCAGTAAAGCACAAAGTAAAACACTGTCATGAGCTGTGTGGACCAGTAGAATGTATTAGAAAAATCCTCTTGTTTTTCAAGAAAAATCCTCTTGTTTTCACAGCAAAGATCACAAAACGCTGTAGTTCTAGGTCTGTGAAGAAAGAAAATCTCTTTAAAGCTAATGAAAGAGATCCCCAAAACAGACTGCAGCACTTTCCCATTTAGCATGTTTGAAGCTACAGTGCCATTTCTAAATCGTCCAATTTGTTGTGGAATCATACAGTTTTCCTTCATTTTAATTTCAGGGTTTGTTTGTTTTTTAATCACATCTACACTTCAGAAGCTCTCAGAGCAAAGATTTGCCTGTTGTCAAAGCACAGTTTCCCAGCTGTCAGAACAGGGTCCCCTGTGCCCTTAGGGCTCGGAGTTGGAAATGAGAGGGCCTAAAAGGTGTGGAACTTGACTTTCTCTATAAGACGAGCCTTTTTTCATTCTTTTTATTTGGCCTTTTTTCATTCTTTTTATTTTTTGAACATTTTTTTTTCTAGATTACTGTAACTACCATTTTCATTTTAGATACAGTTCTGTTCAAAGAGGAAGAGCTGCTTTTTGTTGTTTTACTATGGAGAGAGAGTGGCTTATTTCTTTGTTTTCAAATAAGATCCTTGAGGTCTCAAGTCCAGGAGCAGACATCCTGATATGAACAGGGCTCCATGGGAGTCAGTTGCTTAAATATTTGAAAGGCTTCATATCACCGAAGCCCAGGTAACCATGTAGAAGCAAAGATTGTTTGCTTTGGTAGCACACGTGCTAAAATTGAAGGTGGAAATTTTCTCTTCTGGCTTGTTCCCTTCGTCACTGAGGGGAACTAGGAACTGGCAAGCAGACTTGAAGAGGATACTTAGTTCTGAAGCAATATCCTTTGAGGTAGAATCCTGGAGGGCTATCCATCTTATCTACTTCCAATTACATTTGTTTTTGTTTTGTGTCTATTTTTTCCATTAGATTTAATGATTTTATTTTGATTCTCAGTTTGTATTTTTTCTCATTTTGTTGCTCTGATTTCATTTTACTAAATATGCTTTTTAAATAGCATCATTCATTAGCAGGACAGAACCACTGTACAAGAGTGTCAGGGGTCATACTTGTTTTTTTCCCTCTTATCCTTGTCTTCAGAAAGCTAAAATGTGCTCATAAAAATTATGTGAACTCACATAACCCATCAAATAAATTCTAAGAAATGCGACCCTGCTGCAGAAGGGGCTTATCCTATCCCTCTCCTGCACATGAATCAGAGCTATTCTAAGTGAAAGGCTTTCTTCCTCAAAAAGTCTTTATATATATATAAAAGAAAGAAGATGGAGAAATTAGGGTATAATATGGGTACTCCAGGAGGAAACAGAGAATGAGGGAGCTCTTGCATTCTATTCAGAGTGACTAGAAAAGGGTCATGTCAAGGGTTGGGACATGGCACTAGGGCTCTAGTATGTGGCCCTTGTCCCATGATAATGTAAGGAAGGAGAGTGAGCACTCACCCAGAATTGGATCACTGTAGTACATACTCCCATATTCCACCTAAGAATTTTCTAAAGTGTATACATCTAAATCTACAAAAATATTACCTAAAACTAATGTAAATGTCTACAGCAGGGGGCTGAAGTATTTAAAATGAAGAACTATCATGTCTCTGAGCATCAGCAATCAAATCTTCATGTAATCCACAGTCTGTATAATGGCCACTACTATGGTTTGGATGTGAGGTGTCCCCCAAAAGCTCATGTGTGAGGCAATGCAAGAAGGTTCAGAGGAGAAATGAGAAATGACTGGGTTGTGAGAGCCTTAAACCAATCAGTGAATTGATCCCCTGATGGGATTAACTTAGTATTAGCTAAAAGTAGTTAGGGTGTGGCTGGAGGAGGTGGGCATTGAGGGCTGTGCTTTGGGGGTATATGTTTTATACCTGGAAAGCAGACTACTTTTTTTCCCCTTGGTACTGTGCTCAGGGGTACTTGACCACTGAGCCACATTCCCAGCCCTATTTTGTGTTTTATGTAGAGACAGGGTCTCACTGAGTTGCTTAGCACCTCACTATTGCTGAGGCTGGCTTTGAACTCACGATTCTCCTGTCTCAGCCTCCCAAAGTGCTGGGATTACAGGCGTGTGACACTGGACCCAGCTTCACTCTCTGCTTTCTGATTGTCATGTGAGTTGTTTCCCTTTGCTGCACTCTTCTGTCATGTTCTGCCTCACCTCAAGCCCCAAGGGATGGAGTCAGCTGCCCTTGGACTGAGACCTCTATAACCATGAGCCCCAAAATAAAATCATCTTCTTCTAAAATTGTTCTTGTCAGGTCTTTTAGTCATAGAAACACAAAAGCTGACTAAAACAGTCAAGGACATTAGTGTGTATATATAGGTACATGCATGGAGAGAGAAAGGGAGAGAGAACATTGAATTTTCTGATGCAAGAACATAGAAAATTGAAATAAAGTTTTATCTATTAATAGTCTACAATAGTTACAAATGCAAACTAATCAAATTCACTCTTTGGTCTCCATCTGAAAGATAAATAGAAGTACAGTAATGCAGTCCTTGATGTGCTTCTTAACACACTTCCTGCTCTTAATGAGACTAAGTAAATGCTATAAAACCATCAATACAAATTATTCAAAAGACATTTTGTGTTTACCTAAAAAGGAATAGAGCTTCCAAAATCACTTTGGGCTCTAATCTATTCCATTTCCAAAAACACTGGAATCAATGGTTCCTGAGACCCTGATCACAAACTTATTAAAACACTGATGATCCACCAGATACAAATGCCAGGGCCTGCAAAATTTCAAAAGCACAGCTACTGGTACCAACATTTGGGGTCTGGATGAGAGTTTGGAGTGGTATAAAGCCCTCAGACCTTTAGTTTACTGAACAGGCCACAGATTGATAAAATCATGGAGGCATTAGAGGCAAGCTCCTTAGTTTATTCATATTTGAAGACACAGAGAGACAAAACTGGGACAAAGGGACAGGCATAGAGATAGAGGCAGAAATGTCATTCAAGGTCCCCTGTTTCTAGGCTTCAATATGATTAGATCTTGGAGAACTCTCAAAATTACATGGCTGGTTTTAGGAAAGCCTGTCTTACCTTAAGTAATACATCTGGGCGCCACAAACAAAAGCTGGCTAGAGAATTAACATAATATCAGGACTGAGTGAACACGAGTCTCCTCAGATTGAGGTGAAATTATGAAAGCTGAAATGGTTAGTCTTCTGCAAATAACAGCGAAATTTACTTTGAAAGCACATGCACATGATTAAAGCTCATATTGCAATTTGTCCTTTATGGACAACTCATGCAGTGTTTTATTTTATTAAACCCTTAAATAATTTATTTACTATAAAATAGCATCCTCATTAGAGGCTACAATAAGGGAAACACAATGAGACTATGGGAAAATGTGGGAGGAAAAAAATGCCAGGGGCTCTTTTGAAGAGAAATAGAACAAGAAAAACAAGCTCCCGAGAGCATTTACTCTATTTCCCAGCTCAGAAAATATGGAAGTTTGGTGACACCCAAGAGTATGTCACACAATTAAGATGGATCTTTAAAGATCCTACTTGGCTGAACAGTGTCGAAGTATAAGCAGAATCCTTTTTAACAGCTATACAATGTTTTTCTCAAGAGGAGCTCACAATAAGCATTTTGTATTATGCTTAGGCAACTGTATTACAGACACTGGCTCTACATTTTACAATCACTCACAAAGCAATTGGAATTTGACAATAAAACAAACCAGGGCCTTTTCCCTATTACCAAACAAATTTCTAAGCTGTGTTGTTCAAAAGAAGAATGTGGCTGAATAAAGAAGTCCAAGCCTGGAAGTGACTCAGGGTTTAAAGCACTTCCACAGATGCTGTCAAAATAAGGATTTTCAAAGCATGTTTTTGCAGGGAAGAGAATTCAGGCATGGGAGAAGCATCTGCATAATCTCATGTAAGCACAATACCTGGAGGGCTTATCACTTGCCAGAGACACAGTCATTTAATAGTTTCACAATTCACACAGAAGTCCTAATCCACTGCCGACTGCAATAAAGCCCAGCCAAGTCCACAAAAAAGTCCAAGATGTGAACATACAGATGCAAAATTAATCCATTTCTCAAACCTCCAGTGTGAGCAGATGATGTACTCATTGCTACGGGTGGATTATTTTGTGGGGTTGTATGGGGATATCTAAACTCATTAAGAGATCAGTTTTTAATAACTGAGAGAAGTTTATCATAGAGCAGCATGAAATGTTAGGATATTTGGAATTTTTATCCTAGATTTTTTTTAACCTCTTCCAATGATAAATTATAACAAAGTGAAAAGACCATGAGTTAGAATTCAGGTAGGTCTAGAATCAATCTTTTCAACATTTTCACTTGGCCACTGATAACTGTGTGACATTGGGCAAACCTAATCCATCTCTTGGGTTCTTTGTTTCTCATTTAAAAAGTGATTGGAAGAACATAACTGTCATAGTCACCTGTAAAGGAAGTGACCTATCAGCATGGTTTGAGGACAGGACTGTCACACTATTTAAATTCACCAAGAATATATTACCAGATATAGAAAGAGTACAGGTTGAGCATTACAAAACTTAGATTTCACTTTTATTCTTCAGTGACTTCCTCTATTTTACCTTAAGTCAGTCTTTGTCTTATCCTTGATAGAGACAACCGTCTCCAAAAAAATGGTGACAACCATTACATTTAACCTGTCACCATGTGGGAAGCTTAGCATGGATTAGGACAGTCCATCATTTTCCTGGAAAATATGACATCCCATAGGGACATGAGCCAGTCTGGTCTTATTAGGTAGCTTTATCCTTATGTGCAATTTTCCCAGAGAAAGATACTTTCATTTCATGAATAAAGGGCAATATGTATACTGGGAAGATCCTGATAGATCTATGTAGATTGGTTCTATTACTTCTTAGCTGTAATATTAGGCAAAGTGTTAACCTTCCCCAATAGCCAATTAATACTAACCTTTTGAGATGTTGTAAAGGCTGAATAAGAAAATATGTATAGTACACCAAGCTTAATTCCAGTACCTGGTAGATACTTAAAGATGGTAAGTAACAAGAGTTAACTGGAAGATTGCTAGAACTTTATACAGGAAGGGTCATCAAGGAGTCTACTATTTCAGGAATAATGATATCATTTATGGTGAAAGATGCAGCAAAATGGTTTGGATAGTAGAGAAGGGAAAAATAGCAGCTAAGGTCCTCTGTCTATAGAAACCACCTATAGCCTCTGTTTATTTCCCTTTGTTTGATAGAGTTTCTCAGTTGCTATGGGTTGGGTAATTGCCTTATTGAATTTCTTATCTTTTAAAATGCTTTGATTTTTGTTGTTGCTGTTCTCCACCTTTCTTCCAAACACTTTGTACAGGCTGCTGCTCTGGTGGTAGCTAAGTTCACCATTTTATCAGAACTGTGAGACACGATTAAGATTCACATGAGGGAGGCAAGCTCCGTGCCTGGCAAGCAGTCCCCACTCGTTGCACTGCATCTGGATGCAGCCTCTGGGTGGTAGTGTGGGTTTTCCCTGGTTGGAGAAGGGATGACAAGCATTCTAGTTGTCTGCATACTGTCTGACTTGTACTTCACTAGAGTATTTTTGATGCACAGGAGAAATAGTAAAATAGACATGGCAGCCTAAAGGTGTAATGCAGGAGACACTTTGTCACTTGCCAGAACCACCTTGTCTCAGAAGGTCAGCTGTCAGAGCCACAGCTGGGTGATCAGCTGATCTACAGGTTTTGGCTCTCATTCTCCGGGCATGGATCATAGATAGCTGCACCAAACTGGAAGAACTACTCTCTCCTACTTTTCTATAATTTGGAGGCAGAATTTGAGTTACTTATATAGTAGAAGCCTTCCAGTAAAATTTCATGAACAACTTCCATTGCAGACCCTGGAGTTGCCATGTTCCTCTTTTCCTGGAATCTTCCTGTTCAGCTCTTCCTAGGATTTTAGGAATGCATGTTCTTTCCAATAGTGTTCCCTCTATGAAGCTTATATGAGCAAATGACTACTACTTATTACTATTATTTGCTACTATTATTTATTACTCTAATATTAATCATTACATTAATTTTATTCAAATTGCAATTAGAATCTGGCTTAGAGTCTTGTTACCTGCAAAAGTCACTTTGGAAAATAGACTGGACCAACCAATGCATAACCTGTAGAATACCAGCAGGCATTCATGATCAAAATCCTGTATTTTTCATTTAAGTATATGATAAAATTTGTCATTTCTTAAAAAGGATTTTACTTACTAATTTTGTCTCATTGACAGCTTAACTAAAGCAATTAAAGCCAATGTTTCATACTATTTTAGCAAATAGTAAAGCTGACATTACTTTACATAAACTATTGACAAAGTTTATTAGGGTAAACAGAAAGCAGCATAGATATCCTGATTTTTATGTGATTTCCACTCAAGTCAATTAGTAATACTCACAGTCTACTTATTTGACTTTTAGGAAAGACTAATTTATCCCAGACACATGAAAATCTCTTGTCTTCAAAATTTTTTAAAAAATAAAACATTTTCCATGTGCATTATCATCTAATACATGTCACCCATTATGTCAGAAGAGTCATAAAATGACCGTCACCCACTTAGCACAGAGACAAACCTTAATTAAGCAGGGGCTCAAATTCTTATACACAACAAAAAATGAATGAAAGAATAAATGAGTGAAACATGAAATAATTCAAATGAAAGACAACAGAAATTCAAAAGAAAGTCTGAAGCTATGGGGACAAGGAAAACCAGCCTCCCAAATATAAAACTGATAGTACAATTTTTGACATCTATCTTCCCAAACCCCATCTCTATCCGCATAAAGCGCTGAACTCAAGAAAAGTGGCACAAAACTAGATGTGAGTTACTGTAAGTTATTACGGTCTTAAAATAAACCCAAAGTCTAACAATACTCATTCCATCTATCTTTACAATTTTTAAAAGGGCTTTAAGATTGCTGAAGCTCTTTTCAGACTTGCAGTCCCGAAGAGGAAACTAGGAAAAAAGAATTACCCACAGACCCACCAAATCCCTTAAGTCTGTTTATTTCACTTCATAACTCAGCCAAGGATGACACAGAGGCATTATGGAGTAAAAGGAGGCGGACAGCCCAGATGGCTCCACGCAGAGGGCCTCAGGCTCTTCCTGTGATAAAAAATAAATAAAAGTAAAAAAGGCCTCTTGATCTCCTCTCATGTCCTTATAAGGAGAGCCTGGAGCAAGAGCGGCCTGTCCCAACCATCCCACCCTAGAGGGAGCCCTGCAGCAGCAAGAGCCTAAAGCCCCAGTGAGGAAGGAAATAGAGGAGGAGAGAGAACAGAGGGAGGTGTCAGCCTCCAGTCACATTACTTTAGAGAGAAACTGAATGTTTCCCTGGTGTGACCAATCTTTTTAGTATTGTCCCCATAGGAAGCAAGCACTGAGTGGCTTGGCTTTGTAATTTGGGCTGGATCACTGCTTTGCTGACCTTCCCTTCCTCATGCGTGAAATAATGGTTGTACTAATGATGATAATGATGACTGAGAACAATAATAACCATTTCTATCTTCCAATACTTTCAGAGGTGCTAAATGAGAGAGAATAATTATTTTATAAAATGTAAAGCTGTGGGTAGAGGTTGGTTATTTTTTGACTGTATAGAACTTTCCAACATTGAGCCTGGATGCTTAGGAGACTCTAGGCATGGGAGAGATGGTAAAATGATAACCAATAATAGCCTCATTGATTACACTTTTAATTTGGACCAAAGCCATTTTTTTTTCTTTCAATGAAAGGGTTCTGGAAAGGATAGCCAGAAGATACTGGGCTGGATGCAGCACACAAGTCAGTTAGACACATAAGCCAGGCTTTCACTCTCCTATCTCTTGCCCTCCTCTGCCTCACAACACCCAGGTCTCACGGCTGAAGTGAAAGGACAGACACTGTCAGGACATATGCTGGATGCATGATTGATGGACCAAAGTTATATGGTCAGAAATCTATTCCCAAGCATACACGTATATGCACGCGCACACACACACACAGTGAGTAAAATGAAAGCACAGAGAAACGATGTCCTAGAAGAGTGATCAGAAAGAAAAGAATACTATTCTCCATGCAGTTTCCGGAGGAAAAAGTAAGAAAGACCCAAGCCCTTTGTAATGGTGTAATGTGGGAAAACTCCAACAAAAGTGGGCAATGAACACACTCTACCACATTTTGTCACAAACTTGGTCCTGTGGCTGCTGCTGCCACACTAATCTCTTCCTGCCTGTGCAATGGAGCTGGTCAGTGGCTCCCATCTGAGCCTTCTGTGATAAATCCCACAATCCTTACTATCTGCTTAGGAGCCCTGGCATCTAAGATGACTGATGCCTTAGGATTCTAAGTGAATGCTGCTATACTCTCCCCCTTTTTATGAAATCAGTCTTCCGATGATGAAAAGCCATTGTTTCATCATTTAATGGGGTCATATAAATAGAAGGGGGATGGCTGAGGTTAAGAGGGGACATTGATTTCCATTTCCTGGAGGATAATTCTCCTGATGTTTCTAAACCTGCGTTTGCAGCCTTCTGACAGTCCCATAAACTCACGACGATGAATGGAGTATCTGTTTTAAAGTCATTTCTGCCAGTTTATGCACAGGCATGGACTTGAAATTCCAGAGATGTACTGAGTTCATTTGCTGCTACATTAAGGGACCCAGGTGGAGAATAAGTGACTGAGATTCATTCCCTTTCTGCAATAATGCTTATCCAAGAGCCCTTTCTTTAAAAGCTTTCGAATGATGAAGATGTAGTAACCACCAGAGACTCCCCACCCTTATTGAACAGATAGACTTTGCTCCTTCAAAGCTCAAATGGTCCATATGACTACATTTTATTTTCTTCAACTCATCTCCCTTGTTTTTTTTTTTTTGGATGGTGAAATGGAAAAAAGTTTAATATCCCCCCATTGCCAAGTATCTGCCATGCAGTTTCATGACCCATCGCTCACTGTCTGATGATCCTGTCTGTGTGTGTGAATGAATCCTTATGTAATGCCATCAAAGTGCACAGAACTCTGTTCATTACTACCTACGGAGCACCTGCAGGACCAAAAGATGTCAGTAAATCTAAGAGTATTCCGAGAAGAGCCACAAACATGATTTAAGAATATTGAAAGCTGATTTATGAAGGAAGATGAAAAGATCTTTTGCTTAAGCCAAGTATGGAAATGTGGTAAAGAGATCCTAAGCATACTTCTAAAATTCATGTACACTCACATAGGATTGAAAGTCACACTAGAAGCAACTAGAAACACACGAGTTTAGAAAATAAAGACTTGGTGACTATGAGATGTGTTCTCTGTTAGATGATTAAGATGCCAGGGACACTTCAAAATGTGATGTTGCCCAAGACTGATGTGAGATACCTCTGCAGTGAGAAAGAGGATAAGAGGGAAAAAAAATCTTTAGGAGATGGTGGCTTACATCACAGATGTGTGATGCTGAGCATCACTTACCTGGAAAATAGGTAAAATGTATATACAGAATGAGAGACAATGTCACAGCACAGGGCTTGCCACACCCTAAGTTCTGAATGCATGATGGTTATTAATGTTCTACTCTCAATGATGTCACTCTTGTAGCTTTGGACATGAAAAGGTTGCAGTCCAATATCCCTGCCAAGTGCTAAAACCCTTCATTCTTCTTACTGAGCTTCCATTCAAAAACCACACATGTACTATGCATAAGCAAAGAACTGGCTTACTAACCAACCAACTTGAGATGAGAGAGCTATCACAACTTCATTGTTACATCCTCTTTTATCAAATATCATAAGCTGCTGGAATATCTTTTTGTGACTTTTGACTTGCAAACCAAGTGCTGGACTCTAGAAACAGAAAGCTCGATATTTTACTCTGAAGCACATTGGCTACGCAAATCCTGAAAGCACTTCCAGCTTTTTGGAAAATATTCTCAGACTCATGGGCTGAAATAAGATCATGAGCACACAAAGGAACAAAACAGTCCCTAAAGGCTTCATGATTCCTACTTTTTTATCTCAAGTTCAATAATAAAAAATAATCATGACAATAATAAAGCCAGGTAATTATTGGAGTTTTACGAATTACACACTTGTCCGTCTTCCTCATTTAATCCTTACAAAAGCCTCATGTGGCTTACGTGTTAGTGGAATGCTTCAATACACCACAGCTACTATGCTTGAAGCCCAACTTGAACCCAAGCAGCTTGACCCCACAGCCACGTTTTCACAACCTTGGTATAGTAGCGGCTCCCAAAATTTGAGTGATTTCCACATATACATCCAGCATATGGCCACCTCCCCCAGCACACTGGGCAGCTTCCTTGCCCTGACCACCTCTACCACTTGCTTCAATTTCTGAACTCCTAGAACAGCATCTCTCCATTCTACACTTCCCCTTTGTTCTCAACTTAGAACAATTCTGTTAAAACTGAGTTTTCCGTGTCACTCCACTAAAAAACTCTTCCATTTACATCCCTTGTGATGGCCTCTCAGGCTTTCCACAACCTACCAAGCATCTTCCACCATCACCCATCTGGCCTCATCCCTTTCTATCCTGCCCCTCACTTTATCATCTCCCTGCTCTGTTCTAAACACAGAGGGGTCTTCCCAGACTCAAACTCTTAACTTGCTGTTCCTTCTGCCTAGATCACTCTCCATATAGAAGTACGCATGGCTTACTCTCTTACCTCCTTGATATTTTCAACTATAATATATCGATATAAAACTGAAAATAAAACCTTTGAAACCTACTACAATTCATCCTTATATTTTCTCCACATCACTGAAAGCATTTTTGTTTTTTATTCCCAGCTAAATCCCCAGCACCTCAAATAGTGGTGCTACATGGTAAGTATTTACTGTACAAATGCATAATATATATTCTAAGGAATATCTTTCAATGATATACAGAATCTTAACTCTCTAGGAACTCCTTTCCATTAAGTATTCTTTCAAATTGACATTAATCAGCTCCAATTGAGTACTGCACTTGATAATATTTTAAAATATTATACAAATCATACTCACACTCATTATTTTTCTTCCCTTAAACAGTTCATTCTCTTTAAGACTAAGCCATGAGCATGGGACATATTGTGAGTAGGGAAGAATACAGGCTCAGTCACCAACCAAAGGAGAGAGGTGCATTTGGAATGGTGAAAAGAACCCTTAGAACTTGAGAAGCAACATGGTTAGATATTAGTATGGTCCCTGACACAGTCGTCCCTGAACTCTCTGGAGTAGAAACCTTCAGTTAGTGGAGCAACAGAAGCCTTCTAGAAGGTATCCTGATCTGTGAGCAAGAAGGACTCATTACCTGACTTCTTTCTGAAACATGAGGGAACTAATTCTTTCACTGTCTCACACCCACATGGGGAAGCTAACTGTGGTGCCAAGAAGATGTGAAAAACTTCCCTGGCCTAGTGCAATACACAGATGTTACCCAAGGACACTAGCTGGCCATCAAGCCCAAGGTGAAGTGACCGTGGAGAAGAGGAAGTTAGGATAAATAGTCTAAGCCAGGGATTAAATGACAGGTAAAACCCACCTTAGGAAGAAACGTAGCAACAGCAAGCACATGAGGGAGCCTTATCACAGACAGGAACTGCATAATGCTGACAAGGAAACCCAGGACAATTCAGGTCATCTGCAACTGCAGCAGTGACAGAGTGCTTCAGAGACGATCTGAAGCACAAATCAGGTGATATTCTCTACTGTAATGCTACAACCAGACACTGCACACTGACCTGAAGCCTTTTCCCACACAACTTGCTCCATGAGGCCCTTAAACCCAGAAGAAACAGAAGAGGTGAGGAGAACACTCTGAAAGATTGCTCCAGAGAGTTGAATTTAGTCAAAATTCAATGAATTTTAACTGGAAGAGAGAAAGATAAATTCAAGTGGCATCTGAGTATTCCTTCTTTAAGCAGAAATGGGTGCTAGTGAGCAAGCAGTATTTAGTTATAGAGGAATAAAGTTATATTTCTACTCACCTAAGTCACAGAGTATAAATTTTAAATCCACTTTACATGTAAAGGCCAATGATTTATCAGTGCTGAGTTTTACAGTAAAATAAAAATTTTAAAAGTTACCAAATGGCTAAGTATAGGGCAGAAATCACAAGGAATATATATATATTTTTTTTAAATGGTTAACCTTTCATCCAAGGAGAAGCATGGTGAAAGTAATTCAGCTAAAATATTATAAAGCCAAATATGAAAATACTATGTACCATGCTTATAAGAAATTGTATAACACCACATAGTTATTTCCAAATGGCATGTGGGATTCAATTTGCATAAAACCCAAGAATAAAGACACACTTTACAACTTACCCAAGGAAATTTTCCTCTTGTATTTATGAAACCCTCACTATCTATTTTCCATTTCCACCCAACTGGAAACAACCATATCCATGCTAATATATACTGAGTTGACACAGTTATTCATGATTTTCTAATGGGTGAATTATATCTGATCCAGTGTTTGCAGTCACCTTAAATGCAGACAATACATTTCCTAAGTTATTGTCATACTGCAGAGGCAAAAAAATGTAGACAAATTTATGTTTTACCTGCACTTACAGAATGAGGAATAAGATCATGAAAGTTTTGTGCTTTGTTTTAGTAAGTGCTAAGAGGTAGAAGAGACTGGCTCTAGGGTAATCCATGACCAGGTTCAAAAGCCTGTCTTACCACATACTATTGATCTGACATTCAACTTTCATTTCTCACATGGGAAAGTTAAGTACTTAATCATATGGAACACAGATCATGCATGAAAAAAACTAAGCTTTAACAAAATAGCCAACTATCATATGTACACAGTAAAGCTTTGTGAAAACTATCAATAGTTTAAAAGCCAAATTTGTAAATAACCAACCCAAGATTTTCACTAATTCAAATTAGATATCCCATCTCATTTTCCCCATTCATTTTTCTGTGCTATCATAACACTAATTTTCCCTAATTCCCCTCTACCATAGTTAGCCCTCAATTTCCCCATTTGCAAAATAAAAGCATAAAACTGGCAGGACCGTTTCCATTTGCCCCTCCAGGTCCATTCCTACAGTTCCTGCCCATACTTTGTGTCTTAGGATGCAGATGCTGAGGCTGCAAAAACACAGGCATCTGGTTAGGCCTGCAGGAGGAACTGACCAGAGTTCTGAGGCAGGAGAGGGAGAAACTGAAGCTTTTACACTTCATCCTCCATGCCACCCAGGCCCAGCCCCTCTACTAGGCCACTGATGGGCACTGTTCCTCTATCTGTGTTCCAATAGCTCTCCCAATCTCTGAACCATGTATTTTTATGGACTTGTTATATCCATAAAAATAATTTAAATTATTTTTAAATACAGCTGCAAATGGCCTAGATTCATTCCTTCATTTGTTTTGGATGTTTAACACATATGTAACACATATGCCTGCTGTGCCTACATTGAGTAGGACTTAAATGAGCCAGACATGATTTCTGACCTAGTTCATAAAATGCGGATGGATTACAAACAGGACTTGTAAATTCAATAGAACACCAATTGACTACTTTTACCTCCAATTTTATTGCAATCACAATAAATGACAACTACTACATGTGCATATACAAAGAACAGCAGATATTTCCATCCCCTGAGCAGTTGCCATCTTTCTGAGTCATAAACCACCATGCTAACACAAGGAAATTTTTCTTTTTTTTTCATCCTAAGTGTATAATTTATTGATTTTTTTATTTTTTTAATTAGTTTATTTAATTGCATTTCAAGTCATAGTACATATATAGAGCTCAGTTTTTCCATTTCTCTGGTTGCAAACCAGATAAAGTCACACCAATTGTGTCTTCATACATGCACCAAGGGTAGTGATGATGATCTCAATCAACCATCTTTACTATACCCATTCCCCTTTCCCATCCCCCACCTCCCCCATGCCACATCCAGAGTTCCTCCATTTCTCTTATGTTTCCCATTCCCATCCCCCTTATTTATCAGCATCCACTAATAAGAGAACATTCGGCATTTGGTTTTTTGGGATTGGCTTACTTCACTTAGCATAATGCTTTCCAATTCCATCCATTTGCCTGCAAATGCCATAATTTTATTCTCCTTTATTGATGAATAATATTCCACTGTGTATATGTACCACAGTTTCTTTATCCATTCATC
>CM053404.1:19251141-19322689 GCA_028644305.1 Xerus rutilus | reverse complement strand
TTTTCATTATTGTTTTTGATTTCCTCCTCATGGAATATTTTACCAAGAATGTTCTGTAGTGCCGGTTTTCTTGCTGTGAATTCTTTTAATTTTTGTTTACCTTGGAAGGTTTTTATTTCATCTTTAAATCTAAAACTTAATTTTGCTGGATATAAGATTCTTGGTTGGCATCCGCTGTCTTTTAGCACTTGGTATATGCTTTGCCATGATCTTCTTTCTCTCAGGGTCTGGGTTGAGAAGTCTGCAGTGATCCTAATTGGCTTCCCCGTATATGTAATCTGATTCCTTTCTCTTGTGGCTTTTAAGATTCTCTCCTTATTCTGAACACTAGGCATTTTCCTTAAGATGTACGTTGGTGTAGGTCTGTTGTGATTTTGAACATTTGCTGACCTGTAAGCCTCTTGAATTTGATTATCCAATTCATTCTTCATATTTGGAAAGTTTTCTGATATTATTTCATTGAATAGGTTGTTCATTCCTTTGGTTTGGAGTTCTATGCCTTCTTCTATCCCAATAATTCTCAAGTTTGGTCTTTTAATGTTGTCCCAAAGCTGTTGGATGATCTGTTCATGGCTTCTTACCATCTTCACTATGTGGTCAACTCTACTCTCAAGGTTAAATATTTTGTCTTCAGTATCTGAGGTTCTATCTTCCAAGTGGTCTAATCTGTTGGTGATGCTTTCTATTGAGTTTTTGAATTGGTTTATTGTTTCTTTCATTTCAAGGATTTCTGTTTGGTTCCTTTTCAGAATCTCTATCTCCTTATTGAAGTGATCTTTTACTTCCAGTTTTTGCCTATGTATCTCTTTATCGAAGTGATCTTTTACTTCCTGTATTTGCCTACGTATCTTATCGAAATGATCTTTTACTGACTGGGATTGCTCTCTTATATCATTCTTTAAGTCACCGAACATTTTAATTATGTACATCCTGAATTCCTGTTCTGTCATTCCTCCTGCTGTACAGACCATGGATTCTAATAGTGTAGTATCTTGGTTTGTTTGAGTCACTTTCTTCCCTTGTTTTCTCATGATGTTTGTGTGACTTTCCTTCTACCTCTGCTGATCCAAGTTGTTACAGTTTTTATTCCTATATGGGTAAGGTTTCCCTGCAGGGTTTCGTTACCTCTCCTTTAAAGGGGAGATCGATATTGATTGATCTCAATACAAGCAATATATGATTTTAAACCAAGTAGCTCCTAACAGCTCCCAAATACATTTACAGTTTAGTCATGATATACAACAATTATGTGTTCCTTTACAATATATTATGTAACCAATAAATTTGCACAAGGGTCTATAGTATTTTTTGGTGAGCTAGGGAAACTTGAGGGTGAGGTGTAGGACAGAATGTTGGGTTAGTAGGAAGTGAGGATATGGTTATTAAATCTTAGAGAGCATAAAAAAGGAATCCAAGGGAGGTTGGCTATTACTAGAAAGAGCGACATATAGTTGGGGAAGACCAGTAAGAAGGAAGAAAAGAATATGGCGAGGAGCGATGATAAGACAAATAAAACATATGCACTTGGAATTTATAAGACTATATAATACCACTCTAGTATATAGTTCAGAAATCCCAATCTACCATATCCCACTGTATAGCAGATATTTGATGTCACAACTGTTGGGGATTATAGGCTAGGAGAAGAGCGAGAGTGAAAAGAGGGAAGGAAAAAGAAAGAAGGGAAAGAAGAAGAGAGCAGAGAAATAAAAAATATTAAACAATAGAACTATTAGGAGAAAAAGATAAAGGATAGAATTAAAAATAAGCATTAAAAAATGTAAAAAGTCTCAATGTAAATAAACAGGTATGGTTCCTTTTACCTCCAGTAGGTGGCATTGTCCGTTGTTTGCTGGACTTTCCCCGCTGGTGGCCTGGGTGCTGGTCCCACAGCAGGATGAAACTCTGAGCCGCTGGTGAAGTCGCTGTTCCACCGTGTGCTGCGCCGTGGCCAAAGTTTGCTCCCAGGTGTTCACCTGCGCCCCCTGGTGTGTAGGAAGTTCCGCCGTGTTTGAAGGCGGTCCACAAAGAACAATAGCCAAGGGTTCGCTCAGGAGACGGTCCGTCCACAGTAGCAACTGCTAGCGGTCTCGCGTGGCTGGGTGGACCCTGGGGCCAGGCACCCTGTGTGGAAGCAGGCCCGGCACGCCCGGGGCTAACTCCGGGCTGGAGCCCTGGGCCGGAGCCCCCGCCACAACTGGGCTCTGCTGGTCGGTGCCGAAGTCACACTGCCCGCGGCTGCCGCTGCCTCCCCTTGGTCCTGCATACGCACACGTGAGCGAGACTCTTGCATGGGACGGTAAACCGCAGAATGATGCCAAGAAGCTAGTTGGAAAACGGCACCTCCGCTACTTCCAGCCTTGGTCCTGGAGAGCCTGAGGCCTGGGCCGGGGCCCTGGCCGCAACTGCGCTCTGCGGTCGGGGCCGAAGTCATGCTGCCCCCGGCTACTGTTGTCTCCCGGTGGCCCTGCACACACACATGCGAGCAAAACTCCTGCGGATGATGGTGAGCTGCTGAATCATGCCAAGAAGCTGGCTGGAAAGTGGCTCCTCCACCACTTCCAGCCTTGGTCCTGGGGAGTCTAGCACAGAGTACACCGTCTAGGCCGCCATCTTGGAACCTCCCCCAGGAAATTTTTCTTTCAGAAATTTCTGTAGGTTTTTGAGGTGTTTTTACCTCTATAGAATCAAATATGAGCTTTCTAACATGAGTATGTTTTATAAATCATGATAATAGTAAGCAAATAATCTCTTAGGCACAGTTTGTGATAGACTCAAAATTATCATGACTCCAAAGACAGAAAAGACCATTTAGTGAAGATCCCAACAAAAGCTTGAAAAACCAGCCTTTATTTGGGTTGGTTTAAGTCATCCTCCTTGGTAGGGACAATTCTTTTAGCTATTCAAGCTAAACATTCTTCAGAGGATCCAGCAGCAGTTCTAACCCAGGACTTTGGTAGTTAGTGGGCTGTATCCCAACTACTCTCTTCTGACATTATTTTAAAATCTAACTCCTACAGAGGATTCAGAAGAACAAGGAAATGTTCAAATACGAGCAAAAGCTTAGTTGTTAAGATTCTTACTTTAAAATTCTCCCTTCTTGAAAAAAATACTAATTCTTTCTGCTGAGATACAATGGGTGTGTGTGTTTTCCTTGTGGTACGGGGAGTGAACCCAGTACTAACATATACCCCCACAAAAATGCATTAAATAATATAGCTGGAAATGGCCTAGATTCACTCCTTCATTTGTTTTGCATGTGTTTAATACATATGTAGCAAGTGCCTTCTGTGCCAAGCATTGTACTGTGAGTAGGACTTAAATGAGCTCAACAGACATGATTTCTGGGACACTTTAGTACTAACATATACCTCTTTTATTTTTTATTTTAAGACAGAACCTCTCTCAGGTTCAACCTCAAACTTGAAATCCTCCTGCCTCAGACTTGCTGGAATTATAGGTGTGCACCACTGAAGCCAGTGGACATATATTCTTGAATACAAATCAACATCTCAAATTTAAGAACATTAAGAAAAGTATTTCCAGAAATAAATCCTCCAAGAACTAAATATACATATGTTAGAGAGAGCGTGTGTGTATGTGTGTGTGTGTATTTTGTAATCATAGAGGACACTGACCCTGACTGTGATAAATTAATATGTGCTCTCTAGACAAACAGAACTCCAAGAGTCTCACCCACCCATGTATGTTTGGATAAAGTTGGCTCAATTATTCTTTGAAATTAAAATTAGTGGAATGTCTTAACTACTGTTTTTCAGTTATCTACAGTTTCCATCATGCCCTATCAACCCTCAATTTGCATACATATATGACCTACCTTGCCCCATGAGCCTTTTGAGTTTGCAATCTCTGTTCTATAGTGATTAAACCTATGACCTGTATTTGTAAATATAAAATATTCAGTGTGTTTCCAACATAGATTGGATAAAACAGAATAGGAACTTTCCAGCCCTTAAAAGAGTCCATCTCCCTTAGCCATCATCTTCCTTTAATGACTAGCACAGTACAACACATTATTTGTTACATCCATGTGTGAAGAAACAATGAATGTGTGGTTAATGACAATCATTCCATTTCCATTTTCAGCACTTGTCATTATTGATCCTTCATGGTTTTACTCTATTATTCATTCAGACAAGGTGGAGCTGGTACTTATACAAGAGAGTTTAGAGTACAGAAAGGAAAACTTAGATCTTTTCTCATGCAAACCAAGCTGCTTGCTTTGCCTTCCTAGAGCTGGATTTGAGGGGACCTCTGAATACAGGAAAGTCAAGGACAATGATAAGGTGCTGAGGATCTGGGTCAGGACAGAGGATAAGCAAGTTTTATCCACTGAAGACTGGTTTCTAGCAGCAGTATATTAGCTCCTCAGTGGTTGACGCTTTTAATGGCTTTACTTCTTTGAGTTACATATAAAAAGGGAATCTAGCTGGGATTTGTTAAAGGTGTCTTATTTTGCTTCCTATAGCTCAGTGGGTATTTCATTAAGGTTTTACTTCAGCACTAAAAAGAAAAAAGGAAGAAAGGAAAAGCCCTAAAAACCAGTAGAGTCTGAGCATCTAACTATAAGATTCAAAACTCCAAATTGTGGTTCCTTAGTCTAACTCAAACTTTTCTCTGACAATTGAATTAACTACGAATGCACAAACAATTCGAGGGTAAGTATATTACAAAGTGTGTGTGTGTGTGTGTGTGTAAAACTTTACATTTTGTGAATACAAAATGTCTTATAACCACTGAGTAAAAATATTTTATTAGCAGTAGGGCCCATTCTGAGGAGTCATGAAAATCATAGTAACATTGCTTGCAAAAGCTGGCTATCAATCTTCCTTCCGTAAAATAGCATCAAAATAATGCATAGGTACTCTTGGCCTATCCTACTCTTTCTGTCCCAATATCTGTTTCCTTTCCACACTCCACCCAGGCAGTTGTCCAAAGTCACAATGAGCTCAGGAGAATGTGATCAGAAAGCATTGTGTAACTTTGTGTAATTTTTATAATTCTTTAGTCATTACACCTTGACATAGTTTCACAATTTAGACTTGGATATTATGATTTAAAAGGATCACAAGCAGAGAGGGAATTATGTCTGGTTTGCTATCAATCATCTCTACATTACATTTCCCACAAAACAATATAGAAAAGGAACAGAGCCATCCTAACCCAGTCCTTGACATGCAAATAATTGGCTTGGCTGGATTTTGTCATCATGGAGGACAGGGGCCTTTACTAGGGATTATTAATATATGCTCTCTAGATAAACACAGAACTCCGGGAGACTCTCCTACCTCTAAGTCCTGTGAAATTCAGAGAGCACACCTTGGCTTTTCTTGCTCATTCCTTTTCACCACCATTTCCTCTGCATAAAGCACCCTTTATGCATAAATACTGATTCTGATCTCCCTCCTTTTAAATACCATGGAGTGCCTAAGGCTTGAAAACTACATGTTTCCTTGCTCTTGGTTCAATATGCTCAGTGGGAGAAATTTGTCATCGGAGTTGTTGCTGTTGGAGAAATACAGAGATCTCCTTTCCCCTCAGCCCCTGAAGCATCTGTTGCCTGGACTTCTGTTTGTATTAATGAAATATGCCATCTGCATGCTTTTGCATTTCACTAGGAAGCAGAAAAGGAAATCCCCAAGAGGAATCCATTAGCCACTATAATGCCCCACTGTGCTCCTTCATGCATGACTCAAAGACCAAATCCTCCTAACCACCTGTGGCTGCTGCCAGGGGCCCCATGTCAGAAAAGGGTAAACTCAAAACATAATAGACCATCATTTTGAGTCAACTCAAAAAGACCGTGCTTCTATTGGACTAATGATTGCAGACATGGTTTTTCCTCTTTCTTAATTAATGATGGATTAGTCAGAAGCCTTTCAGATACAAATGAGAGAAACCCAACTCTATCAAACAACTTCAAATAACAAGGACACATTGAAGTGAGGAGTTCAAGAAAATCCACAGGTGTTACTGGCTCAAGGGGCTAAATGATGACATTGGGCATCAGTCTCTCCCTACCTCTTAGCCCCATTCTTTCCTGTTGGGTTATACTTGAGCAAATTCTCATCAGGGTGTAATCTTCTTGCACTGGGCATATATCTCATCTGCTTAGCAGCCCTAAGTTGAAACAAGTCCTAGTTATCTACTAGTTCCTGCAAACATCTGGAAATTGAAAGGTCTGGCTTTCCTGAAACAATGCTCCTGGCCAGAGTAGATGTAATACCTTCATTGACAGACTAGAGTTATTCCTGATCAGGAGTGTGGGAACCACACCACTGAGAACAGAGGGGCTGAGGTGGATAAGGGCAAAGGAACCAGTGTTAACATTCCCAGAGGAAAAGCATATGTAACAGCAGAAAACCAGAGATGTCTATTTCAGAGAAGGAAGGCAGAAAGGTCTTCCAAATTTAGCATTTTGGAAAACTACTTAGTTTCACGTGATCCTATTCTGACAGAGCCGCTTCCTTTGCTCAGCTCTTATTCAATTCTTTGGAATGCAGAGATATTGCCTCTATATCCTCAGGTATTCCTTAACTTCCTATGAGACACATCAAGATTTAAGCTGAGAGATTTGTGGCCAGAGCTAAGACATAAGGAGCTGTCAAGTGTCATACAACTTTAATCGTGTGAGAGATGGAATCTGGAAGAGCAGAACCAGAAGAGCCAAGAATGACCTAAACATCAATGGTGTTATCCAGAACAACCAACCAGGAAAAGAAACACTGTCCAGAAAGTCCAATTTTATTTCTCAATAATCAACACGTTTTGAAGGTATAATAATACTCACGATCACATTCAATGAGTTAACTTTCATTGAATGAGTACTATGTGTTGATAACTATGCTTAACATATCTAGCCTAAATGAGGAACTGATTTCTGGGTGTCACTATAGGAATGAATCCAATCTGAAGGTTCTGAAAATCATTAGGACAAGAGGTGATATTGCAGTTAAGATACAAAAGACATGTAAAAGTCAAGAATATAGAAGGAGGTTGATCTAGAAATGGAAGAGAGCATATACAAAGATCCTGTGGTAGGACTGGAAATACAGTGATCAGGAAAGAAAGAGGAATTCTTCATAGTTGAAGCACCACATGAGAAGGTTGGAAAGAGGGGAGATAAGAGGAGGAAAAATACAGGTTAGAAAGGCTAAAAAAAACATAGTAAAAATCTGTACTTGATATGGACGTCCACGGTGATCAAAACAGTGGATAGTTATGCATCGCTGTTGGGTGCAGACAATGAAAAGTTAGGATTAGGATCTTTTTATCAAGTCTCCTCTCCTGTTGCTATACACATTCGGATGAAATAAATGGGAGTCCATTTTAAGATAATATTATACCACACGAACTTGACTACATTCCACAATTCATAAGAACAAGATGTTTTTCCCCAAAAGTAATCATGCAGTCATTCGATCCAGCTACATACTGAATACCTAATTTTGACATTTCCCAAACCTAGCACAATGCCTAGCATATCACAAGCTCAGTAAATATTTGTTTAATGAAGCTTAAAGATGAGTACTAAATGCCTTTTATTTTAAATCAAATCAGATCTGAAAACTACCTATTTATTCTGCATTTGTTTATTTCCTGAAGAAGAGTCTTTCTTCCACAAACCATTCATCTAAATATGGAACGGCATTGTAAGAAAAATCTACAGTAACTGCTGAATGTCTGGAATGGCTCATGCAGAGACCAAAGAAAAATCTTACTTAGCTCTCAGCATCAGGAATAAATACTCAACACATTTTTAATCAAAAGAAAATTATCACTCTTGTACACACATGTGTGATATACAATGAACATGTCTCTTGAAAATCCATATGTTGAAACCTTACCCACAATGTCATGGTATTTGGATGTGTGGCATTTGGAAAGTAAATAGGATATGAGGTCAAAGTCTTTGGAAATGGAGTTAGTGCCCTAATAAAAGAGACCCCAGGGAGCTCCCTCACCCCTCTGCCCTGTGAGTTCACAGTAAGAAAACAGCCATCTATGTATCAGGAAGAGGGCCCTCCCCTCACCAGAGACTAAACTTGCTGGTGCCTTGAACATCCCAGTCCCCAAAACTGTAAGAAATAAATTTCTGTTATTTATAAGCCACCCAGGTTATAGTATTTTGTTTTAGCAGCCCAAACTGAGACAATGTGAGGGGATTTTTTAAATTGTTGTTTTGGGTTTTGTTGGTTAGTTTTTGAGTTTTATTTATTTTTCTTTAGCTACTAGAAAGTTTGTAGTGAATTTGGGGAGCAATTCACTACAATTCAATTCAATTGGGAAGAACTGTATCTGTGTACACCAATGAAAATATATCTTTGGGCTTTATTCAAATTTTCTTCCACTGACTTAGCTAATATCCAACATCCTTTAAAATTTTCCCATTTCTTACTCTATAATTTTGTGAAGAATTGTACAAAATCATTTGTAAACAGATCAACAAATGGTTATATAGATGAACTGAAGTCCCCCTGTCCTTATTCACTTCCACTTTCTTTGAGTCCTGGAGAACAACTACAATTTAACCACATATTTCTATTGTCAAAATAGCCAATGCATCAGAATTTTGGTTGTCATCTCTATTTCTGGGCACCATAAAGGTGATGTGACCATATTTGGGCAACAGGCAAGGATGAGATATGACTTGTACAGATTCCAGGTCAGATCACTCAATAATGTGAGATCCTCCATGTCAGCCTCTCCAGCTTCCAGATCAATCAGTTTTACAACTGGTAGACTCTTCAGTACTTGGCTACCTGAGTGATAATGATGTAGAGCTGAGCTCCCACACGACATACACTGGTCACACAGTGTAAGTTATGCACAAACCTTTGTGTGTTAAGGCTCTGATAATTTAGGGTAGTTTGCTGCTGCAGCATCAGCTAATTTATCCTGATTGCTATGTGCCATAATAAAATGCAGCACAGAGCCACTCAAGTGGAATTACTAGACCAGTTTACAAAGTACCTGAACCGGTAATACAGGAAGTGAAAGGAAAGGCAAAATATCAAAATTTGATTACAGGTTTTCAAGTATGCTTTTAAAACTGTACAGAAGAATTTGGAAAGGTTTAGAGATGAATGACAAAAGTGATTAGGACAGATAACACAAGGAAATATCAGAAGTGCATTTATCATTTTGCATTTATCATTTCCCCTACAGAATCTCAGTGCTTGGTACATCTCATGGACTTGGCCCACATATGCAATTATTTTAAAGGATATTATTTATAAGATTTGTGGTTCAAGGATTTCTAGCAGTAATCCAATGTAACTCTTCAAGGGAATAATACAAACACGATGTTTGGAATCAGAAATATCTGTCTCGGGCCTTAAAAAGTTTCTTTGGCTTGTTTGGTCTTGATTTTTATTAGTGAAACAGTTTTGCATCTGCCCTATGGAAGCAACTAAATCAACTAGTGGCCTATGTCTCGGAGCTGGTCAACAGAGCTAAGGAAAAAAATTTTCTGAATACTCACAGGAACTAGGTATTTTCCAGATATTATCCAGATATCAAAGAAGTAGATCTGCAACATATTAAGTCAAAATAATTTTCAGATGGATAAAAGAAGGAATGATGTATTGACCATCCAGAAAATATAGTGGTAGAAAATGCAGGAGGCTAGAAAGTCCACCTTTGCGGAGTTATCCACTTAGAGCCAAGACTGATCATAGTGAACTAAAATCTGCCCTTGCTTAGCAAAGCCTTCATTACTTTTCCTGCATTCTGGTATCTGTCTTCTCAGAGCATAAAGCACAGGCCATCCAGAGTAATCACCAGGCCTCCCATCATAGATTGCCTTTAATGTAATTTCCTGTTTTATTATCATCCTTATTGCTAATTCAACTCCAAATTGGCATTACTTTGCAAGTGCAACCCCTCTAACATCAGAGATAATTATAAGTTTTTGAGGGTAGGTATTAAATGTTAATTCCTAGGGCATTGTCATAGCTCATGAATTGATACAGCATAAAGTATCTCTTATAGGGCTGTACACACAGTAGGCAGTAACTTGTATTCGTTGAATCAATAAACACATGAATAAAAAAGAAAATAAAATTCAGCTTCTATAGATAAGAGCCTGAAATAAATGACTGTATAACACTATACAATTCTATCCTCTGGTGGCAAGAGCCTGACTTAGGCTAGCTAATTCAAAATAAGTAAGAGGACCTTCAGACAAAGAAAATCAGAGTAATGACACATTAGAGTATAGAAAGTGATCAAAGACTTATAGCATGGGTCACTCAAAATAGGGATCAAGCAAGTGCCAAGCAAATTCACAGCAGTAAGCAATCTCACAATGCTCAGTGTAACCTAGTAGGTCCTTCCCACCTGTTATTGCTCTAAGGAAGGATTCGTTCCGTGAAACCAGAGACCACTGAATAAGCGGCAAAGCGTGATTGCTTAACCCAGCCACGCATCACTGGCCCCAAATTGCTACAACTGAAAATGCTGAAAGCTGGCTAACCACAGTCAAGTGAACCCATCTGATTTCCATAGAACATCTCATCTTTTAACATGCTCCTTGTAAGGGGGACAGTAGTAAGGAAATACAGAGGTTCCACATTTCAGATCTCAAATACAAAAAGCAGGAAGCATTGATCTATGTGGAGGAGCAGGGGAAGACGGGGACAAGATGGGTTTGCATAGGGACGACAGGCCAAAATGAAAAGGACAGAGAATAACCAGTTCTTTCAAAATGAAGTTCAAATTAGAAGGTGACAAGGCACACATGTCTTTGGAATCACAGTACTTAAATTGATAAGGCATCATTGACTTCATGTGGGTAATCTCAGGCAGGTTACTTCATTTCTCTGAGCATCAATTTCCCTATAAACAGGACTATCTCCTATTTCTCAGCATTGTCACGGAATGACATAAGACTATTCAAAGGTATGTGTGGCATAACGCAGGAGCTCAATAAAATACAATCCCTTCCTCTTTATCCTAAGGGGCATTTTTTTTAATAAGACAAATGTGTGGAATGTTGAAAAGATCCACAAATTCACAGATATAGGCAAAGCAGGAGCTCAGACCTAAGTAAGGATGGAAGGAGCTCCCTACTTTCAAATGAAGTCTTGGGCTTTCAAGTGCAAAATTCATACAAAGGTGGATTTGAGCCTATCTCTGCTTCCTTTTAAGTTGTGTAAAGAAAAGCACAACAGAGAAATTTGGATGGTGCCTTATATCACATTATTCTTAAGACCAGAGAGAAATAGATAAAAAGTCGATGGTTAACTGTAATTTAACCAGATTATAAAACCCCCTTCTACAGTGAAAGCCACAGGGTATTTTCTAAGTAATATCACGGCTCTCCTCAGGAAAAATCACTTAAAGACAAAACTATATCACTGTATGTAGTTTGAAAACAGTCATGGAAAAAAACCATACCTTTATTTCTCAATGTATGCACTTCGTGCAAAGAATATATACACAAAGAAAAAAGAGTGGTTCCCATTGACACAGGGACCATGTTTGGGGCACAGGAAGGAAGAATATGAGGGAATATTTTTTTCCTACTGAATACACAAAAATGTGTTTATATTAATTGTATAATAAAAGAGAAAGAAGAAATGAAGGTAAGCACATCTACATCCAGAAATTGGCTGGCAGATAGGGCATGCCCCAAGGGGAAGGGGGCAGCTACTGGATGGCTCTGTGAATGTCGATGTGGTGTCTGTACTGCGTGCCAGGCCCAAGAAATGCTAGGGAGCCTGATTCTGGCCTCATCTATTTCAGAGGGCACGAAGAGGTCACCTCATAAGGGAAAATATCCTTTCAAATGACATCCTCATTTCCATCTCTCTGTTCTCACCCCTGGACCCAATACAACTAAGTGCCTGCCTTCCCTGACCCTGATCAACCCTGGTATTTTTGCCATGTATTTTTTTCCCAAGTGAAATCATCAAAAGACTTTTTCATTTCCTCTTTTTCCCTTCCATTCAGAAAGAGAACCACTGAGCAGAAAGTAGCAGGAGTTCTGCTCCTCTGATCACTAAACCAGGAAGGTGGGGAAGAAACTACTCACATTAATTATAAATAAAAATAGGACAGTATTTGAAAGAGGGAGAGAGAGAAGAGACATGTGTGAGTGCCCGTCTCTAAAGAAGGAAAGAGCATAAGACCTTGATCTTGCATAATGAAAAGCTTGTAGTATTTAGTTACTTTTATGGATTCAATAGCTCTATCCAATCATGATATTAGTGGCACAAGAGCATGACATCTTCTCCATGTTATTATACAATGTCCATCATCTAAAAGCAAAAACATGGGGAAAAAAATCTTGTTTCATGGTCAATTTAGCACTTTTCTACAGTCTGAATCCAAAGCTGTAGATAAGCTATGCACTGGGCATAAAGAGGGACAGGAAAGGAAACTCCAGTTGGAGTAGCGATAAGTGAATACTCAGTGTTGCTGATGTCATCCTAGACAGTGCCAGAGAGGCACAGATAATATCTGTCATTTGGACAAGCCCTTCTGTTCACCGTGACTGCTTTCCTAGTGACAAAATACATGTCCCCCATAATCTCCTCTTTCTCTTTCATCTAATACATAAAAAATCATGAGGCAGAGAAACACTAGAAAAAAATAAATAAGGGAGAAAAACAAGCAAATAAAACTGAATAAAGGCCAAAGAGTTGGAAGCACCAAAGTAGTTTGTACCTTGCAAGCAGGCATACGATAAAACAGCTCAATGAAGTTTCATCTCCCCACTAAATAATGACATAATTCAATACTCGACCCAGTTTTGCCCACAACTGACATTGGATACTTAGAATAGATGAACTAATATGCATATATAATGAAATACCCTAGCAGAAAACTACACTGTCCAATAAACAACCTAAAATGGACTGGAATAATTGACTTTTGAAAGTAAGTTCAAGTAGAGAATGTTGAAGTAGATAGATGAAAAGTCACCAGGCAGTACACTCGGAGCAGATTATGCCAAAAATATGTTTTATAACCCTATAAATAACCTATCTAGCACAAAAGACAAATATAACGTAGCTTAAATTTAAGTTGAGATTATAAACAAGAATCTGATGTGTGTTGGATTTGAAGATGATATTCAACGATATTATCAAATAAGTTTTAGAATGCTTAATTTGGCTCAAAGTGTGAAAATTTTCTTTTACCTATAGAGTTTAATGCTTAAATTCATGAGTCCTGAAGATAGGAAACAAGAGTTTAAATCTATGCTTTGTCATTTACTAGCTAGGTGACTTGAATACATTACCCACTCTGAGCTTCTGTTTCCTCATTTGAAAAATGGAGATGAACACAAGCTATGAAAGTCAGAGTGAGAATTAAATATATGAAAACTACCTTGCACCATGCTGCAGTGTTGGTGTGCCTACAAAATATGTGTTGTTATTGTTCTTGTTGAACACAGCAGCTTCAGGAAGACAGCAGAGGTGTATAGCTGGCCTTAACATGCTTAGCATGTTCCAAGACTAGTTCTCAATTCTGACCAATCTCTGCAGTGGAGACAAGTCTCTCTGAAGTGTGCTTAAGTCTTATTCCCTCTCCAAATCTGGTCCCAGCATCAATAGTGGGTATGGAATGGGAAAGCTGTCAGTTGACATACAACAAAGTCAGTACTGGTCATTTCTTAAATTTGTTTTTCTCCCAAATTAATAACTACAGTACTTCACTCCAAAATGCATATAACTGAGCACAGAAAACTGAAAAGGCAAATAAATGAACCATGGATAGTATCAACATCTCCCTACCCACTTTTTCTTAGGAACTATTCACCAATTTAATCTGAACACTGATTAAGCTAGATTTCCTCTACAATTTACATCATGGTTTAGAACAAACAGATACACACAATGACACAGGAGGTTCAATAAAGTATCAAAGAATCTACTGATGTCTAATATGTAGATGTGAGGATTTCTGTTATTTGTTTAGATCTTTCCTGGCATTTGTAGACCCATTCTACACAATTATGTAGCACAGTTCTTAGAAGGCAGCTTAGAAATCATCTGCTTTCCACTTGATATATGGAGGAAACACACACACAAGAAACTGCTCATGGGGATTCAGCATTCTGCCCTAATTGGTCCTAAAGAAACACCCTAGCAGAAAACTACACTGTTTTTGCCCTAGTTGGTCCTAAAGCTCAGTTTTCTTTAGAGGAGTTTTTCTCCCTTTCCCAACAAACACTGCCATGTGTGGCTTATGTTCAAAAAGACTGAACATACAGATGAGTTGTTGGTTTTTAAGATGCTTCTGGAAAGTGATACACTAATATCCCCTACACATAATTCAGGCAGCTGTGTTCATTTCCCTGGTCCCAGAGGGTAGGATCAGAAACCTGGCAGTATGCTCGCAGCTGTCTGAACACAAAGCAAGAAAGGCAGCAGAGAAAAGCACCCGGAGCCACTGTCCCCCATCTCCGGAGCCGTGGCTACATCATCTTTGCACACAGAAGAAACTAAAGCATTTGGACATGGGCTAAATCTCTGAAAATGTGGCAACTGGAGCTGCATCATAAGGCTGAGGAACCAATAATAGTGAATAAAGGGTAAAATAGGCTTTTGGCCAACTTGAAAATCTCTAGGTCATAAGAGAAAAACTAATTCAGTGCCACAGACACCTGGTCATTTGTGTCTTAATTTAATCACTTGGGTCTTTCCCCCACCCTCTGCTACTAATAACTGAAGTTTAATGGGATTCTAACATTTCCAGCAAGGTGGCACACATCCCCAGCTCTCAGAAGAGGTAATTGACCAAGATTGTATTAAACCATCATTATAGGATAGGCTCAGGTCCCAGAGAAAGGCTACCGATGCTTCTAAATTGGAATGTTCTTCCTGCCTTTGTCCCTAAGGTGATTTGCCAATAAACTAGCATGTTGGGTAAATGTCTGTAACACGTGATTAAGCATAATTCAATCTTATTAAATACTCATTTAAAGTCACATTTATCTCTGCTCAACTTCATTACCTCCTTTGACCTACTTGTCCCTTTTCTTTCCTTCCTGTATATGTCTTAGCTCTGGAAAAAGCCCCCGAGTGTCAGTATTCCCTTTCATTTTAAGCTCAGTTTAAGCCTAACTTCCTCCAAGGAAGCCAACAATTATTTTACCCTGTCTAAAACACAAACAGAACAAAAATACCCTTCAATGTCTGCTCCCAAGTGTCAAATTTACAATTAAATGTATTTTAGATCACAAGCCTAACATATCTAACTTCCTAATGCTTCCAGGACACATGGTCAGCATCTTTGAAAATATCTATGCATCATCCAGAATACTGTTGTTCATAGACAAGAAAAGATGTAGATAGACAGGTATCTACTTCATTAAAATTCTTGGATTCTACGTAATAATTTTTCATGAGAAATAAAAATCTTTTTGTTGACTTAAAAAGGAGAAGATCCTGGGATAATCTGTCTTGTACTAATTTGATCTAAACCACTTTCAGGCCCTCGGATGAAGTGAGAAATCTTCCTTAGGAACCTTTCCCTGCAAGTCTGAGGACAGCTTGTCTCCATGTCTCTAGCTCATTAGGAAACAACAAGGAGAGGGGACACGACAGTCCTGCTCATTGTCAAGATACTTCTTCTGATGAATGTGGATTTTATCTCCTCTAATTGTGGGCATTTCCCTGCATCCCAGTTATGAGGGAGGATCTGTGACCTCAATATAATTGTATTAATGAATCACTTGCAAGCAGAAGACAGTCTGTCCATGACAGAAACAAGAGCCTAAAAGATTTGTTAGGACCTAATGAGCAAACTGGGAGAACACTTGTAAGCACACTGCTCACCATAAATAGCAACAGCAAGGGAACAGAGGAAAAAGCACCAGCCACAGGCAAGTAGCCTTTCCTCCACCGACACATTTGAGCCTATCGGTGGTTAACATGATTTACAGATCTTTGGTGGCTTCAGCAGCAAATGAGATGCCGACCTCAATCCTGTTTGTGACAGGCTGATTATTCAGAGGAGATATGTAAAAACTGCCCAGGGTACACTGGTTCTTCAAGGAAGCTGGGTGATAATGAGCCAGATCTTGCCATTAGGTAACAGATTCTAGAGTGAAATTAACTGACTCAGGATTCTATGTTGCTATTTAGGATGTTTCTTATTCTTATATGGCTTGGACCAATGAATGCGCTTTCACTTAAATACAACTCCCTCCCTTTTAGTATTTGCTTTAAATTCCCATTTTGCAGGATATCTCTACATAGATTAGGACTCCACCTTTACTTTGATTTCCTTAGAAGCTGAGTTGTTTGAAAAGGTCTCTATGTCATCAATGTGTCTTTTAGTTCGTTTTTGGGTCCTTCTTGTGCATCTTTCCCACGTGGCATAAACGTGCCAACTGTCTGGTCAATTCTAAAAGGCAGTGGGAAAATGGGATAATTTTTCTGAAGACAGCAGAGACCTTCAGCCACAGAACTGGCTCTAGTCAACTCTGTGCGCACCTCTTGCCTCTTTGCTTTGGAATCCCCCGTTTCCTTCCTGTGTAGACTGCTCACCCCTTCTGATCTCATGCTCAAATCCTGCCTTCCCACATGGCTGTGCTCAAAGCTACACAGTCTTCTCTGATTTCTTCCAGCTGGTAGGTAAGACCCATTTCCACTTCTGAATTTGACGGCACACTGTTTTTAGACTAGGGAGTGGAACAAATTTGATAATGAAGACTGGTTTTGGAGTCAGGCAATCCTGGGTATTAATCTTGCTTTTCTCATTTAGTAGCTGTGTGACCTGGGCCAGTCATGTATCATCCTAGAACCTCGGATTCCTCCTTGTAAAATGAAGACCTGAGAGTGACTTCAGTTACTCCATGGATTAAATGTAAAGTATTTCTACAAAATAGTTATGAAAGCAACTGGAACTCAGGAGGTAGGTTCTCAACACACTACATTCCTTCCAATATTTCTACTAGATTGTAAGTTCTTCACTGTAAGCATAAGTTCTCACAAATATTCATAGGCACAAAAATTTTCCAACACTTGTATTTCTGTTCAGGAGTGTTAATCCATTTTTGCAGATAAATATAAACTAAGCCTAAATGTTGCTTTACATGAGAAAAGATATGTACAGAAGAAATAGACTGAAATATCTTTTGGGAGACTAGGAAAGTATGCTGTACTCTCCCCTCTTTCACAGTTACAGGGTCCTGCAAAGTCTTCCTGGCATTAGACAAGGAAGATAAGCAAAATGGCAGTGCAGGGTAGTTAAGATTTTGGAATCAGGCCTATTAGCGTCTGACTCCATCTATGCCATCTCCCAGCTGTTTGGTTTTAGAAACATTTCTGAACCTTATGGAGCCTCAGTTTTCTCATCTGTAAAATGGAAGAAAGAGGGGTGCTTTGTGAAGATTAAATCTACTGTAGAAATCCATATAATGGCCCCATGCCTATAATCGCAGCGCTTTGGGAGGCTGAGACAAGAGAATCGCAAGTTCAAAGCCAGCCTCAGCAATGGTGAGGCGCTAAGCAACTCAGTGAGACCCTATCTCTAAATAAAACACAAAATAGGGCTGGGGATGTGGCTCAGTGGTCCAGTGCCCCTGAGTTCAATCCCCAATACCCCAAAACAACCAAAAAATCCATATAATGTGCTTAGCAAAAACTAACAAAATCTTTAACCACAGCATAGGGAATTACTGAGTGATTACCAACATTAACACCCAGCACATGTTTTCTTAGCTGGGACTTCATGAAATCTATTACCCATTTAACTTGGAGATGGAGCCTCCCCTTTCTTCTGTCCTTGCTTCATAATGCTGATACAATGCAGCTGATTGTCATTAGATTTTTGGCATTTCTCTCCACTGCCCTTGGCTATCAACCCAGTATCCAGTAAGGTCCCTGTATTTTATTCCTAGGGATTACCAATATTTCTAGTCATGAGGCTCTGAGAAGGAACACATTTCCTTCTCAGAGCAAACTTGTTAATAAGATAATTACCTAAACACATATAATACACATTTAAACCTCCTTTCAACCAATTCATTATTTGCAAATAAGGATGCTCTTTCTCAACACCAGTCTCTGGGCATGAACATATACAAATATCAATGCAATATAGAAAGTTTTGGTTCAGATTCAAAATGCCAACCACAAGTCCTGCTGGAGCAGGCTCCTTCAGCTGGTTGCTACTGACAGCAGACTGGCTGAAATTGTTCTGAAGTACCACATGCATGATAATAGCTGTCTAGATACAGCAAATAGATATAAGCAAATGAATGGTCTTGGAACTGTCTGCTGTCATTCATTCAAAAGAGTATCTCTTGGAGGCTGACTACCTTTGTTCAAAAATAAATTTAACTAGAATTTAGTTGCTGTGGGACGAAAGAACATGGAATAAATCAGTCAGGCTCAAGCAAGAGCTGCCAGTTCTTTCAATGTTAAGAGAAATACAATGATTGGGCTCAATTGCTCACTGGCATAAAAAGGGAGGAAAAAGAATGTACAAATAACTCTGTTGTTATCAAAGGCTCCACATGAGCCTGAACAATAAGGACTGCCTTTGTGCATCAGGAAGAAACCAGGTGGAGATGGTTTAACTTATTAATTAGGAAAATGTTTCACGTGGGTACAATTTGAGTTTTAATGTTTTACTCACTCTTTCCAACTTGCCATTTAATTTGCAAATGGGAGTGAGTTCTTGTCCTCTTACATTCCAGAAGCTTCTTTGAATAAAACCCTTCAAAGGAAGATCTTAAAGACCCTTTCTAATGGCTCTTCTAATTCTCTCTCACTGCTCCTAATAACCTCTGATGCCTTGGCTGAAATCTCTTTTTCTTTATTGATTTTAATTTCCCCATCACTCACACTATTGGTATTGTTGAGTTCTACGTGAGAGATCATTTTCTTAACTTCGCAAAAGCTTTGCCTTGTGGAGTGGGAGCTACTGTGCATGTCGATGTAAACTTACGGGCTGGTGGAATTATGTTGTTCTGCACTACAGAGGAGGTTCCATCCCCTAGAAGTAAAACAGACTCAATGTCTCCAGATATGTTCGAGTGTTCTATATATTCTACATGGGGGAAAAAAAATCAAATTCTTTGGGAAAGAGAAATAAGTTTCATATAAAATAAGAACTATCCAACTGAAAGGAATTGTCATTTTACAATCTTGAGACTTCACTGTGAATTAAAAGAACCCAAGTATCCTCAACAGAAAAGTGGTGAGAAAATCTGAAAAACCTAGCCACTCAAAAGCTCTCAAAATAAATTTTTCAAAAAAGTTAGTTCATAATCTTAGTTATGCTTTTATTTGCAGGATTATGTTGATTCCTTTAGACAGTTACAGACAGCACAGCATCAAATCTGCATTTCTGCGAATCAAGTTTGATATATACATATTTAAAACAGAACACAATATTTTCAAAGTAGTGACTGATGCTAAATAATTTTGAGACATAAATCACGTATTAAAAACTTTACAAAATCTGTGCCATAGAGCAAAAGCTAGGAGCAATTTATTTAGCTGCACAAGAATAATTCATCCCCATAACATATGGCTAAGACCTGAACTACTCACAATAGAAGTACACAAATCAAGAAAAATCAAGAAATCTTCAGGTGTTGCCGATAACAACTTTACCACTGAGCTCACTCCAGCACCAACTTTCATACATTCTCTCAGCTCTTACCATACCTGAGGGTAGACAGATTTCCTGGGGACTTTCAGCCCCAGAACTCCCTCCTGGCAAGGAGTTTGAAAGGCTAGATTTTTTTTTTTGTAGCAATAAAATATACATACATAAAATTTACCATCCTAATCACTTTGAAGCATATAATCAATTGTAATAAGCACATTCATAATGCTATTCACTATTTCTGGAACTTTTTCATCATCCCAAACAAACTCTGGAACCATTAAATAAGTCCCTATTCCTCCCCACCCCAACCCCTGGTAACCTCCATTCTACCTTCTGCTTCTGTGAATTTGCCTACCCTAGATTCCTCACTGAAGTGAAAAGGGCTAGAATTTGAACTCACTTTTCAACTTCCTGATTATAAATAGTACCCATCTCTGTTGAGGCCCTTTATACTCTCTCCAGATCCTTACACTACATTTCTGTTTTAGTCAGCTTTTGGGCTACTGTGACTAACAGACCTGACCAGCACAACTGGAGAGGAGGAAAAGTTTATTTAAGGGCTTAAGGTTTCAGAGGTCCATAGACAGCCGGCTCCATTCCTCAGGGCTCGAAGTGAGGCTGAACATCATGGCAGAAGAGTGTGATGGGGAAGCCCCTCACACCGTGATTAGAAAGCAGACGGAGAAACTCCACACTCCAGATACAAAATATATACCCCATAGCCACGCCTCCAATGAACCACTTCCTCCAGCCATACCCCATCTGCCTCCAGTTAACACTCAGTTAATCCCATCAGGGATTAATTCACTGATTAGGTTAAGGCTATAACCCAATCATTTCTCCTCCAAACCTTCTTGCATTGTCTCACACGTGAGCTTTTGGGGGACACTTCACATCCAAACCATACCAGTATCCTTAGTTATGATCTAATCATCTTGTATTTATGGTCTTTTTTTCATAAAATGCCTGCAATGGTGTTGGTCTAGCCGATGTTAATGAAATGACCTCCTTCTGGGTCTCCTCCTCAGCTTTCAGCTCATCTTTCTGCCTTATCCTCTGACTCAGCTCCCATTCTCCCAAGACTGGCCCTCCTTTCCTACAACTGATCTACTAACTACAGAGCCACCTGCAAAATCCACAGTTCCCATGGTCTGTCTGTAAGCCCTTTCTTGGATACTGGGACACCCAGGAGAAAAGACTCACTATTTTATCCTTTGGAACAATTCTAGGCAGAGTCCATGCTACAAAAGGATGCTGTCATGGGCATTCTTCATGACTCACTTATCTCCCATCCATTTGACAGACTGAGTAGCTGAGGCACAATCATAGGTGAGGAAAATCATTTATCCTCCTTGTCTGCTCCCTTCCTGTCCACCATTCCAATCTCCTTCCAACATGAGCCCCTGCTGTTAACCAAAATACAGATGTAAGGAGCATATGCCATGGACATGCCTGGACATGCCAGGGACTCACTGGGTTGCTGGCCATAAGGAACAGCAGCCACTGACTTGCTTAGATATGCCTGATCACAATGATGGGGGCCAAAAAAGGCACCTAACCATAGGCCTACAATTGATAGGGAGCCCAGCCCATGAAATCGAGGGCTGCAAGGGGCACCTAACTGTAGGCCTATAGTCGATAGAGTTCAGCCCATGCAATTCGAGGCTGCAAGGGGCTCAGCCCATGTAATCAACAAAGGGGCAGTGAGGGGCACCTAACAGCAGGCCTACTGGTTGCAATTGATAGGGGGCTCAGCCCATGCACATGTGCAAAGAAAGGCCCAGTTGCAATTATACTATCTCACTGGACATAAGCAATGGACATTGGCTTTTACTGAGTGTAACCAATCACCAGCCCTCACCACCAACTCAGCCCACACCACCAACTCAGCCCACACCACCAACTTGGAAGTGCTTTTAAATTGCTTGCCCTGCCACATTTTTGGGCTTGCTCTAAGGACATCAGTGAGACCGGCCACCTTGCTGTCTGTCCCTGGATCAGCTCCACCATTCGCTGACGTCCAACCATTGGCTGAAGAGAACCACCAGACAAGGACAATGTCTGCTCTTTGGCTAAGAGAAGTCACCTGGCATCGGAGGTACTCTGGGGATCGTGGTTACCCTAGGATTGTGTGAATTGATTGTGATGTTTAGTTGCCCTAGGATTGTGAGAATTGTAGGTAGTGCTTAATTGCCCTAGGATAATGTAACTTACCTATAGTGTCTGGTTAGTGTGCATCAAATGCTAGTTGGGGTGCTCCAGCACACCCAATACTTTTTGCATTAATTAATTATATTTGATGATTGTTGTGATTGAATATACACTTGCATTTAAAGACAATCTGCCTCCGAGTAATTATTAATTATGCATGCCGTTCGTGACAACAGAAAATTTGTTTTTCATCAGAAATGTTTTCCTTAAGAGAAAAGCCGTAAAATATAACCTACAAATTAAATCTCCCAGTCTCAATTAAGGTAGAATTTGTGACAACTCTCTTTTACTTCACATTTAAAATTCTGGTCAGTCTCCCTTCTTTTTCCTTTCCCTCTTCAACTCTCCCTCTCTCTTTTCCCCTTCTCTCTCTCATCATCCCCACCTCTCATCCTGACCTCCTCACCAGAGTCACAGTTTTAGAAGCTCCACGCAATCCTCCATTCATCCCTAGACCCACGCTCTAACCACTGATAGAAAACTTTGTATTTTTTCTATCCAAATCTTGCATACTTAAACATTCAAGGAGAAGCTGCTTTGTTCCTGAAAGTTCTGTGCCACACTTTCTACTCTCCATTCCTGTCGCGTGTGTTCATTTAAATAACATAGCACTTAATTTTTAAATGAGTCAACACAGTCTTCTTGAAAACTGGAGTTATGTACGCCTTGTGTATTATGTGTCCAGCACAGAGCCTGGCAATCTTTAGCACACAGACGGTAGACAAGAAATACTCCTTGCTTGACTGATAATTCAGTTGCAGCTGGGCTAGAGCTTATCTCCTGTCAATGAAATAAAGGGCTAGCTAAGCAAATTAATACTGTAAACACAGAGAGTTTGGCCTCCTTTAATGTAAAAATCAACACACTATTTTAAGCAGCATTTCCAAGCCTGCTTCCATTCAAAGAATCCATGTGCTGATTGAGAGTATTGTCTGTCTGTTAAAGCATTAACAAGATCCACTAAGATTACCATGCTCAATAGCCCCACTGTTATTCTATGTGTGCAATCACATTTCTGCCTTTCTCATATATTTTAAGAATAAAATCAAGAAAAATGAGTCCTTGCATGGCTTACACACAGGCTTTTATCTTGTTTTGAAATACCAATCACACTTTTGAAAGGGGATTGGGCAGTTTTGGTCATCTATCCCTCTTGTCAGGAATATAAGATGGCTTTGAAGGAGTTAGCTAGACTGAGGCAGGGCTTTTTGGAAAAAACCCTCCAACTCAACTCTACTATCTGTCTTAGATTCTTCACTATCCTGAAGTGTAGGTTCTGGTACTTAGGAATAACTTTTAGAATTCTCTAAGAATCAGAACTCGTGGAATGTGCAAACCAGAAAAGGATAAGAATCACATCCTTGAAAGGAATGGCAGTCTAAAGTGAATCCATGGCTTTCCATTTCAGTTTAATAATTTTCTTCCACCGTCTATTTCCCTTTCTCCAGCAAACATAAATAGCTGACTCAGCAATCCTTTTTTCTAAGCGTCAAGGGGCTGCTGAAAGAAAAGTATTCACAACTATAGATCCCCTAACCTTTGTCACAAATTGCTAAGTTTTCTGTGTGAGTCACTGAGATTGCCCTCCCTCCATCTGAAGCTGCTACTGCTATTACGAATACTACTACTAATAAAAAAAAATCAGAAGGTTTTACTAGTCCTGGATTGTGGAAAAAAATAACTCACTTTATTACAAATATATTACAATTTCTAAACTGTATGCATTTAACTCCTATTGGCCAACCTTCCAAATAGAATAGGTCACTTAAGATTAACATTCCAGCCGGGCGCGGTGGCTCAAGCCTGTAATCCCAGCACTTAGGGAGGCTGAGACAGGAGAATCGCGAGTTCAAAGCCAGCCTCAGCAATGGCGAGGCGCTAAGCAACTCAGTGAGACCCTGGCTCTACATAAAACACAAAATAGGGCTGGGGATGTGGCTCAGTAGTCGAGTACCCCTGAGTTCAATCCCCAGTACAAAAAAAAAAAAGATTAACATTCCATCACTTCAGGACAGCTTAATGTAGCTGGAGCACAATGTGAGGGGTGGGGCAGAGTGGGAGATGGAAAGGTTAGCAGAGGACAGATCATTATTTTTCCCATATAAGCAATGGGCAGCTCTGCAGGATTTTAAAGAGAGTGACCAAATCAAATTTATCTTGAAAAACCTTGCTCTAGCTATTCAAGTGTATGACTCAGGCCATTAGTTGAATTATTGTAGATTTGCAGATGATAAGGAACACAGGTAGATATCTGAAAGGGAGGGAGTGTTTTAGAAACCACACTCAAACTATTCTACATGTAAATATGTGCAAATATGTCTTTCCTTGAAACCCCATGGGGGTGAGGGTCCTGTCCCGATTACCACTGTGAACCTGTGCTGAACACAGTGCCTGATACATAATACATATCCCCTAAATACTTGTGATTTGAATCCAAATACCCAAAAGCAGGTCTGTGAGAAAGAGCTACGATATGAAAAGTAAGTCTTCACCATAGTAAATTTATTCTGAAGAAAGTGAGCTCATCAGGTTCCTTCAGTCACTGAACCCTCCTTGGACTTAGCATGATTGAAAATGATTTGCATTATTCATATACGTGCCTCTCTCCTCTATTGGAATGTGAATTCCAAAGGCTGCAGGTATTTTTATTCACTCCACAGGACACTGAACACAGTGCTTTGCACACAATAGGTGCACAACTAAATGTACTAAAATATAACAATGGCATGGGTCCTCTTGCAAGTATGCATTCAGAAAGTAACAGTATCATACACTTGGGACAGGATTCCCTTCCACAAAAGGAGAGAGGTACCCAATCATGTCACCAAATGTAACTAATCCTATGAAATAAACTCAAGCTGCTGAAAAAAAAAAAATCACAAAAGAGCATGGACCAGAATACCCTCCCCACCCAACATGTGCCCATCCAGAGGGTGTGCCTTACAGAAGGTCTGCCACAGAACATGTACTAGGGTCTCCTATTGCCTCCAGCCACCTACCAGTATGTCAGATTAACACTACAATGTCCAGAAGGCAGTAATATCCTGGCAATATGCTCTGCAGCAGTAGAAAGAAAACAGGACAGTGAAATGACATATATTAAGCACTGAGTTCTTAGCAGGTAGGAGGACCACAACCCTCACACCCGTCATCGCATTTATGCTTATTTTCAAGTATTGTCAAAATCACGCATCCTTTCGTAAAATGATCCCAGGTGATTTTAGAATCAGGAACCAGAAGGTAGATTAGAGAAGCCACTAAAAGGAAAGAAGGAAGAAAATACAGATATTATATATGGTTGTTATAGCAACCACAATCGTACCCTGATTTCGCTCTCATTCTTTCCCACCTCTTGCCATGATCCTGGTTTCAAATTAATAACCTCTGATAATCCTTTTAAGTTGTTCATCAAGATGAAAGGAAAAGGTATCCCTTGTTTAGTAGTGAAAACAGCAGTCCTGGGAGAAAAGTGTTCAAAAAATGAGATGAATAGAAAAGATGGCTTGAAATCAAGGAGATGACATCCAACAATCCGTTTATGCAAAACTCATGGGAGCATTTTTCATCAAAGATTTTTCCACAGGAGTGACTTTCAAACATTTATGCAAGGAAGAGGGTGAAGAATCCCGACTTTTCTTCACGCAAGTGATCTGCTGAAATCTTAAAAACCAAAGGGAATGAGAGAATAGTAAGCAAACAATAAATCTTTATTTTTTCAAGCCAAACTAGGTTCCTCACAGCCTGAGATGAGAATGAAATGCAGCATGTTCAGACCACGTCCTCTCAAGGCTGGAAAGTGGTGAGTTTTCCTAGGAAAAGTAGGGACCATAGTCATGAACATTGGGAACAGACAAAACCTACCTTCTGTACTGGTCTGTGTTTTATCAGTTTACTTTTGGAGAACCATAAATATTACAGAGGTAAAGACCTTTGGAGATTCAGAGAGTTTGAGTGCAGAAGAAATGGGGGCTCAGAGAGAGCAAGTGACTTCTCTATAATCACAGATGGAAAGTTATGAGGCCCAGATAATAATAATATGCAACATTTACAAGATTCCTAGATATAGCAGAGGCTGTTCTAAATGCATGGTATAAGTCATGTAATCGCAACTCATATTATGCCCAGGTTAAATTTGAGGAGATAGAGCCATAGTGAGGTTAAACATCATGCCTATGATCACCCAGCTGGTAAGAAGGAGCGTAAGATTTCCAGCACAGGCCATCTGACCTCAGGGTTCATATCCTTAGCTCACTGGGTCCACACTGACAACTCCACGGCTACGCTCTACCACACTCCACTCCCTCCCTTGTTTGCACATACAAAATGAATTTGGGAGGAATCGGCTCCATCTGACTCTATTTGGGAACAGATCTTCTGCATAGAACTCTATTTATATAAGTCTAAAGGCCAGATCTACTCCCTCCCTTGATGAAAACACATGCCTATTGTTCCATTGTGGAAAAAAAAGCATTTTATCACCAGAAGTATTTTGGGCTTTATGGCCACGTGGCTCCCCACAGCCTCTCTCATTTGTAGGTTCCCTCAAAGGAATCCCTGCAGTCCACTTAACAGCCTGGAGCATCTGTCATCATTCCTTCACCCTGGGACCAGGCACAAGAGGCAACAGGATGGAGTAGACATTGAATTTTATATAGGCAGGAAATGATAAGATCCTGAGGTGTACAGAGGCCCACTGCACTGATCCCCCTCAGTCCCAGCTCTAGAGGAGCACCTGCACCCAGCCTCCTCCTGACCTGGAGGTTAGCACATCCTTCCAGCCCAAATGTATCCTCCTAACTCTAATTTCACCTCTTCAAAAAATTTTTTTCTGCCCTTCCAGGTTTGGTTAAAACCCCTCAATATGTACTTTCACATATCATACTAAAAAATCACAGTCATAATCATCCTTCTTGGGTCTTTCTCTCTGCAAGTGTAAATTTTTGAAGGGAAAAATTCAATTTGCTTTGTTACTGCTGAATCTACTGTTCTTGACACGGGACATGGGACATAGTAGGTGTTTGATTAATTTTTCTTTAATAAAAAGAATTCTCTCAAATGATCTTTCTTCTCCTCAAATGCTTTCTTAAACTTCATACCTGACCATTCTTATTTTCATGACTTTTCCCACTTACTCTTCAGTTAGAATATTTACTGGCTCCTTAATGCCCATAAGACAAAGAAAACATTGTCCAAAATCTAAACAATCTTTGCACATTTATTCATTTATTATTTCAAAGTGGATCTGTCTGTCTAAAGAGAATATTTTCTTCCTCCTTCTATTTTTCCCTGCTTTCCCCAATGCTCAGTAACCTGATCTTCCTGTAAAGTCTTCCAATGCTGATGATCTACACTACTCTTTAATCTTTTCACAGTCCTTTCTTTCTCTTTCTTTTCTTTCTTTCTTTCTCTTTCTTTATTTCTTTCTCTCTCTCTCTCTCTCTCTCTCTTTCTTTCTTCAAAGTACTAAGACCTTGTTCGATGCATGCTAGGCAAGCATCTAACACTAAGATTCATCCTCAGCACTTTTATATTTTTTATTTTGAAACAAGATCTTGCTAAGTTTCAAGGGCTGGCCTGGAACTTGTGATGCTCCTGCCTCAGCTTCTCTAGTAGCTGAGATTGCAGGCCTGGGCCATGATGCCCAGTTTACAGGTCCTACTTTCAGATAGTCTGAGACATCATTTCATATTTACATTTCATTTTCCATGCAGGTTATGCACATTTTGTGGACATCTTATCTCCTAAGGTTAGAAATTACTTTCTAATTCTCAGAGAAATTTTGCTGGTTGTTCAAGAGTGCAAGTTATACACAGAGCACATCTTAAATTTTAGGAAACATCTCATTTAAGCCAAAGAACATATTTTGAGCAAGAAGTGTGTGCCAGGCTCCAGGAAGGGGAAAGGTCAGTGCCTTGATTTTTTTACACACCCTTTCTGTCCTTCACTCAAGGCTGACTCTCACAAACAGACTGTAACAAGAGCTCACTGCTGAAAGACTTTGTCCTCAGGACAAAAAGCCTTCTTTCCTAGACTCTCCACTTGTTTCTCCTCCTGTCTCCACCCAAGATGGAAATCTGCGTGAAAGAGAAATTCCTCTGGTGCCAAACACATGAGGGTAAACAACATCCATCTCCCCTGGCAAAGTTTCTCCAATCTAATTTGTGTAATTACCTACCTCCCTAATGATGTGCTTGTTTACAGATTAAAGCCAAGAATCCAAGCACAGAAATAACATTAAATCTGATGAATTAAATTCCCATTTGATTAAATCATCTGGATATCCTTTCTTTCCTTAGAAAGCTATTACAGGTATAATGGAGCATATTTAAGTCAACTGGTTTTGAAAAGACATATTACAGTTCTTAAAATTAGACACGAAACTGGTAACTGGCCGAGGTATTCCCTTAGTTTTAGCCTCTCTGAAGGAAGCCCGGCTTATTTGGAAAATCTTAAGCAATCTGCCGAAAAAAATAAAGGCAATTTTCATTACCGTTGATCTTTCTAAAATCTCTCCAAATGAAATAAGGACACTGCCACCTAGACCCTGTGATCAGGTCCTGCAATTAGCTGGTGACTTAGCCATGAGCTTCTGGCAAGGCCTGGGGGTGCCAAGGAAATTGGAAAGAGAGAGGGGTAGAGAAAAAGGAATGGTGAATGAATTCTGTCAGGCCCTTGCACACAACAAACTGAGAGCTGAGAGAAGCCTGCAGTGTAAGGTAGGCGATTAGGATGCTCAGCCACAGTACTCAGGACAAAGCATAACCAAGCCATGTTGTCTGCTCTTCTAGTAAGATCTTCTTGAACTATGTAGAGTGATTGCACAATCCTTCTAAGACAACCAGAATTACCAACATATAATCCAGACATAGCTAATAATAGTAACTGACCAGTACTCAGCCCCTCTGGGCACCTGGGCAAGCACTGAGTGCTTCACCTGTGATTTCTGACTTGTCTCCTACAACACTTCTGTGGAATCACTATTATCAGCTCCATTTTGCCTCAGATGAAATTGAGGTCTAGAATATGATGTCACTTGTTCAAGGTCACCTGGCTCGTAGAAAGTAGAGAGATTCTCAAACCCAGTTCTATGGGTCTCTAGAAGTTAAGAAAATCTTTACATTCCACTCCTTCATATGAGCAAAGCCAACACTGAAGCACCATTCAACCTAAACCCAGTAATTAAATAATCTCATCTTGATTTCATGGTTATTCACATTTTTTTCTTTTTCTGCCAATCAAAAAGAAAATAAGTAATGTCAATATTTATCCGAACATGCAATAAGTACCTCAACTTGGGCAACCACATTTTCCTTTCAAAATCTGTGAAGTTAGCTCTGCCATTAACATCATAATTATTTCATACACAGTGATTCCAGCAATTCTAGGTGCCAAAGAACACTTTAAAAAGTGCACTATGCTAAAAGTTGTTAAAAATTTGAACTTCTAATATCATGACATATGCAGTTTTATTGTCAGCAATAGCTTCATACTATCATTTTTGTACTTTGTTTTGTTGTTGTTGACTTGTAAGTGTTGAGTTTTCAAATAAATGAGCAAATGTTCGTTCTCATTGGACCATGTTGTCACAGACTGAGCTAAAGCTTTGAATGTTCTCAGTGAATGCCTATAATGTTGTTTTTAGTTGAAATGCTTTCTACAAGCTGCCATCGGTAGGAAATCTTTATGTTACAAAGGCTAACTGTCTTACCAATATTTGTGATAAGAAATATATATATATATAAAATATATATGTAAGAAATATATATATGTATACGTAAAATGCATATTACTGCAAAAAAAAATGTTTTCAGGACATTCAAAACTACATCATCTCGCCAGGCATGGTGACGCATGCCTGTAATCCCAGTAACTTGGGAAGCTGGGACAGGAGGATTGCAAGTTCAAAGCCAGCCTCAGCAGATGAGCAAGGCACTTAGCAACTCAGCGAGACCTTGTCTCTAGATAAAACATAAAAAAGGGCTGGGGATGTTGCTCAGTTGTTAAGCACTCCTGGGTTCAATCCCTGGTACCAAAAAATACATCCCCTTAATAAGATCATTCAATATCCCAACTTCTGATACACTTAGTTTAGGTTGGGCGTTAGACAAATGCTTTACACACATGCTCACTTGTAATACTCAGGTTAACTTCACTAGCTGGATATAAGTTTCATTTTATAGAAGAAACTATAATGGAGAAATGAAATGACCTGCCCAATATTTTCCCAATGAGTAAATAGCAAAACTATCAACTCAAACCCACCATATTACACTGCCCGTGTTTTGAGCCCTTTATGGAAAACCAGGGCATCCACATTCTGGAGTCCTTCACAGCATATTTAGTTCAGCCTTTGCAATCCTCAGATTTCTCATCTGTAAAATGAGGGCACTGGAAGGAATGATCTCAGATATTTTTTCTGCTTTGTAAGGGACACAACAGAAACCAACACACAATTACCAAAATCAGACTGGTGGAAAGGAAAGAATGAAAGTGTCCAGCAAAATCCCAAGCGCATTTCAATTGAGTCTGTAAGAACCTATACTGAACATCCCCTTGGGCAAAGTTTAATCTTAGCCACTTTTCCAGAGATGGATATCATCAAGGGGAGATGCATATACACATTAGTTTTAATTCATCAATTAAAATTATTACTCTGTCCTCCAGGTAAAAATACAAACTTCAACATTTCTCCAGAGGCAACTGGGAACACTGTGAGTATTCTCCAAACAGAGAAAGTATGCAGTGTGCCCAGAAGGGATTATTAGACTATATTTCAAGAAGGTGGGAGTTATATAACACAGACTTGCTTTGGGGCAGTATTCAGCACATTGATTAAAAATTATTCCTGGCTCTTAATTATGTAATAAAAATAAGTTATTATTATTACTGTTGCTTAGCTGTGTGCATACAGAAGTCCTAGCAATGCAGAGTGGTGACAGGCATGGGGTGGAGGTACCCCTTGGGCTCCTAGTTAAGGGCCTAATTAGGTCTATTTTAAAGGCTGGTTGCAGCAAAGAGAAGTTTTCACCTTTGATCATGACTCCCCAGATGTCTGGCTTCATGCTGAACTCAGAAGCTTCCCCAACACAGTCCCACTGAGGGAACTATGCTGAGGCAGCAGGGTCATTTGCTGTCTGTATCTCATCCCTAGGCTTCCCTGACTATTGCACAATCAGAGGCACCAGGATTGACCTTCTTTAAAACAGCCCCATTCTCTCATCCTCCATTTGCAAAAATATGGAAAAGCAGTTCTTGACAACTCAAAACACTTAAAGCATCCTCATTCTCAGGACTGGAGGCATATGGCTGGGAAGGAAAAGATACAGCGACCCTTGGTATTTTCCTCTGCAACCAATGGAATTCCCTTTCATCTCCCCTGGCTTTCTCTTCTACTCAATTCTAGGAAAAATGGCTCCTGTTTTAGAGCTCTGGTTTGCATTTCCCAGGCCCAGTCTACATTTTCTTGTGTTTCCAACTGAAGTCTTTGGCAGAGATTGGGAAGGCAGAAAGGTATTAAAACGTGAGCGACACAGATTAAAAGGCGGAAAGGTATTAAAACGTGAGAGACACAGATTCTAGCAGAGTTCTTACTGATGAACATTGCATTGGGGTGGGAGCTTGGTTTTTGTGGCATGGAGAACCTGTTCTGCAAGAAGAAGCTGAGACAGTAAGTGCTGTTCTTGTGTCAATGCTCAATTGTCCTCAAAAGACATTTAAATTGTTTTCATTAACTGACTCGCCTCAAACACCAGTGTGGGAGAGTTTTGTGTTAGGCATAGAAACTAGAAGAAAATAGACATCATCTGTCCTTTAGAGCTTCTTAATGTTCACTTTGAACATTAAATGCCACATGTATGCTCAGTAGATTTGCCCAAAGCCTATATGTATATAAATTATTTGTGCACTGGTCTATCTTAACATTTTTAGTGTACTACAAATCCATCCTTTCTAGTTCCACAAAGTCACCCCAATCAATAGTACTGCAGCCTAATGTCCAGTTTCTTCTCCAAGCTCTTCTGAAATGCCATTTTCAAACCCTCTCATCACCAGATTATAAGATAGCATTTAAAGGTTTACAGAATGGGCATCAACTCAGCTATGGAAGGAAAGAGGCCTAGAGAAGTAAAATAACCATGATTAGGAACACAGGAAATTTGTGGTGGAACTGGGATCAAGACCCGTATGCCCTGACCATTAGCATAGCCCTCCTTTACATAGCTTCTGGCATGGCTACAGTTACATACATTATGCCTCCAAGAGCAAAGGACAAGGTATAGAACATACCAAAGATAACACTAGTATGAGACACAGTTGGTGAAGTATGTGCATTGGTCTCCCCTCTGTGGTGTTACCATGAAACAGAATGTGTGACTATCACAAGGTGCTGTCATCCCAAGGCATCCATGGTCAGGTCAACTGCTCACACCTATCTCACAAATGGGCTCAGTGGACAAATGAATTTTACAGCTTTCTAACTGGTCTTCCTCCAACTACTAATTCATGTCGCCATATGTATTCCCTTACAAACAGATGATGTCACTCCCTAGTACCTTCAAAATGAAGTCCAAACTCAGGTCTGGTTTGCAAAGTCCTTCATGGTATGAGGCCATTTCTCCTCTCCAGCTTCCTCTCCTTCCCTACCTTCCATCCTGTGCTCTTCTTACTTTCATGAGCTGCTCAGGCTGTGCCATGGTCTGTCCCATGAGCAGGTCCTTCTACGCATAGCATGTTTTCCTCTCTTTCCCATCAGAAAATCCTATTATCCTTTATATTTCCCAGAGACTTCTTGCAAATCTTTGCTGATACCATCATCTTCTCTACCCACGGTGGCTGGAGTTCTGCCTTGCAAATACCTGTGTATTGCAGGTACCAAATTACATTTCAACTATTTATTTCCTTCCTTAGACTGTAAGCCAGTTGAGAAAAGGACTAATTTGTATTCTCAGCCCAAATAGAAAGTTAGGAACATGACAGGCTTTATAATGATAAAACAAAAGGTGCAGCGTTAATAAACAAAAGTCAAATCCATAAGGCTTTGCTGACCATAGATGAGTACCTCAAGGGCCAGTCATGGCACCAGGCACATGATCTCACCATGCACAAGGCATACCCACAGAAACATGGCCTGGGATTAAAGATAGAGCATGATCCTGCAGCTAAAGGTCTCTGCCAAACAATCAAGATCCCTTGGCTGTGCCTTACTACTCAGCAGCGAGCATCTGAGCCCCAATTGGGGAGCCAGGATCAGCGCTGTTCTAGGGAACAGCTCCACCTGCTGAATTCCTTGGCATTCTTCTATCCCTTTAGCACAGCTTTCTTCTATCCTAATAGGAGTGGTTACAATTTTTAAAAAACGACAAGATCACAGTGGGGACAGAGAGGCATTTTGTATTCATTCACTTGCCTGCATTTTGTACATGATTATATGGATATATGTATGACAAATATCCACACCATCCATTAAGAAGGAGAGGAAAAAAAGAATGGTTTTGTCAATATTCCAAGGCTTTCTGCAGTTCCTCCTTTAAAGAATTAAGTCATCAGGATGTGTGGTATTGTTTAATCTATCTCCCTCTTCAGCAAGGTGGCAATGATCTCAATCCTCCAGTGGAAGAAGGGGAGGTGTGAAAGCATTCAGATCTTCCTGCTCATATCCATCAGTGGGATAAACACGGATGAAAGTGTAGGTGGTGATGAGATGGAGTGAACAATAATGGAATGGACTGTCTGGAAGTTACATCTTAGCCAAACACATCAGGCATTTCTTTGTGATACAAGTTAGTTGAACTACCAGGAATACCAGGAAAAGCAAATATTGCTGAATTGAATTGCCTAAAAAAGAAAATGAGGAGTCTGGAGATGGGCCAGAGACCAGTAACTTCTGGGAAGGAAAGATTTCACCAGTCTTCCTAGACTAGAAGATTATAGAAATGGGGCTTGTCTAAAGGATGCAAAAGCCATTTATTAGCCTGGTTTTCTGTCTTGATAGTGGTCCAAATACTGCATTTTGAGAAATGATGTCCTACACTAAATCATTGTGCAGAAAAATTTACCTGCATACACCAAATGTTTTAATGAAGAAAGAAAATAGGTCTTAATTATAAACTCATGATTTTGTAAATGATCTACCATAAATAAAATTTAAGCAGGTCCCTCCAAAAAGAAAGTCCATTAAAATACAAACAAGTTGGCTATGCAGTAGTTTAAATAATAAATCAAAGTCAAACAATTCAAGTTTATTCTAACTGAATTAATGCAAGTTAGCTCTTAGGGTGAAATATAGCAGGTTGCACACATTGAATCTAACCTAAACAGTCTCTAATTTGGAAAAAGAAATCAAGGACTCCCATTTAAATTAAAAGAAGCATTTTCCAAGAAAGAGAAGGAGCTATCATAGGAAGGAATGATCCCAAATCCTTCATTAAATTACTATTATTTTAGCTGTACTTTTAAGTTAGTGCTTTAGCTACTACTGGATTATAAATTGTTCTATCATTTTGCTCATAAACACACAAAATGTTTGCTTAAGGATACAATGGGGGAAAGGATTCTGGTTTTCACAGAAAAGCATCCCTACACTTTTTAATAGAATCTGTCTCATAATTGGAATAAAAAGCAAAGACACTGAATGAGATTATCCAGTTATAAACATAGTTGACGATACAGATAGAGAGGCTGGAACAGACATGCATGTGTACATAAATGTCCTTTATGCACACCCACACTCCCAAATACTAAATTACTAATATCCATGATAAAGAGTAGCTAAGCAATTACTTCTCTTGATAAAAATTTCTGTAAATACATTTTGACACTATTTTAATCATGACAACTAGTACTTTGTTGCCTGAAAACGTTCCACTTACTGTAAAAAATGTTTCTCCTCATTTTGGTAGATTAGCTCCTAAAGAATGAGTAAGTTTATGGAGTTCTGAGAAGATGACCTTCCAAAAGGAGTCTCGGATCATAACCTCTGAAACCCTACAAGAGTCAGTGGACAGGTCACCATGCACTCAGTCCATGAAGGATCATGGCTACTACTATTTTTCACCATGAATAAATCCTCAATGCCTGGCTATGCCTGTTATGTAGTCGGGTCTCAATTGATAATCATTAAATATAGGAAAGACCGGAAGTTATTTGAAGATAATATGTCATAATGTTCTAAATAATGTAGAATATAATGGTTAAGAGCTAAGTAAGTCTTTTTGACCCTAACTACCCCAAGATTCCCAGCTTTTCATTCTACCATCTGCTATACATGTGAGCTTGGGTGAGATACTTAGTACTTAACCTAGAAGGTCGAGGGAACAATGACTATACACATTTCCTATTGTACTAAGAATAGTACAGTTCATAGTTTTCATTTCTAGGGAATAAGAACAGCACCTAGCTCCTATGGTTGCTGATTTGTGCATCACTGCAAATAGTGTTTGGCCCATAGTAAATAACCAGTAAGTGTTGGTTATCATTATATTAACTATTGCTCAAGCTCTCAACAAATAGCAGTGTTTCCCTGCCTTTAATTGAAATCCTGTCACTCCTAAACCCACTTGAATCCAACGACTCTCAGTTAACTCCCTCAGGGACATGTAACTGAAAAGAAATGCAGACTTCACCCAAAATCTTTTCCTCATTGTCATCTCGCCCTCTGTTCCGTCCATTATTACACATGTAATTTTCTCTCTCATGCAATGTAATATGTCCTCATCATTTCTCAAATATTCTGGTTCTGCCTGACTCTATCATGGTGGTGGTTCTCAATTTAGCTACTTAAGTTAGGAACATGTAGTTATTTTCTCCCTCAGGCTTGAGGCAATGCTGGCCCCTACCAGCCAGCTGGAGCATCAGGCTTCATCAAATCACATCCTGACCCTTCTGGTACACGAAAGCTGTGGCCTCCAATGCAATTTGAAATTTTTGGTCTGAATCTAGGCTTCTCTCTCACTCTCTCCCTCCTCCTGTCTGTCTAATTTTGTGCTACTTTTCCAGAACAATTTGGATGAGGCAACTCAGATAGCTTACACTTCATGAATCAGGACAGTGAAAAATATCCAGGCAGCCTATCTTTATGGTATATCTATGCTGAACATTAATCTTCTACACTAAGAGAGGTAAATAAAATAATCCTATGCTGCTTTAGTATTCTGAAAAAATCTATGCTTATTAAGCATCTCCTATGTGCCATATAAAAATAAATGAAATCAATCTCTGTCCTCAGGGAATTCACGCAAAACAGATGATATGTAGTGATTGGAAGGTAGCATATGAAGAGTGACCCAACACAGATGATTAAATCACTATTCATAAAATTCAGGTATTTCTTCTTCTTGGGCGTAATGGAGAAATTGTCAGAAAGGAGGTAATGTCCAAATGAGGACTTAAAGAATTTGCAATGGTTGTGAGCATGTCTGCTTTGTAGGTAAGAAAACCAAGTCAACAGAACACTCTCAAGTTGGCCTACAAATGAAAACTATAGGATCTTCATGTGCCTCACTGCTTACATTCTCCCCAACTCTATAAATCAGAGGTTCCCCAACATTTCATGCAAAGAGTAAGAGAATGGATAGTTTAGGTTGATGGGCTATAGAGTCAACTTTGCTGTTGTGCACAAGCAGCAACATACAGCATGGAAATGAGCATCACTGTGTTCCAAAAGTACTCTATATCAAATCATTTTCATGTGTTGCAAAATACACTTCTTTTGGTTTTCTTCTAGTCATTGAAAAAAAAATAATGTAGAAACTATTCTTAGCTTGTGAGCCATATAAAAAAACAGGTTGCAGCTGGGCACAGTAGCGCACACCTGTAATCCCTGCACTTTGGGAGGCTGAGACAGGAAAATCACAAGTTCAAAGCCAGCCTCAGCAATAGCGAGGCACTAAGCAACTCAGTAGGACCCTATCTCTACATAAAACACAAAATAGGGCTGGGGATGTGGCTCAGTGGTCGAGAACCCCTGAGTTCAATCCTTGGTACCAAAAAAAAAAAAAAAAAAAAAAAAAAAAAACCAACCAGGTTGCGAGCCAGGCGAAGCAGCACACACCTGTTATTCCAGTGGCTCAGGAGGCTGAGACAGGAGGATCACAGAGTTCAAAGCCAGTCCCCGCAACAGCGAGGCACTAAGCAACTCAGTGAGACCCTGTCTCTAAATAAAATACAAAATAGGGCTGGGGATGTGGATCAGTGGTTGAGTGCCCCTGAGTTCAATCCCCAGTAGTCCCCCACCAAAAAAAAAAAATACAGGTGGTGGGACACAGATTTGGCCCAAATTTGCCGAACACCACTCTAAACCACCTCAAATCCTATCTGCAAGAGCAAAATAAATGTCTCTTCAAAATATTTTTTACAGATATTTTCAAGACCTACAAATAGGTTAAAAGGTACTAGGGTACTTATAAAGTTGGTGAGCTTTTAAAGCAAATATAATCTTCTTCTCCTTTCCCAAAGATTTTAATCTAAACCAAATGATATCAAGAGAGCCTCATACAGGAAATTGAACCAGGGCTTATGTGACTGGAATGGAGTCTACCCCTACTCTTCGGGGATAGGTATTTATATATCTCAGGACATATTTAGCACCATCCCAAAAGCTTATTGTCAAGTCATTTTTGTCTTAAAATGACAGAAGTCCTGAATCAATTCTCTACTATGGCAGCACAAAATATTAGGCAAAGATTCTTAAGTCACAATGCCCCAAGGCCAGGAGTGGACCTGGTAACAACCTCTCAAAAACAGTCTGTCCCAGTCTCACACGGAAGCAAAGGGTGGAGGTCAAAGGCCAACTTCTCATGGGCCAATGAGCCAGTCCTGAGAGCAGGAGCTCCCTCTGTCTCTGGCTGTATGAGCCAATGAAAAGCTAAGTTTATTTCCTGGAAATTTTCTATGTATCTGATTTATATATGCTATCTCCTATTGGCAAGACAGAATTAATAAAGTATGGATAACATTGCCATAGAATATTCAATAGTTTTGTCTACAACTATTAGACAAAATTTTTAACTAAATATTTGTTTATTTAATCAAGTGTTAACTGTGATAAGATGAAAGAGCAATGCTTTATTATGGGTGTATGCACATGCGCATGTGTATATGTGCATATGCGTGAGTGTGTGCATACAGGAGTGTGTATATGTGTGTAAAATTTGGGGAATGATTTATCACTTTGGGAAAGTCAGATTCTTTTGTCTCGTTTAAGGATCACAACTTTATAGAACTTTCTACAATGATGAGTCCAATCTGAGATTTTAAAATACTGTTGGCCTCAGTTCCATAGGGACACTGAGATGATGAACAAATAGAGGGCCATCACAATGACAGCTTGTGGACTGTGCTAATAACATCAAATGAACCCAGGACCCAAAATATAGGTAGTTAGAAGCGCCTTTCATGGACTTTCCTTCCAACCCAATTTTGTCTGCAAAATTCATAATCTTGTGTAAAGCCCTAGCTTAAGTATCACTTCCCTTTAAAACTCTGTTCCTACTTTCAGGCAAAATTAGTTGTCTCCCAGTCCTCTTTGCTCCCAAAGAACTCAGCACAAAACCCTATTATGTTATGATACACTTATCACACTAAATTGCAATTTATATGTTTATATGTCTGGATGTGCCAGGATATGCACTCTCAAGGATAAGGATCAAACCTTATTCAGCTTTGCATTGCCAGCACGTAGCACAGCTCTGACACAACAGCCACTGAAAGCATGTTTTAGTATTTTTATTATTAAAAAATGCATGCCCATGTTAAAAATTAAAAACAGCATAGACTAGTATAAAATGAAAGATGAAAAGTTGTCTTTTCACCATCCAGATGATCGGTCCCACTTCCCAAAAGAAAACGCTCTTGAGAGATTCTTAACATGCACGGCTTCCTCTCCACACCCCGCTAACTTACATATGTGGCTCTTGAGGCCACCACACATGCAAGAATGGATGTCCGTGCTAGCCACTTGATATGGCTGAGTGTAAAATCCCTCAAAGCGTAAGGGCAGACAAACTCTGCACACTAGGAAATGTATCATCTGCTTAGGACCCAGATATACTCTGCATGCTTCTTTTGGGGGGCTCTCACTAGGCATGTAACCCCTTGCCCAGCCAATTACTATGCACTTTTTAATGACTTGATTATGTTACAAGTTCCCTCCACTCAATGTCATTTTTCCTCTCTTATTCTCATCTCTTACTCTCTTTTTGTGATTTTCTCCATGATTCTACATGCCCTCATTGCAATTCTGTCTTTGTCTTTCAACATACCTTTCTCTGTCTGTGGTCTCTCTGTATCCCTCTTATTTTTTCTTTTTCCTCCTCTTTCTCAATCTGCCTCTACTATCTGTCTTGATCACTGTCTCCCTTTACCTTTCTTTATCATTCTTTCTCTCTTCTCCCCTTCCATCTCCCTCCTTCTCCGTCTCTCTGTTTTTTTCTCTCCATACATTTTTCTCTATCAATGTTTCCATTGCCTCCCTCTACTTCTCTTTCCCTTTCTTTCTTTTTGTCTCTCCTTGTTGGAGATCTCCTTCCATCCAGCTCTCACAGTCAGTAAACACCTACACCATGGCTTCCACAGATCCATCCAATAATTCACTTTTTAGAGTAGAGGTTCCAATGTAGCACATGGGCCCCCAGGTTGCTATGAATACATACAAATACACGAGACTGCACATCATTATCATATATATTTTATATATACACACATGACATAAAGATAGAAATAAAGATCAAGACAGAGGATGAGATCTAAATGGAAGATGGGGGATTTTATTAGGGAAGTGGAGGTCACTGGAATTTCCGGAATGTGTGGTCAGGTTGGTGAAATTATCTCCAGAACTCTTTCTCCAGGCAACAATCAACAAAAGGCTGGGTTACACGTGCTGCTGTGTACCCAGAGGAGAGGCAAGGTGATTTTTTGCAAAAGCCCTGGGCACAGAACCCTCTCCCAGCAAGAGTGATGAAAAGCAGAATGGGCAACGTGAACCTGAGCTCTTTGTCTGGTTTAGTTCCCAGGAATGTTCACTGCCCATGAGGCCAAGTTCACGAACTTGTTTGTTCTCTTTTTCATTTCTTTCCAGTTTTAATAATAACTCCAGTAATGCTGTTTGTTGAAAAACAACCAAAAATAAAAAGTACATATAATCCTAACATTCATTATAATCACAAAGAAAAATTTTGAGTTACACATTTTCTGTATTTTTATTAAAAATAATTATTTTACATCACATAGTAACTGAAAAAAAAGTTGAGCCCATACTGTACTTAGTTGTATTTTTAAGCACTTGGAATAGATGAGGAAACAACATAAACAAAAAAATCTCTGACTTAATGGGCCTTTTTAAAAAATATTTTTTTGGTTATAGATGGACACAATATCTTTATTTTATTTATTTATTTTTATGTAGTGCTGAGGATCAAACTCAGTGCCTCATGCATGTGAGGCAAGCGCTCTACCGCGCTGAGCCACAACCCCAGCCCTTAATGGGTCTTAGTTTGTAATATTTTGTAATCTTTTTTTTCTTCTTTCCTTTCTGATATTTTGTGATGACTTTCCAATTCAAAATATGTATTTATGTAATCAATCTTTTAATAGTCTCACTAATCTACCACACACTTGCACAAGGTCTTGGATTGTTCGCACAACATGAAAAGCCAGTTTTTCCCGAAATAATACCAAATAAAACAGCAAATATTTGGTAAGCAAGTATTATGTGTAAAGAGCTAGAGATGTTAAGAGGGATGCCAAAAACATTAGGAAACAGTCCCAGCCCTCATCATAAGATAACAGAACTGGAGTAAAAGATGATAAATGCAGAAACAGAAACAATATCGTGAGCAATGTATCATAAACATCTTTAGTAGACCACAATTTAGCACGATGAATGTTAGGATTAATAGTAACAAAATCATGATGATTTAATAGTCAGTAAGCTAACCCTTCTTAACTATTTACTATGTACCAGAAGCTATCTTAAGCATTTTTATATATAGTATTTATTTTAACCATCAAGTGGCCATAGAGAGGTGCCCATTTTTATAGTCATTTTACAGAGGACACAAAATTAATTGCTCAAGTTCATTATCTTATAGGCAGAGAAACACAGTTTTACACAAATCACTCAGTATCATGGTATATTTAAAATGAAGCACTTCTTGCCACTAAATCACATACTATTTGTGCACCCTGGTTGTAGGACACCCAGGAAAGACAATTCCCTAGGATACACTGAATGACAGAAATATTTCTTGGAACCTGAGTGCTATCCCATGTGATATACAGAAAGCTGCACAGGTCTTCACCACTGGGAGTCAGAGTTTCCACTGAAGAGCTGATAGAAGCTACAGACCTCAGCTCTACATGGGAGAAAATAAAGCATATTAACACAAATTGAAATTGTGCAGATAATGGAAGAGGTTCATGAACTCTTGAACTCATGTGCACATCTTAACAAAATGATTCTTAAACTTGAGTAATCCTAAGAATTTCCTAGGGAGTTGGCAAAACATAAAGATTCTCGGGGCTCTTTTTCCCGTCAGGGGATTTAAAAGCAAGTCTGTCTCATCAGGATAGTCCTCTGGGAAATGCCTACTGTTACCTATGAGAGAGTCTATGGCTGAGCAGTTAAAAATCTCTGTATCTTTTCAGTAAAATAAAAGTCAGGACAAGTGGGGCTACAGATGAGTTTCTAAACTAGGTTGTTGAATAGCTGTTTTCCCTTTACTGGTGTTGATCAAGATTGCATGGTGGGAACTACAATGAAGGGAGAACTTTTCACTTTTAATACCACTCCATGCATCCCCGCACAGGCCCTGGAGCAAAAGGATAGATTGTCCATGATCATGTGTCTCAATCGCCCCAGCACTCTGATTAAGGGAAGATGACTAGAGGCATCAATCCGTTGGCTACAGGGCACAACATGATTAGCTGGTTGTCTGATAACATGATTCTTATTAGCACTTTCTTTAAAAAGCCTACAAGTTGTTCACACTGTCACTCTAGGGTCATTAGCCAGCCGGGAGAAACCAAATAGCACATCCCACACATCCTCCAGAGATAGCAAGATGACACACATAACTAAGCCCAGGCGAACTACTCATACAGATGGGCAGAGGTTAGGACTTTGATCCAGCTGTGTCGTGGAGCAGCTCATTTCCAAGTGAACTGTCATTGTTCCGTGACCCTGAGAATGAGGTAATATGAAAGAAAGAGCCCCACATTGTGTTGCTCACGCCAAGACTTCCCTTACCACCCCTCTGCACTGACTTGTGGACTTATGACTAAGATAGTAAAAAAAAAAAAAAAAATCTATCCAAAGAGGAAGCAGAAGGAGTTCTGAAGAAGTTAGTAGAAAGAGTTTTGGTGCCAGAAAGGGCCAAAATCAAATCCCAGCTCAGCCACTTCTTCACCAGACAACCTTGAGCAAGTTCTTTAAGCCTGGACTTCCACAGCTATAGAATGAGGATAATGATACCTAGCTTGTAAAGGCATTATGAGGATTGAGTAAAATAATTTGGTGTTCCAGAACATACTCCCAGGAAAGCTGTTCACTAAATTGTGGTTATTTACGTTATTATTAAGACAGGCTTCGGTTAGCATCAATGTGTCTTTTAATTAGATACAGGGAGCTGTCCCTAGTATTATGCAAATTCTCCTTTGCTTCCTTCCCCCAAAAGATAAAAGTGAAAAAAGCAATAGCTGGTGATTCAGTGTATTTTTGAGCAAGTAAAATCCATTAGTATCAGCCGGTACTCCTCCAGACTGACTAATGCTGCTCTTTTGACTGAGGCCATGTTTTATCTTATTTTTTAACTAGATTTTACCTGATAAGACAGGAAGAGGTGGCTATATTCCTTTTCTCTCCCAATCCCCTATTGCAATAAACCCAGCCATAAGTAATTTCATCTCTGAAATCCATTAGCACTAGAATGAATATGGTAGTGAGATTGCCAGAAATCTCACATCCAGAAAGTCCCACTGTGTCTTTTAAGATCATTTTGTAAAGGCTTAAACAATACCAAGAGCATGACTTTTGGTGAGGCCACTTGCTCCACAGGCTAATAAAAATATCTTGAACAACTGAGCCTGGAACTAGGCACTCCACAACTAATTCACACTTCTTTGCACCATAACAAACTTATGGATGCAGGTGCACAGGCTTTACCCAACCCTGAGGCCAGGATGCAGTTGTTCTTACACCTGCCAGTGGTAGACCAAACCAAATGGTTCTGACCTTCTTCCACGGACTCAATTGCTTAATAACGACAGCTTGATTTTGGATATGTGGACAGTATTTGTCTCTCCAATTTTACAGAATTGTAGTGAGAATAAAACTTGAAGTAATACAAGTAATGTTCCAATCTTTGAAAACGGAAGCATTTTGCAAAGAGAAATAAAGAGCTATATCTGATCTAAAATGGTATAACAACATTCAGGAATGCTATAGAAAGAGACACAATATCTTTGATACACATGTAAAATTTCACATAGACTTTTCTGCAAAGTATTTATGTTCTCCTCCTCCCCCACCTACAGTTTAGAATACGCTCTATTCTTTCATTATAAACCTTGCACAGTAAGATTCCACTTTTGTGTCTTGCTAGCTGTTTGGCTAGTCCATCAATCCAATCTGAGCAGAAATACTTTATAACCTTATACTTTCATGGAGCCCAGCCACACCTCATTTTGACCCCAGCTCTTCTCAGCCATACCCTTTGGCCCTGTACAGACACTGTATGGCCAGTTTCCCTTCCACAGGTGCATTCTCTATCTCTCCAGACAATTCCAGAACAGGAATTGAGACGTGCGCAAAGACAGGACAAACATTTTACATGCATTTAGTGACTTAACATAAGTTGGCAGGGAGCCAAATTAATTTATTCTCCAGGTAGCCTAGTCCATGATGCTTCTGCTCAAAAACAAAAAAGAAAATTCTTTTGTGAAAACTGAATGGACAATGTCAAGGTAAAAATGAAACAATCATGAACCCAGCAGAGACTTAATGCGCAAATAAGGGAAGTCATGTCTTTTCAGTAACCATACAGGTTTTTATTTTCTAATTGGTCTTGGAATATACCCAAGCTTACTACAAGATAGGTGTGCATATTTTTTGCTCAATCATACTAATTTAAAACTATTTCTAAAATTAAAAATGTTAAACATAGTTTTTAATTAAAGTAGATTAACTTCCTGGATATAGATAGTAATGTATGTGTCTTCCTTTCACCTTTATTCATGTCATCCATTCAGCTTAAAATGTCCTTGTCATAATCTCCAAATGTTTCTTAAAATTTTCTCTGTATTTCAAGGTTCAGTCTAAGTCCTCACTCTGCAATAAAGCTGGGAGACCACCCCTGCCAGGTGATTCCCAGCCAACCTCAGAACTCCTCCCACCTATTCTGCTTTCAGAGGACACACATCCCACTGTCTCTTAGGAGCCTCTGAGTTCAAGACCAAGAGCCCTTTGAGGGAGGGATGATTTCATTGTGGTGCACAACTCACCAAATCACCCTATGCCAGTGACTGATAGATATAAGGAATTCAGTAAGTATTTATGGGATTAAAAGTAAATAAAATTTGTGTAAGGTTCTTAGCATAATGCTGGCACACAGCCATGCGCAATTATTCTCATTAGTACATTGGATTATTCCACGTGTTTGTGTAGCCTTGCTTACAAAAACAGTTTCTAAGGCTTTTCTTTAAAAGGATGTGGATAGTTCCCTGAGTGGATATTCTTGTCAATTTACTCTAGAAAATTCCAGCCAATATCTGAGATGTTTACTTTCCAATTCATTTGAATCTTTTTCTCCCCTTTGATTTAGAGATAGCATGTTCCTTAACATGGAGATGAGATGCAAAAAACCTAATAAACTGTGTTCTGCTGAAAATCCATGTGCCCAGATTTAAATGAATACCTGTTTGGATCCAAAAGTTCTTGATTTCCCATGAACAGATGTGTATATGAACTGTGAGAAAAGATAAAATCATATGAAATAAAAGGTTTGCTCACTTACGGGTCAAAAATGTAGGTCATTGTATTATTTGTCCATCCTCAACACTCCCAATGCATTTCACTTAAATGCCATAGGTACACAATACCTTATAGGTTGAACAAAGTATTAAATTAATTTTAACCTGTAAGGGAGATTAGTGGTGTTCTAGTCTCTTAGCTTCATTTCACAGAGGATGAAACTGCTGACACAAAATTTCAACGTGCTTTAACAATATATGCAATTTTTGTATATAGCCAGGACTATAACCCAAGGTTTGAAATTCCCAGTGAAGAACACTTCTGCACCAAAAAAAAAATGAGTACCATTTATTGAGCACGTACTATGTACCAGGCAGTTCGTATGCCATACCTGATGTCAAAGTTTCAGGAAAAAGCCTGCTGAAAACGAACTGTATTTCAGAGGAGGAGACTGAGGCTCAAACATTTTAAGTGTCTTGCTAATGGCAATATTTTAGTAAACAGGGGAGCTAAAGTTTGAACCGAAATCTGTTTGTTTCCCATGCTACCACCTCCAGTGTCACCTCACATTAGCATTCGTTAAAAGTGTAATATATCAATCAGAGAAGGAATTATGTGAGCTTGGTAGAGAAAGCTAAAATCTTTTTATCATTTTGCTTTACAATAATAGTTGGTTCAAAACAAAAAGCCTACCAAATACATAGTTAAATCAAGCGTTTGATTCTAACCTCTCTATAAGATCAGATTTGTCATTAAATAAGTAAAGGAATTTATTCCTGGAAAAAAATAAACAGATCTGAAAGCTGAGTAATACCAAATCACCAGAGGCAGACTGCATGTCTCATAAAGATGAAGAGGTGGGCAAAAGAGAGAAAACCAGATCGCTACCTAAGGTAAAGGGTGCCATGCGGCAGGCACATATTGAAGTCCTTGCTTTTCTACTAGCTTCCAGCCAAGAGCCCATCCTCCCCACCATCAGAAATCAAGTCAAAAGAGGATGACTGAGCACACAGATTCTGAAAGGTCTGTGTTTTTCTGTCATGCCTCAAAGTCCACAGGACAAGTCATCTTATGGGGTTTTAGAGTTGAATAAACCTGAGTGTCAGTCCCTGCTCTGCCTCTGAACTCTTTTTCTCTTAGCAACTCATTTAGCCTCAGCCTCAGCTTCCTCCTGCATGTAATGGGAGCAAGAATATCTACTCATGACGTTTTCATGAAAATTAAGTGAGATGGTAAATGTAAGGCATCTGCCTGGCCCTACTTGGCACTCTCCTTACTAAAGTTGGATGGTAAATGTCAAGCTCCAGAGCAACTAAAGGCAAAGAGATCCATGGAAACCAGCCAAACCATCATGTTCTTTGATAAATGCAGCATTAAAGATATCATAATGCCAAAATATAAGTCAAGTAAAAGCCTCTGCTAACAAATTTTTAACACTATTGCCAGTGAGAAAGAGGGTGAGTGGTGAATTGAAATATTCATATTAATTCCAGCATAAACATATAAAAAAGAGATATTATTACTCATCACCTACTAACTACCTAATAAGGATTTTATAAAGATTAGTGAGTGTAGCACTTTGAGATTCCTGGGAAATAAGGAATAAACACACATGCCATGCACACATATATAGACAAATATATTTTTTAACATTCTAAGGATTACTATATAAATTTAGATCAGGGCACAGCATGCCTGGGATGAGTAGGGTAGGAACAATATGTTCTTCCTTACGCACCAAGCTCATGACAAATGATTCATACCCAGCACCTTTCATGCCAGAAGATCCCCCCAGGTGTTCCACCAACTCTAGCAACGGTTTCCATCAAGCAAGAAGACTGCAGTATAGAGGAATCACATCACACCCACGGATGAGACAAAACAGTCATGTCTTTACACAACTGCTCAAGTCCAACAGCTGAGGGGGCAGAGGAGAGAAGGGAAGGAGGTGAGTGAACAATCCAGATTCCTCACCAGTTTGACAGGCAGCCTATAATTACCATACATACACCTTGAACACAGGTGTTATTGTAAGAGACTCTTCTTAGCATTGGTTTTTTAGTTAAAGGTGAGACAGTTTTAGAGGATGGATTGCCTGTGTCCCTGAATGGATTTATGAAAAGATGGGAGCCCCCAATCTTGCCTTTGGGTTTAGGTTATTGGACTTCGATTCTGGGGGAATGTGAGAGGATTCTAAACAGGTATACAGGGTTTCACAGTCAAAATGCCCTCTTAGGTATGCCCTAACACTTAATTCTTGGTAATTAATCTGAAAGCCACTGCCTCCCCTCCTCTCGCCTTTAGAGATGAGGAAATCTGTGCCCAGAACACAATCAACTTGTAATAAATGGTCAAGCCACAAATACACAGAACTAGAACTCTAGTCTCTGATCTTTTTTTTTTTTCACAAAGTTGCCAAAAAAGTTTCTTTCTGCCTTCTTTCTCTTTAAAAATATTTTAATCTTTGTGTCACCTAATAGTTTGGTCCAGAAAAGTAGGACTGGCTTTACTTTGAAGAACCTGGATAAAAACTATTTCTCCTCTCCAATATCTGTATGCATATATTAAAAGTAAAAAAAATAACAATTGTATGTGATGAGTAGGGCAAGGACAGGAGAGGGGAGGGGTGATATGGATACAGAATAAGAGACTACAGAGGGTAGAAATCTCATCTCATTAATTAACAGGATTGGAGTGTTCAAACCTTCAACACTCACCACCTTGATTATTTTCCACATTACCTCAGACTTGCCTGCATATTTTAAGCCTTGACCCTAATAAGCCATACTGGACTTACAAGCACTATTTATTAAAAAAAAAAAAATTAAAGGCTGGCAGTGCTTGCTGCCATTTCTTAAGTGGAGGTTAATATTTGCCAAAGATATACTCTTTTTCTCACTCTTTCCAAGATCTTTCAAGACAGAAACTAAAGTAGAGGTCTAGTGGGTAAGTAATTTTTTACAGCTCGAATTACATTAAAAGACAGAAATATTTTTAGTCCAAAATTTTTTTACTTCTTAATACAACATGATCTAACATGTCTGATGTGTTTAAAATCTCCCCCTAACTCCAGAGCTATGCACTCATCACATAAAGAGGGTAAAAGTTATTAAATCAGTCTAAGAAAATTCAAGTTCAAATTGTAGGATTAATTTTATTGGCTATGATATGAAAGACAAGATAGTTAAGGCAAAGGATGAGGGCAAGGGTGTTCAGGATTTCATCTTCAATTATTTGATTAAACCACTCCTGAGAACCATATAAAACTACAGCCTCTGTCACGAAGGCTGCATTGTAGGGAAAACTCTGCTGGTACTCTCAGGACAGAGACATCAATTCAAAATACTACGTATCATGATTTGCCTTAGTACAAGGAATCCGTGATGACGGATCATATTTTAAAATGTTCACAACTTCAATTAAAAGGCTGATAATGAGCACAATTCACAAAAGTGGCAGTCCACAGGGACAGCTTCCAGCTTCTATACCTCCTCAGAAAACATTTCCAAAGGTAGCAGGTTGCATAGGTCATACACCTTACGACGACTAACAACCTCAATAACCTGATTGAAGCTGAAACTTGGATTTTTTTTATTTTATAAATCTTTGATTTTTAGGTTCTTTTTGTCTATTAACGGCAGCTTGAAGAACTTTCCATACTTTTAAATTGTTTGGGTCAAAGCCAGTTCTTTGCTATTTCAGCTCATTGAAGTTTCTGGGTTCCACTGAAACTGGAATAGCTCCCTGAGATTGCAGACAGCCTAGCTTTTCAAAAAAATCTAAAACCTTCCCTGACAATGACCATGGACTTGCACCCTGAGTCCTCTGGAATCCCCTCCTGGAATCCAGCAGTCGTTTTCCTGCCTTCATAACAGGAATGGCAAGTCTTCATTTGTGCTCCTCACTAGAGGAGGTCAGGCACTGGGGGAGAACAGGGAGCTGTTGTCACTGGCATATATCTGATCTTCCTGAGACTGATCATGCCAGAGAACAACCACTCTTTCATGAGCTGGAAAGCCCCAGCTCTCAAAACACACTTGCTAGTGCTGTTAGAAGATGCTGGAGAGTTCCTGCCCTGAAACTTGCATCCACTCGGTCCCCTAAACAGAGAATCCAATAAAGGGCACCTTATAGTCCCCTGCAGTTCTCCCCCCTGTGAAAAAGGAATTAGGAGCTCCACATAAAAATAAAATAAAAGCCCCCATATATAAGTCTTGATCAGACTTGAGCCAGTCCATAAGTCTAGCAAGTAAAAGGAAAGTCAGTCACTTGAGGCACTGTCCATTTGTCTGGAAATTTAACCCTTTCATGCCTACACTAAAAGTACTTTAACCCCCTTGTCTGCCTGATCTTCAGTTCTACACACCTATAACACCAAAAAGGGAAAAAGGGAGGAAAAAAAAGCCACTAGTAAATAGAGATTTGCTGCTCAGTTGGAAGCTTTCTTTGGGATCTGGAGAGGGCTCTGATGATTTTGGTAGGAGATGGAGGTGGAGGTTGGCCTCAGAGTAGGTTATATTAACTCCTGAGGGAGGAGAGCAGCGAAGACTTCAGTTTGCAGAATCTCTCAAGACCCGAAACCCCATTTCCCCGAATTCTGCATCAGATCAAACAGTGGACTTTAACCCTTTCCATCTTTTACTCCTTTGTCCCCAGTCCCCATCTACTCACGCTGCTGTTGTGGCCGGACCAGTGGACCATAGCTTGGTTGTGTGCAGAGTCTCCAGTCAGCGCAAACGTGGTGCTGGTCAGTCTCAGCTCCTCCATCCGGAAGCGGGTGGCTTTGTCCGGGTCCCGCTCGCGAGTTCCAAGCTCGGGCTGCCCTCCATCCCTCAATACTCCCCGGGGGCTCCTACTGGAGCCCTCTACCCTTTCTGCCTTCTCCTGAACCCCTCCGCTCCGTCTCCTTCGGCTGGAGCGTGCAGCAACGGACACCGACGCCCCGGTGCCCCGGGCCCGCTCCAGGGACAACGCTCGGTCCCCGGGGGCCACTGCAAACAGGGGGCGCACAAGAAGCGGCAGGGGCGTGGCAGGAGCCCTGCCTGGCGGCCCCTGGTGGAAAAAGCCCCCTGGGGTCGTGGTCCAGCTTGGGGCCGAGCTGGGGTGCGGTGGGGGGCAGCAAGAGCCGCCGCTGCAGGCGCCTGGGACGCAGAGGACCAAAAGCCCCGCGCCGGTGAGAAGCGCGCTCAGCCGGGCTGGGGAGCCGCCGCCGGCGCCAACTTTTCCCATCGCGGGAGCGGAGAGGAGCGGAGAAGGGGTCTCAGACCTAAGGCGGCGGCGCGAGGCTCTCCGCGGGCGGCGGCGGGGGCAGGTGCTCAAGACCCCAACTCCATCCAAGTTGGGCCGCGGTGGGGCAGGCGGAGGAGGCGCCGGGCAGGTGGCGGCCGCTTGCCGGGGCTGGGCTTGTGCCGAGCGCGGGTTCGGACCGAACGAGCCGCCGCCACGCGGGGGTGGAGCTGCACTGAAGTCACAGGCGGAGCGGGCGCTGGCGCGCTGGCGGGCGACGCGGGAGGGAGGGCTGGCGCTGCCGGGGCTCCGGGCTCCGCGTCCCGCCGCCGAGCTGCGCTGCGCACCCGGGCTGCGGGCACTGGATGCACCGCCGCGACCCTCCCCGCGGCCTCACAGGAGCCGCGGAGGACGCCGGCTCTGTACCCCTGAGGTCGCGGGTCTCCGCGATGAGCCTGCGCACCCTTCCCGTGGGGGCGGCCGGCCCTAGGCTCCCAGGGCTGTCGCTGTGTGGAGGGTTTATTTATTTATTTATTTATTTTTGCTGCTTTACCGTTTCTATCAGTCTCTGTTGCTGTTTCCCTTTTTCTCTTTTTCTGGTGTTCTCCAGTTTAGGAGGTAGATGGGTGGGCTCTTCCTCTTTCCTTTTCTTATTCTCAGTGGGTTGGCATCTCGACCTTACTCTTAGCAGAGCCTGAGTCCCAGCAGCCTGGGGGAGATCCCGGAAAGGCAGCAGCAGAGAGTGATGTAATTAAATGATCTCGCGGACGTACGTGTGTGTGTGTGTGTGTGTGTGTGTGTGTGTGTGTGTGTGTGTGTGTGTTTGGGGGATTTTCCATTGATTATTACGCTTAGATTCCTTTCCTGACCTCCTAATCACTCGCTGTTTGAACCCAATTTTTCTGCCTGCAAACGTATTTGAGAACACTTTCCTAAACCCAAGGTTCCACTTGGAGTTTTGTAGGCATAATACATTTCGGCTTCCCTAAGGGACTGCAAACTCACTGTAGACAGGAATACCAAATTGTGAACAACTTGGAAGAAATGACCTGTTCCGTTTGTTTGCCATCTTATCCTCAATGCTTGGCACAGTGCCCTACATGGCAGGAAACCTGTCAGTCAATTCAATAAATACGTATTGAGTCTATAATGTATTTGTATATGAAATAAATTCAGACAAGGTAGCATGGTGCTGCATTTACCCTGTCATTTGGTGTCTAGCTCAGTGTTACCAACACAAGGCTTGAGATCACCATTAGCAAGTCTGTGCTGGACACTATTACTAGTTTGTTGTGAAATCTCAGAGAAGTCACTATCGCTGAGTTTGCTCACTTTAAAATAAAGTGATTGCATTAGATGACCTTTAAAATCCCTTTCACTCCTAAAATGCTGTAATTATATGGTTATAATATTAAACCAACTCAGCTTCCCTGCTACTGTTTAAAAGTTTAGATGAAGATTTATAGTAGGTGAGTGGGCTTTGCAAATTACAAAGAATTTCTCCAAATCCAAACCTTTTTCAAACAGTTTTCTTCTAATGGTTGAAATGCCTTCAAATTTCTTGGCAGTCCTCGTATACCTAATAATAGTCTCTTATGGTAATATTAAACCACTTAGTGAATCCTTGCTGATTGAATAAAAGAACAACACAACAGAATAGGACTTATTTTGGTTTCTAATTCCATTTTTTTGTTGTTCAATTTTCACACTTAGAGTAGTAAAATCACAGAGATTTTGAGTTCTGGGTTTGTGATGAGACCAACTTGAAAGTAATGTAGAGTGGTACTGACTCTTCAATTAATGAAACTCTAATGCTGTGCAAGGGAAAATTGTAGGATATCAAGCTAATCCAGAGAGGTGCTATAAAAAAATTGATTTACGTTACTGTGCTTATGACCAATGCAAGAAAAGTGCAAATGCAAAGAGGAAGTCTTCTTTGCCATTATGTTAGAGTACACAGCAGGACAGAAGCATATACTCTTGTCATTAAAGGACCTAGATCGACAAAGTTGCCAAAAACACTTTTGACTGCGAAAGTCTGGATCCTCCAAAAACAGAAACATCATTTGGCAGACTGTGGTCTCTAGCTGGAGAAGAACAGGGCCAGAAGTCCTCTTTCCTCTCCAAATTGCATGTGCTCTTTGTCAAAACCCAGGGTGCTCATTTTCCTCCCCTCAAGGTTTTCAGAGCTTTGCAGGATCATTTGCTTAATGTCTTCTGTCTATGCCCCGCTAACCTCCTTTCCAGTCTGGATAACTGTGTGGGAATCCCTCCAAGAAAGGAAAAGCAGATTAAAGAATCAGAACCCAAATAAAATCCCATCCAAATACAAGACTGGATAAAGCAAAAGTGGAAAAGAATAAATAAGTGGATTCATGTTTTCTCGCCTTAGTTTTTCTTCCCATACCAAAATCTGTATTATTTTAGTTTTAAAATGAAAATTCTTCTTAAGAAAATTGGTAAAAGTAGAGTGGATTTTTCCTTCCCAGATCATAGAACTATCATCTTTCCAAATACAGCTATTAGAATGATCCCTGTAATTCAAAGCATTTGCAGTCCATTTGCTGGGAATTCATAGAGGGCAGGCAATATTTTTAATGCCTGACTTTAATTATCTATTTGAGAAAAAAGTTACAAAAATGCAGATGAAATCGGCTTCAAGAAGTATTGTGGGTGCTTCTGTGTCAATTTTATTTCTTGTAGTTCCCTATTGTGTTAACAAGTAGAAAGGACACATTCCAGCAATTTCCTAAACTATTCCCATTTTCTGAAGACCCCAAGTATTAGGTTAGTCATAGTGGAAAGTCTATTTCAATGTGTTTTTAATTAAGTAACCTACTAAGCAACTTAATAGGCTTTATTAATATAATGCAATAAGAATGTATCATTTATTAGGAAAATAATTGATATAAAAGACCAGTAGAGTTCATACACTCATAATTCCCATAGGTCTTTACATTATGCATATGAAAAATTTGCTATTGCTTAGTTTACGTTTTTATCATTTCACATTTAGACTAGCTAGACCAATAACCCCTTTACTGCCTATCCAACTCCTCAATTGCTCTGTTCCATACTTTTTCTCCAGCAGTTATCTCCAAAGTACCACAAGTTGACCTATTTATTTGCAGAAAGAAAAGAATACAACTTGGTGATATATTTAATTCTAAAAAAAAAAATAAATTTAGCCTCCCTAATTGTCAGTTACTGTATAATCAAAACAGTTTTAGACACTTTACCCTACAGTGAAGCAAACGTTTTTCAAAATTATAAAAATATAATTTCTCATCACTGCTTGACACCTTTAATAGTGAAAATAAAATACTATCCACACTCCTTAGCATGGCCATCAGCTACCTTTTTCTAAATACCATTTGGCATTTTTCTCTCCCTCATCCATATGCTCTGCTCATCCAGGACTGACCTTTCCTCCACTATGCCTAGAGTTGACTAATTTGTGACTATGCACATGTTGTTCCACTTGCTGTGAATTTCCCCCACCACTTTCACTTCCCATGGTTGAATCCTCCTCTTTAAGATTTTCACTTTAAATATGCATCCAGGAAGACATTCCCTGACCCCTACCCAAAGAAGATATCCCTTTCCCATTTTCTGTATCAGTCTCTTATGAGATCTTTCTTAGTATATATTACAGTCTTCTACTATTCCTTTGACTTTTTTTTCCCTAATATTCACAAAACACTAATATGAGTAATGTCTATATCTTCCTTATAAACCATCTCTTTTCCTAATGTCTCCCCTGTGACCTGGTTCATTCCTAAATGAATAATGGCTGGCTGGCACCTGTGTAATAAGACTACCTGCATAACTCTTAGTAGCTAACACTTTGTAAATCAGATTTGTACTCTGTGAGAAACTGTGCTAAGGATTTTGAAGTGCCAACTCAAGTGCTTTTTTTTTCAAAGTTCATCTCAGATAAACATTATCATTCCCCTATTTTACAGATGAAGTTGTGCAACTACCCAGGGTCACACTGGAAGTTAGTGCAAAGTCAAGGCTTCTATGTAAGCATCTTTATTCCTGATAGGCACGTAACTTTATGCAGTTCTCTTTTTACTTTAGCTCCAACAAATGACAGATAACATTTATTGGAGACTTATTGTGTACCAGATATTCTAGTGCTTTAAACCATTTTTAGTAATGATAGGCAAGCAATTTTGGAAACAAGTGAGCAAGTTTACTTGGGAGGGAATAACTTGTGTACTCCATTTCCTTCTGCTTTTGTTTGATGTATGTGGTGGAGTCATTCTAAAGAGAGTGGAATAGTCATTACTTCCACAATCTTACTGCAGGAACTACAGGTTAATTATTTTTTTTGGATTTCCTTCTTCTGCTGCTCCTACATTTCTCCATTTCTTATGGATACCTTGGCTGCACTTGCACTAAATCCCATTATATGCCTCATCATTAGAACAATGTCTTTTAATAGCTTTCAAAATACTTGGCTCTCCTTGGATACCATTGAGACAAGGTGTCTTGCATTTCAGATCATTTTGATGAAGAATTGCACAGAAAGATAACTAGGTGGAATAATATGTAGATTATTTTCATTGCCTGCCAAGGAAATTCGGGATTTTTAAATCTGCCCCTTAAAATATTTTCAAATATCAACAAATTCTGACCTACGTTGGAATCCAGTCATTGTATCTTTCTCGTATACCCAAACTAAGTGGCTTTCGCAGAAGGACTTAAGCCTTCTTATCTGTAAAAATAAGGCTAAAATTATCTACCTGAGTCATATGGATGTAATGAAAGTTAATTCAACTTTGTACACTTTACAAATAATAATACTGCTTTGTATTTATGAGAATTGTATTTCATTAGACCTCTAAACTGTTTTTGTTTTTTCTTCTAGTTTAATAAATCTTGCAGCAGCTCCAAAAGGTAGGTAGGGGGCAGTTTTTGCCTGCATCTTACAGAATAAAAAGACATTTATCCAAGGTCATAGAGTTAGAGACAAATCTTAGAACAAAATTTTGTTATCCTTTGCCCCTCGTTTACTCCTATTCTGTCTCCAATTTGTATATATATATATGAATTAAAATCCCAGATTATTTATATTTGGCTATTACATTTTGTTCACACAGACATTTCAGTTTTCAAAAGATATGTTTATAACTAAGTAGAAAAAGAAAGCATGAAATATTACCCATGTCATTTTGTAAACTCATATATGCAGATATATTTTCCCATTTAAATGTTCATACTTAATGTAAAATAGATAAAATGTGCACTATAACTAAGTCAGTTTATTTAGAGATGACATTATTAGGCTTTTAAAAATAAACTTTTATCCAAAAATCTGAGTTCACTAATGTAACTTCTTTATAGTCTTAAAATGATCTAAAAACTATAAAAAATAACTTTTATAATCACTTCTCCTGACTTCCTCAGGCTGTAAGTCCAATATGAAAAGGCTTCAATGTAGTAAATCACACAAAAAAATCCTCTAACACTTATTTTAGCCCAATTTCCTGTAAAGTACAAATAGGAATAAGTAAGCTCAGATACCCAAAGTTGGGGCTACATTTCCTTTGGTTTCTTCAGGAAAACTGACTGGAGGAGCAGAGGCAGAAGAAACAAGAAGCTACTCCCAAAGTTCTTTAGAAGCCAACGATAGGATAACCCAAAGCTTCCATCTCACAAGAAGTCTTAGGTTATCTTTGTCTCTTACAAAGTTCTAATCCAAAGATGAATAAAATTAATACTGCTGCCAAACCCAGCAGATTTCTGAGACATAATAATCCAGCAGGATAGTGCTCTATAAAATGCCCAGTAGCTATTGAAGAACAAGATTTAGGGGACTTCTCACTTGGTGTACAAGAGTATCTTTCAAAGAAAAGGAAGAAATAAATCAAAGAATCAAAGAGCACAGTTGGGCAGACATGAGCTATGTTGTGGTGTTTCCCATTTCTATGTTTGATCTGGACAAAAACCAGATGTTCTCCAGCTCTCCAGTTTAGATATCCCCAACTGCATGATATCTTTGGAGGTGTCACCGAGGTACACCAAAGAAGGGAAAGGTGATTGAAGGCATGAAGGTTACTGTGTCTGTCTGCCTCTGGTGCTTGGAGTCACTACAGTGTGAGCTTATAATTCTAAACTTTGAAATGAAAGTTATAAATCCCATGGATGCCACTCACATTATCATTTGACTTTCAGAGTGCCTGTTGCCTAATCTGTAAAATAAAAGTTGTACCCGTTTCTTGTGTCAGGTGCTTCATATGTCACAGAGCAAACAGTCAATGCTGTTAGTCATTGTCCAGGTCACTTCACACTTCAAATATAAACTCCAATTTAATATTCAACATGCTTCTCTAGATAGAAGACCAGGAGATAAAATCCATTTAAGTTTTCCAAAGTCAATTTATTTTCTGCTAAAAAGAAAAACATAAAGACTGTCATACTCCTAAAGATAATGAAGAGTAGAAAACGGGTATTGAAACTCAGAAGTTTTAGCCAGGCACAGTGGCACACACACACACCTGTAATCCAGTATTTTGGGAGGCTGAGACAGGAGAATTGCAAGTTCAAAGCCAGCCTCAGCAACGGTGAGGTGCTAAGCAACTCAGTGAGACCCTGTCTCTAAACAAAACACAAAATAGGGCTGGGGATGTGGCTTAGTGGTTGAGTACCCCTGAGTTTAATCCCTGGTACCAAAAAAAAGGAACTCAGAAGTTTTGTTTTTGGAAATAAATGGAAAAGACTGGTTAAACTACTGCATTTTTTTTAATCTTGTCATACCAGTCTTCCATGTGAGCTAAAGTACAGCAAGTCTGTATCTTACAAACTTTAGGAGATCAATAGGAGATTCGGCAATAAACTAAGCCTTTGAGTATGCAGTTGAACTATTATCTGCGGCTTGAAAACTTAACTATAGAAAAAGTCAAAGGGAATCCTTTACTTAATATGTCATGCAGTAAACATGCAATTTATCATGTAAGGATATTATAGAATGTGAAGTCATGAACGAGTTCATACAAATTCATGGATGTAGATCCATGATTGTTTGCCACAGAAAACTGTTGTTATAATGTGCTCAGCTATCTCAACTGCTCAGTTACCTTCATCAGGAATGCCTATGTGAGACATATTGTTTTGTGAGGTCAATTCATTGTCTCTAGATTTTTGCCCCCTTACTTATGTAAGTCTTTAAACCTATCTACTTTTACTTCCTTGATATCTTCTAAATGTGGATTTAACCCTGAATTCATGGTCTCCCAGAAACTACAAGCCCCTCTTTGTAGGTTAATTCTTGGTCCTGATCTACCATGTCCTGTGACATCATCCCCTGGCATGATATGAAGGAACACCAGGAACTTAGTAATGGAATTTTAAAGGTTCTTATTTTGTAATGTATAGTGTTTAGTAGTTAAAGATCTCTTCTTTCTATATTCTCTTGGCTCTCGGTGTCTATTCTGACATTGCACTTCTATTATTCTAATCATCTGCCTTACTCATCCAGCTCCTCAGTTAGACAGCTATCTTCTATTGGTTAGGGGGTCATGTCAAATATCTATGGCTCAGCCTCAGTTCATAACCAATGCATGCAAAGAGAAGACGTTCTGTAGGTGTTTGCTGAATGAGTGAATGACAAAGCTAATGTTCTCACATCTTTGATAGCCTTTCTTAATATGGTCAGATATTCAGCACTAGGATGAATCATAGCCACCCACCACAGATGTAATATAAAGTTAAATTTAAACCTAAGGGAAAAGTTGAATCAATGAATAAAGCAACTTAAAGCAAACCCTCATTAACTGAAAATTCTCCAACTTATTGCTATTAGCTGAAGTTTGTTGAGCAAATGCACCCCAATAACATGGACAGTGCTTCTTAGCATTTTTAAAATGTTTGAAAAATTGCATTGAACTTAAATCTACAACCATGAAAGTGTCAAGTTATTAATGACATATTTGCTCAGTGATTTTATTTTTACACACGTGCACATGCATACACATGCACACAATGGATATGCTAATTTACTTTAGTAAGCATTTATCTATGTATATCAAAGCATCATATTATCTATCTTAAATACATAGAGTAAAAGGCAAAAGAAAAAAAATTCTTGATATGTACATAATTCAATTTGTCAATAACTTCTAATCTTTTCTTTATGGCTAATGCTTATTATTTTCAGGTTTAAGATATCTTTTCCGATGCCTTTTTCATGAAGGTATCTTTTTTCTAGAAGTGGTATTCTTATACTTTTATGTCTACAATCCATCTGGAAATGCTTTTTTTGTGTACATGGAAATAAGTTGAAGGTACATCTTTTATAAGATGGGTACCAGCTAACCCAGCACTGTTCATTACAAATCACCCATCTACTGTATGGGCAGGGCATGTTTATTGTAAATCAGATGACTATGTGTGTCTGTTTCTGAATTTTCTCTTCTTATTAACTGATCAGCTTAACAAACACTTCTTAATTACCACAGCATTACAATAAGTCTTGAAATCTGATGTGAAGTGCCCTACTTAGTTTTTCCAGACTCTTTACAATCATCTTGTCAATTTCTAAAAATGCTGCACTTTTTAAATGGAATTGCATTGTATCTATAGATCAATTAGAGAGAAATTAACATTTAAAAATATTGCATCCTCTCATCTATGAATGTATTATTCCTCTGCATTTATTTGTATCTTTAAGTTCTATCAGCAATATTTACTAGTTTCCAATTATAAACCCTGCATGTATTTCAATAAATTAAATCCTTGAGGTGTATTTGAGGTATTTGAGGTGTATCATGGCATTGTGATTATTATCTCTTTATCTTAATTTTCAATTAATTTTTGCTAATATCTGAAAGCATTAATTTTTACATTCATTTTGTATCTAATCACTTTACTTGTACTTACTAATTCTAATAACTTGTCAATTCTTTTAGAATTTCTATTTACCTAATGATATCCTGTGAAAATTAAGCTTTTGTTTCTTTTCTAGAACATATATACCATTGATGGATTATTGTTTATCTAGGAAGAAATATCTGATGTATTTTGAATAGAAACTGAAAATGTAAAATTTGTTATGGTAGCGGTAGGCTCACAAAATCAGGGAAAATGTCTCATTTCACTATGAAATATGTTTCTCACTGGGAATTTTTTTAATGACCATAATATGAACTATTTTTCTTTTATTCTTAATTTGCTGACTATGTAGAAAAACATGAAGCAGTTCTGAATTTAATTTTACACTTCTTCTGCATCTTTGAAGATGATCACATTTTTCTTTATTCTGTTAATGCCACTTACTGAATATTAAGGTAATCTTGTATTCCTAAAACAAATTCCACTTTTAATAAGTTTATGATTCTATTACATTGGTGAATTAGTGCTGCTTACATTTTGTTTGGATCTTTGCGAGTATAATCATGAGATAGCTTGTCTTTTAATTTTCTTTTGTGTAGCAGCTTGGCCAGATTCTGAAATCAAGGTTATATGGCTTCATAAAACAATTTTGTAACTTTCTCTATTGTGAAGGAGTTTGTATAATATGGGTATTATTTCTTCCTTCTTTGGAGGAAGTAATTGGTGAGGTAGCCTAGGTCTGGATTTTACTTTATGGAAAATTTTACTTATATCCACAATTTCTTTAATATGTATCAATGTGTTTACATTTTCCATTTCTTATTTATTCATTTTGATAATGTATTTTTCAAATAATTGATCCATTACGTCTGATATATTATCTGATATTATTGCAGGCAATTGTATATTTCTTTTCATTAATGTGTATATTATTTTTCAATATTGTATTTCAACATTTCTGTACCATTTTATTTCTTAGTTTATTTCTTATAGAGCTCATATACACATTATGGCTTTCCCTCCTCTAGAAGTCTTTGTTCATAATTGTTGTATTTAGACTATTTACATTCATTATAATTATTAATATGTTAAGGAGTAAGTCTAGCATACAATGTTTTGTTTTCTACTTGTATTTGCTATTTTTTCATTTTTCTCTCTTTTCCTTCACTTTTTGGGTTATTTGAACACTTTTTAAAATTTCTTTTACTTTTCTATTATGGTATTTGATGTATGTCTTTGTGTATCATTTTAGTGGTTCCTTTAGGTATTATATTATCTATGCATATGTTATTACAATCTAGTATTATCTGGCACAGCCATATTGAGTGAATGTTAGAAATTATAACTTCTTTGACATCTCTTTATCATCTCCAATTTACAATATAAGTTTTGTAAATATGTCCTCTACATACATTTATATCTCATTAGACAGTGTTATAACTATTCCTTCCATTTTCAACCATAATTTAAAATGCAAAAGGAGAAGGAAAGTCCATTGGGTTTAATAATTTTTTTTGTGACACTTTCTCTGGATTCCAAGGTTTCTATTGAGAAATCTGTTGTCATTTTTTTCTTATGAATTAGGTACATTTTTCTCTCCCACCACTTTCGAGAATTTTTCCCACACTAAACATAAACTAGCAATAAAGAAAATTAAGAAAATAATCCCATATGCAATGAAAAAATACTTGAGAATAAACTTAAAGAGGTAGAAGGTTTGTATATTTTATAAAACATTGATGAAAGAAAGTAAAAGACACAAATAAATGGGGGGAAAATTCCCATGTTTATGAATTCAAAGAGTTAGTGTTGTTAAGATGCCCATGCTACCTAAAGCAATATACAAATTCAATGTAATCTTTATCAGAATCCCAAAGGCATTTTTTTCAGAACAGGAAAAATTCTAAACTTTATAAGGAAACACAATGAACAATGAATAGTCAAAGCATTCTTGAGAAAGAACAAAGTTGAAAATACTAATTTTCTAGTTTTAAAATATATTACAAATATGCAACAATTAAAATAGTCTAGCCCTGGCATAAAGCCAGACACATAGGTCAGTAGAACTGAATAGAGATCAGAGAAATCAATCCACACATATATAGTTCACTGATTTTCCACAAAGATGCAAATAAACAAAAAAACTCCACTATGATAAAAAATAATCTCTCAGTAAATGGGATGGGGAATACTGGTGGGCCACATACAGAAGAATTATAGCAGACCCTTGTCTTATATCACACACCAATTTAAAATGAATTAAAGACTTAAACATAGGACCTTAAACCAGAAGAAAACAGAGAGAAAAGCTTTATGACATTGATCTGATTTCTTATATATGACATCAAAAGCTCAGAAAACAAAAGCCAAAATAGGTGAGTGGGAATGAAGAAACTTCTACATGGCAAAGGAAGAGAGAGAAGGCAACCTACAAAATGGGAGAAAATATTTTCAAACCACATATGTGATAAGGGGTTAATGCTCAAAATTTATGTTACTCCTAAACTCAATAGCAAAATAAAATAAAGTAACTTGGTTTAAAAATGGGCAAAAGACTTGAATGAATATGCCTTTGAAAAATATGTGTAAATGGTCACCATATATTTGAAAAGATCCTCAACATGACTAATCATCAGGGAAATACAAATCAAAATCAAAGTAAGTAACCAACTCCAACTCATATCTATTGGGATGGCTGTGATTTAAAAACAAATATAAAATGTGTTGGAAATAAGGTGGAAATTTTGGAACGTTAAATGTTGTTGCCACTATGGGAAACAGTATGGAGGTTCCCCCAACACTTAGAACTACCATATGGCCCAGCAATCCCACTTATGGGTATTTATCCAGAACAATTGGAATCAGGATCTGGAAGAGATATTTACATTCTCATGCTTACTTTAGCATTATTCACAATCACTAAGACATGGAGACAACCTAAATGTCCACTGAAGGGTAAATGGATAAATAAAATGTGACACATACATATAACGAACTATTTATTCAGCTTTGAAAAAGAAGGAAATCCTGCCATATGTGATGATGTGGGTGAGCCTTAAAAAAACACTATTCTAGGTGAAATAAGCCAGTCACAAAAATACATGGCATTAGCTCACATGGGTGTGGTACATAGAACAGTCAAACCCTTTAGAAAAGCAGAAAGTAGAATGGTGGTTCCCATGGACTGGGGAAAGGAAAGAGTAGGGGGTTGCTCTTCAATGAATGTAAAACTTCAGTTTTGCAAGATGAATATATTTTAGAGATCTGCTCTACATTGTGCTTATCACTAACAATTTCATATTATACTCTTAAAATTTATAAATAGTATAGATCCCATGTTAAGTGTTCTACTATAAAAAAGAAACAACAGAAAAGAAGTTTTTAAAAAATATTTTTGAGAGTATTTAGGTTTTTGGAAGTTCGACTATAACCAATTTATTTTCCTTTATACTTTTTAGATTTTCTCAGTCCTCAAACCTCTAGTTTTGAAACATTATTTCTCTGTATTTTTTAGTCCTTCTTTGTTTCTCTTGTTCTGTAATTCTGATAATGCAAATGGTCGACTGTGTAGTTCCCCAGGTTCCTGAAGCTGTGTTCAATTTATCTGGATCCTTTACCTTCTTGTTCAGATTGAGTCATTTCAGCTGCTTTTCTTATGGATTCCTGCTTTTTCCTTCTGTCCTCTCTGTTCTTCTCTTGAATTTATCCACTGAGCTGTGTTTTAGTTGTTGGAATTCGTAGTTCTATAATTTCCATCTGGTTGTTATTTGAATCTTCTTTTTGAAATGTTTGTATTAGTGCATTATAGTTATACATCATATTGAGGTTCATTTTGACATAATCACACACGTATGGAATATAATTTGCTCCATTTCAATCCCTAGTACTTCCTCTTTTCTCCCTTCCCTCCTCCCCCTTCTTCTAGTCTATTGGTCTTCCTTCTATTTATTTATTTGTTTTTAAATCAGTTCTTCATAGATACATATCAAGGTGGAGTTCACTGTGGTATATTCTTAAATGTACATAGCGTAATGTTGTCAATTTCATTCCACAGTTCTTCCTGTTTCCTGTTCCTCCTGCCTCGTTCTCAATCTCTTTGCTCTATAACACTGATCTCTCTTCAATTTTCATGGGTTCTCCCCTGCCATTTCCCCCCATTATTTTACTCTAGCTTCCACATATAACAGAAAACATACTACCCTTGATTTTCCAAGTCTGGCTTATTTCATTTAGCACAGTGTTCTCAGGTCCATTGATTTATCAACAAATGCCATAATTTCATTCTTCTTAGGGCTGGGTAAGACTCCACTGTATATATATGCCATATTTTTATATCTATTCATCTATTGGTGGGCACCTAGGTTGATTCAATAACTTGGCTATTGTGAATTGTGCTGCTATAAACATTGATGTGCCTGTATCACCAGAACATGATGATTTTAGTTATTTTGGCTAAATACCTAGGAGTGAGATAGCTGTGTCAAACAGTGGTTATATTCCTCATCTTTTGAGGAATCTACACAATGCTTTCTTCCAAAGTGACTTTACTAATTTACAGTCCCAACAATCATGTACAGGTGTACCTTTCCCACCACATTCTCATCAGCATTTACTAATTGAAATATTTGATAATTGCTATTCTAACTGGAGTAAAATGAAATCTCAATGTACTTTTGATTTGTATTTCACTGGTTGCTAGGGATGTTTAACATTTTTTTTCATATATTTGCAGGCCATTTCTTCTTTTGAGAAATGTCTGTTTATTTCTTTGTTCCATTTATTGATTGGGTTATTTGTTTTGGTATTAAGTTTTTTGAGTTCTTTATATACTCTGGATATTAATCCCCAACAGAGGAGTACTTGGCAAAGTTTTTTTCTGATTCTTTAGGCTCTCTTTTCATACTGTTATTTCCTTTGCTGTGAAAAAGGTTTTGATTTGATGCTGTCCCACTTATTGATTATTGTTTTTTATTTCTTGAGCTTTAGGGTCTTGTTAAGGAAGTCAGTGCCTGCACCAATAGTTTAGATTTTGAGACTGTTTTCTACTAGCAGTTGCAATGTTTCTAATTCCTAGGTCTTTGATACACTTTGTGTTGACTTTTGTGCAGGGTGAGAGATAGGGATCTAGTTTCATCTTTCTATATACAAATATCTGTTTTTTTAAAATATTTTTTATTAGTTGTAGATGGACACAGTATCTTTATTTTATTTATGTATTTTTATGTGGTGCTAAGGATCGAACCCAGTGCCTCACACATGCAAGGCAAGCGCTCTACCACTGAGCCACAATCCCAGCCCCCAAATATCTGGTTTTCCCAGTACTGTTTTTTAAAATACTGCCTTTTCTTCAATGTATGTATGTTTTACTCCCATCTTTGTCATGTATCAGATGACTGTATTTCTGCGTGTTTGCCTCTTTGTCTTCTATCATATTCTATTCCATTGGTCTTCATGTCTGTTTTGATGCCAACACAATCCTGATTTTACAACCACAGCTCTGGAGTATAATTTAAGACCAGATGTTGTGATGCCTCCAATGTGGCTCTTCTCAATCAGCATTGCTGTGGCTATTCTGGGTCATTTATTCTTCAAAATGAATTTTAGTTTCCCAATATTCCAGTAACAAATCTTCGGAGAAGCAAAATCAGTAACATTATCCTATTCACAATAACCTCAAAAAAATCAAATAAATTCTTGCAATAAATCCAACCAAGGAGTGAAAGCCCTCCACAGTAAAAATTATAGAACAGTGAAGAAAGAAATTGAGAAAGACTTTAGAAGATGGAAAGGCCTATCATGTTCTTGGATAGGCAGAATTAATATTGCCAAAATTGTCATATTGCCAAAAGCAGAATACAGATTTAATGCAATCTCCATTAAAATATCAATGATATTCTTCACAGAACTAGACGAATATATACCTTAATGTGAGCATCTACTGCTTGTCTCTCTCTTTTTTTTTTTTTCAATTGAAACTGGGATCTTACCGGTTCTTGGAATGATGATCGATTCTTAATTAAAACCTAGGATATGGCATATGATCTTATGAGAATCTGAGTCATATTTCAACCTTCTGTGTTAGCTTATTCTTCCTAACAGAAGGAGGGTACTGCCTCGTTGCTGCCAAATGAGGGGAGTTACCATATGCCTCTTTGGCACCCTTATGGGTGTCCCCTCTGATACTGTTGGGTGGTATGGGATCTCTGGCTCTCTACTAAGACTGTACTAATGCTTCCCTGGGCAGAGAGTATTGCTCCCTGCACAGCTTTAGGTAACTCCTGAGTGAGGATGGCCTTGTTACCAACAGAAAGTGTTGAAAGCCCCAACTCCACTGAACTCCTCTAGTTCAGGACACCCATGTGGTCTGGTCTCCACTCTTGGGAGAAGGGTTCTTCATTACTGCCTGATAGGAATGAACATCCTGCCCCCCTTCACTATCTTCTCTAACACTGTAAACTGGCTTCCTTGGACTGTTTCCTATGGTGGGGGACTTTGCACACCATGGTCCAGCCTGACAAAGGTGGAAGTTTAGGATCCCCACGTGGCCTTTTTCTGGGTTCAGTGGAAGCATGGCCTCTGTTGTGGCTGAAGCAATCAAATTAGTAACTAAAAGATCTGTGCTTTTTTTTTTGTAGTTGAGATACTCCTTAATTTATTTCATATCTGTTCTCATTAGTTACACATGATAGTAGAATACATTTTGACACATCATACATAAATGAAGTATAACTTATTGTTCTTCTGGTTGTATATAACATAGGGTTACACAGGTCATATAATCATATATGCACATAGAGTAATAATGTCTGATTCATTCTACTATCCTTCCTACCTCCATTCCCCTCCCCTCTCTTCACTCCCCTCTGTCTAATCCAAAGTACTTCTATTCTTCCCTAGGTCCTGCCCTCCATTGTGAATTAGCATCCATATATCAGAGAAAACATTTGGCCATTTGTTCTTTGTGATTGGCTTATTTCACTTAGCATGATATTCTCCAGTTCCATCCATTTACCAGCAAATGCCATAATTTCATTCTTTTTTAAAGCTGAGTAATATTCCATTGTGTATATATATCACTATTTCTTTTTAAATTTTTTTTAGTTGTAGATGGACATAATACCTTTATTTATCTTTATGTGGTGCTGAGGATCGAACCCAGTGCCTCACATATGCTACTGAGCCATTTACCACTGAGCCACGACCCTAGTCCTATATATCACAATTTCTTTATCCATTTATCTGTTGAAGGGCACGTAGGTTGATTCCATAGTTTAGCTATTGTGAATTGAGCTGCTATGAACATTGATGTGGCTGAGTCACTGTAGTAGGCTGATTTTAAGTCCTTTGGGTTTAAACCGAAGAGTGGGTTAACTGGATCAAATGGTGGTTCCATTCCAAGTTTTCTGAGGAATCTCCACACTGCTTGCCATCGTGGTTGCACCAATTTGTAGTCCCACCAGCAATGTATGAGTGTACCTTTCTCCCCACGTCTTTGCCAACATTTATCGTTGTTTGTATTCTTTTTTTTTTTTTTTTTTTGTACCAAGGTTTGAACTGAGGGGCACTCAACCACTGAATCACATCCCTAGTCCTATTTTGTGTTTTATTTAGAGACAGGGTCTCACTAAGTTGCTTAGCGCTTCGCCATTGCTGAGGCAGGCTTTGAACTTGCAATTCTCCTGTCTCAGCCTCCCAAAGTGCTGGGATTACAGGCCTGTGCTACCACGTCCTGCTGTTGCTTATATTCTTGATAATTGCCATTCTGACTGGAGTGAGATGGAATCTCAGTGTAGTTTTGATCTGCGTTTCTCTAACTGCTAGAGATGTTGAATACTTTTTCATATATTTATTGATTGATTGCATTTCTCCTCCTGTGAAGTATCTGTTCAGTTCCTTAGCCCATTTATTGATTGGGCTATTTGTTTCTTTGTTAAGTTTTTTGAGTTCTTTATATATCCTGGAAATATTAGTGCTCTATCTGAGGTGCATGTGGTAAAAATTTTCTCTGCAACTTTCCTAGTACTTTGATAGAGAGACTTAACTTTTGTTAGGACTTTTTTACTTTTTTTTTTTTGGTCTGCGTCTGCTGGCATTTCTAGGTTGCCATTTTTATCGACTCCAAATCTGTAATACATGAGGTAAAAAGAAAACCAGGGAACTCACCAACACATTATTCCCTAGGCTCCAAGACCTCTAGCCTGTCCACTTTCTAATTTTTGCCTTTAAAATTCATTTTATATTTGTATGATATATAATGCACAAGGGTCTTAAATGCATACTTGCCATCATAAATACAAAATAATATTTCTCTTCCATCTTCCCAGAAACCAAAATTTGTCTTTGAATTAGAAAATTTAGTATTTTAGTATTGTATGATTTGCCATTATTGCATAGTGCTATGTAAGAAATCCCTCAAATCATTAGCTTAGAGCAAAAATCATAAGCAATCATACTCATTCACTCTTATTCATTAGTAAGTTGCCTGGGGGTTGGCTGATTTTTGCTGACTCTACATGGCCTGCTTAATAGAGGCAGATTACTTGCATCAATGATCTACATGTCTGTCCTCCATCTTGTGTCCTCCAGCTATCTGAAGTATGGTGATGGCTGAAGAATCAGAGAGCAAGTCCAGCTGTGAAATTGTATTTCAAGTCTGTGTCTTAGATGCTCCCATCTCATTGACCTAAGCCAGTTGCATGACTGAGCTCAAAATCAAGGATGTAAGAAACTCACTCTATCCCCCACAGCACCACTGCAAGTCGCACGAGTAGTGTAAGGAACGGTACTAGACTAGAAGTTCATGATGACAAGATCTGAATTTGTTCTTTATGCTTTATTTCACCATTTTGCCAGTTTAGACAATTATTGACCAGTACTTCTTAAAACACTGCTTCTCAAACATTTCATCCTTTTCTCTTTCTGGACACTATTAGAAGTGTGTTACAACTGTTTTTCTCATTTCTGTATTTTCATACTCTTTCTCTGTGAGCATTAATTTGATCACATCATCCTGACATAATATCCAGCTAAATAATACTTGCGTCTTCTGTTATATTTTCTTATTGAATTATTAGGGTCAAAACTGTAGTTTTGCAATAGTAAGATTTACAACTGACTATTTATTATGCTTGAAGGATTCTTCAGGTTATATTAATTATATTCATTTTGATAAGTTTAGAGTGCTCATCCATGTGAATTGTAAATGATGTATGTCTGCTTCTCGTTTCTCTCTCTTGCTCTCTCTCTCTCTCTTTCTTAGATTGAATTTCTTGCTTGCTTTCTACTTTAGTTTTTGTCCAAGACAAAATGCACATACTGGGAGGCTTTGGATGATGCTGTCTTTATCATAATTGCACTCACGTTTCCTCTGGATGTTCTGGATGGTTGATAGAATACAAAGACTTCCTCTGGGTAAGATTTGCTTTTAAAGTTTGTTAGAGCTGCTCTATGTCGGTTTGGCCCTTACTACTAGGATATTGTAGTTCCGCAGTCTCAACCATGAAAAAGGACTGCTTCACCTCAATGGGCCTTGAACTCCAACTATTTCTTTCTCCCTAACTGTATGGTACTTGGGATCCCTGTGTAACTCAGCTCTTTCATCTCAGCAGCTGCTCCTTCCTGTTGTTTTTCTTGAAATTTTATCTTACCCTGTGCAAATCTTGAATTGCAAACAACTCAAGAAAAAAACTTATGAATATTTTTACTTTATGCATTTTCTTCATTCACTGCAATATCTGCCCTTAAAGTCTTAGCTGCTTTTCCATTTGCTAAACTCAAGCTCCTGTCTCTTTGGCCCAATGTGTTGGCTACTTTTTATTAGGAAAATATTCCCCCAAATAGGAATTGACAAATGGACTCGGGAATAAAATCCTGGGAATATGAAACAATTCATTGTGAGAATTGTAGCCCCTGGAGTCCTCTATGCATAGTTTATTTCCAAAGCCTTTTAAACAGTTATTTTATGTTATTGCCTAAGTTTTATAGTTGTTCTCAACAGGGGATTAGTCTGATTCAAGCTATTACATCTTGGCTATTACCAGAAGTCCGAAATATTGCCATGCTCTTTTGTTTTTATGTATCCACTGACCCTTTTAAGCACCTCACTGGATTTTAGTAATTGCCAAGAGGAGTATGACATTTTCATGTGGGGGATTTATTTTTATTGACAAGATGTTAGAAATCCTTGTCCATCACTGTCACCTATATCTCTGAGCTCTATCCTGAAAGAACTAATTGGAGTAAAATGGGTCATAAGGAAAAGAAGATCACAAATATATCTCTGGATTTTCTTTGGAAAGTTTTTAATCATTCAAGAAGATACATTCTGTGCTGTTACATGATCACACTTTTCCTTCAATTGACAAATAACTATAATTCAGAAGGAGATTTTAATTTTAAATAAAGATATTGTTACTCTCAAAAACTAGAAAGAATGAACAGAAATGTGTAATACAGCAAGAGGATTTAGAAGTGCATGTTGTACTTGGTCAGAAACCACTGAAAATTTGTTACAGGCGTAAATTCTTATGACCGACCCAATACTTTCCAGATTAGAAATTCCAGGTGTAGAGCCCAGAGTCTCTGTTTTACAAGCCCTCCTCCTGTTGATGCTGATGCTGGCAAAAGACTGAGAATCTTGTTGCTTATGTTGTTGTTCCAGGGACAAAACTTTGAAAAACACTATCCCAGAGAAACAATACCTGGCATACAGTAAGTGATTAATACATGCTTATTGAATAGATGAAAAAATGGATGGGATTAATGAAAGAAATTTCTTCATGCTGCTGTTTAGAAGTGCTTGTTATTTGGTAGTAGTCTTTCTATATAGCAGTTTTTCAAAGATGATGGGAAGATGGGTCATATTTATTGAATCTTATGTGGCAAGGTCACAGTTAAAAATGTATCCACTGACCCTTATAAGTTCCTAAATGTTTAACAACTCCAAAATGGTACTAGAGGATATACCTGCATCCTATTGTCCAATAAGATGGTTCTTAATGTGTGTTCCCCAAAGGAGCAGCAGCAGCAGTGCCTGCCTACCTGTTAGAAATTCACAAGATAGCCAAGTGTAGTGGCACATGCCTGAAATCCCAGTGGCTCAGGAGGGTGAGGCAGGAGAATTGTGAGTTCAAAGTCAGCCTCAGCAACTTAGCAAAGCCCTAAGCAACTTATTAGGACTCTTTGTCAAAATAAAAAATATACAATAAAAAATGGCTTGGATGTGGCTCACTGGTTAAGCACCCTTGGGTTCAATCCCTAGTATCAAAAAAAATAAAAAGAAAGAAAAAGAAAGAAAAGAAAAGAAAACAAAGAAATGAACACAATATACTCTCCTAAACCCACTGAATCTGAAAGTTTAGTCTTTTCATGGATTCTGATGCACACAAAAGTATGATAACCTCTGTTCTAAAATACGTAATTTAACAAACAATCAATGAATCATAAGAAAATTAGTTAAAGGGTTAAAGGTGATATACTACTATCCACCAAGGTTCAAGAGATAGGAAGTTTGAGACTTTTCCGAAGTCATATAAGCAAAATTCAAAGGAAACTCTTTAAGCTAGTTCTACAAATCTTAGAACAGCAATTTTTAAGCAAGACTTCCTATGACAACACAGGTACCTTACTATATGAATTTTGTGATTAAAGTTCATAGTCTAACTCCTACCAATGAGATAAGGATCATTCTGGATGGGTGGCTTTGTGGTTATCTTGCAATAAACCTGCATTATAAAAACTGACTAGTAAAAAAGACTGTTATAGGTCTTTCTATTAGATCAGAGATGAATCATGGGCAAATAATATCCAACTTGGAGTAATTTTGGGTCTAGTCTAGTTGTATCATGAAGATATTTCAAGAACAAGAATTTCAAGTCCTAGCAACAAAAATTAAGGTCCAATACTGGGTATGTAGGGATTACTGAAGTCAGGGCAAGCCACTACCCACAACAGGATACCCTGGGTATAAGATCATTAAACAGAGGAGCCCAGGAAAGAAATGTTGGAGTGTCTGACAAAATCCAAAGAAAACAGAACAGTTTCTAATAGTTGACAAGCTCAGATAATGGAAAACTGTCTTTTGGAACTACTCTTCAAATAAAAGATTACAGGGCCAAAGATGTATCTTGGTGTTAGAATCCTTGCCTAGCATGTACTAAGGTCCTGGTTTTCATCCCCAGCACTGCAAAAATAAATACAATTACACTTTCTTTTCCACTCTGCCCTCACTTTTGTTTAACTATGAAGTCAAAGTACCTGGCAAGGTAGGATGGGAGAAGTGAATGCTTATAGTAATGAAATAGAAGTCTACACCCCTCTTTTCCACCACAGGCTTTCAAGAAAAGTGGCTTCCATAGGCTGGGGAGATGTGAGCATTTTAACCCTAAATCACAGCCAATGTTTGCACTAGTGTCTTGAACTGGACATTCTCACTTTGGAATGGGGACTCCTTTGTTACTTGATGATTCTAAGCTATTTTAATACCAAAGTAAATGAGGAAAGATATCATGGATCTGAAGTTTTTCCTCTAGGGGAAGAAAAACATTATCAGAATTGAACACATTTGAAAAAGATGGTGAAAGACAAAAATAAACTTGTGTTTTGATTATGTCAGGAGTCGTGCTTGTTCAACATAATGGCTACACATATACTGAGCCTCCAACAATTTTGTTCCAGTCCAAACATTCTAAAATCCAGAGCTGAGCCAGATCA
>CM053404.1:19227965-19250641 GCA_028644305.1 Xerus rutilus | reverse complement strand
CTCCAGATCTTGACATTGTCTGAATAGAAACATCTTGTCCCAAATAATACCCTCTTTCCTAGGAGACATGTGGGGATATAAAGGTCCAGTGCATCCTCATCTCAATTTAGAACAATTCTGTAAGTTCATTCCAGTCTGAGTTCCCCATAAAATCAGCTGAGTCCTTGGTTGTGACTGCATCTGAACCTAGTTTTTCACTGACATTTCTGCTTCCTTCAGTTTTTCCATAGGTGTTACTTCTTAGTTCCTTTCTTCAAAAATATACTGCAGAGTCTACTTCCTGGGTACCCTTCTGAGTTGAGCTATTGTTTTGACAGCTCTCCTCTCCATACTACACAATCACCATATCCAAATTCACTCTACTACTCTCCTTGTACTTGCGTGCAGATTGAATTCCTGAAATTCCTGATTTCATCATTGCCTCCTCACTATGTGCAGGCTAGTTTTTTAATCTGTGGTGCTGGTCCTGCTTTCTCAGTTCAGTGTACTTGCCCTCTGCAATTAATTTCAAGGTGAAGTCTCCCCATGTCCAAGTAAAAACATGATATGTATTATTTGCCTATTCCAATAATGTCAGCCCCCTTGTACCTGATGAGTTTGACGGATTCTAAATTGAGAAGCATCTGAGTGAAGAAGACTTGAGCCTGGTAAATGTATTTTCACTGCTGAGACATCATCTCCAAAGACGGAGGATACACAGACAGCATACTGACTGAGCGAGATGAACATGAAGAGGCATTTTGGAATTGTGTTTCAAGCATTGGTATACAAATGAGCCCAGTTCAGCCTGTGTGGGACAAATCCAGGAAAAAGAGGCAAAGTATAGACTCAAGTCCTCACTGAGAAAACTCCATGTGAAATTTTGAAAATATCTAAAAAAAATGAGTATTAATGCTCTGCAGCATAGTCTATTACTGTCACTGAGGACAGGACTACCAGTCATTGTGGCTGACATCTTTTCTCTTATACTATTTAGCAAAATTAAACTGTCAGTCTTCATTTCTCCTGATGGCTTCAGTACAGAATCTTCTTCTAACTAAGAGATTTTTTTTCTCTTTCATTAATTTTAAAGAAGGGCTTGCTGGATTCAAAACCCTATTTTCAGATTGACATCTTGAGATGAAACCCAGGATACTGGAGGCAAAGACATAAGGACAAATGAAGCCTGGCAGCTTTAAAGGAAGAAGAAAGCATTTTTTCCTTTTTACTGATTTGAAATTCTCTAAGCAGAAAGCTCGGGAGAGTTCCAAGGCCCAGAGATGGCCTTGCTGTCGTTGAAGTGGTATGTGGATACTTAGTGGGGACAGACTTGTGAACTGTGCCCCTGATAGTTTCACACTAGGGATGAAGAGAAATCTTCCTCCCAAAGAAGCAAAGGATGATGGCAAGATGAGTACTCACTCAGGTGGTTGCCCCCAAGCTTCTCTACCAGGGTTGGATCCACCCACCCTTCTTGTTTTTGTTGCCTGAGCTGCATCAGCATGTACTTCACAAATTCACCATCATGACACAGCCCTCTAATCATTTGGACTTTCCAAATATAACAAGGAAGGGTAGAAATCTCTCAAACTGCCTGCACTTATCCTCTCATCCCATATTACCCATCTAGTTCCATTGAATCAGCTAATGGGTGATTTAATCCAAATTTGCTATCAAGGACTTTCTATTCCCTTTCTTGTTCTTCTCTTACCCCCAATTTTACCATTTACACAGACTCGCAGGGTACTCATCCTGTCTTCCACAAAGTTAGCCATGACCCACAATCTGTTCGTTTACTAATATTGTGACTCTTAATTACATTCCTTCAATTCTCTAATAGCCAAACTTGTATTCCCTAAGTATGTTCAGAAAGTGCTATAGCTATCAGTCAGTTACACCTCCACAGAAACTAGTTTATTTAGTTATGAGTTAGAGAAAAAGTAGTACAAAGAGATTAAACTAGAGGAAGGAATGAACTTTCGTCACTTATGGAATATTAACTTTTTAAAAGAGAGTACCTACTAACCCAAGACCGAACTCACCAAGTGTATACTTGTGTCTGATTTGTAGTTGCACATCCCTTGGAATTTACCACAGGGCCTTGAGTAAGTGGGGAGTTCAAAACATGTAGGATTAGCTTCAATCAAATGAAATAAAAGTTATTGAATGGCTCTCTATGGAACATATTTCATGTAGCTGCTTAGCTTTGTAGTTTAAATCATGGGCTTTTGGTTCAAAAAGACTCAGTCTCTTGTTTGAGCCATTACATAGTTCCAGGAATGTGTGTTTTGGTAAGTTGTATAACATTGTTGAACTGCAATTTCCTCATTAAATGGATGTAATAAAAATAAAATAAAATATAAAAAATATATAAAATATAATAAAAATAAAAAATAATAAAAATAAAATTTAAAAAACCTATCTTACAGACAATGTAGAATCTCTTATATATATCTTACACAATGCCCTTGTTAACTCTATGCATTAAAAATAACAAGAAGAATAGCACTAAAACAGATAATCATTTTCTATCTCCCTATGATACTGGACTTAGGGTTACTTTAGTGTGTTAGTCTTCAAATATTTATTTGATTCCTTTAAACTGCAAGCAAACTAGAATTTCTGATACTTAAACTCCTCTTATTATTGTATTTCTATCAATAATACAAGGGTTGGAGATCACTCTGCCTAAGAGTTATTAGAATAGAGCAGGAGTTGGAAAACTTATTCTGTAGAGGACTATACAGTAAATTTTTTTTTGCTATTGATGACAGTAGATAGCTTATGTCATAACTAAGAACTCGGTCATTGAGTCATAATTGAATGGCCATGACTCTATACCAATAAATGTTTATTTAAATAACAGGAAGGGAATCAAAGGAGTTGAAACCTGAGGAAAGCACCAAGTTAGTGAAAGTCGCCACTGAATTCATTTGTATGCCTTTCAAAGATTTATCTTCTACCTAGCATCCATGATATGCCAACCTATCTTTATTATAAACCATACACATACGATTAATGGAAAAATAGCATATGTACCCACATACACAGAGGTGGCTGGCAAAATTTGTTCCTTGGACTATTTTGCATAGACAGTATGGTCACCATGAAATAGGTGAATTAACATAGGCTCACTATTTCCATTAACAATTAACAGACATAGCTCTAGAGAAGCCTGTACGTACCCCAGACAGTGGTGACCTAGTTATATCAAGAAATACACATTTGGTACAGAGGCTAATAAGGCATGAATTACCAAAGCATCCTAGGACATGTAGCTAAGGCAAATGGATTCAATAACTAACTTGGGCTTGTCAATCTAGTTTCAGATTGTTTCTTTGTTGAGAACATGGTTGGTTAGAAAATCAGGTACTGTGGCAGTTTTCCAGTTTCAGTCCATTGGATCTTAAATGGAAATGAGAGAAGGGACTTGTTCTTTTCTCTATACATACAAATGAGTCAGGGAGAGAAATGTGAAGTCTTCATTTTCTGATTTGAGCTTTGGTGCAGCCAGAGTGTCTTCCCTCCTTGATGGATGTGTCCACGGCTGGCTTCCTTATGATACTCATAAGTGAGTGAGCCAACAGGAGGGGCTCACTCCATTCACAATGGAAGACTGGAAAACCTGGGCTCTAATTAATGGCGGTACTGACTTGTGATGGGAGATTTCTGGCTGTGCCACCAAACTCCCTCCTTTTTCCCTCCAGTCTTTCAACCTAAGTAAGAGCAATGTAGGCTCAAAAACATGTCGGGTAACCCTACTTCCAGTCACATTTTACCTTAAAAAAGTCTATGGCAGAAACCATCACCAACCAAAAATACTAAAAAATGGCTAAAGCAACCAGAATGGAACCATAAACCACAAAATTCTCTAATCTCTGATTAGAATCATGAAAAGTAACAAAGAACCAAGCTGTTAAACAAATTGCATCTTAAGGGTTATTTATACATAAATTTACATTAGTTCACTGAATCTGATGATGCTAATAGATTAAATATAATTATCAATTGCCTTTATTATACTAGCCCTAGCTTGTATATAACCAGACAACAGGATGTGGATTGGTTCTATTTTTAAATTTTGAGGTTGTGGTTGGGAACACAAATTGCCAGGCAAAGCCAAATTGCAGATGCTAGTCTATCACAGTTTTCAGAAAAATCATATAGGACATTAAACGTGAATGAACATTACAAGAGCTAAAATCCAGTTTGAATTGATGCACTTTCATTTCAATTGTATTTGATTATTCTTGTTATGTCATTACTGCATTCATAACTGTTGGACTTTTTAGTGTAGGCTGATTTCTCCCTAAAACTTACATGGCTTAAAAATCAAGAATTCCAACAATGGTTTGCTCTGAGCACTCATTTTAGAGGCAATTCATCAGAGAATATTTCATTCAGGAAACTCAAAGCAGTTAACTTTGAATGTTGCCAGAACTTTGCACATAGTCTCACCTCTGATAAAAATGCCTTCCTTGCCTCCAAGGTCTTCCTGGTGTATTGTTCCTCTTCCTTTAAGCTTCACCTTTAACATACATCCTCTTAGATTCTCCTATGTAAGGTCCTTTGTAAAAAAACATACAAATGATAATAATTTACAAGATTTATTATTTTCATGCATGTAAAATTGTTTGGTTTTACTAGGGTTCTTTTTTATTTTTTGGTACTAGAGATTGAACTCAGGGGTATTCAACCACTGAGCCACATCCCCAGCCCTATTTTGTGTTTTATGTAGAGACAGGGTTATTAGAGTTCTTATAATATGAAACATTTTAATTTTATGTTTATGGACCTACCTTCCGTGAAAGACTATAAAATTTTTAGGGGAGGAAATGTTCTTGCTCAACTTTGTATTTGCAGTATTCAGAACAGTGATGACACAGAACAGAAACAATAAATATTAATTAAGTTTCTGCCTCTGAAGGATGAGGATAATGGTATCTATGCTTTCTACATATTAGAAAGCACTAGTGTTGTCTAGATCAAGTGAAATACTGTCTTTGAAAATTCTGTGTCAATTAAAGCGTACTGTACACGTATTGAAAGTTATGATGATCTCCCAGAGAAATGTAATCTATATGGGAATTCACAAAGGTGCCCACCAACACAATTGCGATTAGGTGTAGTAAGAACCCAGGCTCTTTCTAAGCTGCTCAACTAGAATAGAAAAATCTAACTTAGCCTATATTAAAAGGAGGAGGAAGTGTGCATGTATGGTATTTACAAGGAAGATACAGACTACATAAAGATAATGACACATTTTGAATACAATTCCCATTAAGTATTTATTTACAGATATTTTCCTGAATGTATGCTTTGCTGAACTGGCTTGCCTCTGCAATGAAGGGTTTTTCTTCTTCTGAAGGAGTCAGTCAAAAAGAGAAAGGTTATGTGGCTCTTGTTCCTTCTCTATGATGCATAAGAAAGTACATCAGCAGAAACATATACTCACAATAAATGAAATATATATATATATATATATATATATATATATATATATATATATCAGGCTATTAAAATCAACTATCGCTAATGCTATAACTTGAGTGAATCACACATTTAGAATATTAAACAAATAAACCAGAGACTTCAAAGGAAATATGCTAGGTGATTCCATATAAGTGAAGTTAAAGTATAGGCCAAAGTAATATGCACTGATGAAAGTCAGAAGAATGGTTGACTGTGGGTGCATTTTTGAGTGAGAAAGAGAATGAGAGAGACCTAAGAGTACTGGAAACATTCTATATAGATTTTAAAAATCATTGAGCTGCCCAATTAAGATGTTTGTAATCATTTAATAAAAAGTGTTGAAAAACACGGGGAAGTAAAACTATTATGAAATATTTGTGGAGACAGCATGTGAGAAGCAGACACACAGATTCACTCTTCTCTCCTCCTAGATTAGACAAGATGCCCTAAAGAGAAGAAATGATGGCTAGATTACTTAATTCTGTATCTCTTTCAATATAGAAATTCCTTCATTAAACAGCATGTTTGGATGCTTTCAGTTTGTGCTATTATGAATAAATCTGCTGGAAACATTATTTACATGTCTTTTCATAGTCATTTGTACATGCATTTCTTGTACTTAGCAGCCAAACTCATGTGGAACCTAATAGATTACTAAATAAGATTAATAAATGAAGAAGTGAGTGAATAAATGCTCTTAAAATAATCCATGCAGAGAGGAAAAGACGACTTTTTAAAAATAATTTTAACTGGACACATAGTAATGTACATATTTATGTAGTACAATGTGATAATTCAATTCATGTATACAGTGTATGTATAATGATCAGATTAGGGTAGCTAGCATTCTATCTCCTCATTTCTTTATGTTTGGAAATTTAATCTCCTCTCTTCTGGTTTTTCATAAAATATACAACAGGCTATTGTAAACTAATGTCACTGACTGTGCTGAAGAACACCAGAACTAATTCCTCCTATTGAACTGTAGTTGATACCCATTATCTTGGCTCTTTTCAGAGGGAGAGTGTCGCAAGAAGGTGGAGATTGAATAGAAGACATTAGAACTGGCTTGTAAAGGAGTACTCAACACCATTTACTCAGAGGCTGCTTTCAACCCAGAAAGAACATCTGGAGAATCATTTTTTTTAATTTGTTCTAATTAGTTATACATGACAGCAGAATGCATTTTGATATATTGTACACAAATGGAGCACACATTTTCATTTCTCTGGTTGTATATGATATAGTCATACCATTTGTGCAAACATACATGTACCTAGGGTAATAATGTCCATCTCATTCCACCATCTTGCCTATCTCCATCCCCCTTTCCCGCCCCTCTCCTTTTGCCCAATCCAAATTTCCTGCATTCTTTTCACACCCCCCACCATTATGGATCAGCATCCACTTATCAGAGAAAACATCTGGCCTTTTGTATTTTGGGATTGGCTTACTTCTCCTAGCATGATATTCTCCAACTCTATCCATTTACCTGAAAATGTCATAATTTTATTCTCTTTTAATGCTGAGTAATATTCCATTGTGTATATATACCACAGTCTCTTCATCCATTCATCTATTGAAGGTTGGTTTCATAGTTTAGCTATTATGAATTGAACTGCTATAAACATTGAAGTGGCTGTGTCATTATAGTATGCTGATTTTAAGTACTTTGGGTATAGACTGAGGAGTGGAATATCTGGGTGAAATGGTGGTTCCATTCCAAGTTTTCTAAGGAATCTCCATACTGCTTTCCAGAGTGGTTACACCAATTTGCAGTCCCATCAGCAATGTATGAGTGTGCCCCTTTCCCCTCATCCTCACCAACACTTATTGTTGCTTGTATTCTTGATAACTGCCATTCTGATTGGAGTGAGATGAAATCTTAGAGTAGTTTTGATTTGCATTTCTCTAATTACTAGAGATGTTGAACATTTTTTCATATATTTGTTGATCAATGTATATCTTCTTCTAAGAAGTGTCTGTTCATTTTCTTAGTTCACTTATTGATTGAGTTATTCATGAAATTCATTTGGAAAAATAAGAGACCCAGACTAGCCGAAGCAATACTTGGCAAGAAGAGAGAGGCAGGAGGCATCCCAATACCAGACCTTACACAATACTACAGAGGTATAGTAACAAAAACAGCATGGTATTGGCACCAAAATAGTCATGTAGACCACCAGTACAGAATAGAAGACACAGAGACAAATCCACAGAAATACAATTATCTCATACTAGACAAAGGCACCAAAAACATACATTGGAGAAAAGCATCTTCAACAAATGGTGCTGGGAAAACAGGAAATCCATATGGAACAAAATAAAACTAAACCCCTATCTCTCACCATGCACAAAACTCAACTCAAAGTGGATCAAGGATCTAGGAATTAGACCAGAGACATTATGCCTAATAGAAGAAAAAGTAGGTCCAAATCTTCATCCTGTCAGATTAAGTTCTGACTTCTTTAGCAAGACTCCTAAAGTGCAAGAAATAAAATCAAGAATCAATAAATGGGATGGATTCAAACTTAAGAACTTCTTCTCAGCAATGGAGAATCATTCTTTATCCCATGATCCAGATGTGAGCAAGTAGGATCAAGCAGTCTGCTATATGGATCTGCACAGTAACTGATGCTACAATCCCTTTACCCTGGAGTGAATCGGTGTGTGTGTTTGGCAGAGAGGGTCCTGGAGGAAGAGAAAGAAGATCCAAGTCTAGTAAATTCCTTGCAATCTTGATTTTCATTTTTCAAAGTGATGAAAATTACTCATTAGCATTTATAACACATATACATATTTTTATCATGTCCAACATCCCTTGGCATCATCCTTTGCTGTTACTGAACTCAGAGTCCAATGATATTCAAAGGAGACAAATTGCTCAAGTTGAAGCAGACCAATACCCCTTTCTCACCAAAACAACACCAAAAAAACAGATGAGAAATTGGTTCTAATTCATGATATTCTATCCTGAAAATTCTTCTGCAATTAGTAATGTATGAGATATTCAACTTAAGTAGTCTGTACCATAATATCTTTGAGTTCTATAAGCTTCTTTATTGATTAGATTCATGCCTTTGCAGATATCCTACATCTCAAAATCTGTGATCAATTCAGTAGCCATCATCCAACGAAGTTTCTCCAGTTTCTAAAAAATAATGCCATGAGCATTCGTTAGTGTTTATGACAGTCCAATTGCTTAATGACAATAAGCTGTTGAAAAACTTCATTTAGAATTTTTATTCATTATTTTCATGTTTTTTCCCTCAGTAATTAGATTTATAATTGCAAGACCTGCTTCAGCAGTGGTGAACAACTGTGTTTTCCATTTAAGAAGAATGTTGTGCTTCTGAGGATTAATAGATGATGACAAGTGCCAGGATTTTGTACAAAATAATACATTGTAGTTCTAAAGTTGCTGGAGATGCTTTGCCAACTTTCTTCCTCCTGCTGTCTCACACTCAGCAAAAGCCTACTAGAGGCAAAAGAAAAATTCTCCCAAGGTTACAGACCTTGGGAGAACATTTCCTAATGAGAATAAAGAAATTATAGAACCCTTAGCTTAGGAGGCTATCTCCACCCCAGCAGACAGGAAGGGAGAACCCCCATTTCAAGGAAGTGAGTCTGCTTATACTAATTAGTAATAAGGACACAGCTCTCAGTGTGAAGGACCATCTCAAGGGCACATCTCTCAGACATCACAGGTGACAAGTGCATGCCACAGGAAGTAATCTTTCAGCTTCAGAATGACATATTATCAGTATGTTGTCTTTTGAGAGAAACAATGCCACATGAGAAATGGGAATTCATTGGAAGGGAAAAAATGTATTCTTGATTTTGCAGGAGACTCTATATTTATAATTGACAATACATGCCAAAATTATACATATTGAAACAGATCCCTAAAGCCAGTTTGGTTCTCATTAAGCAGTGATCCATATTCATAGATCAATAGATCATTGCTGACCCAGTACTTCCAATTACATGGGTAAAATCTCCATTTTTAAATTAGTATGATATACTGTTTGCTTGAGCTGAAGGTAAGTAAATAAAAATATGATATAAGTATCAATTACCCCTGCCTAAAACGTTAGAACACCATATCTAAAAATGAATGGAGGGAGCCTGGTGACAACTTCTTGGCTATATTGCTTTTGCAGAGATAAATACTTTAATTTCATTTATGGATATCCACCAGAATTATTTTTTTTAAATTTTTATGTATATATTTTTTTGTTGTAGATGGACATGATATCTTTATTTTATTTATTTTTATGTGGTGCTGAGGATCGAACCCAGTGCCTCACGCATTCGAGGTAAGCACTCTACCACTGAGCCACAACCCCAGCCCCCAGAATTATTTTTAATAAACAAATTTGAAGGTTATTTTCAAGATGGAAGTTTTTTCTAACTAAAATCAGGATCTTATATAAACACACATGTATTATACATAATATATACATAAAATACAAGTGTATGTGTACATATTTATGTGTGTGTATCTATATCTATACTTAAGTGTTACCAGTGAGCAAATAACATAAAGAAGGAAGTAATATTCAGCATTATCTGATAAAGTTGGTGATGGTGACTGAAAAGGAGAGTGGGAAGAAGAGAGGAGAGGAGAGTGGGGAGGGAGGGGATGAGCATATGAAACAACAAATCACTTATTTTTGAATCAGTAAATGTAGTGTCTCCATCACCTGCAAGTAGATGCACTCAAAAAGTGTAGATGCAATACATGTATATATGATACATGAGATAAAATGTGTATGATATAATACTATACTATTATATACTTTCCATAATAACATGTATGATATACTGATATTTAGCATATACAGTTATTTACAGTTAATATATATACACATATGTATATATGTATATAAAAATGCAGGAGAATTATCTGGATGATCTTGTGATCCCCCATTTATTGCTTAGAATTCACAAGAATAGTTGTAGAATGTGTTGGAAATAAGTATTCCTAGATAAGGAGGAACTGATTAAATAAGCCTGGGCTTTGTAACGGTTCCCTCTACAAACAGGATGTCTTGGATGATGTGCCTGTGGGTCATGCAATCTTCCACATTGCCGGATTTCTTGTATGTTCTGATCATGTTCTATTCTTTTTTCCTCTTTATTAGATTCTGTGTGCTCAAATTCATGGATCCTGTCTTCCAGGCCTAAGGTTCTGTCTTCAAGAACAGAAGTTTTCTTTTCAATGCAATTTAATCTGTTGGTTATGTTTGTAAGTGAATTATTAATTTGATTCATTGTGTTTTTTCATTTCTGGGCATTTTGATTGGTTTCTTTCTGATATCTGTTTCTTCAATGAAGTGTTCTTTCATCTGTATTTGCTCTCTTCATTCCTTAGATCTTCTTTGAGTTCAATGAAATTTTAATAATCAGTTTTTTATAATCTTTCTCTAGAATTTCACCCACTTCTGACTCTGTGGGATCTTTTGTTGGAAAGTTGTGAGTTTTGGGGGAGATTAGTTTGCCCATTTCCTCATGTTTTCAGAGGTCCTGGACTCGTGCATCAATTAAAGTGTATTTCCCTTCTTGTTTTATTCCCCTTCTTACTTACGTCCTTACATATGTAGACTTGTTTTTTAATTCTAGAATTTCTCTCTGCTTTTGATATATGTGTACATGTCAAGGGGTGGAGGGACATGAGGCTCCCCTCTGGTTGTTCCTCATTGAAGCCTGGCTTTTGTTTTGGGGATTTTGTCTTCTTGCTTCTATGAGTTGAAGCTGTTTAGGCTTAGGTAGGGTTATATCTTGTGTGGGATGAAATTCACTGTTGTTTTGCTAGGTTGTAAGAAATTCTCAGCAGCAGGGTATCCAGTGTAATCTTGGATTGTCCCACTCAAGCCCCTCATATAGGGAGAAGAGAGCTAGGAGTAGCATTAATGCCAGTAATGATGTATAAAGATAAATGTTTGGAGGCTATTTTGACATTTGTAACATAAATTGCCACCTATATGGGAATAGTGGGGTCAAATATTAACATCATTACAGTGATACAAAAGTGAACTTGATCTGGCATTTGACATCAAGTGTTTACTATGTCATCCACTGTATTAAAAATCACCTCAACATGAATGGGGTATGTACTGCATTAACTATGTAATTCTATTATTCAGTGGGATTACAGTTTTGTAAATTCAGAGAAAATAGGTGCAAAAGATGGAATAAAGTTTGAAATTTTTTAGAAAAGCGATCAGAGTAGAGGCAGGGGTTAGGTAGCAGATGTCAACTATAAAGAAGGAATAAAAGAGTAACTGAAAGTGATAAAATAGAGAGAGGAAGTGGAAATGGAAATGTGGCTGTCAATGGGGGAAGAGATTGAAGAAGGAGAGATAAAGAGGCCAGAACCAAAGTAAAAGCAAACTAGCAACTGTAAGATCTAGTCAACTCGAACCTATGCATACTTAAACCCCATCTAAGATAAATAAAGGCTAAATAATAAACAAGTGCAGACAGAAGCAATTAAGTTAAGGTGAAACTATAAGAACATACATAATTTTTAAAACTTATCCACATAGTGAACACATACACACAACCATACACCTACATATATGTACATAAAATCATGCATAATAGAAAAAACAAAAAGCAATACAAGGAAATGGTGCTTGGAAAAAATTTAAATAGTTAAAATTTTTAAAAAAAGAAGAAAAAAATAGAATAAAATAGGAGTATGGATAAAATAAGAAAAACAAGTGAGAAAAATGAAGAAAGAAAAAAGCAATTAAAAAGAGAAAAAATCTTGATGAGAAATAAGAAGCTTTTTTCTGTTGTGGTCAAAACTGTTGGCAGGGATAGAATTTCAATATTCATAGTTGTTTTTGGCTCTGCCTTTGGGTTGAAGGTTGCTACCTACCTTTGTGGTTGGGAGGCACAGCTGGCTGTAAGATCTCAGCAACCAATCTCCTGGTATAAGATGGAGTATCACAATTTGAGTGCCGACAAATTGTTTTTCTGTGATGGGAATACAGTGTTCTAAATTAATAGATTATATTAATTGGGGCTTAGTCTTAACTGAACTTTGGAACTCTAGGGCTGGGAATTTAAGAATTGGTCTACACTCCCTATTACTGGGGGGATGTCAGTGACCTCAGGATGTCTATATTTCTAGGGTCTCTGGTAAAATCCACTTTTAGGGCATAGGGAAAAAACCTCCAGTATACATATGAAATACTGGTATCTGCCTTGGAGTACAAATGCTAGGGTATTACCCTATCTCCCTTGTGAATCAGATTCTAAATGGTTCAGGTACAGTTTTGTTTGTGCCTATTTCAGTCTCTCTGGCTCAGGTGTCTTCTAGGAGTTTTGTTTGTTTGTTTGTTTGTTTTAAAAATTCTAATTAGGTATACATGACAGCAGAATGCATTTTGATTCATTGTACACAAATGGAGCACATATATTCATTTCTCTGGTTGTATAAGATGTAGAGTCGCACCATATGTGCAGTCCTACATGTACCTAGGGCAATAATGTCCATCTCATTCCATCATCTTTCCACCCTCTCCTCTCCTCCTTCCCCTTTGACCAAGGTTCCTCCATTCTTCCCATGCCCCTCCCCCATTATGGATCAGCATCCACTAATCAGAGAGAACATTCAGCCTTTGGTTTTTGGGGATTGGCTTACTTCATTTAGCATGATATTCTCCAACTCCACTCATTTACCTGAAAATGTCATAATTTTATTCTCTTTTAATGCTGAGTAATATTCTATCATGTATGTATACCACAGTCTCTTCATCCAGTTATCTATTGAAGGGCATCTAGGTTGGCTCCACAGTTTAGCTATTGTGAATTGAGCTGCTATAAACATCGACCCTGTCTCTACATAAAACACAAAATAGGGCTGGGGATGTGGCTCAGTGGTTGAGTGCCCCTGAGTTCAATCCCTGGTGCCAAAAAAACAAAACAAAACAAAACATCAAAGTGCCTATGTCATTGTAGTATGTTGATTTTAAGTCCTTTGGATATAGGCCGAGGAGTGGAATAGCTGGGTGAAATGGTGGTTCCATTCCAAGTTTTCTAAGGAATCTCCATACTGCTTTCCAGAGTGGTTACACCAATTTGCAGTCCCATCAGCAATGTTTGAGTGTGCCTTTTTCACCACATCCTCATCAATACTTATTGTTGCTTGTATTCTTGATAACTGCCATTCTGACTGGAGTGAGATGAAATCTTGGAGTAGTTTTGATTTGCATTTCTCTAATTACTAGAGATGTTGAAATTTTTTCATATATTTGTTGATCAACTGTATATCTTCTTCTGAGAAGTGTCTGTTCTGCTCCTTAGCCCGTTGATTGTTGGGTTCTTTGTTTGGTGTTAAGTTTTTTGAGTTCTTTATATGTCCTGGAAATTAGTGCCCTATCTGATGTGCATGTAGCAAAAATTTGCTCCCAAAATGTAGGCTATATCTTCACTTCATTGATTGTTTCCTTTGCCGAGCAGAAGATTTTTAGTTTGAATCCATCTCATTTATTGATTCTTAATTTTATTTCTTGCATTTTAGGAATCTTGTAGCATTCCCTATAAAAACGAGAACAAGACAGAGATGCCCTCTTTCACCAATTCTATTCAACATAGTCCTTGAAATTCTAGCCAGAGCAATTAGATAAATGAAAGAAATTAAAGGGATATGAATAGGAAAAGAAGAACTCAAACTATCATTATTTGCTGACGACATGATTCTATACTTAAAGGATCCAAAAAATTCCATCAGAAAATTTCTAGAGTTAATAAATAAATTCAGCAAAGTAGCAGGATATAAAATTAATACCCATAAATCAAATGCATTTTTATACTCGTGATGAATCCTGTGAAAGAGAAGTTAGGAAAACTATTCCATTCACAATAGCCTCAAAAAAATAAATTAAAATAAAATACTTGGGAATCAATCTAACAAAAGATGTGAAAGACTTCTACAATGAAAGCTATAGAACACTAAAGAAAGAAATTGAAGAAGACCTTAGTAGATGCAAAGATCTCCCATTCTCTTGGCTAGGCAGAATCAATATCATCAAAATGGCCATACTACTCAAAGCGCTATACAAATTCAATGCGATTCCAATTAAAATCCCAAAGTCATTCCTTATAGAAATAGAAAAGGCAATCATGAAATTCATTTGGAAGAGTAAGAGACCCAGTATAGCCAAAACTATCCTTAGCAAAAGAAAGTGAAGCAGGAGGCATTACAATACCAGACCTTAAACTATACTACAAAGCTATAGTAACAAAAATGTCATGGTATTGGCACCAAAATAGACATGTAGACCGATGGTACAGAATAGAAGACACAGAGACAAACCCACATAAATACAGCTATCTCATACTAGACAAAGGCACCAAAAACATACATTGGAGAAAAGATAGCCTTTTCAACAAATGGTGCTGGGAAAACTGGAAATCCACATGCAGCAAAATGAAACTAAACTCCTCTCACCATGCACAAAACTCAACTAAGTGGATTAAGGACCTAGGAATTAGACCAGAGGCCCTGCATCTAATAGAGGAAAATATGGCCCCAAATCTTCATAGTTTGTTTAAGTTGACTGCAGGTGTTCCCAGTTTCCTATCACTGCTAACAGTTGCCCTGGGTGTGCTCACAGCTGTCCCCTGCTGGGCACACAGGTGGCAGAAGAGCCTGTGGATTTTTTCCTTTCTTTTTTCCTCATATAGTACATATAGGACTGAGGCCAAGGCAGTGGCTACAGTGGCAGAGGTAGTGGGGTCACCTTTTTCCCACTGAACACAAGAGCATGGGGACTTTTCCCCTGGCCTAGCTTGTGGACTGGGCAGTGGTGTGAGTGCAGCTGTGGATTTCCCTGTGGGGGGCTACTAGGAGTGAAGAGGCAGGTTTTCCTCTCTGGGTGGGCAGCAGGCAGATCCCAGCTACAACCCTGATGGCCTTTCCCAGGGCGCACTTGGAGCGCTGCTTCCTTTTTCCCTACCTAGGCATATTTTCTGCGCCTGAAGCGTTTTCCAATTCGGGAGGCACTAATTGGAAATTTGCATACACTAAGCTGCTTCCCCTATTGACTGTGTCCATTAAAATCTAACACACAGGTTTCCCTAAGCCAACTTTTCTTTCTGTTTTTATCTGCCAGCCGCTGCCTCCTTTGCCTGTCTGCACTGCCCTCCCCTTTGCTGGTGCCCGCGCTGACCACCTCTAACTTACTCTTTCTTACATTCAAGTTTCTGACCTTGTGCATCTCTATAATTTTGATTTTTTTTTTTTTAACAGTTCAGTATTAAGTTTCATTGCACTCCCTTTGGTTACTCACCTTGCAAGGAGTCTGTCCTCTTGCTTTCTGAGTCCATGGCAGAGGAGGCAGGCTGTGGGCTGTTGCCTTTTCTTTGATGGGCCATCTTTCTCTCGCTAGGCCTCTCTTTAGTCTGCAGTCTCTGTTCTGCTCAGCTGGCACCCAGAGCTGGTGGGTCTCTGAAGTACTGTTCCTTATGTTCAAAATGCCAACTTTTTTGTAGCTATATGAATTTTTTTTTAACAGCTCAGTATTGTGTTTTAGTGAGGTTCTTATTACCTCACTCAGGAGCAGTCTTCCCTGTTTATGAGTCTGGTGCTGAGGGACTGCTAGTCTGGGCTTCCTTTCTCTATTTCACCATCTTTTCCAGCCTAATTTTTATTCTTTCTTTCATGAAAATTTGTCTCTTTTGGAATTTATATGGATGAATCATAGAGTATCTACTCTCTAGTAACTATCAGTTTTTCCTTCAACATTATTTTTATGGAATTCAGCCACACTTGTGCATGAAGTTGTAGTTTAATTATATATAATATCCATTTTGTAAATTTACCGAAATGCTTTTTTCTATGATTTATTGGCATTTTAGTCGTTTGCTCAAATTTATTTTAAATTGTGTCTGAATGAACTTTTTATAATTATGATGTTGAAATGCATATTATGTGAGATACAAAAAACAGTATGTCAAGCCATAATTTGAGGGAAAGAACTAATATGTGTCAAAGAAAAATTGCACCAGACAGAATTAAACAGTCAAGGAAGACTTCAATTAGAAGAGGAAGTGGAATTCAATGCCACTGAAGCAAAAGGCACGTGACATCTTAAGCCCTTGAATGAGATTGTGGAAAAGTACTAGAAGACATTGAGGGGAAGCTGGTTTATGTGATGAGGCTATCATATAATGGCTAGTAACTTTCATTGGACTTAGGCTCCTCCTTTCCCATGGAGTTAGAGATATAGAGACCTTATCTTCCTATCTTTCTTACTGGTTACATTACAAAGATAAGGTTCTGAGCTCCTTAACAAATATCCTGACTACAAAGCTGGCAAGAGTCTAGGAGAAGATGTGCATCTCAAAAGGGTGGAGAAAGAACTTATAAGTGCAAGGTTTCTAAATAAAATGAACTCTTTAGGAAAAGAGAAGGTAAAGAAGACCTAAAGTCTGGAAGAAACCTGTGTAGCATTTAGTCAAGCTGAAGGGAACACTCAGGTCACTGTGGTCATAGGACATTGAAATATAGCCTGATAACACTACTGTTGGATTTTTTTCATTGTCTTTATTATATTCTCTGGTTATATTCTGTTCTTGAAATCTTCCTATCTGCAGATGTTAGCAAATAACTTAAATGTTTTTAAAGCACTGTATAGATCTAACAAAATTACTTGCCAACTAGATTCAACCTACAAGCTGTCAATTGACGACCTTTAAGTAACATGCATCTGCCACTTTGTGATATCTTTTTTATAACATGCTATTATGATGACATTTAAATCATGCATTTTATTATGTAATCTTTTATGTGCATAAATAAAACAATATTAATTCTTTTATTGAGCATTGCTTATCAGGCAATGTGTTGAGTACTCATATCCATAATATTTCAGAAGCTATACACAGTTATCAACAATTTTCACACCACCAAATAGAAGTCCTAAAATAGGTAAATAAGCATGCCCAAGATTGAAAAATTAGCAAGTGCAAGAGGTAGGATTAAGGGTGTGCTTAATGTTGAGCCACGCCGGATGCTACACCACTAATGCTAGTATAACAGCCCTTCTTCTCTGAGTTGGAATATGCAAAATGAATGCCCAATTCTCTTTGCCTTATAAGGTTAGAATATGATCTTATTGATGACAGACACTATCCTAATATATTTGTCCTAAATAACCTACAATTTTCATGCACAAAGAAGATTTTAGCAAATATTGATTCAATTTTCAATGTTTGGATGGGGATTCCTTTTTTCTTCCTCTACTATAGGAAAGAATACATAGATCTAAGCATATTATTGTCTCTCTGTAAATAAAATCAACTATATTTGTAAAGTAATATGTAGTGGTGGGTAATGCACTGGTTTTCCTATTAGTACCCTTGAATTTGATGTGATTTTTTTACTAACTAGCTGCTATAAATCCTAGTCTTTTCATTTATAAATTAAACACATTGGATTCAAAATTCCTAATTATAGTTCTTCTATGATTGATTTATATTGTCTGGATATGAAGCTTTTGGTCCAAGTTCTCATGGCATTTCTTCACTTCATATATTTTCAGAGGCAAAAATTCCAGTGTGAATCCTGGTTTGGCAGCCCCGTTCTGATAATTTAGCACTCAGCCTTGGAGTTTGGACTAGGGCATGCCCATTCCAAAATACAAGCTGAGCTCAGGTAAAGGGTGATTCTATAAATGAATTTGGGCAATTCTTTACCAGAAGATATTTGATGAGTAAGGATGTTAAAGATCTTGGGCTCCACTATTTTGAACCAAATTTGGACTCCTCTTTCTTCTTATTATGCTAGTTTTTTCTTTCTTATGTGATCATAAATTGAGAGAGAAGACTACCTTGGGATTGTATAGTTATATGGTCTGGTGTGTCAAATAGCCTGTGGGCTAAAAGTTAAAACCTCAGAATGTTTGGGGAGTTACACCTCTCCCTCTCCCTCTCCCTCTCTCAAGAAATTATGGCCTGCTCATTGGCCATTAGTGGAGGCAGTAAGGCCTTTCCCAGATCTGGATGCTTAAAACATTGTTCTGTCTTGCAGATTTACCTACCTGTGACTTTTGTCAATAGTATTCACATCCTTCCAATGTCCTCTTGAGATTTATTTATTTTTACAAATAACTATCGTGCTCTCCTGAAGAAAAATGCATTATAAGTTTCATGATAATGTAAATTAGGATTTTTGACTTCAAACTTCAGAGGCTGGACTCATTCTATAGCAATAAAGCATGTAAAAGCAATGTAAACTATCTATAAAATAAACAATCTGAACCTTAACACCATACCCAGATACATGATGGCATCTTCCAGGAAATACGGACTCTAGCCAAGGCTCATAATTAAGGGGCTCAGAAATTCTGAAATGCTTTTGGTTTTAAGGAACTACCTTGTTATCCTTTTAGTGCCATAGCAGATGTTGTCTATAAATTACTTCACACCTGAAAAGTTAAATGTATTTGTATCTGAAACCTCACCCAGGTTTAGACACCTAGGCATTTTCACTTGTGGCTTCTCTGATGTTCCTATGCAGAGATCTAGCCCCTTCAGCATGTCCTCTAGGAAGACTTTTAGAGATATAATAATGAATGATAGATAACATGAACTCACACCTATGGTATGGCAGACATTGCTCCAGTTCCTCATAGTAAATTATTTCACTACAGTTATATGGCTTGAGTTGCATCCTAATTCAATTCCAGAGGTAAAAAGCCTGACACAAAGAGAAGTTAAGTAATCGGTTTGGATTTTACATGCCTACCAAGTTGAAAAGTTAAGATTGAAACTGGGGACCTTTAATTGTACCAAGCCTTACATGTTAACCTATCCAGAAATCTAATATCCACATGTATAATCAGTGTCTGAGGTTTAGAACTTTATTGGAGGATTGGCTTGTCCATTGTGGAGTTCCTTGGATGAACTCCAGTAACTCAGTACACACTAGATACATGTTAAAAAATGGTTGGGTGAAAAACATGAGCAGGTGGGTGGTGAGAATAGTTTTGGTTATGGAAGGATATTTGAGCATCCTACTATTTTCACTCATACTCAAATCTGACAGCTCATAGATCAACTAAGTCTATTAATCACTAAGGAATTATAAGCACCCCCATTGTTCTGGCAGCTTGGGAGTACCAGATCATTTCCTTTTATTTGTACTCAGGATAAGAGAGTAATAAATAACTTTTCACACTGTATAACTGCTTATTTCTTTTCTACTTCATCTAAGGACCCTTATTTGACATCCTTGCTAAATTTGGGCCTAAGAGAAAGTACATCGTTTTAAATACTCATGTTAGACAACAAGAACCACCTAAAAAATCAACAACTGAGACATTCAACTTTAAAAATGGAAAGAAAAGAACAAATTAAACTTATAGTAACTAGCAAGAAATTCAGTATAATATGAAAATCTAAGAAACAGGAAAAAGTAATAAAGAAAATTCAATGACATTCATTATCTGGATCTTTGAAAAAATATAAAGTAACCTTATAGCTAGAATGATGAAGTGAAAAGAAAGAATTCACAGATTACCAATATCAGAATTAAAAGACAGTATTACTAAAGGTCCTATAATTATTAACAGGATAGCAGGTGGAATTGATCCACTTCTATAATAATAATGAGGAGAACTATGGACCTTCTCCCCAGTGAAAGAAACAAAATGTGTAAATATAATAATGAAACAACAATGATTAAAATTCTCTGGAAATTAGCCTATGTTCATACAACAAATAAATATTTACTCATGAAAATCTACTATATTGTAGTAAGAGAAGCAAATGTGTGACATTAGATTGATAATCTGTTCTGTCCCTCTGCCTTCCCTGGTTGGTCATGGCGCACCACTCTGGATGGAGGTATTAAAGAAGACAATACTGCCTTTTCCCTCACTTCTCAAAGGATATGGTGTTTCAATTGGTTAGTCAGGCCTGCAGAACTTAATACCATTCCTCAATTGTAAATGTCAGAACTAAGTGCCTGGAAAGTATGAGTGAGAGGTCAGGTAAACTTTCCTTCACTTAAGTCACAAGTATAAGATTGACACTCCACCTTAGGTGCAAGAGATTGAAAATGCTAGGACTTTTGTTGATTTTGCACCAGTTTGCTTGAAAATTGGAGGTTGACTTGGAAGGCAAGTCAAGAAGATCAAAAGCTACTAGTCTTGCACAGTGCCCTTTTCTTAAAGCAGGAGTATTACTTTGAAAGAAGCATATCACTGTCATTGCCAGGCCACAGCTTTAGCAATGTGACTCAGAAGTTTCTTTCCAAGGAGAGAAGCAGTGTGTAAGACTGAAGAAATCTAAAACTCTCTCAAAGTGACTGACTTCATTTGAAAAAATGTGGGGAAGCTGAAGCCTAATGTTACTCCTAAAGATAATGGAAATTTTGGTAACAAAAGGTAGACTGGAGGCAGAAATCATTCACAATCTTGAAGATAGATCAATAGAGATTATTCAATCTGAAGATCAGGAAGAAAAATGAATGAATAAAAATAGAACATCAGAGAAACATGGAATACTACCAAGGATACCAACATGCATTGTGAGAACACATGAAGAGAGGAGAAAGAAGAAACAAAGAATTATTAAAAGAAATCATGTATGAAAAGATGTCCAATTTTGATGAAGAATTAATATAATCCAATAAGCTCAATGAGCTCCAAGTAAGATGAAAACAGTGGTTCACACCAAGATTCCTCATCATGGTAAATATGTTGAAAGCAAAAGAAAAAGAGAAAAATCCTGAAAGCAGCAAGAACAAAAATGACTGGTCACATGCAACAAATCTGTATAATATTAATAGCTGACTTCTCCTCAGGAACAATGGGAGCCAGAAGAAAGTGGGATGACCTGTTCAAAATGCATAAAGAGCAATGTTAAAAAAGAATCTTATCTACAACAAAATTAGCGTTTAAAAAAAGGTAAGTTAAATGCATTCCAGGGAAACAATAACTGAGAGAATGAATTGCTAGCAGTCTTTCTTTACAAGAAATAATAAGTTCTTCACATTGAAATTAAAAGACACACTAAAAAGTAAACCAAATCTACATGGAAAACAAACAAATAAATAATAAAAATGAAAAAACAGAAGAGCACGAGTGAGGTAGCAGTGTTGTTATAATAAAAGACAATGTAAGTGCATGTTTATTCTCTTATTGCAAATGATTTAAAAATCATTTATGAAAAGAAATGTTTTGTTAGACCAACAACAGGTTGAAATACAACATATCTGACAATAACAGTACAAAGGAAGTAAGGAAAATTAAAGTGTACTGAAGAAAAAAAATGACACCAGATAGTAACTTAAATCAAAATATCAAAAGGAGAATAAAAACCATGACTACGAAGATTGATATAACAAATTCTATAAACATGATTGCTCTTCTTTCTTTCATTAGTTTATTTAGTTGACATAAAATTATATGAAGTTGTTCCTGTCTGGAAGCAGCTGTCAGGGGTGAAAAAGGCACATTCAAACATTGCCGATGGGATTGCAAATTGGCGCAACCTATTTGGAAAGCATTATGCAGATTCCTTAAAAAACTTGGAATGGAACCACCATTTGACCCAGCTATCCCACTCCTTGGCCTATACCCTAAAGATCTAAAAACAGCATACTACAGTAATGTAGCCACTTCAATGTTTATAGCAGCACAATTCATAATTGCTGAACTGTAGAAGCAACCTAGATGCCCTTCAATAGATGAATGGATTAAAAAAAAAAACTGTGATATATATACACAGTGGAATATTACTCAGCAGTAGAATAAAACGAGAACTAGACAGGGATGCCCTCTCTCACCATTGCTATTCAACATAGTCTTTGAAACACTAGCCAGAGCAATTAGACAGATGAAAAAAATTAAAGGGAAACGAATCAGAAAAGAAGAACTCAAACTATCATTATTTGCACATGACATGATTCTATACTTAGAGGACCCAAAAAATTCTACCAGAAAAATTTTAGAATTAATAAATGATTTCAGCAAAGTAGCAGGATATAAAACCAACACCCACAAATCAATTGCATTTCTATACATCAGTGATAAACCCTCTGAAAGAGAAATTAGGAAAACTATCCCATTCACAATAGCCTCAAAAAAAATAAAATACTTGGGAATCAATTTAAGAAAAGAGGTGAAAGACCTCTACAATGCAAACTACAAGACACTGAAGAAAGAAATTGAAGAAGACCTTAGAAGATGGAATAATCTCCC
>CM053404.1:19112794-19227465 GCA_028644305.1 Xerus rutilus | reverse complement strand
TTAGGAATCTAGAAGCAAGCCTCTTACATGTGCCTCTTACATTTCTGCAGTAAGTGTTTCTTCTGCTTCATTATTCTCTTTCTGTAGATTATCTCTTCTCTTATCCTTATACTCAATTACAAGAAAGAACTGGTTGGTTAGATCAGGAGTTGCTGTTCAATGTCAATGAAAGGTTTTTTTTATGCGTTGAATGTTGTGATAGATTAAATTAATGGCTCTAATTTTTTACTTCTCTGAAGAAGAAGAGTAACATTCACACTCTTGTATGGCTTTAGGGTGGGTGTATACTTTTTGGGCTTTAGCAACAGTTTAAACTGGCCAGGCATGATGGCACATGCCTATAATCCCAGCAATTTAAGAGAATCTCAAGTTTGAGACCAGCCTTAGCTACTTAGCAAGACCCTAGGCAACTTATTAAGAACCTGTCTCCAAAATAAATATATTAATAAATGAATGAACGAATGAATAAATAAATAGCTAAGGATTTACTTCAGCTGTAATGTGCTCCCAGGTTCAATCACCAGTACAAAAAAAAAAGAAGAAGAAACAGAAGTTTGTTCTTTTATGTGCCAGTGATCTGCCATTAAAAGGTCATGCCATGGGGAGCTACTGTTCCTTTAGCTTGGACTTCTTTTTTTTTTTTTTTGTGGTGCTGGGGATTGAACCCAGGGTCTGGTGCATAGAAGGCAAGCACTCTACCAACTGAGCTATATCCCAGCCCACTAGCTTGGACTTCTGTGTAAATATAAATGAACCAAATCTGCAGCCTGGAGCTGAACCAATTTAGATAACTCAAACTTCAGCTAATGGGCAATATAAGAATAAGTCCTTCTTATAAACTGTGGAAATTTTGAGATATTGCACCAGCTATTCTACAATAGTTGACTGATAGAAAAATTAATACTAAAAGGAGAATACTACCTAAGAGATGTAGGACAAAATCTTGTCCTTGGAACTGAGAACAGACAGTGAGAAAGCACTTAAAGGAAGCTGGAAAAGTGGCAACTCATATTATGTAGTGGCCAAATATTTGGTAAGTCTGCTTCTTATCTGGGTTAACTTGCAAGACAGAAAATATTCTTCATTAACTTGAACTTTCAGCTGGGTGTTTGTAGGATTAAAGTAGAAAATTGTAGAGAGTGGACTGTATGTGGACTATTGCACATCATAGCCTATTGAATAGGAGAATCTGGTATCTGGGAAAGACCAGTGGACATTTCCTCTGGTTAACTGCCCTGACTCACTGTGAGCCCTATTCAGCTCTTCCCCAGGTCCCACACAGCCCTGAAGATGGGATGACCTGCTATAGCCACACAGCCCCCCTGAGATGGGTGTGAACTGCCAAGATGCCAATCAACCTGTTGACTGCCAGGACATCAGGAAGCAAGGCTCCGCCCTTGAAACCTTATCCCTGTCCTTTGATGTACCCGCTTTAAATAAACCACAGGAGCCATTTTCTTGTTGCCTAGCCCCAGCTTCTGCATGAACTGGATCTATGCTCCAGATTTTAAACCTAATTCTGACTTTGTCTTTTGTTCTTCAATAATTGTTCTAGACTTTAATTTTTCAGGTGGCTTATGCCCTCCTTGGCAGGAAGAAGAGCCCCCCAATGAGATGCTGGCTGTCTCACCATAGAAAATGTGAACTGATAACTTTAGGTGAATTGTCTAGTTATTATTAAAAAAAAAAGTGAACTCAGGAAAAAGATTTGCAAATCTATAGGGAATATATATATAGAGCCAATACATTCCAAAATCTACAAAGTTAAAAAATAAATCTTTTTAATCATTTGAATATTTAGTCACTAAAGCAAAGTTTTTGAATGAAGCTCAAATTCTGAACATTGCCAATAAGATGTAGCTTAAGGACAAAGGAAGTCCATGATATTCTTGTCACAGCATAATAACCTCTGGAAGGATTAAGGTGAGGCAACTCATCTTTTTGTCTAGACAAAAGATCCTCAGAAGTATTAAGTGCATATTTATAGCCTTACCACCCTGAATGTACTCAGTTTCCTCTGATCTCAGAAGCTAAGTGCAGTCAGGGCTGGTTAGTACTGGGCAGAGGTATTATGGGCATGGCTCCATGAAAACCTGATGATTCTAAATGTTTCTTTAATTGACTGTAGACTCTAGAGACAGATCAAGAAGTGTCAGAAAAGGATTGTGGTTGTGGCTTCAGTACTCCGTTGTGTCTGGAACTCAGTTGTGCATGTTTAAGTCATTGTAGATTTTGAATTTTTGTTATGCAGATAGAAAATAAGCATCTAAAAATTGCAATGCGTCAAAGGATTTTGGTGATACCTAGTTTTCTATCTGCCACTTTTCCATCAAGTTTATTCTGGGTTTCTCTAACCCAGAGACCCAGCAGATAGAGCCAGAATTTTTGTCCCAGGCAGCTCTGCCCTGTTAAAATGTACGTCTTGAATTATTGCCTTTCTCTTAGGCCTGAAAAGATGAAATACAGTAAGGCAGAGAACAGCTGAGATGAGTCATCCACAAGCTTCCAAGAAGAAAATGGCTCCAAGACAGAGAAGAAAGAATGCCTTAGCATTTTACTGTGTTCATGAACACACCTAGAGAGACCTTTCAATAATAATTAATTCTGGTTGACATAATGCAAGACAAATGGAATCTTTCTTTCCCTTCTTTCATTAAGTTCAAAATATATGACATCATGGAGAAAGGTCTTGCTAACACTTTATGTTTCCAAGTTAGTTTCCCAGATGATAAAAGGCTGTTTGGGACCACAGGGAAATCAGGTGTAAAGAATAGGCAACGGGGTGCTCCCACATCTTCACACCTGACTCCAGGTGTGACTTGTAGCTCAGATACTGAGAGTAAGATCTTCTGGGGCACCTGCTGGCACTGTACACAGACTCCTGGAAGATGCTGTTGCTTGAATCTTAGTGAAGATCTGGACATGTCTTTTAAATAATCCAAGAGGAGGGAAAAAGAGATTAAGCAAGCCAGTCAGAATGAGAGTGATTTGACCCATTTACTGACTGCTATACTTGGAGTCCTAAGTCCTGTGGCCTCAGATGAATATAAACTATTCTATGCAACATATGCATGTGTTAGGTTTTTGTTTTACTTCTCCCTGAACAAGATGGAGAATAATGAGAGGTAAAACAAAATACTTCCACACTAAGTTAACAAAGGATGGATCTCTCTTTATTCCAGTCCTGCCTTCCTTCAGTAGTTCTGATTGTGAAGTGTAAGATTCAGGTTTATGTTTTGCCTATATCTGTTGATACTGACTCTATGGATGCAAAGCAAAGCACTTCCTCTAGTTTTCCTCTGATGTATCAATGTGTCAAGGGTCCTATACTGAAGTCCACTGGGTCCAGTGAGGGTGGATTGAAAGAGGTGGGAGTATTGTATTTTTTTCAACAAAACAATCTGAAACCAACTTATTAAAAATTGTATTATTGTTGGGTATGTTGGCACATGCCCATAATCCCAGTGGCTTTGGAGGTGGAGACAGGAATATCCTAAGTTCAAGGCCAGCCTCTGGAATATAGCCAGGCCTTAAGAAACTTAATGAGACCCTATCTCAAAAAAAAAAAAAAAAAGGATGCAGATGTGGCTCAGTGGTTACGTGCCCCTGGGTTTAATCACCAGTATAAAAAATAAAATAAAAAAGTATATTCTTCTGAAGCTGAAGCTGAAGATAATTTTGACCACTGGGAACATTAGAACTGTCTGCTGTGCCTGTCATTTTTCTTTCTGTATTCATCACCTTCCACCATCCTTCTCAGCCAAACATTTTATTCTTCAACATTACAAATTCATTCAGTGATTATGTGTTTTCACTTCAAATTTTACTTGGTGTACTACCATCTGACCAAGGATACCCTAAGAAAAGTTTTAGTAAATACTAAAAATTCTTTATTTATTTATTCTTTTTTGCTTTACATTGAAGTCCCCCTCCTAGGACTTTCATCAAGAAGACCCATGGTTGAAGACTGGGCTAAATGCACCTCAAAAACAAAACCTCCAGATTTCTTATCCTAATAAATAATTACCTTTTTATCTATATGTTATACTTTTGGATTATTTTTTAAAAGAATTCACAAACTTTTGTCAGCCCAGGCTCCAAAAAACCCGAATTCAACTCTGCCCTTTTTCTCTATATAACCTTTCCTATAAGCCTAACAAAAATTATGAAAATGCGATCAGTGAGGACGTCCTCTTGCCTTGCTCTCGCTGCTGCCAAACTGCCTGAACTTCCCTGAAGACGAGATGGGTAATACACAGGAAAAGGAAACTATCAAGAAACAATGTCAAGAGTCAGCATCACAGAATCTCACTGTTGGATTGTGGCTTTGCCCATTTAATATGAGAGTTGATTAGAGATGCAGAAGACAAAATTCCAGGCAAAGGGCATTATTTTAGAAGTAGTTGGAAATAAAATAGAAACATTAGACCTTAATATATGCCAGGAGTTGGTAAAAGTACTTAATTGAGAAATATTAAAATCCATATAAAAGAAAACCAATAATTTACTATGAAGGGGTACTGTGTAGAATCACTGTGGATATTTTAAATGGTCATTAAAGAAGAACATACTGTACAATATGAGGCCACAAGCTCTTTCCTCAGTCATACACCATGGAACAGGGGCACAAGTAAAGGCCTAGCCCCTCTCTTCGATGAACATTTCCAATTCATGCTGGAACTGAGAGACCAACTCTGTTTACTGGGCAAGGGAAACACTACAGGCATCATCTGCCACATTGAACAGTTTCAGACTTCCTTGCAAACAAAATGAAATGTCTGTTCTTAGTTGGATTTGGGGTAAAAAGGCCAAATTAATAAGAAAGGCTGTCTTGCCTCAGTGTGGAGCTAGGTTGTTCAAAAAATTCTGTCCAATTTCTTTCACTTACATGTCTGGGTTCCAATGATGACACATTAGTAACTAGGTCCTCCATTGGCAGGAGCAGTCTTCTTGCTCCCAGTACCAGCACCTCTTTTGCCCTAAATTATGCTCCCAATCCTGAGCCAATTGCTGGCAAATGCCAGTCACTGATCAGAGTCCCAGCTAGGGGATGAGCTACTTGAAACTGCCTCCTTCATTACTTTTCTGAGTGTCACAACCAGAACCTGCACACATCCATCAGCTGACAGTTATGAGGTATGCAAGTCCTACCATGGACACGGGCCTGTTGGGAGAAATTCCATTCCTCAAGAGGCTGTATGTTTAGGCTTCCTGTTAAAATCATACAGAAACTTGTTAAAATACAGATTCCTGGGCCCCATATAGGAACTACTCAGTAAATAGCATCAGTAGCATTGGGACCAGGAATCTGCATTTTCAATACTCAACACAGAATATTCTGCCTTGCAAAGGCTTTCTTCTGCAACATCCCCTCTCTGCACTGGAAAGCTGCATTTTCTGAGGAAAGTTGTTTGCTATTTCTCAGCCTCGATTTCACAAAACTGAAGCAATGGAGCAATTATCACTCTCTTGAAGGGGCATGTTGATTGCTCAGATGATGTGGGTCCTGACCTGGAAACAACATCCATCAAATACTCATCAAACTGGGCAAGGCAAACACTACAGGCGACATTCATTTTTAAAATTTTTTTTTAGTTGTAGGTGGACACAATATCTTTATTTATTTATTTTTATGTGATGCTGAGGGTTGAACCCAGTGCCTCATGCATGCGAGGCAAGCACTCTACCACTGAGCTACAACCCCAGCCCAAATATTATTTATTCTTATTAGTGGACATAACTGAATTCATTTCAAGGATTTGATGGGAATCCAGGGGAAAGGGCATACTTTTAGTGGCAGGAAGGGCTTGTCTTTTAAACACAGTCTCAGTGCTCTTGCCCAGCCCCCCTACTTGTCTCCATTCTTTTCAGAATCCAAACTCTGCAACCCTCTTTTCCTCCTGGGATCCCCCCCATAAATATATAGTTAGAGGACTCAGATTTGGAGGCTTCCAAGAACTCCCTCTGAATGGAGTCAAAAGAAGATGCACTGTCCCCAGAAACAATGAGCAAAGTCTTCTGTTTGCAAAATGATCCAAAATGAGTCATTTCACTTGGGGAAAATTAATATATCTTATCGTGCAAATGTTTTACCTCAGGAAAAAGTAGCATGCATGAATTCAAAAGCAGGCTTCTGGGGGAAAGAAATCAGTTTGTGGCTGCGGATGGAGGCTAAGAAAGCCAACCAGAGAGGTGGCAGCTCACATCATTGGAGTCTCAAGAAAAATAACCTCACTGAGCAGGGAGTAAAGCAGGGCATCCTGTGAGGGTCACATAGGATTTGTGATCTTCACGTTGAGCAAAGATGCTCAGCTCTCAGTGTCTTTTAGCAATTTCCTTAGGCTAGATAGCTAGAAAGGTCCTGCAGACTTGCACTGCAGCCTGTCACTAAACTGCTAGTTTTAGTGAGTTTGTTTTGTATGTTAAGGGGGTCTCCACTGAGTAGGGAGAAGGAGAACTTTCCTCTTTTCCTTCCAGTTTATGGCCTGAAAACACTGATGAGTGAGTCCTGAATCCAGTGAAAGACATGGTACCCGTGCTGTCCAGGGATCCCATGTACCAAGATGAGGATAAGCCCGGGATGCCACCTCAGGGCCTTCACAGTGCCTGTGGGTGCTGGAAGCCCTGGCTGTGACCCATGGCCCTCATCCATATCCTGGGCACCTTACTCTGTCCTGGGTGACAAGGTGAGTGTTCAAGTCACTAGAATACAAAGCAGAAGGAACTGGGATATCAAAAGCCGGGCACAAAATGCCACGGGCACAACCAGGCACATCAAGCCCAGCCCTCCTCATAGCCACAGGGAAACAGCCACACTGGGGACTCTGAGAAAGCTGGGGACATGCAGGTGGAAGATGGGGTTTGTTTCGGGGAGAAGAATCATCCTGAGTCACAGACATTGGCAAGAAAGAGGGCTAGAATCACTGGATGCTTTTGCAAGGCATGTGGCACTGTTTGGAAAGAGCATGAGGTGCTACGGGAAGGAGGTGGAAACCCTGCTGCACAGGTGGTGGTGTTGGGAATATCATAGGTACAGCATGACTGGTGATTGTGAGTCCCTGATGCTCTGGGAATTTTCTCCTTTGGACATGATGAAGGAGGCTGAGAATTCCCATGATCTTCCAGGAGGAGGCCCAGGAAGCAGGTGATATCCTTGCAGTGCAGGGTTATAAACTCTGCAGGCCTCACACCCTACTGTGAAAAACGCCGTGATGCCCTGCCCACTCTGCAGGTGTGAACTCAGAACTTCTATTTTTTTACATGGCCTTTGGAAGTGGAATTCAGTTAAATAAAATTTGATGATCATTTATGAGTCATTGTGTTGCTTATTTATAGTATCTTCATAATGATAAAAGTTTTTCAGGTATTTTTGTGTTGTCTTACTAACAGATTATTATTTTAGCAAAAATATATTAAATGTTGAGTACTTCGAGAGATGCAGAGCTGATTAGGACCCAGTCAATGCTGTCATAGAGGTCCTAGGTAAAGGAATATAATACAAGAGAAAGAATATTTGTGACATATGTCAAGTTATTTATTTCATCTGAAGCTGCTTACAGTGCCCAAGTTTGTGCACACAAATCTGAGAACCCAATAGCAGTAAATACAGCATCTTAACCATCTTTGTAATCCCCCTCATCAAAAGCAGTGCTCCTCAGAGTGTGATTTTTGGAAATTTAAGGGAGCCAATTCTATATCCACGCCTGAGATGCTGCTATCAGGGTGGTTCTGGCATCATAAAATGAATTTGGAAGTGTTCCCTGAACTTCTATTATTTGGAAGACTTATTCAAGAAAATGATACTAATTCTTCTTTAAGTGTTTGGTAGAATTCAGCTGTGAAGCCATATGGTCCTGGGCTTTTCTTCATTGGGAGTTTTTTTTTTTTTTTTTAATTACCACTTTAATCTCTTTATTTTCTTTCTTTTTTCTTTTTTCCATTGGTCTGTGCAGGCTTTTTGTTTCTTCTTGATCCAGTCTTAGAGGGTATGTGTTTCTAGAAATTTATCCATTTCTTCCAGAATATTAAATTTTTTGTTCATAATTATCCTTTATGATTCTTTTTGTTTATGAGGCATCCATGTCTCTTCATTCATTTCTGCTTTTATCATGAGTCTTTTCCCTTTTTTACTTTGTTATTCTAGTTAAGGTTTAATCAATATCATTTGTTTTTCAAATAACCAAATCTAAGTTTGGTTGGCTTTTTTCTATAGGTTTTCTATTTGATTTACTTCTACTCTTGTCTTCATTACCAGCTTCCTTCTGTTAACTTTGGGTTAGGTTTTTATTTTTTCTTCTTATTTTTCTAGTTCCTAGAGGTAAAAAGTTGGTTATTTATTTAAGAGATCTTTCTTCTTTTGATGTAGATGTTTATTGCTATAAACTTTCCTTCTGTTACTGCTTTTTCTGCTTCTCATAAAGCTTTGGATATTAGTTTTTGTTTATCTCTAATTAAAAAAATTCCCTTTTGCTTTCCTCTTTGATCTACAGGTTGGTGAAGAGTGTGTTGTTCAATTTTTACATACTTAGAAATTTTTCCATGTTTTTGCTGACACCTAGTTTTGTTCCACTGATTAAAGACCTCAACATAAGATGTGAAACTAAAACTTTCAAAAGAAAGGATAAAGGAATGTTTTCTTCATTATCTTGGTAGATATTTTTTTAGATAAAAACAAACAAACCCCCTCAGGCAATAAAGGTAAAAAATAAACTTTTGAGATTCCATCAGAATAAAAACTTGTACACAGCAAAGGAAATAATCAGCAAAATAAAAAAGAAGCTTTTGAAATGGGAGTAAATATTTGTAAACCCATGCAGGGTTAATGTTCCAAACTATATAATATATTTCTAAAACTCAATAGTAAAAAAGAAAACAAAACCAAGTAAATTTATTTTAAAAAATGGGCAAAGAACTTGGACATAATTTCCTAAAAAGGATGTACAAATGGCCAAGAGGTATATAAAAAGATGCTCAACATCATTAAACATCAGGGAAATGAAAATTAAAACCACAATAAGATGTTACCTTATACCTGCCAGGAGTGTGATTATGAAAAAAATAAGAGATGAGTATTGACCTAGGATGTGGAGAAAAGGGAATATTTGAGCAGCTGATATGGAAAATAGTTCGGAGAGTTTTCAAAAAATTAAAAATAGAACACTATATGACCTGCAGCTTCTCTCAGGAGTATATGTTACCATCGATGGGTCTTGGATTTGTTATTTCCATTCAGCAAAGAGTTGAAGAATAGAAAACAGAGATAGCAAGCAAGCAGCAGGTTTATTGCAAAAGCAACAATAACAGACTTCTCAGAAGAAAAGGGGCCACGGAGCCAGGAGTCCGCTGGGGACGTTTTGGCTTGTTGTTTTTAAGGTCCCTGGAATTTCCTTTCTTATCTTCTCCTCTCTCTCCACACTCTCCTCAGTATTGTTCATTGGTGTCCCCGATGTCCACTCATCTATTTTAAGTTTTCTGTTGGATCTCCAGCTTAGGAGCACTAGTACAGAAGTGTCTATCTAATTGGGTCCCCAGCTTGTGTCCACAAGCACTTTCATCAGTCCAGAAGCTGACTTCATTGGAAGACTCTCTCCATACTCCTTTGGTCTGGATCTGCTCTAATCTTTCTCACTCACCATCTTGTCTTGGCTGCCTATGCTTGTACATCTCTGTCATATACATCCAGAGGAAGTGAAATTAGCTTTTTGTGGTGATATCAGTATTCCCACTTTCCTTGAAGCATTAGTCTCAAGATATGGACACATCACATCCTAAGTTTCCATCAATAGAAAAATGGATAACAAATTTGTGGTATATACATGTATGCAATAGAACATAATTCAGCCCTAAAATAGAAGATACTACCATTTGAAACAGCCTGGATGAACCCTAAGGACATTAGCTCAGTGAGATAAGCCAGGGAAAAAGAAAAATTTTCTATTATCTTGATCATATATGCATTTTTTAAAAAAAGAAAAAAATCAAATAAACAGAAACAGAGAGTAGAACAGTGGTTACTTGGAGCAGGAAGAGGAAGGAAATGGTGAAAAATAGATCAAAGAGTACAAATTTGCATTAAGACAGAATGAATAAGTTCAGAGATTTAATGTGCAGCATGAGGACTATAGTTAATAATATTGCATTGTTTACTGACAATTTACTAAGGGAGTAGATTCTAGGTATTCTTACTATAAGTGAAAGAGTAGCTAGAAATAGTAATAAAATGTTTGTTTGACCATCCTGATAATTTTACTATGTAAAAATATAGTAAAATAGCATGTTATATTTCTTATATACATAATAAAAATACATTTTGAAAAGATGCAGGAGTCAGAGTCATTTAATTCATTGGATGTGGTGAGATGAGTCATAATATAGAATAATGTAAGACTTTTAAATAAATAGGTCTTTAAAAATACTGCTGACTATTAGCCTTGACAGTAATGACGTCCTTTAATCTGCATAATATTAGCCAGTGTTTTTATGCAAATTCTTGTCAGTCATACCCAATGAACCAGTCAAAGTTTAAAGAGAAATGTAAGACTTCTATTTATACCACAGGGTTAGTCGACTTGAAGTGTAGCCTCAATTTACTGATTTTTAAATTTATACTTTAATGATACTGCATGCTAATTTTTTTTACATAAACAGAGTTACATGCATTTTAACATCTTTATTGATGTGAAAGCATATAAAAATAATATGTGAGTCACAGGCATTTTCCTTTACACTTGATTTTCCTGATGCATTTGCTTTGTTGAATAAGAATGGGAAAAATACCAAATGTTACAGTGTTCTAAGAGACATCACAAAACCAACCCATAAAGTCTCCAGGGCTGTATTAAAAGACAGCTGAAATAAAAAGCAAAGAAATGGAGTCATTATTGCCACAATATCTTCACATGTGTATGTTATGGACCTTTTGAAGCAGGACTCTAAAAACTATAAAAGATAATATGACTTTCTTAAAAATGTGCTTTCCAGTTTCAAACTAAAGTAGCACTTCTCTTTCATTTCTGATTATGCTACCTGATATCATGGCACCCACAGGGACTCTTCCCAGAAGCAATGGAGTTGCTCTTCTCGTTATTTCTTGACAAGGGGCTGGCCTCTCCTAGCTCTACTTTCAGCCTTGCTGTCTGGATTCTCTATATGTGGGGTACCACTTTGATACCAAGCATGATTAAGATTCCACTGACCCATGCATGCGCTTGATATGTCCTATCCTCCACACTCTTGGACTTTGAGTCAGTGAATGATTGAGATCCTAAGAGAGTGAGAGCTGATTTATACTTCTTCTTCTGAGCTCTCATGATTTTTGTGCACACCTTACATTATTTTGATGCCCTCTCATAGAAGCCAAAGTCATGGCTATGTTTTACAATGTTCTGAATCACAGACACCTGTTGACCCCTCTTCTCTCAGTTCTGTTAATTCAGAAGTCCCTGGCTACACTGACCATCTTTCAGTTTCTCATGAGCTAAGCATCAGGGCTTATGCATGTTCTGAACATAGAACTAGCAGAAGCTGTCTTCTCATTTGCCACTTCTTTATTTTCTATTTCCCCTTGTGTTGTCAGCTTTAAGTAGACTCAGAAGCAGCTGATGAAAATGTCCAGTAGTTCATGCTCTTGGAAAAAAATGATAAATTTATATCTGAACTCTTACTAGAGGGTTGACCCTAAAAACTGCTTAATCCCTAAAGCCCAATCTTCTCTTCCACAAAATGAGAATGATAATGTGAAGTAGCTAGAATAGTGAAAAATAATAAATAAGATAACCCAAGGATTTTCTCAAAGTGGAAATAAAAGTATAATTTGAAAATCTTTCTTATGCCCTATGAAATAGATTGTCTGAACAGCAAGAAAGACACAAACAATATAACTGTACTGGAAAATGTTTGTATTAACACTATTTAATATTGTTAAAGCATGGACCACAAAATACAGGAATGTGAGGACAAGTTGTCATCAGCCACAGTACTGATGGTGTTATGAAATCTGCAGGGGGATGTGATGGAATGTGACTAGGTGCCTAATGGTCAGAATAATTCCTTAAACAAAACAAAGGGACACTGGGTCACTGGAAACCTCAAAAAGCCAACTTAAAACCTCATGCTGAAATTGGAGAGGACCTGCAAGCTCTAGAAGTGAGTGAATGTAGAGAGTTGGTACAAGTCCTAAAGGGAATGAGAAGTTTGAGACACATAACTAGGACACCAAAGTGTTCTTTAAGGAAAATCCTCACACTGAGGGGTAGTGCATTATAGACAAAACAAAAAGAAATCCCAGATGAAAAGGGAAGGAGAGAAACAGGAGCCATCAGAAAGTAAGAAAACATATTTTGAATGTCACACTGAAACAACAAAAGTGGGTATTCTAGAAATACAAAGGAAAAAAATATGTGACAGCGTAATACTTCTACATCAATGGAAACATGCTGGAAAAAGATGGCCACAAAAAGATGAGAACTATAATATATTTCGAAGAAAGAGAAACTACATAAAGATAATGATGTAAGATATTAAATATGACAAATCATAATTGGACATGTGTTAGATTTCAATATAGCATTGTGAATAAAATTTAAAAATCATTTCGGAAACTAAAATTAAGTATGAAGAAACAGAAGAGTGAATAAAACAGCCAAAAAGTGATGAAAAACATAAAAATGATTTGGGAGGAAGTTGTAAATTTAAAGATATGCAAGGAGATTTAGCATGATATAATAAGTGCCTCAAAAGAAGAATAAAAATATAAAAATATGGTGAATAGTAAAAATAATTCTAAGTATTTTTTCTGAAGAAAAGAGATTACAATTACATGTTTTAAAATAGTTCATTACGTACTTAAGAAAAATTGTCCCACAAGGACCAACACATAGACATATTTAATAAAATTTCTAGAAATCAAAGAAAAAAACAAGAAACAACCAAACATTTCAGTATAATTACCAAACTGTTCTTAAGTGACAAAAAAATCAGTTTATCATTAATATTTTCTTCATTGCAGACAAAATATGGCGATACTTTTAATATTCCCTAAAAAAGAAAATAGAACCCAAGGATTTTATATCCATCCAAATGGACTTCCAAATGTAAAGATGGAAAATATATTGGTATTTATAACTCATAACTAAGGGCATATTGTTCCTATGAGTTCTTCTAGAGACTTCTACTAGAAACAAGCTTCAGATCATCAAAACAAATATATAAAGATACATAGCATAAAGACATGGATACAGAAAAAGAAATAAATTTGTTTATTTTTATAAACAATGTTTACTATTTTGTGTGTGTGTGTGTGTGTGTGTGTGTGTAACTATGTTTGACTCTTGAGTAGGTGGGGAAAACTTTCAGGCACTACCTTAGTGAGAGCAGACAAAAGGCAATTGTAGGAGGCAGTGGAAGGAGCAGAGTCTGTGGTTACTGGGGATGGCACCAAGTTTGAAGGGAAAATAATATATAAAGAGTGTAACCTGAATAGTCATGCAGAACCATATTTTCAAGTGTTAGAAGACAGGGGGCCATAGAGTCAATCAGAGATTTTCTGTAGGAGACCCCAAAGGCCTACTTTCCCTATTTGGGTGCCCTCCCAGTTATCAGTTGAGATTCCAGGGGCTGACTGGAGTGGACAATCCAAAATATAGGCAGGAAGTCAAATGAATAATGGAACAAAGAATTTTCAGCAGAGTTTTTAGGAACTGAGTAAACTGGAAGAGATCTGGTAAGAGTCTCATAAGCAGGTTTAAAGGGTTCTTGATTCCCCTTTCCTTTGTGTAAGTATACACAGTCTGCAAAATATCAAGCTGTTTGCAAGTTTCAAAATTAGCTCCAAAATTCTGGATTGACTGGTATCTAAAAAGAGGTGAAGGCATCTGTATTGGCACAAAGTTCTTCAGAGAATCAGAACCAATAGATTGTGTATATACGAAGGGAGGTTTATTTTAAAGAATTGGCTCATGCATTTGTGGAGGCTGGCCAGTTCTAAATCTGCAGAGCAGGCCACCAGCCTGGAGACCCAGAGGAAAACTGCCATCTGGGTCTGAAGGCAGTCAGCTGGCAGTGCACACTCCTGCTGAGGGAGGTCCTGTCTTTTTCTATTATAATTTTCAAATGATTGGATGAAGCCACTCTGCATGAAGTGTGATCTGCTTTATGCAAAGTCCACTGATTTAAATGTTAATCTTATCCTTCCCTATCTCCCTCCTAATTTCCTCTCCTGCTTCTTTTCCCTATTGTTCACTGTGGGTGGGTCCTTCTGTTAGCTAGAGCATACCACATTTGTAGCTGGGACTTAGGATAGTTTTTCTTTGTATCTGGAAGATTCTCCTCCTAGACTTTCCGTTAATGCTTGGATAATAACAAATATCAATCAATCATACCAACTTCAAACTTTCATCTTCAAATAACTGATGAAATGATGTCAGTAATAAACAAATGGTCAATGCCATAGGGGAGTGGCACATGGGTCTGTGAGCACCCAGCGTTGGGAGACCTGACCTGGTCTGTGGCAGCGGGGAAGATAATCTGGAGACTTTGAATGACACCTGAGCTGAGGTGTCAAACTGAGTTGGGTCAACTTTGAGAAGAACGGCAGAAGAGAGTTGCAAATGGAATATGCGCACTGATGAGGTGGTGGTGTGGGTAAAAAGAGTGTCACAAGTAGTAAAGAAAAGTCAGGGACCTGAGTTCCGCAGAGAGCCTGTTGAGAAACAGAGCGCGGGCTGCTCCCTGCTGGATCAGGAGCCTCCGCTTCCGCCCTCTGCCTTGCAGAGCTGGAGCCCGCTGCGGCTGCGCACTGGGGGTGGGGGGTGGGATGAGGGCGTGCAGGAACCTCTCTTCCGTCTGGCCTTGATGATCTGGTGGCGATGTTGGCCTGCCTAAGCCAGGACCCTGCAGGCTGCAGGGTCTCCACAGCCCACCCTCTCCTGCGGGGCAAGTCCCTGCCAGCCAAGAAGGAAGAAGCACCTTTGTGTGGCAGCGGGGGGCATTGAGTGGCAGCGGGGGCATTGAGTAGCATGGTGAGAAGCTTTGGCAGCCAAAGCCGGAGGCCATTACGACTTCGAGGACATGCGAGGTGGACTCCCGAAAGCTCAGATACCATGTGAGACAATGGAGCCCTGCAGGTGTTCAACTCTGGGTCCTGGGGTGATAGCTCCGTGCCAGTTAGGTAAGACCTCACCTTGTCCTGACAACAAGGAACAGAGGCCCCAAGGGGCCTGGAAGGTGAACAAAACCCTGTTGACAATGGGTGGAAGGTTTGTGACATTTGGGCCAGTTGTCTTGATTCCATGAAGGAGAAAAAAGTAATGTGTGCCACATTTGGCCAATTGGAGATGACCCTATGGGAGGCACTTACTGGCTGTTTTTAAAAGGCCTGTGCCCTGAGCGATCTATGCCATTAATGAAGAACAAACACATTTGTCTTTGTGCACTGTCAGAATTTATTGAACAACAGTCAGTTCACCACTTTCAAGGGGTTGCAGTTCACTGAATGCTTGTGGGTCACTGGGCAATCTCAAATTCTTTTATTCCATTCCAATCATAATTTCTGATATCTGTTTAACACTCAAATTCAACATCGTACTTCACATTATGTATGTGTATATATATATGTATATATCACTTTTCAGATTTCATGTATGTGACACTGTTAATATATGTGTGTGTGTGTATCTATATATCACAGAAAGACTAAGAAAGGGTTAAGGCAGGTTATAGGGTTATAGGAGGTATAGGATGCTGTACCAAAAGCACAGACAATGGGCAGATATGAATGTAAAGACACTGTAGGTGGTCAGATAAGGGTTTTAATGAACCAGTTCTTCTGACTTGTCAATACAGAGGGTCTGAACTGAAGGGAGTTTCAGAGTATCAGCTTGAAGGGTCTGCTTGATGTGTCGGCTTGGAGTGGGCCATGAGTCTTTCTCATAGGCAGGAGAAGCCTGGCTGTGCTGAAGCCTGTAGGGACAGAACCAAAAGATCATTGCTGAGGCATTTTTTTTCCTGACTCATGAGGAGTAACCAGGTGACAGGATCATGATACCCTTGTGTCCAATCTTAGGTGGGGGAGGGGGCTCCTTCTTTTATGAGTCTCAGGTGAGTGGGTTGTATCCAGTGAGGCTGATAAGCTCTTGTGTTTGATGTTCCTAATATGATTTGGGATGTCTGTGTATCCAGGTGCTCCTGATTTAGTTTGATAAATTAGCATGAATAAGTCGTTCATCAGTTTGTACCTTGTGGTTGTGCAGGGCAGATGGTGGTTGTTTAGTTGAACAAAGTGTGGAGCCACCCTTTGGCACTTGGATTCCAAGTGGAGTAACTCCTGGCAAACTACTGATTTTACAAAAATGGAGTAACTCAGGGTGAGACACAGTCTGGAAACTCCTGTTCTATACATCACGGAGAAACTAAGACCTCTGCTGTCCATGTCTATGTATATAATATGAAAAAGCTGTTCTCAACTTTACTCCCAAACTTTTAAAAGAAAACTTCCTGCATCTGGACATTGTAGAGGTCACCACGTATGATAAAAGTGACATCTGCAGTGATGCTGGTCCACATTTGTTGACTGGATTAGAAGACATGGAGCAGAAGCCCGTAAGAAGGATAAGAAAATGGTCCTGTGCCAAACTGGTCATATGTAAAAGAAGTTTTTCATATTAAAACCTTTGTTTTGTGTGTGCATTTTATCCCTCATTTACACATCTATAGTTGACAATGCTAAATACTCTTTTTGAAACATCAAGTCTTTCTAGATGCTCTGAAGTGCCTGATCTTCATGTTGAAAGTAGAAGTAGTAAATATATAACACATTTTATAAATTTCCTTGGGTTAAAATTCATATGAAATGATGTTTTGAGAGTGAGTACACATTGTGCACTGGTTCTCTGAAGAGGAGGAGGAAATGCAGAGTGCTATGCCAGTGTACTTATGAGGAAAGACTAACCAGTGTTTCTAATGTCTATGTATTTTGTTTTATTTTGCTGTGTATGTAATGTACTATAAGGGACAAATGGGTCCTAATTCTACACCATCTACTTTTTCTAGATGTTAAAGATGTTGCCAGTGTATGGCAACACATAGTTAACTAGTAAATTTTTACATGTTGTATTAAAATTCCTAGGAAAGATTGTCTTGTAAAAATGTGATCATGAGAGCCCATTGGGTTGGTGAAGGGTGAGAATGCTAATAATTAGACCCTTTCAAATTACAAGTATTGTTACATGTGTTTGGTTTATTCAAAATTGTTGTGTGCACAGTGGACAAATTTGAGTTCTTATTTGAAATACCTGGCCTTTCTAGATGTTTAGAATTGCCTGATATTTGTTAAATGTGAAGGTAGTAAAATACTACTTTATAAATATCTTTTTGCTAAAATTCATATGAATTATTGTATTTTGGGAATGGAATTATTAAACCACCTTTGTAAGCAATATTGTACCATCTGTACTTGTTCAATGTTTTGAAGGAGGTTGGAAGGAAGAAATTGCAAAAAGGTACTAGGCTAGTGTGTTCATTTTCAGGCACCATTTTTCTGTATGTTTCGTGCATTTTGTTTTGTTGTATATAGCGTATAGAATGGACAAATTTGCAGCATGTAGTCTTTACATATTAAAGAGGTTGCTAGCATTTGCAAAGCAGTAAAATTAAAACATCTTTTACATTTCTTGTTGCAATTCATAGGAAAGTTTGTCCTCTGTAGATCACTTTTGGATATGAATTTGTTCAACCATCTCTAAGCATCACGTATGTCCACTAGACAGGAGGCAAAGAGAAGGAAGTAAGGAAGGAATGGTTCAAGGCCAGAATGTTCAGATTAGAAAATAACTCAGATTGTAACCATTACCATGTGTGCTGTATACATACCAGAGAAGTTCTTACATGAAATATCTAGTCCTTCTAGATATCTAGAAGTGCTTGGTATATTTAAAAGTGGAAGTGGTATAATAAAAATTTTTGTAAATAGCTTTAAAAACTGATGGGAAATACTGTGTTTGAAATGGAGTCACTAAATCCACTCTGTGAAAGAGTTTACTGCCTGTGCTTGTTCATTGGGGGCTACTTCTCACTTTAGCCTTGAGAGACTCCTTGCAAGAGAGAAGGGAGGCAATATATCTCCCAGTGATTGACCAAAGTCTTCCTCCTGTCTGGAGGGCAAGGAACTCACTGGTCAGACCTGCAGGTCTGGAGGCATCAGCCCCAGAGCTGCCTTGGTGTGGTCAGGAGAACCAGCAAGCTGTCAGGCCAGTGTGTTAGGGAATGGCTGCAGAGGCATGCTGTCCATAAACTGTAGAATACAGAAAATAGATATTCCTTATAGTTCTAGAGTATTTGAAAATAAAAATGGCAGTAGATTTGATCCAAGTTAACCAGATTACAGTATTATTTGATGATTCTAGACTTCAACTTCCTCTAACTTTCAGGTTCTGTTTTAGTCAGCTCTTTTGCTGCTGCAACTAAAAGACCTAACAAGAACAATTGCAGAGAAGGAAAAGTTTGACAGCTCATGGTTTCAGAGGTCTCAGTGCAAGGGCAGTGGGCTCCATTCCTTGGGGCTCCCTGTGAGGCTGAACATCATGGCAGAGGGTGTGACAGAAGTAAGCAGCTCACGTGATGATCAGACAGCAGAGAGAGACTCCACTTGCCATATACAAAATAAATACCCCAAAGCCATACCCCAGTGACCCAAATCCTCCAGCCATATCCCACCTGCTTCCAGTTACCACTCAGTTAATCTCATCAAGGGATTGGTTTCCTGATTGGATTAAGGCTCTTACAGCCCGATCATTTCCCCTCTGAACCCTCTTGCATTGTCTCACATGTGAGCTTTGGGGGGACACCTTACATCCAAACCATAACAAGTTCCTTTGTTGGAAGTACCACATTTTCATTTTTCTTCAGTTCCTTCTGTCTTTCCTCTTGCTCTCCTGTTATCTCCAGTCTACCTCCTGACCTTTCCTCATATTCTGAAAAGGAAAGGGATAGGTACTTGATGCTCACTGTGTATTTTATAGTCCCTGAATTGACCATCAACATCATGTTACTTTTTTTTAAGGCATTCTTCATTTTTCTTTGTAAGTTTATTTTCTTTATTTTTTTATATGGTGCTAAGGATCAAACACATTGCCTCACATGTGCTAGGCAAGCACTCTACCACTAAGCCACAACCCTAGCCCACATTTTCAAACTTATAGACTATCATTTTCCACAGGTATAAGGGTCACTTATGTGCTCCGGGATGGCTAGAAGCTTTTTTCCTTCAGTCATTCCTAGGAAGTATAAACCTCCTTTCCCTTCATATAATCACTTCACTTTTCCAAAATCGTGCTCCTTTGGGCTTTAGGATCACTGGTGCAATGACAAAACTCATAACTGTACCTTGAAAGCCAATGGCAGAGAGGAACCATTCCACGCCCTTGGTGCAGACCCTCTAGTTCAACTGGATGGGCTGGAAGGCAGCCAAGGGTTCACTTTAATGGGTAGGATGTATCTTCTGGTGATTGATCACCTCCTTTGCAAATTAAGAAGATGACCAATGACTTATTAAGAAGTTTTTCAAGCAGTAAATCCTCTCTTTCACCATTCTCTGGGCAGTAATGGTGTTTCTTAAGTCACAGAGAAATACAGCTGAGGTTACACATTTCTAAGAAGCAAAACTTGACTTGAGAAAGCCACAACTGGGAGGATTTGGGACAATGTCAGCAACCTCAGTCAGTAGCCATGCCTTCCTCAGGTCTCATTCAGCAGGGCATCTTGCAGGACCTGGAATGGAATCCAGAGTAAAACTGTTTGGAAAGTTAAGCTATGGAGAAAGGACTTCTTAAGACACCCTATCATAGAAATTGAAAGGTGCGAGATTTGTCTTGTTAGGTTTTTATTTGTGTAGAAGAATATTTGATTGTTGATCTGTAAAGGAGGGATAGAGAAAGAAAGGAGGGGCAGACAGAAATGAGATATGCATACCTGTCCAGTTGTTTGGTCCAATTTTGGTCTGTGAGGGGACAGAGATTAGGGGAAACCTAGAGGAGCTATTTTAATGGGGACTTTGTGAGTCTGGGGCTTTAAGGAGTGCCATTTTACAGCCCAGAAGACAAGTGGCTCTGTGGAACAGGGAAAGAACTATTTTCCCAGTGCTTCAGGAAATTTCCTGTCTCCCCAATGGACTTTGGTACCATTGGTATTCTCACAAAAACAAAGTATACAGGAGAGAGAGTGGAGGCGTATAAAAAGATTAGACTAGACATATGGCTAATGATAGGGCTATCCCATAGACTCCTAGAGACGCTTGGGAGGGCTCTGATGAGTTGTTTTGTCTACTTTATTCTCCTATAATTAAGCCATATTCATGCCTGGGGTGATACTAACCAGAATTTGAAGCCTTTGAGTAGAAAGACGGGACCAGAAGAGACCAAAGTTCTGATTTCAGGTCCTGCTTGTAGTATTAACAAGATGTGAACTTTTTGAATAAAGATTTCTTTTTGCAGACAGAATTTTTTTTATCCCAAAATAAAAAGGGGAGAGTTTTAAAGATTTATTAGCCCCTTTTAGCACCAGGTCTAAATCTTTTTGCCTTCTCAGCCAAAGGATTTTGTAAAAATATTAAGAACATTCAGATCAAGTTGTACCCATGCTTAAAACTGTTTGCTCACTTCCTGTTGCATATGGAATGGAACCCATGCCTGGCTCATGGTCTCAAGGTTGTCCTGACCTGGTCTTCGCCTCCTTCTCTGATTTCCACTCCTACCGTTTCTCCTGAGTGTCTTTGTGCTCCAGCTGCACTATCCTTCCTTCTGCTCATTCACTGTTGTTAAGTTCATTCTCATCCCAAAGCCTTTGACTTTGCTCTGCTCTCTGTCTAGAATACTCTTTCCAGAAAGCATCACAAAGCTGGATTCTTCTCATCATTTAAAATAGTTCAGATTTTTAGCAGAGGGACTCAGAAATAAAATGGTCACCCCCACCTAATATTGTATCTCACATTTTCCTGTTTCATTTTATTCACGGCACTCTTGATATCCTGTAATTATCTTGCTTGTTCTCTTGTTTATTCTGACTCTTCATCATTAGAATTTAAATCTTTTGAGAACAGGAAGCTTGGTTGCCTTACTCAGCACTTAGAATAGTGGTTAACCCATAATAAGTATCAAAAATCCTTTACTTCATGCATCAGATAAATGAATAATAAATAACTCAGCATCCTGATTATTGGCTGGGCACAAGAGTGCCTCACCAGTGGTAGAGTCTGTAAATGCTTGAAAAGATATCCTTTTTGAACGGCAGCTCGGATTGGGGGATATTGTTTCCTTTTTCTATGTTTGGGGACTGATGTCCAAAAGAAGCAATTTATTCACCAGATTTTAACCACAGTGAAGTTTGATAACAATAAGAGAAGGTTTTGAATCCACACGAATAAAAGTACCATTTGTAAATTTCTTATTCTGATCTCAGTTCTGTGTAAAGCACATCATTAGTGTCACCTTCTTTAATTACCACAGCAAACTTATCATATAGTTATTTTCATCCCCACTTTTGAGGTGAGGAAACTGGAACTCAGAAGCAGTAAGTCACCTGTCCAAGCCTCATGTCTAGTAATTAGCAGGCTGGGAAACCCATTCTGTTCCTCTCTACTAGATGGCCTCCCACATGCTCTACAAAGTTACTGCTACCCCTGAAACAAATTAGTTTTTTGACATTTTAGGTCCAAGTAATTGCTGAACCTAAATCTTGAGGAGCCTGATTTGCCTTCTACTTCTGGCAGGCAACTAGGAGAAAGGAGGTGTTGTCATTTAGAGGACATATAAAATCAAGGACTTTGCCACTAATAGTCAATAAAATCTTCACGATGCATTTTCCATAGCTGCTCTGGATAAATTCCAGTTGGAGCAATTAGCTTTAATGCCTTTAAATGTCCCCAACACTTTAAGTTGCTTCATGCACTTCAAGTGTCCACCTAATTTGTAGGACATTACTTACTATGAACTGTGAATGTCAACTTTCCCCAAACTTGAGAAAACACAGACTAAGGAGGAAGAACTAATGCAATCAATATATGGATTAAGCAGGAAGGACAGAAAATCATGAGGAGGGTGAAGGTGGAATGGAAGGAGGAGAGGAAAGAAGATATAACACACAGGTAGGAGAACTAAAGGAAGAATAAAATATAACCACTGTAACTGTAATCACAATCATAGTAACACACATTTATTGAACTTTTAATGCTTGTTAGGTTCTAGGTCCTATTCCATGAACTTTCAAATATTATTTCTTTCATTTTTTAAGGCAATCTTATCATATTGATGGCAATATTTACATTTTGCAGATGTGAAACTGAAGCATAGAAAATTTAAGTAACTTGCCCAAAGTCACTGGCTATTAGATATGTAAACAATAATCAGAAGTCACATGCACTGGATTTAGAATATGCATTTTTAAGCAAAATAACATAAAACATGATCACAGGAATGAACTTAGCAGGTACCATTGTGGTAGAGACACTGGAATATGGTTGTTTACTTGTGTCTGTGATTCCTTAAAGAAGTCCCCTAGCCTCAAATATATTTCACACTGGGCAGTCAATGATGAATTAAGTATCTTAAGAGATATATTTCATTTTGACAAATAAGGTATAACATACTATTTCAATGCAAATATTGTATAGATTTCTGATCATATTGTGTAGCTCTGAGAATCTCCTGGGTTAAAAAAAAATCAAGGAGAAGAGGCATCATTAAGAGTAGATCTGAAATGTAGAACCTAGCTTAGCCAAGAAGACTAAGGAGAACTTTAATTTTTCAGATGAGATCTCACTATGTTGCTCAGACTGGCCTCAAACTACTGGGCTCAAACAATTCTTCTGCCTTAGCTTCCCCAGTAATGAGATCACACCATGAAACATTATTCCTGGTTTTTTTGGAGAAAGGATTTTTATTTCTTTTCCTACTGAAATGTATAGCACTCTGACCTAATGGTAAGATGAGAATATGAGAAATGGTGGACTGGCTGAAGTAGGTCTATCCTGGTCCACTCACTGAATGGGAGAGACAGCTGAAGACGATTCTCAAGTCTTGCTTCTCCAGTATAGGCAATAAATGAAAGGCCAAGAAACCAGCTTACCAAGTCACATCAGGCATTTCTCTTGTAGAAAAGGGTAGAGTGGAGCCATGGTGCATGGGAGGCATATCTTCAATCTCCTTTTCTCATTCTCAGAGTAAAAAGTTGGACTATGAAATCTGTGCTTTTCAACTTTCACCATCTAAGAGAAGAGAGCGATGAATGCACAAAGAACTAAAAGTTACAAGAACATGTTGGTGTGGGTGAAGAGGAACTAGAGATATTCTGCATGTGGCAGAGGACTGGTCTGAGCCTGGATCCTCTTAAATGCCCAGATTACAGTATGAAGGCTGGATTTCAGAGATGTTGATGGTGATGTTTCAGAAAGTAATGGCACATAGAAGGTGAAAGTTTGAAAGGAGAACCTTTGCTTGTTCTTAATGTTATTGGTGGCATCAGAATTCAGTGTATAAAGTTGACTGAAAATTTCAGATTATGTTATTAAGAATAACAATGCCAGTTGGCAGGATTTTGTATATTTTTATAAACAATTGATATTTCATTACTATGTATAATAAATACATATAAATATATACTATGTATATATATTTATACATATGTATAAATATATGTATATATATGAGTTAATTAATATATGTATTATGAGTTATACATATATTAATTATGTATATATGACTATGTATATATGAGTTAATTAATAATCCTCAAGGTATTCAATGTAATGCTGTTAACATATTGGCTATTTGGGGTGATAGGATACCCATGTTATGACCTCTCATTTCCTAGTATTCCATTACCAGATTGTAATCATTAGTTGCAGCTGAGTACAAAACTTAAAATGAAATATTCCAAAATGGTTTATAATAGTGTCAATGAAAACAAAATATCTTGCTGTTGTAGATGGGTATTACTTAGATAGGAAAATTTGTTAATGTAGGAGGTCCAATTTACTTTATTAAAAATATATTGGGTTTTCCATTTCAGGTTAGATTTTTTAGTTTGAATGTATGTGTTCCTTCAAAATTCATATGTTGGAAGTTAAACTTTAAGGGAATGGTATTAAAAGGTGGGTCTTGGGAGCTGTTGTGGTTTAGATATGAGGTGTCCCTTGAAAGCTCATATGTGACACAGTGCAGAAATGTTCAGAGGAGAAATTACTTGATTACAAGAGCTGTAACCTAATCAGTGGATTGATTTATTTGATGGGTTAATAATTTGGGTGTCTTAATGGGTAGTGACTACAGGCAGGCAGGGCATGGCTAGAGGAAGTAGGTCACTGGAGGTGTGCCCTTGGGGATTATATTGCCCCTGATTCCTTGCACTTATGTTTCCTCTAGATCCTGGCTGTCATGAACTGAGCTTCTTTCCTCTGATATACCTTTTGCCATGATATTCTGCCTTGCCTTGGACCCAGACATATGGGGTTGGCTGACCATGGACTGAACCTCTGAAACCATGAGCCAAAAAATCTTTTTCTCCTTTGAGTTGTTCTTGACAGATCTTTTTGTTACAGTGATAAAAACCTGACTAATGCAGAAATTTGTATGGGCAAGTGAGATTGTTGCTGTGACTAATCTGACAGGTGGTTTGAAAGCATTTGAAATTGCTTTGCAGGAGGAGTTTAGAAAAACTAAGAGGTGCAGGCTGTAGAAGCCTTAGAATGTTGTAATCAGAGCCTAATGGGTGATTCTAGTGAGAGCTCAGAAGACCAGAAGGCCAATAGGACTGTGGACAGTAAAGACAGGGCTGGTAAGGTTTTGGAGGGGAAGGAAGACTTTTGGAAATTGGACAAGAGTCCATTCATCTTACACTCTGGAAAAGAAGTTTTCTATGTTTTGCCCATGTCCTCATACTTTCTGTGAGGCTGAATTTAAAGGTGATGCACTAATTAATCTGGTGGAAGAAATTTCAAGCTAGCACAGCATTTAGGCAGTGGCATGGATATTGCTGGCATCCATTAGCCAAGTTTATCATAGTAATCAGGAGGAGAAGAAAGAGTACGACAATTTGAAAAACTTGTGATTTGGCCATAAAAGAGCATGCAAAACTGAAGCTAAAGAAGATGTGGTTGTTGAGGAGATTACAGTAACTAAAGAGATAATCAGGTCATGGGGTCTCTGTCCTCTTGGATGGGATTAGTGACCTTATCAAAAGGGCTTTAGGGAAGGAGTATTTTTTTTTATTTTGTCCTTCCATCCCTTCAGCTCTGTGAAGGCACAACATTCCTCTTCTCTGGAGGATGTAGCAACAAGGTACCATCTTGGAAGCAGAGAGTGAGTGCTTGACCATACACTGAATATGCTTGCATATTTTTCCCTTTATTTGTTTTAATCAGTTATACATGATAGCAGACTTCTTTTTGATTCATTGTACACAATCCATTTGTCATGTTGTTTCAAATGTCAAGATGAACATGGCTCCCATTTTGAATAGTTTATAGTTTGCCTATCCAGAGATTTTGTGCAAAGTAGAAAAGGTCAGCTTCTTGGGAAAGTTCTGCTTGCATCTTAATCTTGGCCTTCCCAGCTTCCAGAAATGTAAGATATAAATTTCTTATTATTTATACATTATCCAGTCTGTAGTATTTTGTTATAGCAGTAGGAATAGAATGAACTAAGACAATTTTGCAGTCTCAATTGGTAAATCATTTCACTAAGGACATTTAACTCTCTAGTATTACTCAAATATTTTTCTCTAGTATTACTCAAAGATTTTACTCTAGTTTTACTCAAAGATTTTTCTTTTTTAAAAAAATTTTTAGTTGTAGATGGACACAATACCTTTATTTATTTATTTTTATATGGTATTGAGGATCACTCACACAAGCTAGGCCAGTGCTCTACCACTTAGCTACACCAGTTTAGAAATTTTCTTTTAGGAATTTATATGCTTTTATTATTTTGAAATTATTCATTTGATTAAGGCCATTTGCACCTTTTTCATATTGAGATTGTCATACATTTCCTTCAAAAATTAATATGTATATCTTGGTGAACTCTTTTTGCAATAAAAATAATTCTAGATGTCAATGTATAGATGGGCTGCTGTGGTCACTCCACAAACTTATGATAGTGTATTATGGTGTTTATAAGCTAAAAAATGTTAACAGATATCTGTTAGATTTTCATTGTATTTTCCTGGTTTATGTGTGCTCTAGGTGATCAATTAAATAGAGAAGATAGGATGGAACACTTTTGTTTATTCAATATGTAACTTCTAAATGTTCATATGAAAAAAGCAATGAAATAGTTAAAATCATTTTATTTTTACAGATTTTGTTCATTAGTTATTTTTGACTCTTTATTTTTCTTTTTCTCATCTATGACTTCTGATGCAGAGAAATTAGAGGGTTGGTGAACATACTAAGGCACAAAAGGCTACATTATTTAGAAAATTTTGAGAGCAGCTGATTTTCACATTGCAAAATCCTCTGAGTGCCCGAAGGTCATATAGTAAGTTAGAGGCAGGGTAGACACTAGGACTCAGTTGCTCTGAATTCCAAGGTATTCCCATTATATTGTCCTTTTGGATTTATTTACCAAATGAAAAGTAGGTGGACATGCCTCATTTACATGACTGTCATGTGATAGGAACTGTGCTATGGTACTGGGATACAGTTGTGAACATAATAGACACATCCCTGACCTTTCAGGAAGAGGTAAGAAGACATTGAAATTATTATGGTAAGTGCAATAGGATCTGAAGCAAAATTGTGACAAGTCAGAGTTATGTATTAGTAGAAATTCTTGCTACCTTTAGTGTTCATAATGCAATGAATGGACAACAGTACAGCTTGTAGGAAAAATTGAGTCAGTTTTGCTTTATGTATGTGTATATATATATACAATTTATATATATATAAACATATATATATACATATATACACATATATAAAGCACAAATACATATGTATCTACATATATATATGCACGTACACACACACATATATATATACACATTTACCACTGAGTTACATCCCCAATCCTACCTTGTTTAAAAAATAAACTGTTACTGCTCTCCCAGGGATGGACAAGAGACCCAAGACTACTTTTTCAATGAAGTTCAAAGATGGATCTGTTGGGCCGCCGAAAACACGTAGGCAAAGTTGCTCATATCTTGTGTTTGGCCAGAAAATAGGAGAGGATAGGAAAAGTTCCTTCCAACCTAGCCATGACCAGGAAAGCATAATGAGATAAACCATTTTTCATGTTGTTTCAAATGCCAAAATGAACATGGTTCCCATTTTGAATAGTTTATAGTTTGCCTATACAGAGATTTTGTGCAAATTAGAAAAGGTCAACTTCTTGGGAAAGTAATTAGAAAATGCTGGCCCTACAGTGTGACCACCTTAAGGAACAGGGAGCAAAGGCTCCTATCTTAGCAAGAAGAGTGTGCATGGTCTAAATTTCAGCCCTGTAAATGTGCCCAGGGATGCCTTGTGCAATGTGTTAATCCTGGAGCCATGCTCAGAGCTGGCATCTCTCCATAGGCCCAGCCTACAAGCTACAGTGCTATATTCGAGGAAACCATCTACTTCAGTGCTTCTGAAAGGTTAGGGTATGGCAGGGAAATATATAAACAGAAAATTTGAGGTTATCCCTCTGCTGACCATGCTTTCACCAGTTTCCTCTTAGATGGAGGCTCCAGAATTTATTATGTAGAGAAGCTGCACTTTGTTTCAACAGACAATTCTTTTCCAAAACCTGCAGAGAACAAAAGCCATTCTTTTCTCTCAGATTATGCAGACCTGTATTTATCCTGCATTATTTCTTCTTCCATACAAGATGGGAGGGTTTGGTTGAGAGAGAGTGTTTGCCCTCTGGATGCTTTTTGATTTTTCTGTAATCATTTCTACCTCTCCTGGGTCTGCACCTGTAGGTTAAGGGAGTGATTTGGGAGCACAGAAAACAGAGTTCCACTTTAGCTATTCAGCCAGGAAATTGTGAATAAATTGGGATAAGACGAGCTTCTGCTTCTGCATATCTACTACCATTTTTTGATGTCTTTGGGGATTTGGGCAAAGATCTTGTCTAATTTTCTGCAATTTAGGTTTGGCATTATGTGTATGTTTCTGCTTCTGCTCAGCAGACTTTGTGGATATAGTTTTCAACTATACCCAGCATACGCTCTCTGGCTGAATGTCTAGGTTCTCCTTTATTGTTTGTTTTTCCTACTCAATCCACTACTTTTCTCTCTCTTCTTCAAGAAGCCCTTTTCTAGGTAACCTAGTTTCTTCATTGCCAATCTCCTTGGCAAATTATTTAATTTCTTCTTTTTTTAAAAAAAATACAGCAAATAATACATAAATATTAGCCATGGACAAGAACTAAAATATTAGAGAGCCTGTGTGGTTGAGACAGGTTGATTGCTAACCAAACCGATTTTATCTTCATAGCTCACTACCTCACATCTAATCCACTCTACATAAAGCATCTTCCAGGCAGTGGCATCGAGGAGTGGGTGTTTCTTCCATTTCTTTGTTTCTTTTTTCTTCACCCATTTGCCAGCTATAGGATTATAAGGTCATTTCCAAATCATATAGAGAAAGGTAGAATCATAACTGTGGTTAGTCTTGGCCTCTGGGCTTCCAGCTCTTTGAGAAGTGCTGCTCAAGAGAGCTATACCATCATGGTCAATAATGTTGGGCATTTCATGTAGGATGTAGGAAAAATTAACATTTTTTTCCATAGGACTCTGAGATTTGGGGACTATGGCTACAAAAATAGCCTATTTATATATTGCAAGTTATTTCAAGGTTGAGAAGGTGAAATGAGGCTATATGTTAGGCTCTTTTCTTTAATTCACTAAGAAAAAATGTAATCCTGGCCCATAGAGTTGATTAATAATATCAGTAAAAGGAGAGTGGTATAGAATAATGCAGGTGCCCTCATACTCCTCTGAGCATTAGGATTTCACAGGTAACTTCAAAAAATTAAAGACACCTAGATCGCTACACAGATGCATTAAATTAGATTGACATATTAAGATTTGGGTTGTAGGACCTATGTATAAGCATATAAAAAAATAAATTCCAAAATGAGTCTACCATGCATCTGGGATTGACTACTGCATTTGAAAGTCTTCAAAATCAAATGGCACATGACAGAAAACAGATGCCTCTGGAGTGAAGCTTGTGCCACAGAGGGACATTGCTTCTTACCTCTTACCTACCACACCAGTGCTCTTGTGTCAACATCACTCCAAGGAGTCTCACTAATGCTCCCTATTGGGAGAGAAGCTTGCTTAATATTTACAAGTTTCACTTTTTTTTTTTTTTTTTTTGGTACTAGGGATTGAACTCAGGGGCACTCGACCACTGAGCCACATCCCCAGCCCTATTTTGTGTATTATGTAGAGACAGGGTCTCACTGAGTTGCTTAGCACCTTGCCATTGCTGAGGCTGGCTTTGAACTCGCGATTCTCCTGTCTCAGCTTCCCTAAGTACTAGGATTACAGGCTTGAGCCACCGCGCCCGGCTTTGACTTAAGAGAATTACTACTTCTGTCTGTCTCTCTCTCTCTCTTTTTTTTTCATGTGGTGCTAGGATCAAACCTAGTGCCTCATGCATGCAAATCAAGCACTCTACCACTGAGCTATAGCCCCAGTGACTTAGAGAATTGCAAGCTGGTGACAAAGAGAACAAACCAGCAGCAGCTTCTGACAAAGTTTGAAACTTCAGGGTCACACATTGAAATGTGGAACTTGTGATTTCCCAGAGCACCCGCTGTTAAGGTAACCCAAGGGAAAGAAAGAAAATAAACAAAGAAATCATGAAAGTAAGAACAATCAGTCCTAAAATATATATATATTTCTCCCAAGAGACACAGGGAAATTCTTTACAACTTCTTTATGCCTTATTACTCCATAAAAATATTTTAATTTCCCAGTGATTCAGGTGGCTAAGGTGGGAGGATCACAAGTTCAAGGACAGCAATTAAAAAAAAAAAAAAAAAGAGCTCAGGATGTTACTTATCAGTAAAGTGTCCCTGGATTCAATCCTCAGAATTGAAAGAAAAAAAAAAGTTAATAAAACAACTGAAAAACGAGAAAACGACAGAGAGGGAGATGAAAAAAACATTGCAGATCAGAGTGGTAAATTCAATACAAGACCAAAAATAACAAGTGAGTGGAAACAATAAGGGATCAAATCTACACATTGAATAAATAACAGAGAGGAAAGATTTAAGCTCATCAGAAAAGAAGAATGTAAAAAAGAAAAAATGGATTGACAAATGGATTCCAATGTAGGGGTAACTGGAACATTTTAATAAATAAAAACATATTTATTCAAATATATAATAAAACATCCTAAAATTTAAGAAAACTTTATACAAATATTACAAGATTATTAAATGCTCCATGAAATTTTGATATCCAACATTAAAACCAACTATCCATACTCCTCAAATTATTCCATGAACTAGAAAGGGATGGAACTCTTCCACATTCATTCATTCCACATTCATGAAGCCAGTGTCAGCTCATGCCAAAATCAGATAAAGACACATCAAGGAAAGAGACCTATACCATATCTCTGATGAACTTTGGTGCAAAAATACTTAATAAAATATTAGCAAATCATGTTCAACAGCATATTAAGAAGATTGTACACCATAACCAAGTTGGTTTTATTCCAGAGATTCAAGGATGATTTGGTACATGCAAAACAATAAATATAATTCATCACGTAAGTAGAATTAAGGACAAAAATTATTTAGTCATCCCAATAGATGCAGAGAAGGCCTTTGACAAAATTTGGCACCCATGATAAAAAACACTGAAGAGACCTAAGGATGGAAGGAATCTACCTCAACATCATATAGGCTATATATGAAAAACCCAAAGCCAACCTTCAGAGTAAATTGAAAACTGAAGGTGTTTCCTTTAAAATTGGGGACAAGACAAGGATGTTCACTCTCACCATTCCTGTTTACTATTGTGCTAGAAATTCATGCCAGAGTAATTAGGCAAGAGAAGAAAACAAAAGGGATAAAATCAGGAAAGGAAGAAATCAAATTATCACTGTTTGAAGATGATATGTTCCTATACCTAGAATATGCAAAGACATTCACCAAAAGACTGCTAGGACTACTAAAGAAATTTGACAAAGTCACAGGTTACAAAATCAACATACAAAAAATCAGTAGCTTGGGCTGGAGCTGTGGCTCAGTGGTAGAGTGCTTGCCTCGCATGCATGAGTCACTGGGTTTGATCCTCAGCACCACATAAAAATAAATAAAATAAAGATATTGCGTCCATCTACAACTAAAAAATTTTTTTAAAAAATCAGTAGCTTTCCTATATAGCAACAATGAATCTGCTGAGAAATAAATCAGGAAAACAATTCCATTCACAATAACCTCAACAAACAAACAAACAAACAACAGCAACAACAACAAAAAGCTAGGAATGGATCTAACTAAGGAGGTGAAAGACCTATAATGAATACTATAGAAAATTGAAGAAAGAAATTGAAGAAGTCTTCAGAAAATGGAAAGACTTGCCATGGGTAGGCAGAATTAATATTGTTAAAATGGCCATACTACCATCAGCAACATACAGATTCAATGCAATCCTTATCAAATACCAATGACATTCTTCACAAAGTTAGAAGAAAACAGTCCTAACATCCATTCGGAGGACTAAAAGACTCAGAATTGCCAAAGCAATTCTAAGCCAAAAAATCAATGCTGGAGGCATCACAATACTTGACTTCAAATTGTACTACAGAGCTATAGTAACAAAAACTGCATGGTACTGACATAAAAACACACATAGGCCAATGGTAAAGAATAGAAGATAGATACAAACCCATACATCTACAGTCATATGATCCTTGACAAAAATGCCAAAAACATACTTTGTAGAAAAGACATTCTTTTTAACAAATGGTACTGAGACAACTGGGTATCCAAATGTGAAAGAATTAAACTAGACTCTTATCTCTCACCCTGCACAAAATATCAACTCAAAATGCACCAAAGACCTAGGAATTAGACCAGAAACTATGCAACTCCTATAAGAAAATATAGTCAACATTTCAGCTTTTAGGTAGAGGTAAATGCTTTCTCAATAGGGTCCTAAATTTCTGGAAATAATGGCAAGAGTTAATAAATGGATGGCATCAAAATTAAAAGGTTTTGCACAGCAAAGGAAACAGTTAGGAATGTGAAGAGGGAACCTACAGAATAGGAGAAAATTCTTTTCAAGCTATTCTTCTGACAGAGGATTAATATTTAGAATATATAAAGGACTCAAAAAACTTTACATCAAAAATCAAATAACCCAATTAATAAATGAGCAAATGAATTAAACACACCTCTCAAAGGAAGAAATACAATGGCCAACAAATATATGAAAAAATGTTCAACATCTTTAGCAATTAGGGAAATGCAAATTAAAACTACACTGAAATTTCATCTCACACCAGTCAGAATGGCAGCCAAGAATACAAATAATAATAAATGCTGGAGAGGATATGGAGAAAAAGGAATGCTTTTAAACTGTTTATGGGACTGTAAGCTAGCAAGAACACTATGCAAATCCGTATGGAGGTTCCTCAAAAAGCTAGGCATGGAACCATCATATGACCCAGCTATACCACTCCTCAGTATTTATCCTGGAAAAATTAAAGTCATGATAGTCATCATACTATAGTGATACATGCATATCTATATTATAGCAGCAGAATTCACAATAGACAAACTATGGAATCATCCTAGATGTCCATCAATGGGTGAATGGATAAAGTAAATGTGGTGTGTATACACAATGGAGTTTTATTCAGCCATAAAGAAAAATGAAATTATGTCATTTGTAGGAAAATAAATGGAACTAGAGACCATTATGTTCAATGAAATAAGTCAAACTCAGAAGGTTAAAGATCTAATGTTTTCTCTCATACGTGGAAGCTAGAGAGGTAAAAGGAAACGAGAGATGGAGAATCTCATGAAAATAAAAAAAGATGAGAAGAGGAAATGGTGGGAGGTGGGAGGGAGGAGGAAGTTCTGGGAACTGATATTGGCCAAATTATGTTTTTATATTGTGTATTGTGTACATGCACAAATATGTAACAACAAATCTCATCAGGATGTACCACTATAATGCACCAATCAAAAAGGTGAGGAAAAAAAAGTCTATCCATTTGATCACTTAGCATCAAGAGAAAAGAAGATATTTCAATCATCCAAAAATTAAAATAAAAAATTTAAAAAGGTGAAAAAAATCAGATTTCCTTAGATTTTTTTTTATAGCTATACTGTTCTAGAGAAAAAAATGTGTGTGTGATACAATGCGGTAATAACCACTGAAGGTATCCAAAAATAAAGGTAACGGGCAGGCAGTTGAAAACATAACTGTCACAGAAAATAATGCATCCATGAATCCTTGTGATTAATGAAATCTTGTGATTTAAGTAACTAAGAAAAAAACTTAGAATTGAATCCCTCAGGAACTGATAAACTATGCAAAAAGGATGGATGGAGGTAGTTAATAAACTTACATATCCAACTACATTAAAATTTGGTTACAGTACAGACTATTTTTTTAAGTTGATGTTGGGAAGTAACAATTCAGCTTAAAGCCTCAGAAGGTGAGGGGTACAGAGGGGGAACAAAAACATGCCCCCAATGACCCACTCCTCCAACTACACTCCACCTCCCTAGAGTTATCCCCTAGTTAATCTGTTCAAGTGAATTAATGCACTGGATTATGTTAAGGCTATCATAGCCTGATCATTTCACCTCTAAAATGTCTTGTATTTTCTCTCACATGAGCTTCTGGGGGGGACATCTCATATCTAAACCATAGCAATAATTTTTAAAAATCATATAATAAAAGTAAAACACAATAGTTAATGGTAGTTAATGAATTAGCTCTATGTATGCTTATTATTTTCTGTATATTTAATTCCTGTTTCCGTATAATTAATTCTTCTTCTGTCCTTCTCTCTCCTCACCTCAAATTTCCTTTGATGACTTTAAAATCTTATTCCCATTCCAGACGCATCTGTTATCGCCAGCTTGTCATATTTTCTCCAACTCTTTTTCTATGAATGTTCCAACATACTTAAAGGGAGCTTCATTTCCATTTGTGTTTACATAATATTTTCATACTGCATATTTTGTTCTATCGTTTTCTCTTTTAAATTGCTAAGTTATAAATATCTTTACATGGAAACCAAAGACCCACCTTATTCTTTTAAATCTAAACTATTTCATAATATAGATACATTAACATTTATTCAGCTATTCATCCATTCCTTTCATTTAGTTTATTTCCAAATCTTTGCAATTTGAATAAAGGTTAGACTAAGCATCACTGTGAATGTTGTCAAAAGTGCGTCTCTCATAGGTAGACATTGAATAGTAAAAACGATAGATATTAGGCATGCTGTTTTCTTTTTTTGTCTCCTTCAATTGGCTACACAAAGTTTCTTTACAAATTTACATTTTCTTCAGAACAAATGAATATTTCTTTTTTTTTTTTTGGTACTGGAGATTGAACTCAGGGGCACTTGATCACTGAGCCACATCCCCAGCCCTATTTTGTGTTTTATGTAGAGACAGGGTCTCACTGAGTTGCTTAGGGCCTCGCCATTGCTGAGGCCGGCTTTGAACTCGCGATTCTCCTGTCTCAGCCTCCCTAAGTGCTGGGATTACAGGCGTGAGCCACCGCGCCCGGCTACAAATGAATATTTCTAAGTAAGCATTTCTGTTCTTCAATGCCAGCCCATATACTTCAACTCGTGTTTAACAAATCTGATATTATGAGTGAACTGATGATCCAGTAAATGCATATTGAATTAATTTCTCTTTCTCTTTCTTCCCATCCCCTACACTTCTCTCTGTTTATATGTCTCATGGTGTCATAGGGTATAGAGAAATATTAATAAATAATTGAGCCATTATGTGATGGATGTTTTATGGATAAGTAGAAAGGAAAAACGTAGGGAACAATCAACTCAAAAAGGTAAGAAATTGTTCTCTGAGTGCAGTAGGAAGATGGGCCTTCCTGGAAAATGTATCAAAAAATATTTTCAAACCAGTGTGTATGATCTCAAAATCTTCTTAGAGACCAGACAGGTAATAAGAAGCAGGTTAAATTCTTGAAGGATAAGAAAAATAGCATAAAAGAGAAGAGAGTGTTGTGGCCTCATTAGGTAGAAATAGGGAAAGTGGATTGTGGCAACCCAGGGGGGTCAGGCCCCATCCACAAAGGGCATGTCTCTGAGTCAATACAGCTCTGAAGTTTTGAAGAGCCATTGTTGCTAGGTATGATTTTTGAAAGAGAAATTTAAATCCTGAATAACTATGTATTATTTCTTAATTTTTAAATGTGGAATTTTGATTCAAAAATATATTTTTAAATACTGTGCAATTCAAAGAAAACTTCAAGAGTGACAAACTCTTCGTGATTTGCCTGGGAGTACACTAGTTTTAAAATATAAAGTCCTTTCTCCCTGGAAAACTTAAAGTATGGGTCACCATAACTAACAAAATTCTTCTGTGGCCCATATCAAGCCCAGGAACTGCCATTTTATAATTCCAGAAGAACAAAACTGTCTGTTTTAAGGAAATGTAAGAGATACCATCTGCATGATGAAGTGTTAGGAGAAAGAATTGCATACTGGGTTTGGAGACACTGATAAAATCAGTACCATGTGTATCTGTAATTTGACACTTAAAGAAACTAAAACAATGCTTATGAAGAATTTGCCAGCCTGAAATTTTATTGCAGCTTTAAACCTTCTTTATATCTTCCAGAAATCAAAATCCACCACCTAGCTAATTGGTTCATTGCTAAAATAAGGCCAAGAGGTGCATTCTCTGGAGTCCCAGTCAATTACTAGCCCTTGGTATGGTCTTATTTTCCAGTTATTAAGGGCTGCTACCTTGGAGTCCTCTATACTTCTAGTTCCCCTATTGTGGAGGATCCCAGCACATGTTCAGATTCTCAAGTACCCTCGACAGCCAGCACTTAGATTTCTCCATACCTCACAAGTTGCAGCAGGAACAATGAGTATTACCTTTGACAAGAACAAAATTCAACACTCCTATCTAAGGATTTGAATTGCACTGATCACCATAGTAACTAGATGAAAATATAATTTATACAATATATTTAAAAATGATGTGGTGCAAAGGCCATGCCTGGGAGGAATAAAGGAAAGAGAGAGGGAGCAGAAAAACATAAAATTTCAGTATTTTTATTGGAATAATGCAAATAATTGAATTCCAGCATACCCGTGTTGAATCACTGAGTTCATTTTGGTGTAGAAGAACATGAGATTCAGAGAGGTTATGTCACTCTTCCAAAGTCACTCAGTAGCTATAGCTGGAGATTTAGACCGTGTCTCTTTAATACTGTGCTTTTAAAAATAAATGTGTGGAGGCTGAGGCAGAAGGATTGCAAGTTTTAGGCCAGCCTCAGCAATTTAGCGGGGCCCTAAAGCAATTTAGCAAGATGGAGACACTGTCTCTAAATAAAAAATAAAGAGGGCTGGGGATGTAGCTCAGTGGTAAAGCCTCTTGGGGTTCAATCCCCAGGACCCAAAACAAATAAATAAATAAACAAAATATGTTTGCTGTATAAGATAAGAGAATCCAATTTAATGACACATAGCCTTTTCTCATTCTCAAAACTATAAAGACCAGTGTAGCACATTGTACTCTGTTTAACACTCTGCATGTTCTGTACTCTGTGTATTTCCTCCAAAAGCTAGCTTTTGTACAGCAATTTTATTTGGAGGTGACCCTAAGACATGGTGGCAGTGAAGTGGTAAAAGGTATAGGTGAGGATGCATAGTCAAGCAATGTCATATGAGTGCAGGAGGCTCAATCTTTTTAGAGAACTTTAAGCACTTTGTTTTTAATTGGTGCATTATAATTATACACAGTGTTGGGATTCATTCTGCCAAACATTCTAGAGAACTCTTGAAGTCAATATAACACGTGTCCCTGAGTTATTTCATGTGAGGGATATGGAAATATGTGCATTTGCCATGTTCCTACTCATTTTTCCTTGGTTGAAAGTCGCTCCCAAGTGGTACTAACCCTTTAGAAGGATGCCCAGCATATTTAACATGTAAGTGGAGAAAGCACAAGTGACCAGAGAAAACTTTAGACGAAAAGAGGCATGCACTAGTAGTTGGAAGACTTTACTGTGCTTCTCAGCACTCACATTTACCTCATCTTATCATTGATGGGCAAAGGAGAGGAAGAGCTGCCGGTGATTGCTGAGGGATGGACTGTCCTGTAAGATCTCCTTCTCTACCAGCCCTGGTGAAACCCTTTTCAACATTACAGTGCTTTGGTTAGTCTAAACTCACAAGGTCAAGGCATAAGCCAGGCCTATGTTCCTATGGGATGTGATCTATTTATTACGTCCTCATTAGGCTCAGGTTATTGTAACGACTCATTCCTGGTTATTACTGAGAAATACAGAAGCATATTCCAATGAATAACTAAATTGCAGGCATACCTTTTCCTTCCCATTTTGTAGCAGCAACCATGATAACTGGATAGATTGCCATTCTTTTTATTTTTATTTTTTTGCCTGCTTTTATAATGACATAAAAGACAAATGGCCAATGCCACCTATATTCTTAGGTTTAATGGAATTTTTATTGTCTCACCTTGGAAAATTGTACTTCTAATACAGCAGAGAGCTGCTGTATTAGTCTCCAAATGCTAATACACTCATTGCAATTGATGGGTGGGGTGATTCCTGATTCTACTTTCTGTTCTCCACACCTACATGTTTTACCGAGTAGGGAAATTATATAATGGCTTTTGTCTCAAGGTATGAACCAAATTTTAAATAAAACTACCTTAACCTTTCAGAGAGTCATCAAGATCTGGTGTCGTAGATATGTTTTTATGAGATCATTTCAACAATTTACTAACTGGTAACTTCTGAGAAATATGGTACTGTAGTAGGATGAGTGGATTCCATGGTCATTTGCATTTCTTGTATTTCCTTCATGGGAAATGAATGTCCTGATTGATACTCAGCACATAATGGGCAGATCCATTCATGGATTCACTTGAAATGCTGTGGTTAGGTGTTTAATATATACAAGATTAGGCAGCATAGAAGATGCTGTTTCATTTGCTCAATCCATTCATTTCTGCATTCCTATTTCCTTTATTCATTCATTTGATTAAGTGTAACTTGCATGGCAAACTGATCTTATGTACACAGCTTCATATATGCTTATGTGGCTAAACAAAACATTAAGATACTGACTGCTTCCAGAACTCCAGAAAGTCCCCCATTGTTCATTTAAAGTCCATATGTCCACAGAGGTAACATTCTTGAGTTAAACATATTTTATTTTAACCTGCTCCTGAGACTCATGTAGGACTGAAAAGGCAAACCATAGCTTTCTAATGACTAATGCTGTTGACTACATTTTAATATGCTTATTGGCTATTTTAGATCTTATTTTGTGAAGTGTTATGTAAGATTGCTTCTGGTTTCTTTTGCTAAAAATATTATTTTGTGAATTTTGTTCATGTTGTTTTGTGTATTTGTTATTAATTTGTTATCTTTATGAATATATAACAATTATCATTCCAATGTGGATGAACATTTGCAATATTTTTTGTTTTGTGGCCATTATACATGAAGTTATGTTTTTTTTGATTTATTTTCTCATTTCTCTTGGATATGTTTCCAGGAGTGAAAATGCTGGACTATGGCATAGGTCTGTATTTACCTTTAATGAATTCTACACAATAGTTTGCACAATGGGTGAAGTAATTTACACTCCCAACAATGCTTGAAGGTTCCAGTTTCTCCCATTTCTTCCAGCACTGGCATTTAAGTGTCTATTTTATTCATCTGTCATATGCCATTTTAAAAATAATATTCTGTTCTCTTTATTTACTATCAGTTTCTACTTCAGTGTCAGCATCTCATGTATCCTAGCTCTTTATTCAGTACTGAAACCCTTTAACTTTGACATTTCTTCAAGATTGCTCTACATATTCTGGGCCCAACGTATTCCTTTAGATATTTTTTAGTAAGTTGTCCAAATTCTACAAAAATGACTGCTGAGATTTTGATTGGGATTTTGTTGCTTACAGATCAGTTTAGAGATAACTAAACCCTAAAATAACAAGTATTGGGCTGGGGTAGAGCACTTATCTTGCACTTAGGTGTGCAAGACCTTAGGTTTTATTGTCAGGATCACAAATTTAAAAAAAAATACTTCTTTCAATTCAGTCTATGTCTCCATTTATTTAGGCTTTTTAAATGTTCAGTATTCAGTCAGTAGTGTTTTATAGTTTTATTTCTAGAACTCTAGTCAAATTTTGTTAAATTCATTCTTTAGCAGAGCACAGTAGTTAACACCTATAATCCTATGGTGTTCAGGAGGCTGAGGGAAGAGGATTGCAATGTCGAGCCCAGCCTGGACAACTTAGCAAGACTCTACCTCAAAGTACAAAAAATAAAAGAAAATAAACGTATATGTGAAGGGATGGGATGTAGCTGAGTGGTAGAGCACTTACCAGCATTAGCAAGCCCCTGGTTTCAGTGTTGAGGAAAACACACACACACACACACACACACACACACAAATTTAATTTTGCTTTTGAAGTTTCAATTTTAAATTACTTTGTGCTAAAAAATCAACTTTCTAAAGTATTAGATTTTGTATATTCATTAATATTATTTATGTAAGCAAACATGTTATCTATAGGTAAAGGTTTATTTCTTTTTTTTCTATTCTAATCATTATGCTTTTATTCCCTTTTCTTGCCTTATTCTAAGAACTCTAGGACAATACTGAATAGAAGTGATGGGAGAGGGCACCTTTGCCATATTCATGATATTATCAAGGAAATATTCAGTCTTGTATTATGAAGTATCAAGTAAGCTCTAGGGTTTTGTTAACATTTTTATAACTTTGCATAAATGTAATTATGAATCATGTACTCTTTTTTGTCTGTTTTTTTCACAGAGTATCATAACTTTGAGATTTATCTATGCTGTTTATTTATTTATATTTAGTTCATTTATTTATATTTCTCAATATCTTTAATGTATTGTTTATTAATTCTATGGCTTGGTATATTTTTATGTGTGTGTTTATTTATCATATACAACATGTTTTGAAATACACATGCATTGTGGAATGGTTACATATAAATAATTAACAAATGCATTATTAACCTCATTTAGTTTTTGTGACCTAAGAACACTTAATATCCACTCCTATTGCATTTTCAAGAATATGATGTATTGTCACTAACTATATTCCATGCTAGACCATAGACCTCTTGAACTTAATCCCCCAGCCAAACTGTAATTATCTATGCTTTGACCAATATCTCCCCAGAATTCTTTTCCTCCTACTCACTCCAGCCTGTGGTAGCAACAATTCTATTCTCAATTTCTATGAGATCAACTTTTAAAAATTCTGTATGTAAGTGATCATGTGATTTTTGTCTATCTATGCATGGCTTATTTGACTTGGCACAATGTCCATTTTCACCTACAGGATTTTCTTCTTTTTCATGGCTGAACAATATGCATGTGTCTATTTTCTCAATTCATTCATCAGTTGATGTACATTTAGGTTGATTCCGGATATTGGATATTGAGAAAAGTGCTTCAGCAAACATGGGAATGCAGATATCTCTTTGATATACTGATTTTATTTCCTCTAGCTGTCATAAGTGCTAGAATTACATTATGATTTTAATTTGTATCTCATTAATGACTAACAAAGTTTTGGATTGCCTTCTTGTGCGTATTTTCTATTTATATAGCATATTTGGTGAGAGATCTTTTCAATTTTTATACTTTTCATTTGGTTCTCTTATTGAGTTCTTCCTATGTACCAATTATAAGTCATTTATTTTATATAAAAGTGTATATATATGTTCACACACTTTTCAGATATTTTCTCACAGCCTGTGGGTATATGTTTTCTTAATAGCTTCTTTTGTAGAGTTCACATTTTTATTAAGTCTTATATATATATATGTATACATATACATATATATAGAAAGAGAATATGATTATGCGCATTGAAATTTATAATCATAATATCTTCTTGTAAAATGATCTTTTTTCTCATAAATCTTCCTTTCTATTTTCCTATACATTTTAAAAATGTATCATTTGCCTGATATTAACATAATCATACCATATTTCTTTTCATGATTCTTTATTGGCATATAAAATTTCCTATCTTATTTATTTATTTATTTATTTATTGGTACTGGAGATTGAACTCAGGAGCACTCGAACACTGAGCCACATCCCAAGCCCTATTTTGTATTTTTATGTAGAGACAGTGTCTCACTGAATTGCTTAGCTCCTTGCTGTTGCTGAGGGTGGCTTTGAACTCGCGATTCTTCTGTCTCAGCCTCCCTAAGTGCTGGGATTACAGGCTTGCGCCACCGTGCCTGGCTCCTATCCTTTTTAATTTCAATCTGCTCTTTTAAATTTTACTTATTCATTTGTGCAAAGATAGATGTACAGTCCAGTCTGATACTCTTGCTTTTTATTTGTAATCTTTAATTAATTCACATTTAAGGTAAATATTGACATATCTGGTATTGTGATAGTCATCTTGCAATTTAAAAAATTATTTATTTTATGATTTATTACTTTCTTTTGCTTGATCACCCATTTAAAAATTTTATTTAATACTGATCTCATTGCATGTTACCTGAAAATATTTATTAACACTCACCTTTCACTTATGTAGTCTATCTTTGATTAGTGCCTTTACCATGACTCAAACAATGTGAAAATCATACAAAGTTAGAAATACATTTAACTCTCATGTACTTTTTTTTGTAATTATACTGTATATTTTACTCTTTGTTATAAGACTCAATATTTTGTAATGTTCATTGCTGTAGATGTTCAATAATTTTAGATTTACATTTTTATTTCCCATTTTGTTTATTTTTTATTGCTTTTCCATTTTTCCAGAATGAAAATAAGGGAACATTACTACAAATTGTACAGGAATAAAAGAAAAAAATCTTTTTGTCATAAAAAAGTGTGCCAATGTATTTAATGTGATGATTGAGGCAAAGGGAATAATGAAAAAATAAAACTATGCAAATCTTATAGCAAATAAATAGAACATAGAAGATTCTTGTATTTGTTAATAAAATTGAGGGTGCTATTGAAAAGTAAGTACACTTTCACAAAAAGAAACCCCAAACCCACATGCATGTGTTTGTGACATTTTCTCCTAAATATTTAAGAAAAGAATATTATTAATCTTAAATAAGCATTTCCACAGCATTAAAAAGGAAAGGTAAATCCCTAACTTTTTTTCTGAGGCCAGCATAATTATGATCCCAAAATCTGACAAGGACGTTGCAGAAAAGGAAATTGCAAACTGGACTGGATGTCCTAACCCAAGTCCTGTGACAAACAAATGAAGGAGAAGGCATATTGTTGGAATAGAGGAAATAAAACTGTCATTATTCTCAAATGATTCGACTTTCCTGCCAAGAAAATCTAAAAACAAATCTAAAAAAAGATTAAATGTAATAAGTGTATTAAATGAGATCCCTGGATTCAGTGTCACTATAGAAACATGCAACTTAGCTTATTCAATAGCCTATACACAAGCAAAAATGAGAAAAAGAATAAAAAGGCTCATATTCATTTTTAAGTAAATTTTTTATTTTATAAGCTTTAAATTTACAAAAATAATAAAAAATAGATCATATACTACTATACAACGATGCTCTGTTATTGTTAACAGTTGCCATGGGTGTGATACATTTTGTTACAATTAATGAGCCAACATTAAAACAATTACATTAACTAAAGTCCACCTCTTACTCAAATTTCCTTACTTTTTTAAACCTACTTTAATTTTTCTTTTGTTTTAGACTCCCATCCAGTGTAACATATTACTTTACATGTATTTGTCATATCTCCTTAAGCTTCTCTGGGCTGCAAAAGTTTTCTGGACTTTCTTTGACAATTTCAGGAGTCCTGGTCAGCTATTTTGTATAACATCTATTGATTTGGTCATGTTTGATGCTTTTATCATGATTAGATTGAGGTTATGAGTTTTGAGGAAGGCACAAAACAGAAATGAAGTGATATTCTCATCATGTTATATGTAAGAGGAATATTATTGACATGATTTTGATGTTGATGTGTGATTGTCTGAGATAGTACTGGTAAAGTTACCAGTTACCAATGGTAAAGTTACTCACCTTTTCTCCTACCCTCTTCCTATACTATACTCTTTGGAAGAAGGTCACAATGTGTAATTTACATTTGAGGATTGGGGAGTTCTGTTGAACTTCTTTGAAGACAGAGTATATATGTAAATTTTTCAGATTTTTTCCACATGTGAGGTTTCTCTCTTCTCTCCCATTTATTTATTCATTCATTTTTGTATTTCAGTATGGACCTATGGCTATTTATTCTATTCTTTGGGTGATTCAATAGTATTTTATTTTGTTGCTCATATTGTTCTAGCTTTGATCATTGGACCCTTTTTCAATTGTTTCCTCTTTTCGCATTTATTGCCATCACTATGTTTGGGTTATTTTTCTTTGTAGCTTGGAATACTACAAGGTATTCTAGGTCCATTTTTATATTTCTGTTTCCTGATCTATTCTGTAATAAACCATTTCTCTTTGGAGATTTGGTTCTGTTTATGGACATGATATTTAGAAGCCAACTACTGAAGAATTGCCAGGCTTTTTGCTCTGGAATGTTGTTGATAGGTTGTATAAACTGATAAAGTGAAGAAATATTGTGTACACACCTAGTATCTGTAAAAATTTCAATATGCAACCATCTGTAATTATATTAATCTAAATATGAGTTCATACTGATATCTCCAGCTCCACTTGATTATCACTTAAGTAACTGTAGCTTTTCTCAACTCCTGGTTATCTGGAAATTCTCACTTCAACAGTAAGAAATGTGGTTCTTACTTCCATGATCTCTTTCTTTAATTGTCTGATTACAGTAAATACTTGTAGTGGTTTTGGGCATGGTTGATCTATAGCCAGGTGCAGTGGTGTACACCTGTAATCCCATTAATGGAGGGACTGAGGCAGAATTGCAAATTCAAGGCTCACCTCACCAACTTAGTGAAAGCTTTTGTCAAAATAAGAAATAAAAAAAAATAAAAAGAGCTGTGGATGTAACTTTGGTATAGCACCCTTGGGTTCAGTTCTCAGTACTGAAAAAAATAAGTTACCCAACACTCCCATGAGGAACAACTGTGTGTTAGAGTGTGGCACCTATGTATGGTTTCTTTTGCCTTTAGTATCACATACAACCTCAATTCAAAAGCTACTTAGATTATCATCTTTTCCCCATTCTCTTCAATGAAGTCATGTCACATATTTATAATAGAGTTAGATTGTTTCATTACTTTATTCATTCCATCTTGGAATCCCCAACTTCAAAATGATTTTTAAAATTCCTACAGAAACATTAAGGTTTACTATTTGTGTGACAAAATTCTGTGACTTTCACAAAATATACAGTGTCATATATCCAGTATTTCAAAGTCATAAAGAATAGTTTCACACTTGACAAAGTCCCCCTTGATCCACTTTTTGAACCCTTCCTCAGGCTCCCCTTCTCCCAATACAGATGCTTATCTTTATCATAACAATTATTTTGCCTTTTACAAAACATAGTTAATTGTTTTCTCCTAGCAATATACATTTAACATTCATCTTCATCTCTGTGTGTGGCTGGTCAATTTCCTTGTTTGAGCATCGTGGAAGAAATGATTGTGCATCATTTCTAGTAATCATTGAACACCATTCCATGATAGAGTGCACCCCAGCTTGTTTATTTTCTTGTTGAAGGGTTTTGGATTTCTTCATAGTCTCAACTTCATTTTTATACTAAAAGTCAAATCATTTAGGAACAACTCCACTGATACATGCACAAGATCTCTATCTGTGCTAAAAACTATGAATCTGGGTGAGAGAAATTAAAGAAGACCTGAATAAAATGAGGAGTAGTTCCTGTTTATAGATTGACAGACTCTATCCTGTAAAAAATGCTAATTTTTCAAAAATTAATTCATAAATACAATGCAATTCAAATTAAAATCCCAGTAGCCCTCTTAGAAATCGATCAACTCTTTAGAAAAATTTCATTGAAATGTAAAGGGTGAAGTATAACCAAGACAACCTTGAAGAAAAACAAAGTTGATGGGATTTACACTACAAATACGAAGACTTTAAAAATCCATAGTAAATAATACAGCATAATTTTGGCACAAAGATAGAAAAAACCAAACAATGGAACAGAGTAGAGTTTCTGGAAATGGATCCACAGTTCCTTTGTAACCTGATTTATAATCAAAGTGGGAAAGGATGGTCTTTTACATAATGAGAGCTATGCAAATTAGACATCCATGCTGGAGAAAAATGGATTTCTGGAGTCCTACCTCAAACCATATATAAAAATAACTGCGAGGTTTTTTTTTGCATACCTAAATTAAAAAGGACAAATGAAATATCTAAAGGAAAATATAGGAGGAAATGTTTATTACCTTGGAGTTGACTAGATTTTCCTCAACAATAACAAAGCATTAATCAAAAAAGAAGGCAGCAATAAATTCTGATATATTAAAATTGAGAACTTTGATCAATTAGAAGATGCAAATTTCAAATGGAAATGCAGGGAGTAAGAAGATATTTGTCGTCCATGGAGCAAAGGAAACACATTTATCATTAATTCCTAAAATTCAGTAAGAAAATTAGTCATAGTTTAGAAAAATGAACAGAAAGAAGACTAGACACTTCACAAAGAAGGATGTACTAGTGGTCAGTGAAACTATAGAAATTGCTCAATCTCATTTATCAATAATATGGTTCACATCAAATCTATGATAAATATCACTATAAAACCATTGGAATCACTATGATATTAAAGTGAGAAATAGCAAATTTTTATCAGAATACTGATCAAATTTCTCATCACTCTCAGTGGGAGGGTAATTTTATACAACGACTTTAAAAACTGGCAAATCTATTCCAGTTGGATATATTTGCTGTGTTTTTATTGACAGTGACTCTCTTAGTTCTATACCTAAGCAAAATGTGTTCAGACATTACAGAAAAAGACATGAGTTCATAGTAGTACTATGTTTAAATAGACAAATCTAATCAGTAGCTGAATGCATAGAAATACTGGGTTCTCTTCATAAAACAGCACATACTACCACAATGAAAATGAACTGTCTGGGAATGATGCTATAATAGGGACAAACTGCGTCTTATTGTGAACATGAGTGGAAGGAGCCAGACACAAAAGCTTAGCTTTGGGATGACAGCCTGAGCAGAGTTTCTGGGTACTATGGTGTTCATTACCTTGTCTGGTTGGGTTTAGTTTGTAAACTTCGCTAAATTATATGTTTATGTATTAGGCAGCACTCTGATTATACTACATGTCAAAAGTTTAAAAACACACATACACAAAACTCCCATGATTGTTTGTTCTGACCTCACTGTTTTGCACTCCCCTTCTCTGGGACCTTTGGGTTTTTGCCATATCAGGTGTCCATGAACTATCCCGTCTCTAGTAACCCTGGTTATCCTCTGTGGTGCTGGTGCCTCCCTTTGCTGCATTACTGGCTTTCAGAGTTTCTTTCTTGCCTCTCATGTACCTCATCTCTTTCTAAGTTTGCAAATCTTGCATGAAATACATTCTTTGTAGTCCCCTTTATTTTGTTTTCTATCCACACCTCACCCAGAACTCGTCGTCTTTGTGCTTTTCTTCTCTACACGGGTGACAGGATTTTGCACATTAGCTATTCAGACCTATGAAGCCAAGATGTTCACAATAAAGTCCAGAGCCATACAAATTGCCCTAGAGACAGAGAACTAATAGATTCCCCCTAGGATTATTGGGACAAGACTCCCTCCAAGGACCAGGAGGGAAGTAGATGCTGGCAACACCTGGTTTTACTCAGCACTTGCAATCTTATGGAGGAAGTCAGAATCTATTTGAATTTGGGAGTGGGTGTGATTCTAGCTCACTATCTCTAGGTCTTCTGAGTCATTTCCAATTCTTGTCCCCTAAGGTCCTTGCAGTGACAGATGAAGGATGTCCCACTTGCTCCCCCAGGAAACCATTTCTTCAGACTATGAAATATACATCTAACTGGTATTGCCTCTGCTAACACAATTCATCTTACCCACACCACTTATTAATAATACAATGTGTAATCTCCAAATGCTTCAGATGACACTGTTCTGACTGAAAGTTATTTAAAAGCAGCCTTCAGAAAAAAAAATGCCTCTTGGTTATTTTAATTTCCTTTTATTGCATCTTGGCAATGCACACAAACATTCATTGAAAAAATGAGACATTATACAGCATAGATTAATTACTACAATATTAAGAGATCCTGTGGCAGTGCTTTTGGAGCTAACAATGTCAAACTCAGGCAAATTTTGAAAATAATATTTCCCTGCTTTTTATTCTCCTAAACAAAACAGAAATTATAAACATGTTGCAAAGGTTTTTACTTCTTTTCTTTATCATGCATTTTCTTCAGTTTTTTTAAAGAGAACAACTCTTGTCTTAGACAATGGAAAAGATAGGAACTGATGACCCCTTGCTATTGGATCATGTTATTCTAGAACAGAGAAACTGTTCAAAGGGCCACTACACCAAGTGCCACTTACATATATGATTTATTTTTTGGTGATGCTCTTTTATTTTTTGGCAGCAAAAGAGAAGCACTGAATGTCTTTTTTAATGCAACTTTGACCTGTTTTTTTTTTTTTTTTTAATCTGCATAGTCCTTCTTCAAATGTCATCGTTACTTGTCCTGCATTCTTTTCTGAAGTTCGTGAGCCTTGATCTGGTCAGATATACAAATGGACTGAAATGTACCAGTGCAGTGGTTAGTTACTTGCACTCTGGAATCAAATTTATTTTAAATTCCAGTTTATCTGTATTCTAACTGCATGACTTCTGATGTGAGTCTGCCCCTCTGAACCTTAATTTCCTGATTTTTAAGAGTGATAGGTACAGAGTTGTTATTCTAAATGGTTACTATGGGTGATATATATACATATAAGTATGTATGTATATATATAACATGCATGTTATATGTAAATATAATTATAATATACACACATGTAAGTATATATGTATATGGTACATAAATATGTGTACAAATATATATTCAAAATATATTAGTGATAATTATCTTTTTTGGAGGGTGGGTACCCAGAATTGATCTCAGGGGCACTTGACCACTGAACCACACCTCCAGCCCTATTTTGTATTTTATTTAGAGACAGAGTCTCATTGAGTTGCTCAGTGCCTCACTTATGCTGAGGCTGGCTTTGAACTCTCAGTCCTTCTGCCTCAGCCTCCTGAGCCGCTGGGATTACAGGTGTGCAGTAGCGCACCTGCCAGTGATAATTATCTTATTGCCAGTTATGGTACTGCAAATTTGGCCTTCCTCAATTTAAAAGGAAGCCTCCATTTATGTATATGTTTGCCTACCTACATGTCCCTGAGAAAATCATTCTTGCTGAGTAATGGAAAATGCTACTGCACTGAACATGGTTCTCCAGAGATACAGAACCGATAGGAGAGACAGACGTAGAGACAGAGGAAGAAACAGAGAAAGAGATATGTGTAACAGAATTTATTAGGTGAATTGTCTTATATTATTTGGAGGCTGAGAAGCTGTACAGTAAGCTATCTGGAAGCTGCAGAACCAGTGGCCTAGCTTAATCCATGTCTAAAGGCCAAGAACCAGGGCTCCTGACAGTTGAAGGCCATAGACCTGAGGAACTGTGGGGCTTCTGGTTCAAGTCCCAGAGTGTGGAGGTTAGAAAATCTGGATTTCTGATGTCCAAGGGCAAGAAAAGAGGGTGTCCCAATTCTAGGAGAGAGGAGGGTTGGGGGTGGGGAGGAATGCATTCACTTTTCCTCTTTCTTTTTATTCTTAGTCCTCAACTAATTAGATAGTGTGTGCTCCTACATTGTGTGAGTGCAGATCTTCCTTACTCAGTCTGCTGATTCAAATGCCAGTCTCCATCAGAACACCCTCAGAAGCATTTTAAAAAGAATCTTCTTTTTAAAAATTGTGGTAGAGATGTGTTGTTTAACTCTACAATTCTGACTTAGAACCTTGGAATATTTTTTCTATTAAATTAAAAAAGTGAAAAAAAATGAGTTAAAAAATCTTTAGGCTTTTTCTGTCTATAAACTTGGGATGTACTTACATTTATACCTTTTAAAATTTCTTCAAGAATGTTTCATAGTTTTTAATTGTACAAGACTTTCACCTCCTTGGTCAATGCCTGAGTGTTATGTTCGTGTTGATGTTATTGTAAATGGACTTATTATTGTAATTTCTTTTTGAGATGATTCATTTTAAGCTTATAGAAATGAAAATTCTTTTTGCATTGACTTTGTATTCTGCTACTTCGCTGAATCCATGTATTAGTTCCAACAATTTTGTTGGTGGATCTTTAGGATTTTCTACATAAAAGATCAAATCACCTGTGAACAGAGATAATTTTACTTCTTACTTATCAATTCAGATGTCTTATTTCTTTTTCTTGCCTAGTTCTCCCTAGAACTTTCAGTATGTGTTGAACAAAAGTGGTGAAAATAGGCCTCCTTGCCTTCTTCCTGATCTTAGAGGAAAAGTTTTCAGTTTTTCACCTTCAAATAGCATTTTCTGTGGTTTTTCAAATATATGACTTTCATTATTTGAGATAGTTTCCCTCTATTCATAAATTGTTGGAGGCTTCTTTCATGACTAGAGTGTGGAATTTTGTTAAATGTTTTTGTGCATCAATTGAGACTGTCTCATGGATATTTTCACTTTTCTCTGTTAATGTCAACTGAGTATGAGGCAGTACACAAAATGAGAGAAATTATTTTCAAATCAAATATTGATGCAGAATCAATAGAGAACTCAATAAATACAGAGCTCCTAAAACTTATGAACAACAACAACAACACATTAAAAAAGGGGCAAGATTTAATTGCTATTTCCCCAAAGAAGGCACACAAATGTCTAAAAAGCACACTTTATAAACACACACACACACACACACTAACAAGTGTTGGTAAATATGTGGAGTAATGGAAAAATTCCACCTCTGGGTATTCATTACTAAAATTGAAAATGGGAATCTCAAAAACATATCTGTGTATATGTGTGTTCAGCATTATTAGTAATAGCTAAAATGTGGAAGAACCCCTAGGCTCATTGAACAAAGAGTGGATAAATAAGACATGGCATATACATACAATGGAATATCATTTAGTCTGAAAAAGGAAGCAAATTCTCACCCATGTAATTAAAAAGATGAACCTTGAGGACAGTCTCTTTTTTTTATCCCTCCTTACAGTTTTTTTCCCTCAAATATTTAATAGCTTGACCTAGATGCTGTATAAATATTTGAAAGGTATTTTCTCAATAATTTTGCTTATATTATCTATTTAGTCCATAAAACTTTACAATTAGATATTATTAAGTCACATATACAGTTGTCAGGAGAGCTGTATAACATGTGCCAGGTTGTCATCCCTAAGCTTCAGCATCATGGAAGTCTCTGCTCCATTTAGTGCAAGTAAACCATGAAACCAAATCTACATCTGATAGTGGATTACACAATGGCAGAGACGGGGAGGAAGGAAGGAAGGGGGTGGTTCACTTAGTTTACCAAGCCATACTGGTTGGAATTTTGAGTGATTGCAAATAGTCTATGAGATTACCTCCTTTTCTTTTCTTTTCCTTTTTTTTCCTTTGTTTTTTTCCCTCTTTTTTTTTCTTTTCTTTCTTTCATGGAACTCTAAGAAGACTGGAGAGAGAAAATAAAATATGCATTGATTTGAAGTATGTGAGTATCTCTGTTCCATGATTGCTGATTTTCAATTTAATCAGTAAATATTGAGTTGAAAGAGAACCTAATACTTATTATAGGGTTTCCTAAGCCCTAAATTTTACCTACTTAATCCTTTTTTCAAAGTTCTCAAAACTGTGTTTGTGTTTAGTTCTTTCTATTCTTTTCACCTGATCCCAGTTTCTGATTTCCTATTACAATTTATTTCTTAAAGGTGGAAATACTGATGCTTTTTTTTGTTTGTTTGATTCATGACAATGAACCTGCAGAACACAGATACAATCTCTAATGAATGCCAATACATAGGTAAAATTAAACTTTCACCATCCACCAGTATATAAAATACAGATGGTCCTCAATTTCTGATGATTTAAATTAATTTTTTTTACTATATGATGGTGCCAAAGTATACACATGCAACCTTTTTTTTTTTATTACCTTCACTATGGTATACAGTAAATCACATGCAATATTCAAAATTATTATAAAACGGGCTTTGCATTAGATGATTTTTGCCCAACTGTAGGCGGAAGTGTTCTGAGCATGTTCACAGAAAGCTAGAATAAGCTGTGATGTTTGGTAGGGTAGGCATATTAAATGCATTTTGATGCATGATATTTTTAAAGTATGATGGTCATTTTAGGAGGTAATCCCATTGTAGGTCAAGCAACATTTGTAATGAGGCTTTATGATGTCTTTTCGGAGAAATTCCAAATGATGCAGCAATTTTATTTTATAATCATAGCAGCTAATTTAAGGGATGTATTAGAATTAGTTTCAAGTTATAGTCTTAACTACTAGAAACATCTTCAAGCTTTCTGTATTTCCTTAAATGTATTAATCATCACAAATTAGTATTAAGAGGTTTTAAGGACAAGAGACCCAGTTATCTTTTCTTAGGATAATATGTATTTTAATATCCCATCTTCAATAATGTGATCTATCATAAAACTCATTATATTCCTGTGAGTGAAATAGAAAATTAAAATTTTTTATAATCAATCAAACTTCCTTCCCAGGAACACTTAACAATTTCTTTCCATATCAAAGATCACTGCTAAATAAGTTTGAAAACCACCTCATAAAATAACATATTTTACATCAGAACATTGCCCAAAAATGTTTTCTACTTTCATCATGGAGTATTTTCTAGAAGTTCTCACATCAAATTGATTCTTATTATTGAACTGGGTTATATAGACTCCACTGGCTTCAACAAAGAATGATAGAATATCTGTTGTTGTTATTTTTTCAGCCTCTGTAAACTCAGGAGAAGTAAAATTTACAGAGTATGATATTTAATTTAAAAATTAGGCAGCCGGATGTGGTGGCTCATGCCTGTCATCTCAGCACTTTGGAAGGCTGAGACAGGAGAATCGTGAGTTCAAAGCCAGCCTCAGCAATGGCGAGGTGCTAAGCAACTCAGTGAGACCCTGTCTCTGGATGAAACAAAAAATAGGGCTAGGGATGTGGCTCAGTGGTAGAGTACCCCTGAGTTCAATCCCTGGTACCAAAAAAAAAAAAATTATTCATGAAAAGAGGTAATAAAAAGATCCATAATGAGGAGAAAAATTAATAGAAATATATCCAGAAATGAAAAAATCATATACTCGATACACAATGACATTACAACAGTTATGACTAATATTACTACTATTATAAGAACAATTTATACTTTCAAGAAACTAGAGCAAAGTTTGCATGTGCCAACTAGAGGCATGGAAGATATTATAAAAGAATACAAATGAAATTTCTACAGATGGAAACTATAATATCTCAGATGGAAAATTATATAATGCATATATATTTATATAAAATTTGGGTTATATGTTAAAGTTTCTGTTTTTATATATGTGTATACTTTTACACAAACACACACACACACACAGAAACCAAAGTAAAAGGAGATTCTCTTTGGAAACAATGCATACCAGAAAATAGTGGAGCAACACTTTTAAAACACTGAAAAAAAAATCTGTCCAAATTGAATTTTATTCAATTAAAATATTTCAGTAAATAAGAGGAAATGTTTTTCATACATCCAAAGCTGACAGAATTCCCAACCAGTTAAACACAAAAGTGTTACAGGAAATCCATCAGGCAGAAGAAAATTTTACCAGATGGAAATCTGGATTAATAAAAAATACACAAAGTAGGAAAAATTAATTCAATAACACACTCATCATTTGATTAGTCTCATACCTGTTAAATTTAATATTTAGATTAAAAATTTCCCAAAAGATAATTCCAGGAACATATGGCTTCACTGGTAAATACTACCAAACGTTTAGGGAAGAATAATATCAATTTAATAGGAAAAAAACACATCATACTCCCCAAATCATTGAAAGAGGCAAGCATTCAGCATTATTCTGATACTAAAACTACACTTATTAGAAAACAAAATTGGAATTTTCCTCATGGGCATGAATGAAAAATTTCTTAGCAAGATATTAACAAATGTAATTCAACATATTTAAATAAGCTAACATCATGACCATGTATAGTTATTATGCCGGAGCACAGACCAAGACCCAGGACCACACCCACTCACCTGTGTGAGAGCCCAGACGCAAGACAAAGCCCTACACAGAGTGGAAGTCCACACATTCAATCCCTGGCTGGCATCCATCTTGGGAGACTGCAGTTATTACCATAGCCTTCCTCATTCAGTAGCCTCCACCTTAGGACAAAAAACAAGGCCTGGAGGCAGCTGCTACCACAGCACAGCATGCCACAGCAATGCACCTCCAAACAGGCAGCCCAAATCCATTGTAAGTCCCACCCTTTCAGCCCCATATATGAAAGTGGTTGCATCTATCATGGGCCATCCCCATTGCTATCCTGAGTTACTTCTACTGCCACCACCATCTTTAGTTGAACACCAAGGTGAGGTATAGGTAATCTGCAGGGTCACTACAAGATTATAGTGTAGAAACTGCAATACTTCAGTTCCACACTGGAAGAAAGGAAGACATATAATCAACATAAAAAAAAAACAAGGGAAGAAAGTGCCCTAAACAAACCAAGATACTACAATAAGAGAATCCATTGACAGCACAGTTAATGAAATGCCAGAGGAGTTCAGAATGTACATAATTAAAATAATCTGCAAATTAAAGAATGATTTAAGTGAGCACATACAGGCAATCATTGATCACATCAACAAAGAGATAAAGGAGCAAATACAGGTAGCAAAAGTTTACTTCAAGAAAAAGAGAGATTCAGAAAAAGAAATAATCAGAAGTTCTTTAAATGAAGGAAACCATAAACCAAATTAAAAAACTCAACAGAAAGCATCACCAACAGACTAGATCATGTGGAAACAGGAACTCAGATAATGAAGACAAAATGCACAATCTTGAAAATAAAATTGACCACATAGTGAATATGGTAAGAAACCATGAACAGAACATCTGAAGAATTATAGGATAGCATCAAAAGACCAAATATAAGATTTATTGGGATAGAAGAAGGCACAGAGTTTCAGACAAAGGAATGCTCAATTCCTTCAATGAAATAATATCATAAAATTTCCCAAACATGAAGAATGAATTGGAAAATCTAGTACAAGAGACTTACAGGACACCAAATGTACAAAATTACAATAGTTTTACACCAAGGCACATTTTAATGAAAATACCTAGCATACAGAATAAGGATAGAATTTTAAAGGCTGCAAGAGAGAGGAATCAGATTACATATAGGGGTAACAAATTTGGATCTCAGCAGATTTTTCAACCCAGATCCTCAAAGCCAGTAGATCCTGGAAAAACATATACCAAGCTCTGAAAGAAAATGGATGCCACCTAAGAACCTTATATCTAGCAAAATAAAGCTTCAGATTTGATGATGAAATAAAAACCTTCTATGACAAACAAAAATTAAAAGAATTTACAGTGAGAAAGCCTGCATTACAGAGCATTTGTGGCAACTTATTCCATGAGGAGGCAATGAAAATCTGCAAAAAGAGGAACTACACTAAAGAAAAGGCCAACCAAAAGGGAAACCAAGTCAAGTTAAAAACCAAAAATAAACCAAAATGACCAAGAATACAAATCATATTTCAATAATAGCCTTGAATGTGGATGGATTAAAATCATCAATTAAAAGACAGATTGACAGATTGGATTTAAAAAAAAAAAACGACCCACCAGGCATGATGGTGTACACCTGCAGGCTGAGACAGGAGAATCATGAGTTCACAGCCAGCCTCAGCAATGGTGAGACACTAAGTAACTCAGTGAGACCCTGTCTCTAAATAAAACACAAAATAGGGCTGAGGATGTGGCTCAGTGGCAGAGTATCCCTGAGTATAATCCCTGGTATCAAAAACAACAACAACAACAAGACCCAACAATATGATATCTTCAAGAGACTCATCTCACAGGAAAAGACATCCACAGACTGAAGGTGAAAGGATGGGAAAAAACATATCACTCACATGGACCACGTAAACAAGCAGGAGTTTCCATCCTCATATCAGATAAAATGGACTTCAAACCAAAGTTAGAGAAAAGGGATAAAGAAGGACATTTTATACTGCTTAAAGAATCATACATCAGCAAAACATAACAATTGTAAATATCTATGCCCCAAATAATGGGGCATCTATGTATATCATACGAACTCTTCTCAAATACAAGAATCAAATAGACCACAGCACAATAATACTGGGTGACTTTAACACAGCTCTCTCACCACTTGATAGATTTTCCAAACAAAAACTAAACAAGTAAACTATAGAACTCAATAAAACAGTCAATAATTTAGACTTAACAGACATATATAGAAATTCCATTCTTCAATGAGCAAATACACTTTTTTCTTAGCAGGATATGGATCCTTCTCCAAAATATACCACATGTTATGCCATGAAGCAAGTCTTAGGAAATAAAAAAAAAATAGAGATATATGCTGTATTCTATCTGACCATAATGGAATGAAATCAGGAATCAATGATAAAATAAAAAAATAGAAACTATTCCAACACCTAGAGACTAAATAATACACTATTGAATGATGCATAGATAAAATAAGATATCAGGGAAGAGATAAAAAAAAATTCTTAGAGGTAAATGAGAACTCCAAATCAACATATCAAAATCTCTGGGACACGATGAAGGCAGTGCTAAGAGGAAAGATCATTGCATTAAGTTCGTACATTAAAAGAAGAAAAGTCAACAAGAAAAACAACCTGATATTACGTCTCAAAGCCCTAGAAAAAGAGGAACCAACCAACATCAAAAGAAGAAGACAGGAAATCATTAAAATCAGAGCTAAAATCAATGAAATTGAGGCAAAAAAGTCAAAAAATTGACCAAACAAAAAGCTGATTCTTTAAAAAGATAAAATTGACAAATCTTTAGCCACCCTAATGAAAAGGAGAGAGAAAAATCAACTTACTAAAATTCTTGATGAAAGAGGAAATATCACAAGAGACACTATTGAAATACAGAAGATAATTAGAAACTATTTTGAAAATTTATACTCCAGTAAAATAGAAAATCTCGAAGACATTGACAAATTTCTAGAGGCATATGATCTACCCAAACTGAACCAGGAGGACATACACAACTTAAACAGATCAATTTCAAGCAAGGAAATAGAAGATGCCATCAAAAACCTGCCAACAAAGAAATGCCCAGGACCAGATGGATTCTCAGCTGAGTTCTACAAGACCTTCAAAGAAGAATTAATACCAATACTCTTCAAATTATTTCACAAAATAGAAAAGGAGAGAATCCTTCCAAACTCATACTATGAGGCAAGTATCATCCTGATACCAAACCAGATGCAGACACATCAAAGAAAGAAAAGTTCAGACCAATATGCTTGATGAACATAGATGCAAAAATTCTCAATAAAATTTTGGCAAATTATATAAAAATCATTTTTTAAAAATAGTGTACAATGATCAAGAGTGGTTCATTCCAGGGATGCAAGGTTGGTTCAACATACAGAAATCAATAAACATAATTCATAAGATCAATAGACTTAAAGATAAAAACAATAAGGTTATATCAATTGATGCAGAGAAAGCATCTGACAAAATACAGCACCCTTTCATGTTCAAAACACAAGAAAAACTAGAGATAGTAGGAATATACCTCAACATTGTAAAGGCTATCTATGCTAACTCCAAGGCCAACATTATTCTAAATGGAGAAAAATTGGAAGCATTCCTTCTAAAAATGGGAACAAGACAGGGATGCCCTCTTTCACCACTTCTATTCAATATAGTCCTTGAAACTCTAGCCAGAGCAATTAGACACACAAAAGAAATTAAAGGGATATGAATAGGAAAAGAAGAACTCAAGCAATCATTATTTGCTGACAACATGGTTCTATAGTTAGTGGATCCAAAAAATTCCAGCAGAAAATTTTTAGAATTAGTAAATGAATTCAGCAAAGTAGCGGGATATAAAATCAATACCCATAAATCAAATGCATTCCTATACATTAGTGATGAATTCTCTGAAAGAGAAATTAGGAAAACTATTACATTTACAATAACCTCCAAAAAAAAAATAGAATACTTGGGAATCAATTTAACCAAAGAGGTGAAAGATCTCTACAATTAAAACTGCAGGACATTGAAGAGAGAAATTTAAGATCTTAGAAGATGGAAAGATCTCCCATGCTCTTGAATATGCAGAATCAATATTATCAAAATGGCATACTATCCAAAACTCTATACAGATTCAATGTGATTCCAATTAAAATCTCAATGTCATTCTTTATAAAAATAGGGAAAGCAATCATAAAATTCGTTTGGAAAAACAAGAGGCCCAGAGTAACCAAAGTAATTCTTAGCAAGAAGAGTAAAGCAAGAGGCATCAAAATACAAGAACTTAAACTGTATTACAAAGCTATAGTAACAAAATGGCATGATAATGGCATCAAAATAGACATGTAAACCAATGGTAGAGAATAGAAGACACAGAGACACACCCACTTAAATACAGTTATCTCATACTAGCCAAAGGTGCCAAACATGTACATTGGAGAAAAAATAGCCTCTTCAACAAATGGTGTTGGGAAAACTGGAAATCCATATGCAGCAAAATGAAACTAAACCCCTCTCTCTCACCATGCACAAAACTCAACTCAAAGTGGACCAAAGATCTAGGAATTCGACCAGAAGCCCTGCACCTAATAGAAGAAAAAGTAGGCCCAAACCTTCATCATGTTGGATTAGGCCCAAATTTCCTTAACAAGACTCCCAAAGTGCAAGAAATAAAATCAAGAATCAATAAAGAGATGGATTCAAACTAAAAATCTTCTCAGCAAAAGAAACAATCAATGAGGTGAAGAGAGAGCCTACATTTTGGGAGCAAATTTTTGCCACACACAAATCAGGTAGAGCACTTATCTCCAGGATATAAAGAACTCAAAAAACTCAACACCAAAAAATCAAACAAACTCAATCAATGGGCTAAGGAGCTGAACAGACACTTCTCAGAGGAAGATATACAATTGATCAACAAATATATGAAAAAATGTTCAACATCTCTAGCAATTAGGGAAATGCAAATCAAAACTACTCCAAGATTTCATCTCATGCCAGTCAGATTGGCAATTATTAAGAATAAATGTTCAACATCTCTAGCAGTTAGGGAAATGCAAATCAAAACTACTCTAAGATTTCATCTCATGCCAGTCAGATTGGCAATTATCAAGAATACAAACAAAAGTATATGTTGGCAAGGTTGCAGGGGAAAAGGCACACTCATACATTGCTGACAGGACTGGAAATTGGTGCAGCCAATCTGGAAAGCAGTATGGAGATTCCTTAGAAAACTTAGAAAAAAGGAACCACCATTTGACCCAGCTATCCCACTCCTTGGTCTATACCCAAAGGACTTAAAATCAACATATTATAATAATGACACAGCCACTTCAATGTTTATAGCAGCTCAATTTGCAATAGCTAAACTGGAACCAACCTAGACGGCCTTCAATAGATGAATGGATAAAGAGACTGTGGTATATATACACAATGGAATATTACTCAGCATTCAAAGAGAATAAAATTACGGCATTTGCAGGTAAATAATTTAGATCAGAACTGAAATTGATGAACAGGAGAAAAAAATACAAGGATCAATGCAAAAAGGTGTTTGTTATTTGAAAAAATAAACAAGATTGATAAATGCCTAGCCACATTAATAAAAATAATGTGAGAAAAGACCCAAATCAAGAAAATTGGAGATGAAAACGGAAATATTACCATAGGTCTTTCTGAAATCCTGAACATCATTAGAAACCATTTTGAAAATCTCTAATCAAATAGACTGGAAAACTTATAAGATGTCAACAAATTTCTAGACACCACCTACTCAAATTGAACCATGAGGATTCAGGAAAATGGAAGTGAAATTGAAGCAGCAATTAAAACCTTACAACAATGAAATGAGAATCCAATCCAATGATGGATTCACAACTGTGTTCTTCCAGACCTTTATGGAAGAACTAACACAATCCTCCCCAAATTATTTCCTGCAATAAAAAGGGAGAGAATACTCTTAAATTCATTCTATGAAGCCAGTATAGCTCTGGTACCAAGATGAGATAAAGACAAATCAAGCAAGGAAAAGTACAGACCAATATTCCTGATGAACATAGATAAAAAAAATTTCCTATTTTTCTTTCTTGCATTTTAAAAGACTCATTAGCACAACTGCATTTGATACTCATTAGTGGCTTTTTAAAATTATTTCTGAGGAATTAGCCCCCCTATTTATTTTCCAGTCTGTTTTATTACTATTAACAAACTATACATATTTTTTTAAATTGTACAATAAGAAGATAGTAAACCCTGATCAAGTGGGATTCTTCCTAGGGATGCAAGGTTAGTCTGACATACACAAATCAATAAATGTAATTCATCACATAAATACAATTAAGGACAAGAATCACATGATCGTCTTAATAGATGTAGAAAAAAGCCTTCTACAAAATCCAGCATCCATTCATGTTAAAAAACACTGGAGAAACTAGGGACAGAAGGACTTTATCTCAATTTTGTAAAAGCTATATATGAAAAACTCAAAGCCAACATCATATTGAATGGAGAAAAATTGAACAAGACAAGGATGTTCACTTTCACCACTGTTATTTAATATAGTTCTTGAAACTTTAGCCAGAGCAATCACACAAGAGAAGGAAATTAAAAGGAAACAGATAGGAAAAGGAAAAATCAAATTATCTGTTTGCTGATGACATCTTATAAAGAAGACCCAAAAAGCTCCACCAGGAGACTTCTAGAGCTAATAAAGAAATTCAATAGAGTAGCAGGATACAAGATCAACATACAAAAATCAATTAGCTTTCCTATACACAAATAATGAATCTGCTGAGAAAGAAATCAGGAAAACTACCCCATTCACAATAACCACAAAAACAAAAATACTTAGGAATAAATCTAACCAAGGAGATGATATACCTTTACAATGATGAATTTAGACCACTGAAAAAATTGAAGAAGACCTTAGAAGATGGAATAACCTCCCATATTCTTGCATAGGTAGAATTAATTTTATCAAAATGGCCATAGTCCCAAAATCACAATACAGATTCAATGCAATCCCCATCAAAGTTCTAATGACATTGTTCATAGAACTACAAAAATCTTCCCAAAAATTCATTTGGAAAAATAAAGCAATATTGGCAAGAAGAGCATCACTGGAGTCATCCCAACATCTGATCTCAAATTATACAACAGAGCTATAGTAACAAAAGCAGAATGGTAGTGGCATCAAAACAGACATAAATACCATAAAAGTTAATTCAGAATGGATCAAAACAAAGAATTTAGGCCAGAAACTACAAATGCTAGAAGAAATATCCCTGATGAACATAGATGCAAAAATCAACACTTCAACATATCGGTGCAGGCACTAACATCTTAATAAGACCTCCTAACACTCTAGAAATAAAACCAAGAATCAACACATGGAACATTATTGGATTAAACATCTTATGCACAGGAAACTAAAATAATTTAAAAAGCATGAAGAGTGAGCCTAGGGGCTGGGGTTATGGCTTGGTGGTAGAATACTCACATAGTACATGTGAGGCACTGGGTTTGATCTCAGAACAATATAAAGATAAATAAAGTTACTGTGTCCATCTACAACTAATAAAAAAAAGAAGTGAGTCTATAAAATGGGAGAAAATCTTTGCCAGCTACTCCTTTTTCCTATTTCCTATTTTTTATATTCTGTATATTTCTTTATATATTCTGTATATTAAATCCCTGATAAATCCTCTATACTGTATAAATCATCATACTACAGTGATAAGGTACATCAATGTTTATAGCAGCACCATTCATAATAGCCCAGTTGTGAAACCCACCCAGGGGCCCATCAACAGATGAATGGATAAAGAAAATGTGATGTAATGGAGTTTTATTCAGCCATAAAGAATGAAATTATGGCATTTTCTGGTACATGGAAGGAACTGGAGAATATCATGCTAAGTGAAATAAGCCAGGCTCAGAAAGTCAAGGATCAAATGTTTTTCATCATATGTGGGAAGTAAAGGAACAAAAAGCAAAGTAAGGGAAAGCAATATGTAGGGAGCCCTTGAAAATAGCAGGGAGATCAGTGGAGAAGGGGAAGGGAATTAAGGGAGAGGGAAGAAAGCCTGGAAAAGGAATAACTACAGAATGAAATTGACTAAACTATGCTATGTACATCTATGAATATGTCACAATGAATTCCACCTTTATGTACACCTATAAAGCACCAATTATAAAAAGTAAATAAATAAGGAAGGCCAGTACAGTAGAGGAAGGGGAATATGGGGAGAGAGGAAGAGAGGGAAAGAGGAAGTACTGGGGATTGAAATGGAGCAAATTATATTCCATGCACATATGATTCTGTCAAAATGAACCCAATATGATGTAGAAATATAAGGCACTAATAAAAAATTTTAAAAATAAATTACAAATGTTCAAGAAGATAAATGCTTAATCTGATTTAAATATTATACCATGTATATATGTATTGAAATATTACATGGTATTCCATTAATATGTCCAATTTTTATGTTTTGAATCTATCACTTAAAAAGTAAATTTTATAAAATTTTAAAAAATGAAATAGACTCATGGCAACAGTAGAATAGTGTTTGCTGAGAACTGGGGAGAGGGAGAAATGAGGAACTGCCATTCCAGTTATATGAAGTTACAGTTGTATTAGATAAATAAATTATTTTGATCTCCACCACCACATCTTTGCTATGCTTAGCAATACTTCATTATATGCTTAAAAGTTTTCTAGGAAGATATATCTCATATTAATTCTCTGACTACAATAAAAAGAGAAAAATGGGAGTTTCAAAGCCACTATCTTTAATAGCATTAATCATAACTGGGCAAAATATTCCAAGTGAAAGTTTAAGATATTTATAGTATATAAAAGCAAAAATCAAATGTAAAATGCTTATAAAATAAAAACTTAGAATAGTATTATAATAGTTTAGAGATGAAAAATGTCCACTTTACCCCATGTAGGCTAATAAATATAGCATACAGGAAAAAGAAAAGAAGAATAAAGCAAAATGTACAATACAAATTGAATATGTTTTTGTTTACCTAAAGCAATAGCTGATATACTAAGCTTTTTTTTTTTTTTTTTTTTTTTTTTGTGGCGCTGGAGATTGAACCCATAGCCTTGTGTATGCAAAGCAAGCACTCTATCAACTGAGCTAAATCCCTGGCCCCCATACTAACTAAGCTTTAATTAATATTCATTCATTTGCTTCTTTCAGTATTTATTTGGATATTTTTTCTGTGCTCATTTTAAGCATTTAGATCATCTCATCAGGAAAACCTAGGTGATATGTCAAGTAGGCATGATCTCTCCCTCACTTATCTCCCCAATGTTTTAATATTTCCTTCATAAATATGATTTTATTTTTGTCCTCTTATAAAAAATAACAAAAGAAATAACTTGAATTTCATACTGAATTTATACTAGTAGCTCACATATCATATGGAACTTAGAAACGCAGGTGTCCTATCCAGGTGGCCTAGCAGAGCAGCTTTCAAGAAAAGAACCTGGCACCTTTTCCTCTGACACTATCCCCAAACCAGATATTGTCTTTCTAATAGGGGACTTAGCAGGTTGAATTAAATCTTTTCACATACACAGGAAAGGATTGACTTTTCTCAAGCTTATCCATGCAACTGGTTACAAATAAAAATATTTTTAAAAAATGTCTGGAATCCTAATTTCAGCAATATGGAGTTAAGTGCTTTTTCAACCATGTTTTTCTAACTAATGCTCTAACACGTTTTAAAATTATACTGACCAAAAAATTTGCAATAGCTTTTAAACTAATGATAAAATCCCGTGGATAATTTCCTCTAAATAGCTCAGAGATGTGAATGAATGAATCATATATTATTGCAGAAGCAATTTCCCTCTATGAGTTCTACCTCCTGGAATCTCAATTCATTACAGATTGAGTAAAAGCTTTTATTTGAAATAAGACTCTCAAACTGGCTATGGAGCAAAACCTATACCCTGAGATGGCTGGGGATATATTTAGAATTCTCCACTTTCTAGGAGCTCTTGTGATCCAAATGTTTCTCTTTTGTATACAGAAACTTGGTGAAGTATTCCAACGACATAAGGAATCTCCAACAAATCTGCTTAGGTCTCATTCTCCTTAATGTGATTGTCTTTTTCCTGATGGGTTGCCAGGTGTAAATGTCTTAGCAATATTCCCGTCTCATTTTATATCTGTCTGCTCTTCAATATGGCACAGGTGTACCCGTGTGTTTCAGTTAAACAAGAAATCTTAACAAACCAAGCATCAGTCTCTGGAGACTTGGGAGAGGACATTAAATACAACCTGTTATGGTTTGGATGTGAGTTCCCCGCAAAGCTCCTGTGTGAGACAAATGGGCAAGAAGTTTTAGAGGACAAATGATTGGGTTATGAGAATCTTAACTTAATCAGTGGTTAATCTCCTGGTGGGATGATGGGATTAACTGGATGGTAACTGAAGGCAGGTAGGGTATGGCTGGAGGAGGTGGGTCATTGGGGGTGTGCCTTTGGGGTATGTGTTTTTTATCTGGCAAATAGAGTCTTTCTCTCTGCTTTCTGATCATCACAATCTTCCCTTTGCCACACTCTTCTGCCATGAGGTTCTACCTCACTCAAGCCCCAAGTAATGGAGCCAGGTGTCTATGGACTCCAGACCTCTGAAATTGTGAGCCTCCAAATACACTTTTCTTTCTTAAAATTGTTCTTGTCTGTTCTTTTTGCCACAGCAGTGAAAAAGCTGACTAAAACACAACCCAATTCCAGATAGCCTTTTGACTCTTTGGAATATTTTTTAATGGAATCATATGGAGAAATTAGCATTCATACTGGCATTTAAAAGAATCATATTAGCCTCTCTCCTGAAGTTAAAACAAAACTTAAATAGGCAATACATTTTTATCTTTGTTGACTGATCCTGAAGTTAAAACAAAACTTAAATAGGTAATACATTTTATCTTTGTTGACTGACTGCTACCTCTATTTGATTAAATATTCAGTCTAAGGGATGAATGAAATACCTCCCATGAAGAACTTATGATTCAAGGAGAACAAAAGATTAATGCAAAGTTAAAACCTAGAGCCCCTAGACTCAAGATCCTAAAACAAGCCTTCTAATGCTCCTTCTTAACACAAAGTTCAAACTTGCAATCACCTTTATGTCATGAGTGTTGATCTTGAAATTTCCTCATAGACCATATGTTAGTTTCCAAGGACTGCCATAACAAAGTACCACAATGTAATAGATATTTATCATCTGACAATTCTGGAGGCTAACATTCTGAAATAAGGGTGTTGGCAGAGCTATGATTCCTCTGAAGTCTGAGGTTAAGACTCCCTCTGTACCTCTTCTGGTGGAGGCCATCAGTTCTAGTTTTCCTTGGCTTGCAGAAGCATCTGTGTTCTATCTTTACATGGACTTCAAGTGAACAGTCTTTACACAGCTATAATCATATAAAGACCTCAATCAGATTGGATTAAGTCCCACTCTGATGACCTCATCTTGATTTGATTACATTTGCAAAGACCCTATTTCTGATTAAAGTCACAGTCACAGGTATTGGAATTTAGGTCTTCAACACATCTTTTTGAGGACAAAACTCAACATAAGCCCTTTACAGAGGAAAAAAGTACTCTTGTCCTCTTGGGAGTCACTTGTGTCTTCTGGCATATTGTTGATCACATAAATTTTCAATGCTTGGTGTAGAATATTGAATTTGTTGAAAATTGACATGACAGCTAAAAAGTATTATAGATTAGGAAGCTTCTTTGGACAGGTGAAGAAGTTTTGGGAATGCTCAAGTATATAATAATACTAACTGATGAGAAAATCAGAGTCTTGGACAAGGAATCAGACAATCTGGGTTTGGTCTCATCTTTGGAAATTAAGTAATTCAAAGAACTTGTAACAATGTTTCCTCATTAATTATTAGAGATAATGTCTGTTCTGCCTACCTGTCTTGAATATTGTGAGTAGTACAGACATAATGAATGTGAAAATTGTTTGATGGAGTGCAAATTCCCAGACATCAGAACTAATTTGATCCTCTAGTGCTCTCTGCAGTCTTGGGAAACCTATGGAGGAAGAGTAGATGGCTGGTGCTCCTCCCAGATTCACTTGGATCTCCTTTCCTCCAGCCATATTTCAGCTTCTATGATCTTTATTCTTAATGGCTTTCATCCATGAGCTTCTTCAGAGTATGCCTTTTGGTAATGAATGTACTTGCTTTTATGAAGATCCTGAAATTATTTTGGGTCATACCCCTCATTCTGTCCTAAGGCAGTTCACCATCAATAAATACTTGGTGGGAAAATGCAAAATCTTAGTTTTCTTTTATCAATGTAAGGCAAGTTCTCAGGAGCTTAGACCCTTGAAATTTTCATGTGATTAGATTGAGGAAAGGGCTTCAGGGAATAGTGAGTCCTAGTTTTTATTTCTTCCTTTTCATTAATGTGCTGTATGCTCCTCACTTAATAGTTTCACTAGAGACCATTTCCTAATGAACCACTTAAACATGTCCTGTAACTCTGGAGGGACCTTTAGAAAATGTGATCCAAGACACTCGCTACTTTCAAGAGTTGGGTTCTGGAGTTGGACCACTCAGAGCTGGTGAAGACTGCACTGTGGTGGAGACTGGAGTGTTGATAGCCACTGGCAGGCTGTAGCCTTAGTATTGCTGAGGTTATTTCTGTTGAAGTGGGGTGAGATAATGATGGAAGAGATTGTACAGTTTCTCTGGAATGTATGAGGTACAGGGCAAAGGGCATTGGAGTAAAGTGATTACTACTGAGCACCCCTAAAGCACTAAAGAGGGAAAAGGACAATGTGATCAGTTTCTAACTTAAAGCAATATATCAAATCCTGGTGCTTTTGATATAATGGAAGCATTTAAAGTATTCTCCATTGGCAGCCAGAGAGCAAAACATAGTGACCACCAGGACAGGACTTGCTTGCAGAAGTAGCAGCATATGAAACAAGACTGAATTTGCAGACTTGGTAAGTCTTTAAAACCAATGTCAGGGCCAAGATATGGAATAAGTGGAATAGTTAGAATTGGGATACGCATATTTGGTTAGATTTCCTTGTGAACATTCATCTTTTAGATTCTCCTGAAGCATATGGGCTTGGAGAAACTTTGTGCTTCTGTTAATCTATTATTTATCTCTTTTAATTTATGTACAGTGTATATGGAATTCCTTGACAGCAGCCCAACTGCCTGTCTGTATTGAACCCAAGAATAACTACATGCTCTGTCAGCCACACAATAAATTTCACAAACCTTGCCTAGATTCTAGATCTAAGCCAATCCTCAGACATGGAACACACCATTTGAAAGAGAGGCAAAGCCAACATGAGAAAAACAATAAAAGATAAAAAGCAAATGGCATAGCAAATGTAACAGAAGTTATTCTCTCTAAAAAGAGATATCCTTCCCATTACTCAATTGTCTTTCAAGAGCACAAGTTACAATGGTTGGCTTCACAAATATATATGGAAATAAAATGGCCTAAGGCTCAGTGATGGTCAATGTTATGTGTCCACTTTGCTGGGACACAGTACCCAGACCTGTGTTCTAACATTATTCTGGATGTTTCTACGAGGGTGTTTTTTGTTGAGATTAATACTTAAAGTAGTAAACTTAATAAAGCATATTGGCCTCCATGATGTTCATAGGCTTCATCCAGACAGGTTAGAACTCAAATAGAACAAATGAATTACCTCCCTGGAGCAAGAAAGAATCTTCCAGAGATGGCTTTCAGACTTGAATGGCAACATCATCTCCTCCTGGGGCTCTAGCCTGGGTCTGAGAATCTGTTGTCTCACCCTGCAGATTTGGGTAACCTATTGGTTCTGTTTCTTTAGAGAGCCTGTCTAATACAGGCTCCTTTTAATCTAGCAAAGCAAATGAGGTTCAAGTAATAAATAGACTCCAGGCCTCAGCTCCACCTTAGCCATTTCACTGGTTCACAAATGTTGACTTGCAATGCTACAAACTCAGATGTTGGGAAAACCATAGTATCATTAGGGATCCCTGACAAAGAGCACATAGAAGTCAAGTAATTAATGGATTTCAGGCTCAGATTCTAACACAATAGTCACTTCTCTGTTTACCAAATACATAATTGTAATGAACATAATTAAAAATTGGCAGAAACCTTACACTGGTTTTTCTGCATGTTGAAGTAAGAGCCATTGTTATAGGAAAGGTGAAATATTGTGAAAATGCCTATTTTAGCTACATCAAATCAAATGACTAAGATTAATGTCATTTTCTAAATAACCTAAAAGGTATAGGAATGGTAGTCCCCATTATTTCCCTTTTTAAATTCATCTATATAATTGCCCCCCAAACCAGTTCATAGTTAGTACTAGTGGACAATGGCAAACTTAATTAACAGCTTCAAATGTAGCTGCAGAACTAGATATGAGTTTTTAATGAGATTTGATCAGCTTGATCTCTGGTACTTAAAATGTGGCTATTGATCTGCTTAATGTATTATATATAATAGTCACAATAACAGGGTATTATCAGAAGAGGGATTCATCTGGGATAGAAGATGGTAAACATTCGCTCTATGAGCAAGGTTATACCACTTCCCTGTTATAGTTTAGCCCAAAAGGGCCAGAATCACCTGGCTTTTCCAAAGACCTTCATGGTGATCAACTATATTAAAAACCTTAGACCTACTGAACATCAAGTATCAAGCTCTCTAGAGGCCCTACAAAGACACATGTACTCCAAATAAAATCATATAGGGGCTGCTATAGAAGGTTTTAGGGCTCAAGTCATTTGGGACATGAAGAATATCTCTCCAAAGTAAGCAACAAGTTACTGCATTTGGCATTTCATCACTAAAAAGGAATACAAAACTTGTTAAACCAATCAGAGTTGCAAACCCTGCATTTAGGAACACTGATGTTTCATTTACAAGGTGATACCAATAACTTCTGGTTTGCTGAGGGCTAGAGGAAGAAAGCTCTGCATCAAGTACAGGCTGTAATAAAATAAGCCTTATCTCTTGAATAATAGGATCTAACAGATATCATAGTAGTTGAGCTACATTGGGTAGATAAAGATAGTGTGTAGGAATGCAGACCCCAAAAGAAAGGAAGACTCTTAGAGTCCTAGAGAAAAGTCATGTCTTCCTGTCAGAGAATCAGTCATCATTTAATACCATCTCCTGAGGGCTACTAGACTATGATAGATATCGATTAACTGACCATGGTAGATTAAGTGAATATGTACTCATTGCTATCCATCATGAGCCGAGAGCTTTTATACCCCAAATCTTAAGATCAGGCAAGGCCAATAACAACTTATTATAGAATTTAAGTGATATGTTGAGAATCGGCCTTGAGCAAAACAAAATGGCAAACTCAAAAAATGAGTATGATTACAATTTGGATCAAGAGAACACTATGCTCATCCTCATTTGACAAACTTGAGTAAGGAAGTTATTCTTTTACAGCAACATGGTTGTTATTAAATCATTTACATGTGAAAGGATAATCATGTGATCCACTATTGTCACTATGGTTTTTCCCCACATCCATAGCTCCTGGAAGATTCTGCATAGCAGATGATCTGACAGTAGAGGATGGCCTTGAAACATGGTAAGAGGAGAAATTCTCTCAGTGGGTAAAGTCTCAGGCAATGCACTTTGTGAGAAAAAAATAGGGTAGTCCAAGGAATCCTGGAGAGTGGCAATGACGCACTTGTTTGCTGACAGGAATTAACAGACTCTAATTAGATAATAATTAAAAGGTTCTGGAAAAGAGGTATATGGGTGGTTATACAGGGAAGACACAAAGCATAAAGCTTTTAATGACCCATCTTAATTTCCACCAAAAGGAATATGTTTTGCAAGAGGGAGCCAGGAATGTGGGGGGATTTATCAATGTGCATACCCGTACCCTAGCTGCATTCCCTGCAAGGACTCAGAAGATGAGTCCTTCACTAAGAAGTTGGTAAACATATTAGTAGACAGGACACATTCAGCCTCAAAATACTTTGTGTTTATGGGGCAGATATGACCATAGAAAATTCCTTCCATTCAATGGGCTTTCTCATTATATTGGCATTGATGGTGACCTAAAATGGAAGAAGTAGGGTAGCAGCAAATAAGTGTTTCAGACAAGGCCGATACACTTATTGCTAAAGGAAAAGTGCAAAGAAGTATCACTAATCAGGATGATTTGGGACTTTGGAGATTTATGGCTATGGCTATTTGATCACAATTTCCCTGGGAATTATATAGATGGAAGCCTGCTGGAATGTGTTTTAAAATCTACACAGTGGAAATATTTCTTGTTGATTGGCCACAATCCTGACTTAAATTGCCACAATCAAGTCATGAACTTTGTCCTCATTCCCAGACTTGACCAAGTTCACTGATCTGGAAGCCTTTGTTAGTATTGCTACAACTATGTACTTTATATTTCAAAACGTATCACTGATATTATTTTTGATTGACAAATCATAGTTGTATATATTTATGAAACATAGTGTGATGTTTTGACACATGTAAACAATGTGGAATGGCTAAATCAAGTAATTAACATATCTGTCATCTTTCTTGCCTATCATTTGTTAGGGTGAGACTTTTCAAATTTACTTTTCGTTATTTTGAAATTTACAACACATTATTTTTGACTGTAATATCCCTGCTGTGTAATGTATCTCAAAGTCTACACCTCCTGTGGTATTGCTGGATCATATAGTAGTTCTGTGTTTAGTTTTTAAGGAGGCATCATACTGTTTTCCCTAATGATTCTCCTAATTTACATTCCCTACAACAGTATGTGATAGTTCCCTTTTCTCTACATCTTTGCCAGCATTTGTTAATTTTTTTGTATTTTTTGATAACAGACGTTCTGTGAGGTGAGGTGATATCTCATTCTGGTTTTGATTTGTGTTTCTCTGATAGTGATGTTGAGCATTTTTAAAAGTACCTGTTGGCTATTTGAACGCCTTATTTTAAAAAATGAGGCAGGTCTTTAGCTAACTATTTAATGGGGGTGATGATGCTGGTGATGATAGCTATTGAGTTGTTTGTGTTCCTTAATAGTTCTGGTTACTAACTAACCTCTTGTAGGATGTATAGTTTGCAAATATTTTCTCCCATTCTATAGACTGTAGCTTGGCTATGTTGATTGTTTCCTTTGCTGATCAGAACCTTTTTAGTGTGATGCAATTTGTCAGTTTTTGCTTTTGTTGCCTGTGCTTCTTGGTCATGTTCAAAACATCTTTGCCTGAAGTATTTTCCTTATGCTGTCTTCTAGGAATTTCATAATTTGTAGTCATACTCTTAGCTTTTTAATTTTGAGTTGATAGTTGTAACTGGTGAAAGATGAAGATCTGGTTTCACTTTTCTGCAGGTGGATATTCAGTTTTTCTAGCATTATTTATTGAAGATACTGTCTTTTCTTCATTATCTGTTCTTGGCTTCTTTGCAAAAATATGTTGGTTGTAAATGCATGGTGCTATTTCTGGACTACTTTGTTTCACTTATCTGTCAGTTTTTATTACAATACCATGCTATTTTAATTCCTACAGCTTTGTAGTATATTTTTAAGTTAGGTATTGTATCCAGTTTTGTTCTTTTTGCTCAAGACTATTCTGGGTTTTTGGCATCCTTTGTGGTTCTGTCCAAATTAAAAATCTTTTTTTCCCTATTTTTGTCAAAAATGACATTGGGATTTTTATAGAGATAACATTCAATCCATAGATTTCTATGAATGTCATGAATCCATGAATGTCACTGTACTCATTCTTTCAACCCATGAACACAGATAATATTCTGTTTACTTTCATCAGTGTTTTAAAGTTTTCAGTATATAGGTCTTTTAGTTCCTCATTGAAATTGACACTCAAGTGTTGAAATATAATTGTAAATGAGGTTGCTTTTCTTAATGTTCTTGTTGCATAATTATTTATTGTTGTATAGAAGTACTACTGATTTTGTATGTTGATTTTATATCTTACATTTTGCTGAATTTAGTTTTCTGTTCTAATGGCATTTTTGGTAGAGTCTTTAGGGTTTGCTATAGATAAAATCAGGCCATCTGCAAACAGAGACATTTTCTCACAGTATATACTTTAAATCTTCCTACAAGCCTTCCCAAAGGGACCTATGGCACTTTATTCTGGTAATTGTGCACTGCACAAAGGGAAATACCTATTTATTTTGGCTATCTCTGAATCTACATTAATTTCTCATGACTCAAAATTAAAACTGAGGTGATCTTAGTTCATATTCCATTAACAATGTGCCAAATTGGATTATAGATCAATACTATGACTATTTTACTAATTTCTGAATATATGACTGAAGTAGATATCCTTGACAACTGATGGAATACCCACATGGATCCTATGACCCATGGAATGAGAGCCATATAAGAGGAAGTGGAAAGTAGGAGCACTTAATTACAATATAGTATACAAGAGCTTCCCCTTCATTACAATATAGTAAACAAGAAACAATGATGCATTCCCTTGGGCAATTAGGGATAGGAGCCACCACTAAAGATTTGAGAGATACGGAGTTAGTGATATTTATCACTCTTCTTTTAACTCCCTGTTTTCCTAGTGAATAAATCAGATGCATCTTGGGTAATGACCACAGACTACATTGACTCTAATTAGGTGGAAACTCCAGATTTAAGTTTACTTTAGTAAATCAGCACAGATCATTGCACCTGGTAAAAAGTTATTGATCTGGCTAATGCTTCTTACATCATACACATTTGCAAGAAACAACAAGAATCAGTCTAATTTTACTTTGCTAGATGGGTGGAATTCACACATTCAGATGTGTTATATCCTGCTTTCAAAATCTAAAAGGCTCATCAAGTAGAGTGCTTCTGCTATCCTGGTATGATGTGAGGTACAGCACATGTTTTCACCTCTGGGATACTTTGGACACCATTGAATCTATCTGTCCTTGTGTCTGATCATTGGCAGCTTACTGTATATTCTTAATCAAACATTTTGCCTGGAGATACTATTGGTAAGCAGAGTAATCAATCTAAAGGAACAGCTAGGACTAGTGGAGAGGAAACTTAGAGCAAGCTGGGTATTCATAAATCTATTCATCACCGTGTTTAATTGTTAAAAAGTCCCTAGAGAAAGGTTCGCTGTTTCATTCCCACCTTTCATTTTATTCAAGTTCCTCTATGAGTCATTTCTAAATCAGAACAATGCAGAAAAGGTAACTCTGAGTAAGGTAGTTCCCAACCTTGGCCAAGATGTCATAATGTGATGCAGTAGATGGATTTTCTTTTTCTTGGCTTGTTCAATTAGCTATTGAGAGAAGTTTGTTAAAGTTGCACGGTACACTTATGGATTTTTCTTTTATTCTTTCTTTTAGTTCTGTCAATTTTTGCTTAATTTATGCCAAAACTATGTCATTAAAATTAAAATTTTATATCTTTATGTTGGATTCTGCACTTATCATGATGAAATTGCCCTCTTATTTTTGTAATCATTCTTTTAAAAATTTTTGGTACTGGTGATTGAACTCAGTGGTGGCCTACCGCTGAGCTACATGCATCCCCAGCCCTTTTTATTTGTTTATTTTGAGAAAGAGTATAAGTTGCCCAAGCTGGCCTCAAACTTGCAATCCTACTGCCTCAGCCTCCAGAAAAGCTGGGATTATAGGAAGGTGCCACCACACCCAGCTAAACAACCATTTTTAAAATTCTTCTTTATCAGATATTCCTTTGCTCACTTTTTAAAAAGTGGCCTCAGGCCTTCACAGAGGTGTCAGCTGCTTTTACAGATATAGAATTCCCCATAGACCTGTTCATGAACTCTCGTTGTGGTTCCAGGTCAGTGGGTGGAAATACTTGGCTTTTAAAGCATTTCCAGGTAAACTAAAACTTTACCACTTTCATCAGTACTTCAGACAGACCAATGGGTGATTGTTTCTATGATGTTGTGAAATTCCCTTCTAGACACTCAGTTTTTCGGCTTTTCCCACCTTATTCCTTTAAACCCATAATATGACTCTATGACTATGACCAAATCTCAACTAATAAAATCGGTATGGATGTTGAATTTATAAAAGCAGTACACTTGACCTAATTAGGACATACATGGATGTGTATCGTGTGTGATAATGTAGTATACTAAGCCCTACACCACAATGACACACTTCACATGATATGATCATCTTAACAGATGGAGCTGAAATTTTTGGCCAAACGTAGCAGTGTTAATCATAAAACTCTTAGCAAACTAGGAATAGAAGATAATTTCCTTATATGTAAGACATATCTATAAAAAGACCTGCATCAAACATTATGCATAGTAATACAATAATGAAAATTTTATTCCCATGATGGAGAACAAAGAAAAAGAGTCAATGTTGATGCTTCTATTCAAAATTTCACTGAAGATCAAACAGGTGCTAAAAGACAAAGAAGGTAAAATGAAAAGAATGGACAAATGAGAAATAAAGTAATTGTTCCATCCAAGATAAATAATTGTGCAATTACTATATCTAAAAGAATTGAAAGACAGATTTAATATTAATAAGTGATTTTTCCAAGATATTAGAATATAAGACCAATACACAAGAACCAATTGTACTTTTATGATTTTCCAACAAACAGAAAATAAAAAGTATATATTTATAATACCACAAAAACATAATAATGGAAGAAATCTAAAAGAAGAAAAAAGTCACGGGCAAAATTTCTATTCCGAAAATTGCAAATCTTCGCTGAGAGTGATTAAAGCATATTTAAATAATTAGAGACGTATAACCACTTAAAAGACTCAATATCTGAAAAATGTCAGTTCTCCCAATTCAATCTCATTTTAAAGATACAAACATTATTTTTTCACATCATACTGACTGTAGAATTTATAGGGAAATACGGATGGCCAAGAGTTAACCAGGGTGATCTTGACAAAGAGCCAGAGAAAGTATACTCCCAAATAGAAAGGCCATTACAAGGTGAGAGTGCAGGAGATGGCTACTGACACAAGGACAGATGGCAGGGTAGGGAACAGAATGAAACCAATAGATAGTCCTGCACAAAATAGTGAAATGATTTGTAACAGAAGTAAAACTACAGTGAGCAAAGAATTTTGTTTTTTAAACTAATGCATGTACTATTTCAATGAACATATACCTGGAAAAATATATCTCACCTATCCTATCATGTGTGTATAAATCATCAGATAAGCACTCGAATGTTCATGCCAGCATTACTGGTGAGAGCCAAGAACTAGAAACTACCTAAATGATAATCAACAGTTAATGTACAATGCTGAAATACATCAGAACAAGGAGAATAAGCAATCTATAGTTATGCACAATAATATTGGTGACTTGCATGCACAAAATGTTGAATGAGAGAATTGAAGCATTAAAGAGCACATATGGTATACACTCTTGCAAAATTCAAATGCAGTCAAAGCAGATCCAGAGGTAGAGGGAGTGTTTCAGCAGTGAGGGTAGCATTAGGGCCCAATGACTGGAAGAGAATGTAAGGAGGGGACATCAGTGTGTATCGGTGGTCTTTTTCTTGTTTTCAGTGCTAATTGCATGGGCACATTCAATTTGTGAAAATCTATAGGCTTTGCACATATTTGTGCCCATGGTTTCTTTATCTGCATCATATGTCTAATTTATATGCCAGAGAGTGTGTACACTTGGGGAAAAAAAAGTCAACAAACTTGCTAAGCTTAAAAGATAGAATTACTCTTTTATGAGATAAATCCAATGTGTGCTGCATCTTCTCACCTGGTGGTTCTTGAATGTAAAACTACAGTGTGACGGGGCAGCTGCAATCAGTTATTGTGAAGCTGATGGAGTGAATGTGGTTCTTCCTCTTATGGTGTGAGCCTTCATGATGACATCAAGTCTGCCTAGCGATGAATGTTCAAGTAGCTGAATAGCAGCACTCTTCTATCTTTCCCTTTTAGTAAAATATCAGAATAACAAAATGCATTTCAGTATTTTCCTCCACTGTATATTACAAGGAGGAGCTAAATCTGCCATCTGCAGTTCTTTTGTTCCAAGCTAGATTATCTTCATATTTCTTCTGACTACTGCTCTTATTTATGCTTTGCAACACAGATGACATTTATAGATGAGAAAGGAAGGGCTATTATTCCCTTAGAAAGAGGGGTGAGCAAAAGGTACATGGAAATATTTCGTGAACAGCGATTTGTGTCTGAGGAATCCTGGATGCAGTAAGCAGCTACACTTTACCTCTTATTACTGAAAGCTTGGTCCTTGTCCCCAATGCCAATCCAATAACGAGGACACAATTTTGAGAAAAAGGAAAAAGAAGTTTCATTGCTTTGCTAGCTAAGGAGAAACACAGGGGATTCCTGTCACAGAGGCTGTGGTTCTCCCATCAAGGGGAACGGGGATTTTAAAGAGGTGACTCAAAGGCTATATCCCTCATGTTCTCTGTTGGAGTTGTAATTCACTTACTAATTTTGGAGATGGTCATTTCTGAGAGCATCTAGTGCCATCCCCTAAGTACTTCATTCCTGTGGTGGGTATATGTGCAAGGACAGATAATTCTGCCTAGGATGGAGAAGAAAGGTAATCCTGTTTCCTCTGAGATTAGGGAGTGGGAGGGATTAGGGAAGAAAAGAGAAAAAGAGAAAGAAACATGTTCTTTTTTAAAAAATGTCTCAGTGACAGAGCAGTAAGGGCTGTATTCAAAGTGTAAAGTGGACCACTGTTAAACTCTCACCCTAACCGACTGTGGAAAGCCACAGTCCTCATTTTCTGGCTCAACTGAATAGGAACCCTAGCTGCCAGGGCATGAAAAATCACCTCATTTTAGAATCCTTCTCTTTCATGGAAAAGCAAATAAAATTTTAAATCAGAGTGGAATGTGGCACATGTGAGAGGATAATCATGCTAGTGATATTAGGCGACTCCTCTGTGTTCCAGATGTCTAAGAAGTATTTAATGCAAGAGTAATCTCTTTTAGGATTTCCTGATGCCTTTTAATTATGATGCGCATCTTTAAAAATATGAAACAGTCATATGTATTGCATATTATTCCTTATTTAATTATAGGAAAATTTTCTTTTATTCTCATTAGCATTACACAGACTGTAAAAAGTGACTGCTTATTTTCCAGGCATATTTGGGCAAATGTTATTCAGGAATCCCTTCTCATCCTCTTCCTTTGAGATCTATCCTTCACTAACCAGTAGGGTGACCTTGGATAAATCACTCCATTTCTCTGTGGTTTAGTTTCCTATTTTACATATTAATAGACCTGGCTTAGATCTGTTTCCCAAAATGTGTTTGGCAAGATACAGCAATTCCCAAAAGAGTTCTGTGATGAAACAAATTTGGGAAACAGTGTTTTCAATATGTCTGATATCTGCACTTAGCATGTAATCATTAATATGATAAAAGCCCTGAGAAGTCCTGTAGTACAGGAATCTGCTTCCCTTTATTTCACTGAGCTTTTCCCAGGCTCATTTGTTGAGGTAATCCTTTATCCTTGGCTGACAACCATTAATAAGGGCCCTCAGATGAAATGACTTAATCTACTTCCTTCAGGATATCCTAAATTTGATAATTGCCAAGCTCTCTCCAGGCTCATATTTCATTGCAACACCAAATGTCCATCTCTAAGTACATTAAAAATCTGGTAAATCTGGCTTAATGTCAGGTTTCCTCCTTATACATTCAGTCTTGAAATGGCCATTGTGTGGCCTGAGGCAAAATTAGAATTTCTCTCAGCCTCACTTTTTTTCATGTAAGTATCTTTACAAGTATGCTGTAAAATATGAAAATGCAGACATCTATGCATTATACAATTCAAAACCAGTAGGTTCTCATGCTGTAAAAATGAAAGCAGATTGAAGAGCTGGATTAGAAGCTATAATAGGTGTGAGGACCTCAGACGCGTTCAGTGGTTTTTGAAATATTAGTGAGTTGAAGTCCTTTTGACCCTTAAATAAGATAATTTCAGGACAAAGAATAAGTATGCTCTCCCCTCCACTACACATGAATGGAGTCTTTTTTTGAAATTGTTAATTTCAAGATTTTCCAAAGTAGTATCTCTATGAACAACAAGACATCTCTGTTACATCCTGGGGATTAAAAATGCCCATGGAAGAGAAAACCACAGCAATTTTCAATAATCCTGTGATCTTTAAGACATAGCTGAAGCTAAGGGATACCAGAGCTGATAGGGCCTCACCAGTGTGTGAGCAACTCCCTTAAGTGGGAAGTAAATTGTTTCCACAATCCTTAAAAAGCAGTTGTCAAGGATGCAGAAGAACATTCCTATAGTAAGTCACTTGATTCTTCTATGGGGAGGAAAATATGAACTTGTCTGACCTCATATGTTCTTATAGAAAAAGTTCTTTGGGTAAAAAATACAGCTACAAATACTAGGTAACACAAAACATCATAATGACTGATTAATGTAGCTCCTATTACTAGTACATCTCAAGAGGAAAGTCAGGATGCTTAGACCAAGCACATACTACCGAGTGGAAATCATCCCTGGTACAGGATTTCAGGCCATTGCAAGAAAGGTTTGAAATAACAGAGGCTCAAATGGGGGCACTTGTCAAGTTAATGGATTCCTCTGTATCCTGGAAAGAAAAGTAAAAAATTCAATAAAGTTTACATTTTTCCTGTGCTCTTGTTTCACACTCATGATCTTTCCCATCTTTAGTTGAGTTCTTGAGAGACAGCCTACATATGTACTATGAATTAATGTCCCTTTGTGCTTCATATCTTTAATTAGACTAAAGCCCTTTAACAGTAAGATCCATTTATTGAATTTCTCTTTTTTCCCCTCTTTGTATTTAGAAGGAAGCTTATCTCAAAGTTTGAGATCAGTTAAAAAAAATCTATATCTGTAGAATGGATGCATGGATTAATAATAAATAGATATATACAGAAATTATAATTTTATTTTTTCAGATTCAGTTTTTAAAATTTTCTTGTAAAATATGTTAAACTGTATTAGCCAGGGTTTTCCATAGAAGCAGAAACAAAATTATATGTAGAAAGAGAAACTGGCTCACATGACTATGGAGGCTAAGAAGTCTCACAAATCAGAGAGCAGATAGGCCAGTGGGATAATTCAGTCTTAGAGATGGAGAGGCAAAACACAAGTTTACTATTTTTGTTCTACTTAGGCCCTTAACAGAGTGGACAATGTCCACCACACTGGTAAGAGTGATCTATACTCAAGCTACCAATTCAAAAGTTAATATCTTTCAGAAAGATTCTTGCAAACTCACCCAGGAAATAATGTTTAACCAGCTATCTGGGCATCTCTTAGCCCAGGCAAGCTGACACATACAATCAATCATCACATAAACACACAAACATTTATAAGGAATGGTATGAGTTACTAAACATATAACCTGGACACCTAGACAGAGAACATCTGCATCTGCCTCCTTGCATACTCAGAGATAATTATTATACTGATCTTGCTGTTTTAATTCCTCTGTATATTTTTATTACTTGTTTATGAATAGCCTAACAATACAAATTATTGTTTTATACATGTTTTAAATGTTATGCCTTTATTACATTGCACTCTTGTGTACTATATGACTTACTTTGTGCAGTCAACATTATGTTAGCAAACAAAACCATATATAGTACACATGCCTACTCTGGATGCTGTGGTATGCTTTCCATTTTTTCTTTTCAGAACTCTCAGAACTTAGCTACTCATGCCTTCTGCAACTGGGTGTGTTGATTGCTGATTACTACCACCTGAGATCATCTCCAGGCATTTCTTTATCTAGAGATTCCTTAACCAAAGAAATGTGCTCTGCCCCAAGTTATTCCTTCTTAAGGACAACTATTCATGGAGGAAAAGATGAAGGTACAGAAGTATGGCTCACTTGCTTTGATTTTAGATGACTTAGGAAAGCTGTCAAAATTGCAGAGCTCCACATAGGACTAGCTGAGGTCTTTCTTCTGATAATATTACAGAAAACATCTCTTTCTACCCATCATGTCTCAATTATTCATCCACAGGTATTGCTCCAAGAGTCAGACTCTGTTTTTTCAGAACCCAACCTTTGACAATGCTCTTCTACTTAAGTTGTTTTCACTGCTAAATAGTGCTCCCTTGTACAATCATACTATAATTTATTTATTCATTCTATGATTGATGAGAATCTAGATTGCTTCAAGTTCTTTTTTTATATTGAATATTCATATAGATTTAAAAACCCCTCGGTGTCTGAACAAGGAGAAGGGCTCTGTCCTTCCTTGATTCAATAGGATTTCTATTCCTCCATTGTAGCACATGACCTAAAACCACCACAGTAGCTCTGTGCACAAGGTGTAAGAATTTCCTTCTCTTAACCTTAAACTGTTCAGAGCCATTTCATTTTATACAGGTTGTAATGTAATGTAATTGAATTTTGCCTTTAAGACCAAATAAATGATTGTGTTTATCTAAATCCTATCTACTTTAATGGGACTTTGGGGGATCCAGTTCATAAACTCCTGTTACTCCTGTGTTCTGATATCCTTAATATCCTGTTATGTTGTATCATGGGATTCTCATACCCTAAGCAATAACATTGCTATTAAGCTTCTCTGGTCTGCATAACAAATTGGCTTTCAACTTAGGGCCCTTTATCTTTAATTTATTAATATTCGATTGTTCAGAATACAGTTTATTAAAACAATTTAAACTCTGTAATATTCATGATATACTTCAAAAGGACACATGTTAACTGATCATTTACATATTTACTGCTTGAAATAGCCTTGTCTCAGAGCTGATATTTTTACTGAATTTCTTTCTTTATTTACGGTTAATTTTGTTCCCACATGTCATATACCAATTGGTAATCCCTACAAAAACAGTGGGAACTTATGAAGTGTTTAAGTAATTTTTCCTTTACATTTATATTAATTTTCTTTTGTTTTATGTTTTCAAATAAGAATTTAAGTTTGCTAGCAATTGTCGGAAATTTAAATAGGTGTAAATGTGGATTAAACAAACTATTCTTTTCATATATGACTTCAGTGAGACTTAGGGGGTGGAAACATCCCCCCACATGCCTCTCAGAATTAGAAGATATAGGCTAGGTCTTGTCCATTTCTGGTAACTTGTCCATACTAATTTATTGTGTCTTATAAATACTCTTCTGAAATTTTCTTCCACCAAAATGTAAGAAGAAATGCTGTGATCTGGAATGACATTGTTTTCCTTCTATACTATGGGGGCCCAGGCCAAGACTATCCTGTGTCCACTCATGTTGGACTCTGTCTTTGCTTGGACCTCTCTGCTCCATAGGCTCTGTGTCCCCATCAGGAGACAGAAACACTTGGATACAGACAGATACACCTCTTAGTAGTTTATGGATTTAAAAAAGTAAGACATGAGAAAACTTTGTCCACAATTGTCATTAACTCATCATGGGAAATACTTATAGAGCATTTTGCTATATATGCCTTTCTCTAAGGAAAAAAAAAATCAGACATATCAATTGTGGAATAAGAAAAACAACAAAATGCCTTCAACAGTATATGATCAGGAAACAGATCACTTAAAGTACACCCAGTTTCTCTGACTACAAGTAAAGCTCTGCTATGAGACCAACCTCTAAATATTCATTAGTTGAACTTTAAATGTAGAGTAGTGTAGTAGGCATATTTAAAATTTTGGATGAGTCTTAACCCTAATTTCACCATGTATGAGCTGAAAAGCAGGAAAATGTAACATATACTTAAAAGTTTAGAAGTGTATGGGTTTATAGATGAATGAGAAGTTATACTGCATTTATGTATGATGTGTCAAAATTCATTCTGCTATCATGTATAACTAATTAAGACAATTAAAAGAAGAATAAAAATAATTCACGGGTTTAGGATTAATGATAATATCTAAAAATAATGTTGCCCAACTCTGGCTCATAAAAATGCATTGATTAAAAAATGTATATAAAACTAAACTTGTGAATATAATTTTTTTGAGTCTATGAATATCCTAATTCTATCCCTGAAACTTAAGTAGGAGCCAATATTTTCCATTCTTAGCACTGAGCTCATACAAGGCAGTATTTGTGGCAAAGACCATTTCTCATCTTCAGAAAATGGATTCAGCTGACAGAAAGGAAGATATATCCCATGTAAACAAGAAGCACTGAATGTGCAGTGCCTCTGAAAGCCCTAGGGAAGCACCTGCCTGAAATTGTCAACCAAGGCTTGAGGAAAGAAAACCCAGGGCAGAATCCAGCTTCCTCCCTGGGTGGCCCCAAGAAAGGTCTGACTTCCACATGCGCCTCCCTGCTTGGGAGTCCTCACAGACACCTGGGCCACATCACTGGCTTTGTACCTGGGACTCTCACCTTTTACCCTCACCTTTTCTTTTTACTTCCTCCCCTCCCCTCACTTTTCCCTGCCTCCACAATTGCATTCTGGGATTTGTATGCTACTCAGAAGCCTAGCAGGAAATCAGGAAAGCCCCATGTGGACATAAATTCAATAAACAAACAACAACAGAAAAAATATGTGGGACTGACTAGAGTGACAGGCAGCAATTGCTCACATTTGGGGATGAAATACTTATTTCCCACCCTGCCTGCCCCTATTGGGAGACACAGTTTGAAGCCCAGGGAAGGGAGATACTATTTTGAGAATGCAGAAACGCCTATAGAATGCTCTCTTCCTCAGGCTCCTTGATTACTTCCTAATGCTCACTTCAGAGTAGACTGAGAGCCTGGGGTATTTCTGTGTATTTGCTGTATGAAGTCTTCACCTTCTACCCAATGCCACTGTCTCCCACCCTTTAGAAGAGAGGGGTCTGGGGTATGGCTCATGGTAGAGGCCATGTCTGGCACGTCTGGATTCCACTCCAGCACCAAAGGATCGGTTTGGAATTGCCCTTTTTTCTGAAAACTGGGCCTTCTAACACACTGCTGCTTAGGTAATCTTTCTTTAATGGGCACTGGTGTTGGAATTGGAGTATCTGGGAGGCATCTCTTCCACTCCCTTGCTGTATGACTTTTGGGAAGTCACTCAGTTTCTCTGAGTCTCCAGTTCTCTTATTTCTGAAGCCTCCCATAAGATTGTTCTGGGAGGTATAAATTGTGTATATGATACATCTGCCATATTGGAGGTGTGTCATAAAATTTAGCCAGAGTTAATATCAAGCCACTCTTCTGCTTCAGAGCCTGTAGTGGATTCATGTTAATTACAGTTCCTTTGCCATCTGTCTTCATATATGAGTGTCTGCAATCCAAATTGTACTTCTCTATTCTGGGATCTCAGGTTTCCCTAACAGGCATATTACTATCCATGGACTGATGATCCTTTTCTGTGTTACAGAGACACTGTGCTCCCTTTACCCTCATGACCTGGATTGATCTTCTCCCTAAAGGACTTACCTTCTCATGAGTTTATTGACAAAGATTTTTTCAAGGCTGAGGAATCTGATTAATTCCGTAAGTAGATGACATTTCCCTAATTTAATCATTAACTTTGCATTTATTCATCTCCTCTAACAAATTATTCCCAGAGCTCTGTGCCAGACGCATTGTTTGGAATTGAGAAATTAGTAAGGCATACATAGTCCTTGCTTTCAGGTAGCATATAATCTAGGGAAGGAAATCAGAAAACAGTTGAAGATAAAGAAATTGCTAACATTAACAGCAGGTCCCAGCCTCGCTCTTGGGGTAAACTGATTTGTTGAGTCATTTTAGTTAACATCTGAGTGTAGAGGGAGAGGGTAAGACTTATAATGTCTGATGCTAACTGAAGGAAATCCTGAGCTTTCTTGGCCTGTAGTCTCCCTCAATGCCAGCACGTGTCTCTCTGTCCTTACCATTGAATCCCATTTATTACTCCAGTGGCTGACACCACGGAAGGAACTCAAGAGAGGTATGGAAATACAAAACTCAAGTTGGTCCTTTCATTGGCTTCCTATAAGAATGGGCATAGAGTGGTCCTGCTTTTTTTTCCTCTATGGAGACCTAAGGGAAATCCACATTGACAGTTAAGTATAGCCCAGCATCTCTTAGTATCCAAGCCTTGTTCTGTCATTCATCAATTTAATTTATCTTTCCAAGAACACGTATAACAAATACCTGTACTCTCTATGTGTGGGGAATGCCCCACCTCACTATGTATTAAAAGAAAGCAGAATTCACTTCCTAGGAAGAGGAAAAATGCTAGATACTCAATTTCCCAACTTCTCATTTAGCTGGGCTGCAGAGATATGATCTCAACTCCACCAAGCATCCACACTTGATTTTGATTCTAAAGCTAGTGAGCCAAAACAAAACAAAACAAAGCAAAAACCAGGAAGAGCCATATCAAAGTACAGAGCAGTACCAGTGGCAGTGGTGATAATTCATTCTTAAAGACCTGGGTACTTAAGTCCTGTCACTGGACATGTGGCATAACTTTGGCCCTTTTTTTTTAAACCTAATTGTATGGTGTGCACGCATTGTTAATTAAATCCTCTAAGAAATGCAGCACATTATACATTATTCAATATCTTCTACTAAATTTATTTTGTGCTCAAATTGGGCAGAATTAGAGTCTATTAATTGCAACAGAAAAATCTAACTCAATACTCTCCTGTAGATCTGTCTGAGAAAAAATACATGTAGGTAAATAAACAATTGCCATGTAATGTTTCTCCAGAATTTATTAAAACCTCTTTAGAAATGGTCTACATTTCCTGCCTATTTCAGGTACTAATGCATGTTAGATTCACCAGTTACTTGCCAGCAATATTTACAGGATGCAGTAGTTCCTTGAAAAAAAAAAAAAAAGCAACTGTTAACATGAAATAAGATTTCCTTTTATTTGAAAAATCTTGCCTCCAAATGAATCAGCTTTCTCCCCCTCACCCAGAAATGGGAATTCAGTGGAAAAGCATATCTAGTCTTATTTGTCAATATTGTTTGTATGCTATAAAGAACTTTAAAAACCACCTAGTCTAAATCCAGTCCTTGAATTTCCTTACTCTTCTGTCATGTACAGGTAGCCATTATACTTGGCTTTGATATCTCTAGTGACAACGAACCTGCAAACCTTATGAATAAAACACTTCTATTGTTGCACAACCCTATATTTGGAGAATTAGCTCTCATATTAAACCAAAATATGTAAATATGTTTGTATCCACTTTGTTCATAGAGAATAAATCTATTCCCTCTCAGTATGCAGTTTATGTCATTTTTTAAAATCTCATCTTTGTATGTATTCCTTTTCAGTTCATGTTGAAATAATAGCACAATGCAGAACTTAACAAATAATAGCTCTTTTTGCTCCCAGTTAGGCTGCAGAAAATTCTAGAAAACATTGCTCCTTCTTTAACAGAAAAAAAACTCTAGATAAACTAAAAAAAAATAACATCTTTTCATAGGACCACTGAAGAACTTCAGAAGCAGAGAAACTTAAGTAAACCAAATTTCGTAGAGCATCAAGCCATTCCTGGGTGGATAAGGACCAGCTGATGCTCTTGTGCTTGGAACCGACTGCCTCTTGGTTACGGAAACATGGAGGAGCAACTTTATAACTTAACTTCGTTGAGACAAAATTAAATCAGATGACTTTTAATGATATATATTGGCAAGGGTTACATTAATAAAGATTCTCAAACATAAAATTATCCCTCTTTCTAGTCTTGTGGCTTAGATCTCAAAACCCTGCTGAAGAGAAGAATGGAGTTCACCCTAAAACTTTCAAAAGCAGAGTTGAACTTAAATCAAGTAAGGTTTCAAGCAGCCTATTTAGATCAGTATTTGATTGGAATGAATGATGAACTTTTCCCCAGCTCACCGACAGAGGGAGGGTGTGAGGTCTCGAAAAAAAATATCATCTTCAGTCTTTTGTGTTTTAAAGCAATGTTTCATGTCTGCTGTAGAGTAAAAGGTATTATAGTGCAAGAAATGGAGCACAAATAGAAACTGCAATTAAGAGAGCTTTCTTTTTGTTAAAAAGAGAGAAAGTCAAAACAAACAGGTTCACAAATGACCTGCATGCTAAAATAAGTAGGCCAAGATTTTGCACATGTTCTATAGGTGTTAAAGAACTTGGAGCAAAAAGCAGACCTGCATGAGCCTATAGGGAAAAGAAAAAAAAAAAAACCCCAGCAAGAAACACATATTGGAAGAAAAAAAATATCTGAAATTAAAAATTCATTAGGTGGGCTGGGATTGTGGCTCAGTGGTAAAGCACTTGCCTGGCATGCGTGAGGCACTGGGTTCGATCCTCAGCACCACATAAAAATAAATAAAGACATTGTGTCTATCTACAACTAAAAAAATATTTAAAAAAATTCATTAGGTGTTGCAGCAAAATGAATCAGAAGATGAATGATAATGGAAAAGCAGTTTAGGTCAGTCAAAATTATCTAAACTAAAAGTCTGAGGAAAAAACTGAAATAAAATCAAAATATATTATTAGATACCTGTCAGACTAAATCAAATGATTGAATCCATGAATTGGAGTGGCACGTGGAGATATTTTGAAGATATAATGGAAAAGCATCCTAAAATAAAACATGACATCAGCTCGCAGATCTTAGCAGCTCAGCAAGATAAGCACAAAGGTTATAGCAAGGTAAATCAAAAGAGTAAAGAAAAAATCACAAAGGCAGCCACAGGAAAAACAGGCATATTGCATGTTAGGAAACAAAAATAAGAATGACGTTTAACATTTTCTCAGGAATGAGGAAAAAATAAAGAATTGCAATTGCTTCTTTATGGTGATTGGAAAACCTGACACTCTGGAATTCTATATTTTGTGGGACCAAAAGGAAGCTGAAATAAAGATGAAATAGTAGCCTAAAGAGTTAGACACCAATAGACCTTTATTGTAAGAAATGCAAAAGGAAATTCTGTAGGTTAAATGAGAAAAATTCTAGAAGGAAGCCAAATATCATGAATAATGAAGGATACATGAGTGAAAAATATGTGGTAAAATTGTTTTTACAAAATTTACGCTTAAAGCATGTGTGACTGTTTAAAGCCAAACCAAATTACAAAGGCATTAACAGAGTTTATAATACATAAAGAAGGACATTTAAGGATTTCAGTTTCTCCATATCCAATACTTGTATTTTTGTGTGTAGTTTTGATAGTAGCCATCCTAACAGATGTGAAAAGTTCTCTTATTGTGGCTTTGATTTGTATTTCCCTGATGTTCCAATGCTGTTGGTGAGAATGCAAAATTGTTCAGCCTCTGTGGAAAACAGTATGGAGTTTCCTCAAAACGGTGAAAATAGAACTACCATATGATCTGCTAATCCCACTTCTGTGTGTTTATCCAAAAAAATTGAAATCAAGAAACTGAACAGTCATGGGAGTCTTTGTGGGCTAATTGATACACACACAAAAAAGTGCACATATTTAATGTGTATAATTTTATGAATTTGGACATAAGCAAAATGTGATAATATCACCCAAATCAAGGTAATAGACATGTCTAGCATAAACAAGTTTATGCTGTTCAGATGAAACACACTTGGACCCCTGTTTATCTCCAGTCTAGATGACTTCATCTGTGTCCTATCATGTATCAGTAGTACTACTATTGCTGTCAAATTATGGAATTCAATTATTCATTCTTTCATTGATTATTTAGTTATATTCACAAGTTACTGGTTCTTCACTATTTTCCAAGAACTTCACAGGGCCCTAGTGATACAAAACAAAAAACAAAAACTGCATCTTATGTGTTCAAGGAACCAAAAAAATTTGCTCAGAAAACAAGCAAATATACATTGGGCTACAAGGTGGAAGGTGAAGGACCTAGACACTGGCACTAACAAGCTATAGGTTGAGCATCACACTCATGGGTCCATATGATCAGCTGTGTGACCTGACCAGTTCACCTGTGCTCTCTCCAATCACCAGCTTGCTCCTTGTAAACCTCTTTACTTCATTGACTGTTACATGAGATATTCAAAATTATTATGGAGGAAGGGCGAGAAGTGTATTTCAAGGATCATGAAAATACAGATGGCAAACCAGGGAGTCAATAAACTCTTCAGCTAGGTGTACATGCTGGGAAAAAGTCCCTTCACTCTTGTCTTCTTTTCCTTTCTTACAAAGATTTTCTGTTCCAGTTAAGTTGCTTGGCATATACCTTGTACATACTAGATAATTACTATAATTTGATTTTCTTGTCTGGAAGGTGAGGATGGTGATAAAAATATCTCTCTTAAAAGTCGTCATAAGGATAATGTGAGAGGATTTAAAGGCTAAAAAATTAAACCCACTATACCACTCTATTATATCTTCCACAATGCTCTTGCTCAGGTGATTTGTTTTAGCGATTCTCGCCCTGTTTTTTTTTTGTTGTTTTTTGTTTTGGTACCAGGTATTAAACCTAGGGGCCCTTAACCACTGAAACACAGCTCCAAACCTCTTTTGGATTTTATTTAAAGACAGCGTCTTATTGAGTTGCTTAGGGCGTTGCTAAATTACTGAGGCTGACTTTGAACATGCAATCCTGCCTCAGCCTCCCAAACTGCTGGGATTACAGATGTGCGCCATAGCGCCAGGCTTCCTGCCTATTTTTGACTGTTAAAATTCTGCCTCTCTCTCTTTCTCTCACACACACACACACACACACACACACACACACTAATAAAGCAAAACAGTTTATTTTACCTTGTCTTACATGGTTCCATCTCCTTTCTACAAAGTAAATATTTTTAACCATTTCCTTACAATGACAACATATCATCATAACACATGTACGTACATGTGTATCATATCCCTTCTATCAATGGATGACAAAGTGCCATGATTAAAGTCACAGGCTCTGGTGTGTGACTGCTTGGGTTCAAACCCAGCTCTTTTCCTTGAAAGCCGTCTAGTTTGGGGCAAGTTATTTCACATTCATGTGTTTCAGTTTTCTCATAAGGAAAATGGGGGGTGATAAAAGTAACTATTCTGCAGGCCTAGTATAATAATTAAATGAAGTAAAACATGTGAATTGTATAGAAGAGTACTTGGCATATGGTAAACCCTCAATGAATAACAAGACACCAATATTACTCCTGAGGACAGAGACTGTGTTTTTCATTTAAAATGATAGCCATTGATCAGTCCCAGAAAATTTTCATTTGACATATGACTTAAGGTTGATTCTTGCAGCCCAAACACTTTGTCATCTCTAGACTTATCCCCTGAGATTCTATCAATGGTTTCTTCAGTTCTGGGGACTTTAAAGTGGTCCCCTAGATGATTTCCCAGTTTCTCCTGATCTAATATGTATCAGCTGAACTAAATGAGTAGCAGGTTGTGGAGGAAGAAAAACCAAAATAAACATTAATAATTAAAAAACCCAGGGATTTTGATTAGGTCTCATACTCAGTGATAAAATTATACATCTTCTACTGTTACACAAATATATCTAGCAGCCAATTGAATAAAATAATACAATTTTGTGGTACTTTAAATAGCTACCATGATATGGTCTTCCTGTCCTGATGAAAACCTCCAAAGTCCTTTAAAACACACACACACACACACATATTCATATATATATATATGAATATATATATATATGAATATATATATATACATTTTATTTTCTGTTTTGTAGCCCTAGGGATCAAACCCAGGACCTCACGCATGCTGGACAAATGCTCTACCATTGAGTTACACCCCTCAATCCAATTATCTACAGAAGTTCCTTGATTTCATATTCATTAAACCTTATTCCTCCTTAATTTTGAGGTGTTGGGTAGCTTCTCTGGCTCCTGAAAACCAGTATGTGACAACAGCAAGTAATTCCTAACTGTAAAATGAAATGGTGGTAGAGGAAGAGGAAGAGGAGAGGGAAGCCAAAACAGATACCACTTGATCCTTCTTAGTTTTCTTATTCTTCCTGGGATGATAAAATATTACATTTGAAGTTTCTTGACATAATTAAATGAGTGATGTTTTGATGACGCTAATGGAAATACTTCTTATGGTATACCTCTTTCTCTGTCTTCATATTTTGTTTGTATATTTTAAAATTTATTCACATAAAATATTTTAAGTACTGTCTCTGACCCAAACCTTGCTTGAGGCCCTGGGAAATGGTATTAAATAGTTTATCAAATATCTCTCTTTCATGGAGTTTACAATCTAGTGGTAGATATAAATAACTGATAAACAAAATGCTTATTGTTGCGATAATATTAAAAAGAAAGTAATTAATATACTGCAATGAAGAATACTAGAGGCCTGGGTAGTCATATAGCAAATTCCATCTAGTGTGAGCACTGTTTCATGTTCCCTAGTTGTATAACTCTGAAAGAAACCACTCCATTAGAGAAAGAAGGAAAGAAATGTCAGAGCATGTGTATAGGTGGTAAGTTAACAGAATAGTGTGCATGAAGGGATTACCAAAGAGAGATGCTCTATATAGAAGGTAGCTTGTAATGTGCCTTATCATGCTGATTCTATGAGGTTTGCAAAATAAAATTTTTAAATTACAAGTATATCTGTCTTTTGAACCAACTCTGACTTCTAGTGCCCGAGGAATCTTCTATTCTACCCTTCCCTAAAGAAGACAGGTAAAGTGAAAATTTACCTTATATTTTGCTTATTAAAGACCATTTGAAGTGAGAGTTATACTCTAACTCTTGGATGAAAATTGCCACTTTTGCTCCTGAGTGATTTTAATTACCTGTCAAAATCACACATTCCCAAGTCTGTTTTGAGTTCAAACTCTGCAGGTAAGTTCTGCAGCATCCTGGCTTCTTGTCTCTCTAAGAATATGTCCACAGTTCTTAATTCATTAATCGTGCAACTTTAATTACAGCCAATTATCTAGCAAGCCTTTGCCATCCATAGTTTTATCTCTAAATGGTGTGGCAAGATACTCTTAATTTTTTTGAAGACCTAATATGTACCAACAATTATGTTTTATCTCATGAGGAAGTCCAAGATAAACTTGAACAGTACCTGTTTTTAAGAAATCTAAATATTAGTGGGAGGACCAGCAGGAGCACAGACCAAGGCTCAGGATCACCTCAGGGACCACCGTGGGAGCCCAGCCAAGGTCAGACCAGAGACTGCTAGCCACCAGTCACAGGAGAACCTAGACCCAGGAGAGGGACTGTCTCTGGGGACCCCTATGGGAGACCTGGCCTAAGTGAGGCTCAGGACCGCCCCTAGTTCCATGCCAGAGTTCCTGCCCACCAGTGGGAGCACAGGCCAAGGCCCAGGACCACTGTCAGAGATCTCCATGGGAGCCCAGCCAAAGTCAGGCCCGAGATTGCTACCCAACAATCCACCAATCCACAAGGGAATCCAGACCCAGGCGAAGGACTGCCTCTGGGGAACCCAGTAGCTGAGGCCCCTACTGCCCATAGTTCAGCACCAGAGCACTTGCAGATCCGCAAGAGTCCAGGTCCAGGGCTAGATTCACCACCTGGAATCCCTGAGGGAGTCTAGGCCAAGATCAGGCCTACTACTGCCCTCACAGGTCTGTGTGAGAGCCCAGGCCCAGGACAGCCCCTGCACATAGAGGGAATCCCCACTGTTGTCCCTTCCTGTATCCATCTTGTATACTGCAGCCATCCCTATAGTTCTTCCCATGTATTAGCCTCTACCTTGGGTCAACAGACAGGGCCTGGAAATGAAGGAAACAATAAACCAAATAAAAAACCTGATAGAAAGCATCACCAGCAGACTAGATCACTTGGAAGACAGAACTTTGGATAATGAAGACAAAATATACGATCTTGAAAACAAAGTTGACCATACAGTGAAGATGGTAAGAAACCATGAACAGAACATACAAGAATTATGAGATAGCATCAAAAGTCCAAATCTAAGATTTATCAGGATAAAAGAAGGCACAGAATTTCAAACCAGCAAAATTGAGCTTCAGATTTGATGATGAAATAAAAACCTTCCATGATAAACAAAAGTTAAAAGAATTTACAGGAAGAAGGCCTACATTACACAGCATTCTTGGCAAAATATTCCATGAAGAAGAAATGATAACCAACAATGAAAATATACAAAGAGAAGAACTACACTAAAGGAAAGGCCAATCAAAGGAGAAACCAGGTCAAGGTAAAAACCAAAAATAAACCAAAATGACTGGGATTACAAATCATATTTCAATAATAACCCTGAATATGAATGGTCTAAACTCATCAATTAGAAGACATAGACTGAAAAACTGGATTAAAAAAAAAAGACCCAATAATATGCCGCCTTCATGAGACTCATCCCTCAGGAAAAGACATCCACAGACTGGAAGTGAAAGGGTTGGAAAAATGTATCACTCATGTGGACTGCATAAACAAGCAGGAGTTTCCAACCTCATATCAGATAAAGTGGAGGTCAAACCAAAGTTAGTGAAAAGGGATAAAGAAGAATATTTCATACTTCTTCAGGGAATATTACATCAACAAGATATAACAATCATAAGTATCTATGCCCCAAACAATGGGGCATCTATGTATATCAAATAAATCCTTCTCAACTACAAGAATCAAATAGACCCCAATACAATAATCCTTGGTGACTTTAACACACCTCTCTCACCACTGGATCAATCTTCTAAACAAAAACTAAACAAAGAAACCATAGAACTCAATAAAAAAATTCAACAATTTAGCCTTAACAGATATATATAGAATATTCCATCCATCAACAAGAAAATACACTTTTATTCCCAGCAGGACATGGATCCTTCTCCAAAACAGACCATATGTTATGTCACAAAGCAAGTCTTAGCAAATACAAAAAAAATAGAGATACTACCCTGCATCCTATCTGACCATAATGAAATAAAATTAAAAATCAATGACATATTAAAAAATAGAAATTACTCTAACACCTGGAAACTAAATAATATACTATTGAATGATGCATGGATAACAGAAGCCATCAGGGAGGAGATAAAAAAAATTCTTAGAGATAAATGAGAACTTTGATATAACATATCAAAATCTCTGGGACATCATGAAGGCAGTGCTAAGAGGAAACATTCATTGCATTAAGCTCATTCATTAAAAGAAGAAAAAATCAACAAATAAATGACTTAATTCTACATCTCAAAGCCCTAGAAAAAGAAGAACAAACCAACACCAAAAGAAGTAGAAGACAGGAAATAATTAAAATCAGGGCTGAAATCAACAAAATTGAAACAAAAGAAACAATTCAAAAAATTAACAAAACAAAAAGCTGGTTCTTTGAAAAAATAAGCAAAACTGACAAACCCTTAGCTACCCTAACGAAAAGAAGGAGAGAGAAAACCCAAATTACTAAAATTTTTTTTAAAGAGGTTTTTTTCTTTTTTTTAAAATGATGTGCTATTATATTTTTATATCTTTATTTATTTTTATGTGGTGCTGAGGATCGAACCCAGTGCCTCACGTATGCGAGGCAAGCGCTCAACCGCTGAGCCATAAGCCCAGCCCCCCAAATTACTAAAATTCTTGGTGAAAAAGGAAATATAATGACAGACACTACTAAAATACAGAGGATAATTAGAAACTATTTTGAAAATTTATACTCCAATAAAACAAAAATCCCTGAAGATACCAACAAATTTCTAGAGGCATATGACCTACCCAAACTGAACCAGGAGGACATACACAACGTAAATAGATCAATTTCAAGCAAGGAAATAGAAGATGCCATCAAAAGCCTTGCAACCAAGAAAAGCCCAGGACCAGATGGATTCTCAACCGAGTTCTACAAGACCTAAAAAGAAGAATTAATACCAATACTCCTCAAAATTATTCTATGAGATAGAAAAGGAGGGAACCCTTCCAATATCATTTTATGAGGCTAGTATCACCCTAATATAAAAAGCAGATAGAGGGCTGGGGCAGTGCCTCAGTGGCACAGTGCTTGCCTGGCATGTGCGAGGTACTGGGTTCAATTCTCAGCACCACATATAAATAAAAAAAAAAGGTCCATTAGCAACTAAAATAATATTTAAAAAAAAACAGATAGAGACACATTGAGGAAAGAAAATTTCAGACCAATATCCCTGATGAACATAGATGCACAAATTCTCAATAAAATTTTGGCAAATCACATACAAAAACATTTTTAAAAAATAGTGCACCATATATTTATATATATTTTTTGAGGAAAAAAAATAAAATAAAAAATAAATAAATAAATAAATAAAATAGTGCACCATAATCAAGTGGGGTTCATTCCAGGGATGCAAGGTTGGATCAACATATGGAAATCAATTAATGCAATCCATCACATCAATAGACTTGAAGATAAGAATCATATAATTTTATCAATTGATGCAGAGAAAGCATTTGACAAAATACAGCACCCTTTTATGTTCAAAACACTAGAAAAACTAGGGAGTAGAAACATACCTCAACTTTGCAAAAGTTATGTTTGCTAAACTCAAGGCCAACATAATCCTAAATGGAGAAAAATTGGAAGCATTCCCTCTAAAAATGGGAACAAGACAGGGATGCCCTCTTTCATCACTGCTAGTCAACAAGGTCCTTGAAACACTAGCCAGAACAATTAGACAGATGAAAGAAATCAAAGGGATACAAATAAGAAGAACTCAAACTATCATTATTTGCCAACCACAGGATTCTATACTTAGAGGATCCAAAAACTTCCACCAGAAAACTTCTAGAATTAATAAATGAATTCAACAAAGTAGCAGGATATAAAATTAAAACCCATTTATCAATTGCTTTTCTATACATCAGTGATGAATCCTCTGAGAGGGAAATCAGGAAAACTACCCCATTCACAATAGTCTCCCAAAAAAAAAAAAGTACTTGAGAATCAATTTAACAAAAGAGGTGAAAGACCTCTACAATGAAAACTACAGGACACTAAAGAAAGAATTTGAACAAAACCTTAAAAGATGGAAAAAATCTCCCATGCTCTTGGATAGGCAGAATCAATATTGTCAAAATGGCTATACTACCCAAAGCGCTATAAAGATTCAGTACAATTACAATTAAAATTCCAATGTCATCCTTATAGAAATATAAAAGGCAATCATGAAATTCATTTGGAAGAATAAGAGACCCAGAATAACCAAATAAATCCTTAGCAAGAAGAGTGAAGCAGGAGGCATCACAGTACCAGACCTTAAACTATACTATAAAGCTATAGTAACAAAAACAGCGTGGTACTGGTACCAAAATAGACATGTAGACCAATGGTACAGAATAGAAGACATAGAGACAAACCCACTTAAATACAGTTATCTTATACTAGATAAAGGAGCCAAACAATTACACTGGAGAAAACATAGCCTCTTCAACAAATGGTACTGCGAAAACTGGAAATCCATATGCAGCAAAATGAAACTAAACCCCCATCTGTCACCATGCACAAAATTCAACTCTAAGTGGATCATGGACCTGGGAATTAGAGCAGTGACCCTACATGCCTAATAGAAAAAAAGTAGGTCCAAATCTTCAACATGTCAGATCAGGACCTTACTTCCTTAACAAGACTCCTATAGCACAAGAAGTAAAATCAAGAATCAATAAATGTGATGGATCCAAACTAAAAAGCTCCTTCTCAGCAAAATAAATAATCAGTGAAATGAACAGAGAGCCTACATTCTGGGAACAAATTTTTGCCACATGCACATCTGATAAAGCACTCATCTCCAGGATATTTAAAGAACTCAAAAAACTTAAAACCAAAAAAACAAACAACCCAATCAATCAATGGGCTAAAGAGCTGAACAAACATTTCTCAGAAGACATACAATCAATCAACAGACATATGAAAAAATGTTCAACACCTCTAGCAATTAGAGAAATGCAAATCAAAACTACTCTAAGATTTCATCTCATGCCAGTCAGAATGGCCATTTACAAGAATACAAACAACAATACGTGTTGGCAAGGTTGCTGGTGGGACTGCAAATTGGTGCAACCAATCTGGAAAGCAGTATGGAGATTCCTTAGAAAACTTGGAAAGGAACCACCATTTGACCCAGCTATCCCACTCCTTGGTCTATACCCAAAGGACTTAAAATCAGCATACTATAATGAGACAGCCACTTCAATGTTTATAGCAGCTCAATTCTCAATAGCTAAACTGTGGCACCAACCTAGATGCCATTCAATAGAAGAATGGATAAAGTAACTGTGATATATACACACAATAGAATATTACTCAGCAATAAAAGAGAATAAAAGTATGTCATTTGCAGGTAAATGGATGGAGTTGGAGAATATCATGCTAAATTAAGTAAGCCAATCCCAAAAAACCAAATGCAGAATGTTCTCTCTGATAAGTGGATGCTGATGCATAATGGAAGAGCGGACACGGGAAGAATGGGCAAACTTTGGTCAAAGAGGAAGGAGGGGGGAGGGGACATGAGGACAGTAAAGGTGGTGGAATGAGACGGACATTATAGCCCTAGCTTCATGTATGGCTGCATATATGATGTGATTCTACATCACATATAACCAGAGAAATCAAAAATTCTGCTCCATCTGTGTACAATGAATCAAAATGCATTCTGCTATCATATATACCTAAGTAGAATAAATAAATAAATAAATAAACTGTTATTGGGAATAAAGAATCTCAAATGTATTCTTAATTTTATGTCATATATGTACATTTTTGTACTTGATTGTGAATTCTGTGGATCTAAGTTTTCATACTTTTCCCAGAAAACTTGTGATCCATAAATACCCTTCACAGGAATACTGAAATAACCTTTTAGATGCCAAACATTATCATTCTTTACCAAATAATTGGTTGAGGTTATTGATTGTTCCACTGACATTCAGGGACGGCTTCATTTTATTTGACAATTATTACCCACTTACTTGTTGGATTCATCTTCAGTCTCCATTCTTACACATCTCACACTCCAGGTGCTGTTCGCCACTGTGGATAAGGGCATGCTTATGGATCCCTCCTAACTTTACTGTTAACTTCTCAAATCCTCTTTTCTGTCACTGTACAGTAATTCACCAGAATATTCCTCAAAATGTGAAAAAAAGCCTTTTAACTTTTATGTTTATTCTTATCTTGTTCACATAAGATAAGAATCTCTGTGAATTGCACTTTGAAGCTTCATTCTATGTTCCAAAAGGAGACAAAACTTTTCTAAACGTTCTGCTAATTATTTGTATCCTGTTTTAGTCCCCTCCCCCCCATTATGACCAAAAGACCTGACAAGAACAACTAAAGGAGGAAATGTTTATTTGGGGGCTTGTGGTTTCAGAGATCTCAGTTCATAGATGGCCAACTCTATTCCTCAGGGTCCAGGGTGAGGCAGAACATCATGGTGGAAGTGTGTGGAAAGGAAAGCATCTAGGGACATGGCTCCAGGAAGGAGAGAGAGGGTGGAGGGGAGAAGAGAGAGGAGCGGGGAGCTCTTCTCACCATAAGAAAATATAAACCCCAAAGGCATGTCCCCAATGACCCACCTTCTCCAGCCATACCCTACCAGTCTGCAGTTACCACTCAGTTAATTACTATCAGGGGATTGATTCACTGATTGGGTTAGAGCTCTTATAACTCAATCATTTCACCTCTGAAACTTCTTGCATTGACTCACACATAATCTCTTGGGGGACACCACATATCTAAACCATAGCATATCCTTTATTATTTTATAACAATTTTATGTCTATCATGGGAACATAGGAGCTATTAAAATAAAAACAAAGTTGGATGATGATATGTACACATATATGACTATGAGTATCCTTAGGAACCATCCTCAAAATTGTTCATTTATGGAGAAAATAGCAGCCTGAGACTCAAAGAGATTTAATGCCTTGACTCTCACTGCACTTGGATGAGATCTGAGATTTCCTATAGTGATTATCCTGCTGTGTATATCAACATGAATCATGGTTGAGATTGACATTTCCTCTGTGCCATTTAGCAGTTCCTTGTAGAAGAACTGGGGATTAGCAGATCTGATATTCAGGCCTGGTTCTGTTGTTAATCAACTGTTTGACCATTGAAAGGTGATTCATCACCCTTGGATTCTTAGCTTTTAAACCAAGGAAGCTGAACCGGATCATCTGTGAAGAGCTTTATGTAGCCCTAAAGCACTTGCATAAAATAGAAACCATCCTTGCAATACAACAATAAATATTGTTTATCAAGCCCTTATCATACAAAGCCAATCTTAGAGAAAAGCATGGCTTCTAAATTGTATCTTATGTTTTTAATAAAGCTTCATGTGGTAGGAATCCAAGAAGAAACCAAGGCTTGCCAATAACTACTTACCAAGCAAGTGTCATGACCTTGAACAAGTTCATTGGTAATCATTACTCAATGAGATGGCACTCATATGAAGAGAGGAAAGAGTATGTTTTGGCTTCCAATGGGTAAGGAAACTTGACATCATCCCATGATTCTAGTGGGGGCAAGGAGAGGGGATAGACTTCATCTGTTTCCTTCCTGGAGAAAAAAAGAAGAAATGAACTTAGTTCTTGTACTCCAGGAGCTCACATTCAAACCTGGATGACAGCGTGTGCAGTTTATCACAAATGCTACTTATTGTGGCAGACACAGAGTAGGAAGCAATGAAAACATACAGGAGAGAAGGAGTTTGTCCTGGAGAAGGGTGAGTTGTAAGGAGGACTTGATGGAGAGGTTGCTGTCAGACAGAAGTTCAATGTATTTCTTTTTTCCCACCCATTTTTAATTGCTCAGGCCTGGTATCCAGATGATCATTGAGATAGGCTAGACTAGGTAGAAATCAATGTGAAGAATGATCTTGTAAGAAAATTGGTGGTTGCACCCTCATACCCAGAGTGCATTTTGGGTGGTGATCATTTGTTTCCCATTCATTCTCAGGAGATCAGGATTATTAAAGCAAGTTTTGTCAGCAGAAACATCTACCTTTCTCATACTGCTTTCTAGGAATCAGCCTCAGGAAGGCCAAACACTCTTCAAGCCTGCATAATGTTAATTCCAGATACTAGTACTGTTATTATTATTATTTTTGATCACTGCTCATGTCCTGATGACTGGAAGAGAAAATGCTGAGGGAAAAGCGATAGAGTCCAACACGGACCTTCTATTTGCTAATAGACATGAACAGAAGGGCCCTCGTGCTGCTATTGGTCTCACTCAGGCCTGAGATTCTCGACCTCTGATTGGGTAGGGCTCTATGTGTCTGTCATTCTTCTTCTGGGGGAAGACACGGGAGTACTGATAAAGGATTATGAATCATCCTTCATACTCCATGATTAATATGAAAACAAAAACGGTAACACCACAAATAAACTTCGAAGAACGGTACTAGATCCATCAAATATGCTCCTCTAATTGCAATCTTTAAGTATTTTACCTGAATGAATAATAGTAACTAGATATTTATCCTTGCCTAGTTTCCCCTTAGCAGACACTAAGGCAAGGACTTCAAGCAAGGACTTAATTTAGAAGTGATCCCAGTGAAGTGGGAAAGTGAACAAAGAAGGCACATATTCAGGAGTAGTTACCAAGGAAATTACCATAACCCTGCTATATATATATATGTTCAGTCACATATAATCAACTATCACATATAATCATCTATATTTATATCTCTATGTATCTACAAATGTAGTTATACATCTTATAGCTATATAGTTAAATATAATATATAGATATAGCTTACATAATCACACATCACATGTTAAAACATGTTTTAGAATATGTATTATCACCACCACCATCATCATCATCATCATTATCAAAAATGCTTTAGGGCTGGGGCGGTGGCTCAGTGGCAGAGTGCTTGCCTGGCATGTGTGAGGCACTGGGTTCGATTCTTAGCACCACATACAAATAAAATAAAGGTCCATTAACAACTAAAAAAAATTTTTAAAAAAATGCTTTAGAAAACTTGCAAGGAGAGAGAAAGTTGCTTGAACAAGGTCAAATCTGTAATTAAGGATAGAATATAAATAATCTAAACCTGGAAGATTGCATGGCTTTCAATTCATCAACTTCCTAGTTTTGAAAGTCGAAGCTACACCTCACACTCATTAATGGGCTACTCAGAAACAGGAAATACCTAGTGCTAGTGAGGATGTGGTGCAAAGGGAACTCTGGGACACTACTACCAGAAGTGAAAAATGATGCAGGCACTATGAAAAATGACAACTGTATAGTGGTGCTGTTGTTTAATCTGGAAGGTCCTCCAAAGGCCCATGTATAAAAATCTAAGTCCACGGCTTCGTGTGATTAAGAGATAGTAAAAACCTGTAAAAGGTTGGGACTGATAGGAGGTCTTAGGTCATTGGGAGCCTGCACTTGAAGGGGATAATGGGACCCCAGCCCCTTTCTCTTAAGTAACAAAAAATAGAATTAGCAGTCAACATAATAATTCCACTTCTGGGTATAAGTCCCCACCCCCCAAAAAAGCAAGATCTCAAACAAATATTTGTGTGCTCATGTTCACAGCAGCAATGTTCACAACAGTCAAAAGATGAAAGGATCCCAGATGTTCATCTGGAGATGAGTGGATGAATGTTATGTGCATACAATGCAACATTCTTCAGCTTCAGTAAGGGCACTCCGTTCTATGCTGCAACATGTATGAACCTTGAAGACATTATGCCAGTTAAAGTCAATCACAAAATGATAAACACCATGCTATCCCAGTTATGTAAGGCACTTGAAGTAGTCCAATTCAGAGAAAACTAAAGTAGAATAGCGGTTGCAGGGTGTGGGATCAAAGGGAAATGAGAAGTCATTTAACTGGAATAGAGTTTCAGTTTTGCAAGATGAAAAAGTTCATCTTTTTGTTGTACAACAAAGTGAGTATACTTAATGCTACTAAACTGTACACTTAAAAATTGTTAAGATAATAAACGTGGGCAACATTTAAAATGCAATTTTGGATATGTATAGTTTGCCGTCTGTTGCTTAAACCTCAAAGCTGCTAAGTGAAAGCTTACCCAACTCTCTCTCTCTGGTTTCTTAGAGCTGGAGGAAGCACTGCTTTGCATCTAAGCACATTATTCTGCACTCCATGTTTATGCTCTGCTAATGCATACAGGGAGGACAGAGGGAAAGAGGACTCGAGGTCTTTCTTTTATGAAAATTTACCCAAAACTTAACAATCCAAAGGACTAGTGGAATGTGCAAGGATGCAATGTTGTTGAAATGTCAGACCATATAGTTTTTTAGGTTGTTGCTTATTTTTCCTTTTCACAGATGTGTCTCCAGCATGAAGTGTTGTTACTAACAGCATGCCATGTCTTGGTCCCTAAGACCTTAAATTTGCTTTGCATGCCTCCATACAATTGATATACTATATCCTGAGAACAGTAAGGGTTAATTAAAATACATAAAGTACTTCAAGACCTTTTTCTTAAAGATGTGAACTGAACTGAGGACATTATTATTACTATAAATACAATTGAAAAATACAGTCACATTCCCCCTTTAGACATCTCTATTGGAGATTGTTCCTTCCAATTCTACAGTGCTCATGATAAGGTGATAACATAAGCAATCTAGCATCAAAATTTATTTTCATCTTCATTCTGGAAAAAAGATTTAACCTCTTGAGGAACAACCCAAAGTTAAAATAAATATAAATATTTTTGCTACCTGTCAACTCTATGCAGTTCAATTCAGGAGAGCAGATTTTTTTCATCCCTTCAATTTCCCACAGGCAGAGATAAATCAAGATAGAGACAAGGTCTCTTTTGTACCCAATATATTTTATTATCTAATCTTAAAGCCTGGAAGATGATTTGTACCAATACCCAGCAAGTTATTCCAACTCCAAAAGGTTCCATGTTCATGCGGATATGAATTGGACATGTGATGCCACAGGAGCAAATACTTTAAAAAATGAAATCCAGAAACTGATCAAGGCTAAATATTCTTTTAGGCTATTTTCATTATTTGGTTGAAAATAAGGTAATATTGTCAGAGTGACTTATGACAAATCACATTAACTCTGTAATCCTCATTTTCTTCAATCTACATTTCACGGGATAGTGGATACTATGCCAGGCTCTAGAGTCAGACTGCCCACATGCAAATGCAGGCTAGGACTTTTACAAATTATGTGACCCTAGTGAGGGTTACTTAGTAGTCTTTGAAAAGAACATTTCAAAAATTATTTTCTATTCTATTCTTTAAAGAGGGGAGTGGTAATGGCACACGATGAGGAAATTAAATGACGTGGTGTATTGACAATAATGCAGAAAGCATTCACACAGTGTCAGAGGTCATTAATATTCTTGCTTTCAGAGCATGATGAATGCATGCATGCCTTTCTCAGGATAAACGAGCTAAAACTATGGAATTCTATACAATGAAATAATGCTCATCAAAAAAATATCTATTATGCAACAGTGTGGAAACGAAAACTACAGGGGCAGAAAACTGATGAGTGAGCTGCCAGAGAAGAGAAGTGGAAAGAGAGGGCGGCCACAATGGGGTGGCACAAGTTTGGGTTGGGTGACAGCATTATCCTGTATTTTGATTGCAATGGTGTTCACTAGATTGAGTTCATTGGCCAAAACTCACCAAAATGATCGAATTTGACTTTTTTTTTTTGTAAATACACTTAAAAAGTCAACTAAAGCAAGTGAAATATGCATTTCCCATGGCTCATGTACTTCAGCTCAAAAAGTCTTTACAAGACAAGGCTTTAGATTTAAGTTAAAAATAGCATTTAAGAACACACACGTCTGTTGCGCCAGAGGAAAATGCATATAAAAATAGCTGCAGCACTCTCCTAATCACTTGGATTTTCTTGTCGGCTACTGGGCCTCCACACACCAGACAGCAGCTCCTTAATGCAGCCTCCTTGTTCCTCCAATGTCTTACAATGAGAATGAAGCATAAATATTTGGAAATAATGAGTATACTTGTCACCTAGATTGTGATGGTGGCATGCAAGCATATATCCAAATCCACCCAATTGTATACATTCTGGGAAGTTCTTCTGTATATCAATGATATACCAATAATCAGTAACATGGGGAGTGGGGAGTCTTACAGAATGGGAGGACTCAAAAGTTAGAGCATCTCATGCATTTAGTGAATTAACCATTTTTAATATTGACGTTCCTAAATTACTGACATTTCACAAAAGTGATATTTGATGGAAAAGTAATATCTTTGTGAAGTGTTAAGTGATTTTGATGAAAAACTCGAATGAGCTGACAGAGCATAATAATTACACTGTCAAAGAATACAAGATTCCATTTTCTCCAAGCCATCTACATTGCCTGGCTTTGGTTGCGTGGGCTGTCATCAAGATGGTAAGATTTATTTCTCCTTCAATTGCACCATGGCAGCCAGCTCTATGTGAAAGGTAGCTGTGATGCCCACTTTTCAGAAGGGTCCAGACTGCATGGCACAGCTTCTGCAGGTGATCATGAACACAACTAAGAGAATGGCTTGCATGCCAATGCAACTAGCGGGTAAAGCCTTTGTGGGGCCCTAGGGGGCTGTTCAGAGGCTTTAAAATATAAAACAACTGGTGATTTATTTATTAGCAGGAAGATGAAAAGCATTTTCCTTCCACAATAGTTTGTTGCAGTCTCAAAGCTCAAAGGAATTGCCCACCAGAGATGTAAGTTTGACCTCCTTTGTGCAATTTCTGTGGTTTTATTTCTCATACATTAAGTATGGAGTATACATTATTAACTCATTATGAAGGTATCAAGGTCTGTGTGTGGCCTAGTCTTATAACCTTGGAGATTTTGCATGTAAGTCATTGTAGAAGTATGGTGAAGGAGGGTTTATACCTAGGGAGCATGGGCCACGATCAAATTGTTCTTTTGATCTGCTATTTGTGTCATTGGAGGGCAACCTGGCTGGTCTGCCAGGTTTTAATACCCTAAATGCCTATTTCTGCTGAATATCACTTATTGAATGGATTTTACAGGACCACTGGGTATCTCCATTTGGGCTAAAAATTTAGGGCAACACACAGAAGCATATGATGTGTCTCAAACCTGCTGATACTTTAGAATAACACGAGAGAATTGCTGTTCATTGTTATGAGAAATTAGTGGACAAAACAAAACTTCAAACTGTTGTGAAGTGCTGAATTGAAAATAATTAGATGTGTCAGTGGGTGGCACAGTAGAGCTTGATTGTTCAGAGTGCAGTTCCCAGCACCAGTTTTCCTGGGTCTGAATCAGAGTTTTACTGATAACTAGTCGTATGTCTATAAATCAGTTAGTGAAGCTACTTATTCTTAATCTGTAAAATTAGGATTATATGACCTGCCTCATGGGCTATTGTATAAATTAAACATGATCCTCCCTGTGAAGCAATTGGCAGTGTCCAGCCCTGCTCTAAAGAAGGCTATGGACAGACGTCCAAAGGGGAAATCCTGCTGAGAGTAGCCCCTCCCCTTCTTCCTGAATCAAATTCGGTGAGTTCTGCTCAGCTATTTTCACCTTACCTTCCCATCATTCTGACCATAATTTTTAAAATGTGTTTCTAATCTCTTCTTCCATTTTCAATGCTGGTTCTTTCAAGAGCGCATTCTGGATTCTCTTCTGGTTAATTGCATTGCATGTTTTCATTTACATTCATTTACAGTGAGTCTCCTTGTGGTATTTGCTCATGTGCAGTTCAATCAGAGATCCTTGTCTTCAGCCCAGAGCTGTCTCATTGGAGACCGGTGTACTTATCTGCCCGCTGGGCACCTCCACTGAGAAGCCTTCTAGTTCCGTTTATCATGACAGGTTGGAACCAGGCAGTACAGACTTCTGGAGGATCTCATTTGGTGGATGCCATTTCTGTCAACACCGTGGTGCCAGCTATTGTGAAGGAACTCAGACTTCAAGTCTGTGAGCATTATCTCCACATCCAGGCAGTCCTACTGCAGCCCTGACACTGTGCCCCGATAGACCCTGCCTCCCTCTTGCATCTCTCCTCACAGCTGCTGGCATGTCACATCCTGCTCCTGTCAGCGACCCCCTCAGCCACTGCCTTTCAGTCTCCATGGTAAATTAGTAGAATTATTAATTTTTTCTATCTAGATTATTGTATAAACTTATAGCTGAGCTTCTGTTTCTTAACATCACCTCTCTCTCTCCTTCTGCAGAGAAGGGAGCTGATCCAAAGTTCTAAGTTTCCTACAAATCTTCCTGTAGTCTTTAAAAAAAGAGAAAAAAGAAATTCCTTTATATTGTGGGCTCTACCAGCTTCTAAACTCCCTTCCTAGATGAGCAATTCTGTCTCCTTATGTTTGTGGTTACAGTATTAAGCACAGATGAGTCCAAAATGGACATTTGTTTTTATTCTTAGTGATTGTGAATCCCTTCAATTCCTTCCCTATTTTGCAAAATTCCATAATAGGCAGACTTTAATCCCACTAAAGAAAATTACTTGCAAGTTTCTTACATTATTTTTTCTGTCCATGTCTTTATATATGCTACTCTTGAATTTTATTGTCATATTATATACTGGTGACCAAGGAGTGAGCAAGATAAACACACAGCTCTTGTCCTTGGGAAGATTATAGTTCAGCAGGAGAAAATTAAACAGGCCCTTTAAATATGAGTGAAAATGTTATTGTAAGTTTCTTGTGGATTTGCTTCTAAAAGGGAATAATACCTTAAATGTTCATAAATGAAGAAATTATTGACTTATTGTACATTTATTGCTGGAACTATGAGCCCAACAAAAAAAAAGTAGCTCTTTAGTTATCAACATAGAAAGATGTCTGTGAAGTAGTATTTAGTGAAAAGACTAGATTACTAAACACTGTTTCCTACCATTAATGCAGCTTTTTTACCCCTACTCACTTTTTTAAAAAAACTGTAAGCATAACTATCATCCTTTTCTGAAAATATGTCCTGAGTCTCTCAGTTATCCTCTGCACTTCGTGGTACACTAATATAGAAAATGCATCAGACATTTAAAAACAAACTTAACTTTAGAATAGTTTTATATTACAGAAGAATTGCAAGAATGGTACAGAGAATATCCAATGTGTTCTTTCACCAGTTGTCATCTAAATTATCATGATGTATTCATCTCAGTGAGTGACAATGTTGTAGGTAAAATGTGGAGCCTGGTCAATTTTGTCTATCATAGTCCTTCCAGCTCCAGCCCCAGTGCAAAGACTGCCCCAGGTTGAGAGTTTCACATGGCTCTCCCATTTGAAATCCCTTACTTACCTGTTGGTAAGGAGTACATATATTTTTCTTGGCCTGAGTTAAACACATTTTCATGACAAGTGTTTCTGTGAGTAAGCACAGCTGTTAGCTGCCAGGTCTCTGCTTCTTTCTACCACAGCTTACAAGAAAGAAGGCCAGATACCGTGCAGCAACTGGGCCTTATCAGATGAGAGGATCACAGAGAACAACTCTGTCCTTCCTGCCTCCACCAAGGACTGGGCATTGTCTCTTTTTGTCCTGCTCTCTAAGTACAGTATTGATCACCAGCCAGCCTCTTTCAGAATCCTTTAAAAGTAACAAAAGAAAATAAATTAATGTCATTTGATGACATTTGAAAGGTCAGTGGCAAGACCTTATGATAGTAAGCAACACTCTCAAGTAGTTTATACCATCAGTGCTTCATTTTATTTGTACATAAAAGCTTGAAGCAATATGCTAATTCCTATTTTTGACATTGGCATGGATTGCTAGTCATGACTTAGACACAGTGGACCTTTGAATCAAGGCCTACCAAGTGCCTGGCAGGAGGTAGGCACCTGGAAAGCACTTCAAAGTAGGTATTACCATTACATGGAATTGAGCTAACATGTGGTCATGCAGGAACCTGAAACCGTACCTGGCTGGTCTCAGTCAGGTTCTTCCTCATAACGTACATGGCCTTTTGTGAAAGGGTAAAGTGGCAATTCTCACTAAGCTCACCATCCAATCTATCTTTCCTCAAGAAAGTCAAAAGATGACGATAGACGTGGCAAAGCTTAATGGATGTAGGTGATCTGTTTTATGAAAAAGAATGAGATTCGTCTTAATGAAGTGTCCTCAGTGCTCCACGGGAGACTGCACCACATCTTCAAGGACAGGCAGTTGTCACAGCCTTCTGATCTTAAGCACTTGCCACCTTCAAGGGAGTTCCTTGAGGGCGGGGCCGGTGTCTCCTTTTATGTCCTTATTTTCACAGAGTTTGGCTCTGGGCTAAAGGTATATCAGTCACTACCACCAGTCTATTTAATTCTGTGAATTAAACTGGGTGTAGAATGTGTTTCTCAAAGAAATGCAGGCTTTGGGGTTAAAGAGCAGAAGGCTAATCCTGCCTTTGCCTTTTGCGGCATGCCCTTTGACGGGAAGGTAATGCAGCCGCTTTATTCTTCTCATTTGAGAAATCAGGATTATTGTGCACAGAGAATGGTTGTAAAAGTAGAATAGTACATACAAGGCAGCAGTGTCTCTGTTGCTCTCCAGTTCTAAGTAGGTGTGAATAATCAACCTTGTTTTTCCCCAGGAACCCCAGTCAAACCAGGGATCTTCTCCACACAGAGCTTTGAACCACATCTATCAACCCACTGAAGTTTGTAGCTAGCTTAGATCTTTATACTGTCCGTTGTTCAAGAGGAGCAACTGGCAAACATAATATCAACACTGAGAAGAAAGCGAAGGAAGAACAGAAGAGAGAACTTAATCTGTAGGAGGACAATGAGAAAGAAGTCAGGAAAAGCTATCCAAGAAGTTAACAAAGATCCTGGTAGATTTACGGGAACCGCAATGATCCTACATGAACATAGGAGGAAAGGACCACAGAGAAATTCAGGTGACAGCTATACTACAGTCAACCACAGGTCAGATAACACACTTTCTTAATGAACTAGGAATGAATGTAATTCTATTGAAGGCATGAGTTGTTGATAAATTATCTGTTTGTAAACAAAAATTGGAATCTTTTCAATGTAAAGACTGTGTTCACGATTTGCTCTGATATCCAAGAATATCATTTAATCCCAATTTGGCTTGACTCACTACCATAAAAAGCTTTGAAATTATATGCTACTGAAAAAATGATATGCTGCCATCAATATGTTCCAGAACTTATGGGAGTTCCCCCAGTAAGCAGAAGTGACACTGCAGAAAGCTACTGTACCGCTTATGGTCTGGAACATGCTGTTACTGTTCTGAGGTCTATATTTGGAAAGAGAATCCAATTATATGGGAGTTATTCTCAAATAATAAATTAGAGAATTTTCTTCCAAATCCAGCCTCTCTTCCTCAAAACCTTTCAATAGCCAGCTTCTCCTAAGGTTTCAGTCTTAGAGACCACCCCTGCCATATAGATCTTTCTCAAGTCATGGTACTGTGACCGAGGACTTCTATTTATAGCTGGGATTTTCTCCTTGGCTGTACCCTGCTGTTGTAGTGTGAGGGTAGGAAGGTGTGCATGGAGCTTTGGCTGACAGAAGCAGGATTTGGATGGCAAGAGGAACCTTGGCAGCCACCCGGCAGAACGTGGGCCACAGATGGCTATTGTTTGGTCTGCGCGATGTCTGCCAGCACAATATTTAATATTCTTTTCCAATTAGTTATGAACATTTGAATTCAAGATACTAGAATCTGGGTTTCTGTTTCCTTGTGAAACACGTGGGGATCTGCTGGCCCTGAGCTCCCACGCCTTCCCTGAGACAATCAGCAGAAGTTGAGTCAGGCTTCACTTCGGGCGCACATGCTCTGGTTGGTCAGTTTCTAGACTTTTCCCTCTTTCCTCTGAATCCTGAGTTCCACTGAGAACACAGTCTCTGTGTCTTGCTGGGACTGTACTTCCATTTGCCACTCAAAATAAGGGAAAAGTGAAATGTTCTTTGGCTACACGTGTTTAGTAGAAGTGGGGAAGTGAAGCCTGTGCAGGAGAGCAGCGTGCTTCTGGAAGATGCAGGAAGGAGGGAAGCAAAAGTGGAAGAGCCCATAAAATTGTGGAAACAAGTTGCCTGTTCAGGACACCACAAAGTGTAAATGTGTATGAGAAACTAAGCTATGTAAGAAAACAACGATGTAAAGTAAATAAAAGCAGAGATGTCTCAGAGAAACCACGATAGATAAGAAATAGCAAGTCTGACTAACGTGTATTTCTGCATTAGTGAGGAGAGGGGACCTACAGCAGTGAGTCAAGCAGCGTGCATTTAATATAAACACCATCAACTGGATGAATGGATACACAAAGCAATATGAGGATAAAAGAAGACAGCAGCATCAGGAAGCAGCTGCTGCCTTTGGGCTGGAAGAAAAGCAGGAAAAGTGTTGCATTGGTTAAAATGTAAAAGCCTGGGAAGGGCTGAAATCAACCTCTGACAAGGGACCCCGGAGGCTGCACCCTAGACTTTTGCAGAAAAGAGCACAGGCTGGTGTGGAGGTACTCAAGGGGGTGGGATGAGGCTGGACCAACTGCAAAATCAGCTGCTGGTTTTGGAATGTTCTTCGGGATGGAGACATGTTGCGACACCAACATCAATGGGAACAGATGGAAAACCAGGACTGAAGTAAAACAGGAGCAGGAAGCAAAGAGAAGCAAACCCCCTCCTCCTGGAGCTTCCAGCCTCCCTGTAGTGCCCTCATGGGCAGAGCCATAGCAGTTGGCTGAGGAAACGTGATTGGGAGGGTTCAGGCACCAGCATCACAAAGTAGTAACAATGAAAGCCTAGTAGTGGGTACCACTTGCTGGTCCTCTACAGACTGGAGCTTGTGACCTCAGCCTTAAGGACAAAATCAAAGTGATGTTTAAGACACTCTTAGGTTTGTGTCCTACGTTGTGGTCTATAAAATCCCTTCCTAAATATTTTGGGCCAATTTAGTGCACGTAAGCTCCACAGTTAAGAAAGGTGGTAATGGTGAATGTGGTTGCCTCAGTTTCCCATGAGAGAAGATTTGGGGTAGATAGAAGACCACTTATAGATCCATGTCACCAGTGTCCCAAAGTTAGACTGACAGCCGTGACACCATCCACCAGCAGGTGTCTAGGCACTGCAGCGGTACTTCTGTGAGTCCACAGGTAACTGGACCCCTGATACTAGTGAAGTCCAGGAATCCCACTCACTGCCTTAGGGAAAGGCCTCTGGGGCCCGGCATGGCTCATTGCCTCAGGTCAGGGATGAAATCTATGTGTCCGCTAACTGGTTTTATTAAGTTCTGAAGAAGGAAAAATGATGTGTCTCCAGTTGAAGTTATCAGGCTATCCAAGGGCAATTGAATTTAATGTTTCCTGGAACACCAATTTCATGGCTTTTAAAAACCCTGAAGTAATACAACTCAGCTTGTTACCTTCAAAGATCTAGGTCTTGGTTTGAAGAATCGCTCCAAGTGCCAGTGAAGGGCATGACTTCTGAGATGCATGATAATATTTTCCTACTACCTGTAAAGGGTGAATTTGGATAAATTAGGAAAAAAATCCCTTCTTTAATAAACTGTACTGTCATCTGCCAGGAAGATGGGATAATAAGCAAACAAATCTATGGAAACAGCAAAGGCATCCTCCACTTATTCAGTGTACAACTTGAACAACTGTAAACGGTAGTCTGTGTTTTCTCAGTCACTGGTTCCATACACTGTTCAGAAATTTTATATGAGGAAGTAGATTATTGATGTTAAAGCAGTCTGCGCTTTGTTTTCAGTTTTATGTTACCATATCCTTAAAGAGGCTAATGGGTTTTATAGATTTCCAAACAGAGAGATGAGAGCATTGCTAGGCTTTCTCTGTTCAAGGGGAAAAAAAAATAAAATCTTTTCTTCAGGAGCCAATTATAGGGAAAATATTTTGTGAAATATATTGGGAAGAACACTCACCTAAAGGAATCCCTTCCTTACCTCCCCTCCCCTGTTATGTATTACCTTCTATCTAAGCTTTGCTGGGAAGCGAGACCCCTCCTTCACATCTGAGGGCGTGAACGGTAGGGATGCTAAGGTAGGAATGTGAGCTATTCTGCTTTGTGGATCCTTGAGCATATTTGTGACCTGTCCTCTCCATGCAAAGGTGCTCTGACACACATGCACTCTAAATCTGGCCTCTCTGAGCCAACACTGATCCTGTTTGGCCAATTTCCCCACCCTCTGCCCCTCCTGAAAAGATAATGCTATTTGATAAGAGATTGGGGAAGATCTGGCATGGACAGGACTGTCAACCAGGAGGGCGTTGGGACTCCGCCTAGGTACAAAGGTCTGGCTTGGTCTTCCCCTCACCATCTCCTCCGCTCACTCATGATTACAAGGTGCCTTTTCTCCCCTGGAAACGGCCTCAGTTTGTTTGTCCACTTGCTGTCCCCCTCACCCCTGGAGGGACGATGGGCATAACCAGGTGTTGACCTAGAGGACGTTGAAAGTTGTGTACAATCCCAAGACTGTTTCTGTAGGTGACTTCAACAAAATCTTCAACCCTCACATTTCAAAGAAATATGTTCGTGAGGGCTGGGATGGCTGAGAGCTGGAGATGGTGAGCTTGGGATCACATAGGCTTGTGTGTTTGAATTCCAATTCTGCTTCGTATGTTCTTTGACTCCTTGAAAAAGGTTACTTAAATTGGCTGAGTCTCAGTATCCTTGCCTCTGAAATGGGAATGATAAGCGTATTGTTATAGAGAAGTATTTGAAGAATTAAATGTAAAATTTTTAAAAAAGGAATTAAATGTAAAGAAGCTGTGTCGTGTGGTCCTGCCACCTTGCAATCATTCAGTGACTAAGGGCTGTTATTATCACTTTGAGTGGATGCAATTGAAAGCAGAAAGGACATTCAACTTTTTTTTGGCAGAAAACTGATGAAAATGTGGCAGGTGTTCTGGGGAAACAAAGAGATACAGATCCTTCGTTGGCTTGGAACCACAGAGATTTGGGAGCAGATTGTCACCTCACCCATGCAAATCTCTCCCTCTTTCTCATTCTCAGGAGTGAGAATGTCCCTTTATAGTGTGACTTTGCAACACCTTCCAAGAAGTAGAGTCTTTCCTCCTCACTCCAGACCTGCCCATGTCCCTTGATTTGGCCAGTGGGATGTCAGAGAAACATTCCCCAGTCCCACGCAGATGCCCGAGGACTGCTTGTCTGTGGGCCTTGCCATCCCTTGCTAGCACAAGGAGCCCTGCAATATATGCTCATAGGAGAATCGTATTTATTTCTCTGGGCAGGTTGCATTGACTTAGAAGTGACTTAAGGGATCCTTCTGGACATAGTCTGTCTTTATTTGGGTGTAATGGGTAAAAACCTATCAAGCTGGAAAAGTCTGTTTGATTCTGCATTTTATTCCTCTCCACATGCACATATACACAGGTATGTGCACATATATGTAAGGAGGAGGATAAGTTACAAGGAAAATCATGGGATCACAGTGCCATGGATCTTGAAGATCACAATGGCTGAAAGATTCATCCCATGAAAACAGCAAATGTGTACAGGAAGGAGCAGCATAAAGGTGGTTGATATCCTTGATGAGAGCAGTTTTCTGGGAATATTTGGTGATAAATCCCACTTTGGAGTAGAACAGTGTGGGGGTGATAAATTTGAGATGGTATCGTGTCTGAACAACCTGCATGAACACTTTGTTAGGAAGAACAGAGAAATGGACTGGTGATGAGGCTACTCTGGTTCAGTGCATTTGAAGATCAGGGATGCTAAAGTGTGCTGGTGTATGTATAAGAAAGATCTGGAAGGTAGGGTGGATTCTAGAGCACAACAGTGGGAGAATAACAAAAGAGGAAGTACTAGTGACCTGCTCCTTGAGTTGGGATTCAAGGCGTCAGGTCTGGCTATTTTATTGGTCCTGACCTACCCCTTAGAGTCTGGGGTCCTCGACCCAATCAACTCCCTGCAACTCTGCTAGGCAGGGCATTGAGATCTCCTAATGCTAGTTACAAACTCTAGTATCTTGTTTCATCTTGTGTACTTCTGTTCTGAAACACACGGTCACAGTTTTCTCATAACTGCCATAAAAGATTGTGGACACAAAATAGGATAAAAAGCTCCCCCCGGAAATCTAAGATTTATCAGTACAGTTCTCTTAACGTAGACCTGACTTAACAATTCCCTCAAAGGCACATGCGGCTCTTCAAGTTTTAATCTCTCTCTTTTATTCCCACAAAACAAGTACATTTCCTCCTGCTGTAAAACGGTCTTGTCACCAGTGCCATTCCTGTGGAGGGGAAGTCAGTTAAAAGCAGTCTTTGCCTCTCTTGATCTTGCAGCAAGCTCCAGGTAAGGCACCTCCATTCCAAAGATGCAGGGCAGAGGTGGGCAGAGGTGGGCTTTGCCTTCTGGTAGCCAAGGAGAGGGAGCAGGAAGAGCTTGGCCAACATGTCTTGTCTTTTCACTCCCTCTGCTTTCTCCAACCAGGAGTTTGAGCGCTGAACAGATTCCTGGGGGCCAGCAACCTGTCCCACATCCTTTTGCAGATGAAATAACAGAGTGGTGAGGCGATTTGCCCAGGAACTCAGTGAGTTTTGATACCAGAGTCTCCAGCCCCTCTCCCTTTCCCTGCTCGTTATGGTGGGAAAGTTTGCCTCAGCTGAGCTGTCCTGAGTTGCACGTGGCTTCTGTTAGTGATCATCTGACTTAGCTCCACATCCTAAAACACAGACATAACCAAACAAAGCTACAGATTTCCAAGTCCCACTCTACCACTGTGGCATCTGAATACGTGCTATGCCGCTGTCCCCAAATCTATAATTAGACAGGGAAGAGTTAAGATGGGAAACTGGACCTGCTTGCATGACTGGCCTCTGACTGGCATCTGGGCACATGGAATTTTTTCCAAGTGATAAGAACATTAGCTTCTCTGGGACACTGATGACCTGATTTCCTTCGGGACATCTAGGGTCTTGATAGTTACGGCTGATCATTGGTGCCTGTGTAACCAGTCCCTGATAAAAATCCTATACTGATTCAGATGGGCTTCCCTGGGCAGGAGACCACATGTAGGTGCCTGTGCCCAAGGCGGAGGGAGGCCCCTATTGGGAGAGCATGGGAAGCCCTCACGGGGATTTAATAACCCAACCTCACTTGAGCTGTTTTGCTCGCACTGATCTCTCTGGCTGTGATTCTTCCCCTGTCACTGCACTACATTTTGGCCCATGAGTAGAATTATTTGTGGAATCCCTGGAGTGTGAACTTGTGCCTGGTCATAGGGCAGCCACAACAGTGTCCAAAGTGGAGATAAGTGGTGATGGCAGTGTTGCCACAGAGCTATAAAAATGTCTTCTGCTGAGTCTTAGCAGCAGCCAGGCTTGGAAACTTCTGGACAAGACCATGTGGTGTAAGAGTCATGAGGAGATATCCTTTGTCCCAATTGTGTCTTTGTGACATAACACTACTTGCTAGTGGGACTATTGAATTCTCAGAAACTAAGGGTCTCCACTTAGATGTAGGACTAGCATCTTAAACTTTATAGTTTTAAAATTGAAATTTTGATTTTTCATCCTAAATCATCTTTGCTGGCTGCCTTTCTCCATAAATGGCAGTTTGGGCATAAGGTTCTTTGTTTTTTCAAGCTAAAATCATTAAAGTCTCTCTTAATTCTCTCCCATTTTCATACTTCATTTAAACCCATACCTATTGCAGAGACTGACCTCAAAACACTATCACTTCGTAGTATGTCAGCTCTGTTCCTCTGGGTTAAAGCATACTCTCTTGCCAGGGGCACTATGCGGCTGCCACGCTGACCTGCCACTCACCCACAGCCAGTGTGTGCCCCACAGGATCCCATTAGTTCATTGTCACATAACATCATCAGCTGCTAATGGAATCCCAAATCCTCATGGTGACATACAAGCCTCTTTATTATCTGGCCCTAAGTCAGTTACTCAGACTGTTCCCCTGCTCCTCTCCACCATACCTTTCCCCCAGCCACGTGACCTCTTTCCCAATCCCACCAGTTATACTCTTGCCCTAGTGTCTTTGTAATTGTTGTCCTCTGTCCAGGACACTTTTCTCCCAAATATTGGTCTGGCTCTTTGTAAGATTTAGGTTTTCTATCAAAGTTGACCCTGTAATGCAACACAGGTGTGATTATTGTAACTGAAGTTTCACGTGTATAATGGAGCCATCTATGTTAAGGAACCATGTGGTCAGAATGGAGCCATCTTGAAATTAGAGAATCATATGACAAGAGTGGCACCATTTTTAATTTCCTAACAAGTATCCAATCACAACTGTAGCTCTTTTCCATTTCTTCTCCAATTTTAAATTAGCTAATGGCATACATTTATCTTCAAGTACTTCCTATCAGGAGCAAGGGATAGGGATAAATACTGGCAGACTGCCCAACCAGGTGTGCTTGCTTGCTGGATTCCCTTTGGGAGTGTACTCTTCTGCAGATGTACAATTGTGACTC
>CM053404.1:19080488-19112294 GCA_028644305.1 Xerus rutilus | reverse complement strand
CTAATACCATTTATAATCCCGGGATTTTACCAAACTGGACACAAGTGTGACTTTTCTTGCCCCGTAATCACATGCTAGGTGAACTACCTCCAGCGTTCTCCACGATTTCCCACACATGCTTGGCTTGGAGTCAGGTTGACTGCTCTTTGGGAAAGTTCACCTCTTAGACCTCCCCCATCCTTCTACCACCTAACTCTTTTGCTAGGCTAACTTCATTTAACTTTCCTATTGTCAGGGATCAGATTTGATGTAGGAAATTTCTGTAACCAACAAAGTCTAGGTTGAATTTTTCTCTCTTCTGGCTGAGTAATAGGTTTTTCTGTTATAGGGCAGTTATAAAAAAAGCAGATTATTCATATAAAAATGGATTTCTCTCTGGTAACATTTCAAATGTAGCATTCCAGGGCTGCCGTGTAAAACTGTCAGGAACCCAGGTATGTTTTTTGTTCTATCTCCTCCAACAGTAAAGTTTTATCCTCACCTACATCCACATTTTTTTCATTGCAAAAAAGAAAAGAAGGGAAAAGAGTGTCTCATACTGACAGTACGGTGTTGGTGTTGTCAGTATTCTGAATTCAAGTCATCCTAATCAATGTATAGTAGTATCTTGTTTCAATTTGTACTTCCCTGATAACTCATGATAAACTAGCATCTTTTTCCTGTGATTATTTGCCATCTATATATCTTCTTTGGTGAGGAATTTATCAAAACCTTTAGCACATTTATTATTGTTGATTTTTAATAGTTCTTTGCATATTTTGGATAAAAGCCTTTATCAGATGTGTTGTTTGAGCAATTTTCTCTCAGTCTGTCTTGTTTCTTCATTCTGTTGATATTATTTTTCACAAAGCAGAAGTTCTTAATTTCAGTGAAGTACACGTTATCAATTATTTCTTCTGTGGATTATGCCTTTGGTATAATATCTAATGTCATTACAATATTCAAGGTCATTTAGAGTTTTTCATGTTCTCTACTAAGAGTTTTATCATTTTGCAATTTTCATTTAGATCTATAATAAATTTTGAGTAAATTTTTCTTATAGATTTAAGGTATGTGTCTAGATTTTTTTTTTCATGAGGTTTTATAGTTGTTTTACATCAGTTGTTGGAAAGTCTATCTTTGTTTCATTGCATTGTGTATTAGTCATCTTCCCATTGCTGTGGAAAAAATATCGGAGAAATTCTACTTAGAAGAAGAAAGCTATATTTTTGCTTATAGTTTCAGATGTTTCAGTCCATGGTCATTTGGGTTCATTGATTCTGGGCCTATGGTAAGGAAGAAAATCTTGGCAGGGAGCATACGCTGGGGGCAAAGTATCTTACCTCATGGCTGTTCAGAGAGAGACAGAGACAGAGACAGAGACAGAGAAAGGGAGGGTTCAATGCAAAATGTGCCCTTTAAGGACACATCTCCAAGTGACATGCTTCCTCCAATGTGGCCCCATTCCTAAAGTTTCCACCTCCTCCCAATAGCACCACCAGCTGAGGATCAAGCTTTCAACATAGGAGACTGTGGGGGATAGTCCAGATCCCAATTACAACATTTTGTAGTTGTTCCTTTATCAAAGACCAGTTAACTGTATTTATGTGGGTCTGTTCATGTCTAGTTGATATACTCCTTTTACTCATATTTCTCTTCTTTTGCCCATATCTCACTCTCTGGATTACTGTGGATTTATAGTGGGTCTTGAAGTAGCATAATCTCAGTCCTCTCACTTTGTTCTTCCCCTTCGATATTATGTTGGCTATTCTGGGTCTTTTGCCTTTCCATGTAAACTTTAGATTTAGCTTCACAATATCCACAGAATAATTTTCTGGGATTTTGGTTTGGGATTACATAAAATTTTTATGTTAGTCTGGGTAGAACTGATATCTTGACAACATTGAGTCTTCTTACCCATTAGCATGACACTTCTATTTACTTAGTTGTGCTTGATTTTCATCACAGTATTGTAGTTTTTCTCACACTGATCTGGCAGACACATATTTTGTTAGATTTATGCCTAAGTATTTTACTTTGGTGTGAGGGGTTCTATGGTCAGTGGTATTATGTTTAATTTTCAGATTCCACTTCTTCTTTGCTGGTATAAAGGAAAACTGACTTTGTACCATGTTTCCAGTTTACACCATAGAACCATCATTTGCATAATGAGAAGACCATTTAAATGTGGGACTATCCCTTGTTCTTCGATTGTGTTTGAGTGGTTTGTTAATCAATCTTTGTGTCAGTACAACACCATCTCTCTGTACAATTAGTTTATTGACAATGTTCTTATCTAATAGGATACATTCTACAACTTTCTTCTGCCTTATTTGCCATAGCTATTTTTTTCTCCTTTTAATTTTCACATACATTTTATAATTAGCTTGTAAGTTGATTACTCTCCAATGGCACATGTAATGTGATTGTATTGGTTTTATAGAATATTTGAGAAAAATGAAGTATTTTCACATACTGATGAAATAGTATAGATTTTTAAAATTTCTTATTATATTTCTTTGTTGATTGGTAGAAGTAAGTTTTACTTTTACATATAGACTTTACTGTCTTTATAAATTCCTTGATTAATTTTTCTGTAGTTTTTTAAAATTTTTGTATACTTTTTAATTTTTATATTTGTTTGTTCTTTTTAGTTACACAAGATAGTAGAGTCTGTTTTGACATAATTATATAAACATGGACAATATCTTATTCTAATTAGGATCCCAGTCTTGTGGACATACACGATAATGACATTCACTGAGGTGTAATCATGTGTACATAGGAAAGTTATGTCAGATTCATTCCACTCTCCTATGTCTATTCCCCCTTTCCTTTCATTACCCTTTGTCTAATCCTCTGAACTTCTGTTCTCCCCTTCTTATACCCTTATTGTGGGTTAGTATCCACGTATCTGAGAGAAGATTTGACCTTTGGTTTTTTGGGGATTTCTTTTAGACGTTCCAAGGGCCTATGTATCACTTGAGAAAACTAACAGTTTAAAAAAAAATTTCCGGATGTATGTTTTTTTTATGTATTTCTATTCATTCTCATCAAAATGATTAATCTCCACAAAGTGATCATAGTTAAAGGGGTTATCCTTTTAGTTTTTCGCAACTCAATAGAAAATGGTTTAATATTTCACCACTGATAATGGTTTACTTGTATTATTTATTCTTATTATGTTTCATATCTGAAAACTCTGAAATGATCTTCCATTGTTTAATTTTGGCCTTGAGAGCTTATTTCTATTTTAAAAAAGAAAAATAGAATTCTTTGTTGATAAAATCTTGGTGGAGGTGTTATTTTATCGTTCTTGTCAAGAACCATTATCTTCAGTAATTTAGTCAAGTGAATGTAAACTTTTTTATTCTATGGTAGCTTCATGATTTCCTTCTTCCTTTCCTCAAATGTCACTTTCCATTCTTAACTTTCAGTTGCATATAGCAAAGGCTTAACCAAGGCCATGACCTAGCACCTGGTTTCTACTACACCAATGCCTGATTTCCTTCACTCACAAGGAGTGCCAGTTCTGGGTCTCTGCTGGGATTCCCTAAACAGACATCCTGCCTTGCTTCTCTAGATTGTATGGCTGAACTTTCAGTCCCTTAATCTGGGTGTTTACTCACATTTCCCAGGTGTGGATCTAGGTTCAGAGCCAATACATCCTGCTGGCTTTTCAAGCTGTATTCATACCCTCTGCCAGGCTTACTGTTATCATTTGTTAGGAAGGCATTATATGAGCTCTTGTCTCTCTTAAGTATACACATTACCTTACCCCCATCCTCTCCAGACAAGGAGCTCCTCTATGAGTGCACACGCACACACACACACACTCAGTTGACTCAGAGCAAGGCTGTACTGATTGCTGTAGGTACATAGTGAATAAATTGATGTCTGGCACAGAAGAGGTGCCCCAAGTGAGAAGAATGAAGAATGAACTTGGAAGTGAATCGAAAGATATGAGAGTGTCTGGCAATGCCAAGATCTATTCATTTACTGAACAAATACATAACGAGTTAATAGTGATAGTTCTGCAGCTTCACACACAGAGGTGAAAAAAGATAAATTATGCATTAATATGTTGTAGATACAGATTTTCTTCCATTGATTTACTGTTCAATAAAAAGAAAAGGATTTGAAGACAATATACAGCAACGTGAGAACATTGTCCTATGAGTGGTGTAAAATACACACCAAAGCAATTAATTCATTAATGTATAAAATCATGCATTTAATCAATTTGTATTGAATTCCTAATCTGTATTGAAAAATTGTGCCAGTTACTGTTAGAGAAAAAAGGCAAAGTACTGAGATAGCAATGATACAATCCTTGGTTTCAAAGGGCTTAGCCTCAAATGAAGAAGAGAATGTGTGTCCCAAATAAACACTAACGCATTTTAAAATGTGCTTTCCATATGCTCTATGAGCTGCATGTTGGAATGTAGCCACTACACAAATGCAACCAGCATCCAGCATCCGTTGGGTTCCACCTACACTGGGCGTGTGCCACAGCAGTAAGACAAGTTGCTTCTCTGAAAAGAAAGGACATCTGCCTACTTGTGGAAGTACAGGCATCAAGCAGTGATTCTGGGAGGCAATGCTTGGTAGCTAGGATCAATGTGAGCAATATGGAAAGAGAGGCATCTGGAGCAGAATAAATGGTATGAGCAAAAGTTCAGGGGTAGGAAAGATAAATGCTCTAATATGCACATTGTCTAATTTGAATATAGGAGATGATAAAATAGAAAGTAAGAAATGAACATTAGGGGTGAAAAGAAATTTTCTTGAGGTTCCAGCCTTTTCACCATTATGAAATGATTCATTTTAAGGTTAATCTGTGGGTTCATTCATGGCATTTAACACAGATCAGTTCAATTCAACACAACACAATAAAATTCAATACAAATTGATTAAATGTGAGACTTTATAATTAAGGAATTAACTTGCTGTAGCTAATGGTGCATGTTTTGCACCATTCATTTGGCATTTAGTATCTAACATTTTCACATTGGTCAGTGTGAGCTCAGTTATGACTCTGGGCAGGACTTCACTCACAGCCACACACCCTGAAACAGGAATTCACAGGGCTTGAGGGCCAATCTCTATTCCAGGGAGAAGGTTCTCGCTGAGTCGTTAGTTGTGCAGAGCGTTGTATTTCTTCCAGGTCATATTTGATGGTGGAGTAGGCTTAAAGGAGAATACTTTTTGCAACCAGAACCTGAGAGATGGAACCCTTATGTGTTTGCTGTGTCAGGAAAGAGGTTTGAAAACACAAAGAATGACCCATGATGAGAATGAAAATGATAGTCCATCCAAAGCGGGCATTGTCTGTTTTCTTTCCAATTTTTCAGAGACCCTGGATGGATATATGGGGCCCAGCAGGGAAGCATAAAAAAATCAAGTTATGAATTATTCAGAAGATCACGTTTTAATTCTAAAAGTTGAACATTAGCTTGACTAATTGGTTCTCTGTTGGGAAAAAACAAGTTATGAGATACTAGGTTTCATATTTATCAGCCAATTCTAAGCAATAATTCCAGCAAAATTTGAATCAGAAAAGTATTTTAAACATTCAGAATTTTTCATTAATATATGCTTTATGGTCTTAAGTTATTTCATTGTGTAATTATCATGTGTATGGGGGAATACAAAATTCAAGATAAGCATGAAGAAGGAAATAAAAATTATTCATAAACCTACCTTTTAAAATAATCTCTATAACATTCATATATAAAACTTGACATGCATTTCTCTAAATAATTTTTTCTTTCAAAATGGACTGATACAATATCAAAAACAATTTGTAAAACATCAATTTTAAAGCTAATTAAATATTAATACATAATAAAAGTATTTAATAACATTATTTTAATAGCTTTAACATTTTCCATTGTATGGCTATCTTATAATTTATTTAGTCAATTATTTATTGTTAAACATTTAGGATAGTTGAAAATTTTCCAATATTTATAAACAATGCTATGATTAATATTCCTATGTTTGTACCTTTGAATAATCTTCCAATTATATCCTTAGAATGAATTCCCAGGGTGAAATTACCATACTAAAGGCAAAAAACATACATTTTACTTACAATTTTAACTAACTAATCACTCATTTTCATCTTTTTCCATATGCTGTTTGTAGCTTTAACTGATGTCATGAGTTCATAAATAGATATTTTAAAACATAATTCAACTAAAATTTAATAAATTCAAAACTAAACTCTACTTAAATTTCTTTATCAGGTTGTGTATAACCTTGGCTGATTTACTTCTGGTATTCATCTTCTGTCTTTGGTATTCCCCTGATGAAAATGATTTCTATCTTAATAGTTGCTGAAATAACCAGTACTTGTAATAGTATTTAGATAAAAAGATCTTTTGAAAAAGATACAGAAAAATTCCCTACCAATGCCTGAACCACTTATGATTTGTGATTCAAAATATCAAGAACTGCACATAAGTTTGAAATTTCCATTTGAGATATAAACACAAGACTCATCCAGAACCAAAGACATCCTAAACTAATGGCAGAAAAAAATGTAAAATTTCTCTGTAGAAATACTTGAATTCATGGATTAACTGCAGAGGGGAATATAAGAATTCTATGAATGATAAGATTTAAATTAGCATAAGTTAAAATTTAAGGACAGAAGAAAAACATGGCAAACAAGCAATTGAAAAAACTAACATTTGAAAAAAATTGTAGCAAAATTTTTACATAGCATTTTTACAAAGCAAGAAAAAGAGAAGACAATAAAGGCTATAGAATGCAGCAAGAGGGGAAGATGGGGAAAAAAGCAGAGTGATTAAGCAAAAATAAATTTAATAGAACTATAAATATAAGTGTAAATTATATATATATGAGTAAATGCATATCGATTGTACTAACATGTTACAAAATGCATCTAAAATTTCAAAATAATTTTGTACACTGTCAGACTGCCTCTATAATGTCCCCCAGATGCTCATGTGTTTGAGATTTGTTCTCCAGTGCTACAGTATTCAGCGGTGGGACCATTAGTAAAGTGATTAGCTCCCAAGGGCCCTAACCTCATCAGTGGCTTGATTCATTGATCAATTCATAATCTGGTAACATTATTGGGAGGTGGTGGAAACTGTAAGAATTAAGGCCCAATTGGCAGGGGCAGGTCATTGAGGGTGTGTCCTAAAGAGTATCTTGTCCCCAGTGCTTTCTCCACCCACCCCTGTGCTTTGCTTCCTAAATGCCATGAGGTGAACGGTTAAGAGAGCCTTAACCCAATTAGTGAATTAATCACCTGATGGGCTTAATTGAGTGGTAAATGAAGGCAGGTGGGGTATGGCTGGAGGGTGTGGGGCATTGGGGGCATGGCTTTGGGGTATGTATTTGTATCTGGTGGGTGGAGTCTCTGCTTCCTCATCACCGTGTGAGCTGCTTCCCTCTGCCACTCTCTTCCTCCATGATGTTCCTCCTCACTTCAAACATTGAGGAGTGGAGCTGGCTGCCTATGGACTGAGACCTCTGAACTGTGAGTGAGCCCTTAAATAACCTTTTTCTCCTCTACAATTGTGCTGGTTGGGTCCTTTAGTCACAGTGTCAAAAAAGCTGATGAAAACATTAAGATTCTTTTTATGACATCTAAGCATTATCCTTATCTTGGGTGTTCTCGATCCAGGGATGTCAGAGAGACTGCTTACTGTGAGCCTCACATATCACAATACTCCACAGCATCCAAAATAGCTGTACACACAGGCCTTGACCATTCATTCATTCATCTTTCTGGTCTTTCTTGTATCCTGGTTTTCAGTTCTGAAAGGCTATTTAGGTTTTGTTTTCCCTAGTGGCAGCAGTAGGGACTTTAAGAAAGCAGCCTCTCTGAAGAAAATAATTTCTTTCTAGCAATCGGAAAATAAATTGTTAACTCTGAATAGAATCAGATCATTTGTCTAGTTCAATCTCCTTTTTCCCCCCTTTTCTTTTAAATTTGTTCTAATCGGTTATATATGACAGCAGAATGCTCAGTGATTCATTGTACACAAGTGAGGTCCATCTCCTTATTTTGGATACGAGGAACTCAGAGGACATGAACTGACTTCTCTCTTGAAGTGGTACTAACTGTGGAAGGAACCTGGTTACTAGTTGAATGATGGACACAGTAATTAAGAGGTTGATCCATGGACCCAAGTTTAAAATCTTTCTCCACAGTGTGAAGTTTACTTTGTAACTTATTTTTATTTCAACCTAGATTCATAAACTGAAGTGTGTAAAAATTAAAATGTTTCCACAAATCATAAGGTAGTGAAATGAGTTTTGCTTCCACAGCCCTTTGTTTAGCAGGAAGGCTTATAGCACTGGATAAGTGAGGGCTGTTATCAATGTCACTATTATTATTTGATTCACAGTATTAGTATGATGTGCTGCTTTCTCTCTGCTCTAACATTTTCCAGCAGTCTGATGTCAACATTCCCTTTTCGTTTCTTATCACTTTCACAGTGCAGAGTGCTTTCTCAGCCTGATTTCCACGTCTGAGTCACAGTCTGTCCCTTTTAAGTCAACCCCATTTGTGCCTCCAACATCAGCTCCTGAGCTACTGCACTTGTGCATGACCTAGCAGTTTTTCTCCTTAGATGCTAAATTATTGCTAACCAGAAAGTGACAAGTTTCAGTTCACAACCTTTTTACCACCTTAAAACTCACTCAGTAAAAACAAAAGGAACCATAGGGAAGCAGGGCTTGGGAGATCATAAAGAATATAGATGTTTCAGGCAGTTTGTGTTTATTCAAGTGGTAGCATTAAGTGAGTTAAAGCTAAGAAAGTAGACAACTTCAGTTAATAAGACAGATTATTTAGGAAAACAAATGTCATAATCACTTGCCACATAAAGTAGTGGATTTGTTACTGTTTTTTTTTTTTTTTTGGTACCCAGGATTGAACTCAGGGGTACTTTGACCGCTGAGCCACATCCCCAGCCCTATTTTGTGTTTTATTTAGAGACAGGGTCTCACTGAGTTGCTTAGCACCTCATTGTTGCTGAGGCTGGGTTTGAACTCATGATTATCCTATCTCAGCCTCCCAAAGTGCTGGGATTACAGACGTGTGCCACCGTGCCTCGCGATTTATTACTTTCGAATGCTGTGTTAGCAAAAACATTATTTATTATGAGATGTTCCCCAGCACTGTACTTTGGTTAATAAAGATAAAACCCTTGCATTGATCATTAAATGTTATCTTCACATCCGCAACCTTGACACTTCTTCCCTAAGATGATAGGTTTAGAGAGCCTGGATGTGTTCTCTTAACTTGCTCCTGGGACAGCTTGAGATCTGCACCTGTGTGGTTTGCTGAAACACAGAATCTAAAGGAAAAGAAAAAGGAGAAGAAAATTTAGAATCTCAAACTCAGAGCAAACTTCCATGTTTTCTTTGAAAAATTTTCCAACTTCTAGTCTCCCTCTTTCTTCTTTGTAGCCAAAGCTCCTCAGAAGGTCTGCTCATTTCCTCACCTCTCCCTCACTGTAGTGCCAGCCCCCTTTGCCCAGAGATCTCACTAAAGTTAAGAATGAGGTCCATATCACTAAACCTAATAGGTTTAGTCTTCTCCTCTCATCCATTCTAACTACTTGAAACTATTGCTTTAAAATCTATAGCCAATTTCCATGACTCACACTATTCTAGTTTTCCTACTTCTCTCACTTGCCAAGTTTACTTCTCTCAACATAGTCATTAAACTCTGGTTTCCCTTTCGCCTCAGGACGAGCTGCTCTTTCCTCCTACTCTCCACTCTCCTTCCATCTCACTTCCGCCTACATCTCTGAATGCCATCCCTTGGAAGGCGACTCACACTCAGGCCTATCTGACTCAGACCTCTCCTCCAAGTCCTGGTCTCACTTGATAAGTCACACTTTTTATATCTCCCAGAAGATATCCCCCCAAATCTCATAAGTTCTTAAAACGTTCAGTCCAAATACCTGAATGTCCTACCCCCAAACAGGGGTTTGTCCAAAATCACCACACATTGTTTTCCCTGAAAGCCACAAACTTGAGTGCTGTCCTTAAGACAGCCCCTCTTACACTCCATGCTCAATATATCTTACATATATCAGCTATTTTTCTCTTGAATATTGTTCATATCTATCCAACTCTTTCCATTTCCTTCCCAATGCAGGGAACTCAATGATTAAATTCTCAATAATTCAAGATTCTCTGTCATTCGCACTTTAGTAATAGACCAGTCTACTTCTGAATTGGTCTACTTAATGCACGTTTGTCCTGCTTTAATAATTCTCCAATTTACTGCTAAACTGTATGCTGTACTATGTAAAGTTGTCCTTACTTAAACTAAGTAAGCTTGTCCTTCGCTTTTTCCCAGGTCGATAATTTAAATTCTTTATCAAGGAGAGCCACCTCCGTTTGCCAGGTTCTCTCTCTAAGGGCCATCCCTGCCCCCACTCTGTGGTCACTCAGTGTGACCACCTGTGCATCTCCTCAGGCCCCTCATGCTCACCATTCCTCTTCAAGCACAGTGTCTTCTTTCTGGACCGTTCTTTTCCTCCACTTCAACTGGCTCCTAAGGAGTGCCTACCTGGCCTTTAATTCCAGATAATTTCAGCTCCTTTCATTGGAGACACTTAAAATAACCTCTCTGACAAGGCTAGTCACCTCAAATAAGCTCTAACAATGCAAAAATTAAATTACAACTCATTAACATTTTTATTAATATATATAGCATGTTTAAAATACATTTCCCAAATCATAATTTTATTAGGGCAGAGAAGTCTGGTTATTATCACAATTGCATTCCCAGAAATGACACACATATATTTTATGTAGATATCACTTAGTATTATAGGTAATATCTGTGTGAATATTTGTGTACATATGTCTTGTATATTTATCTTGACATGGGACAGTTAAGACTCTGCTGCTCAATTTTCTCATCTATTTAATGGCAGAATATCATAATAGCTAATATTTTTTCTATGTATAGATGTGATAGAATAAAATATTAAGAAGTTTGGCATAACGCTAGTATGATGGGTTGGCAATTTAAAAGCATTTTCAGTGTATTCTAGGTCTAGGCAAATAAATATAATGTGTGTAATAAGAGCCATGTTTTCCATTGTCAGAGAAGGAAGCTACAAATATGGAGAGGTGACAGGACTCTGTGAACACTCTAGTATTTGACTGGAATTTGGAGTAAAACTTAAGATTTTCAGATAGATCAATAGCTATGGATATTTCTGGTTGTTCATGTATGTTCATATATATGTGTGTATAGTTATATTTATTGTATGTATGCAGATACATGTGTATAGATGCATCTATAACTATGAGAATATAATATATATTCATATATATAAATAGAAAATGCATATAAATATAAATGTAGGAGTGTGAGTGTATATACCATAACCAAGTTTCCTAACTCTGGCCACTGAGAGAGCCTATCAATGAACACATCCTGTAATCAGATACTGGTTTCTAACCACATTTTCCACTTAAAAGGAATGAACATATTTTGGAGAAGTGGCAGATTTCAGAGACAGGACAGAAAAAAATATATGCCTGAAATGTTATTCTGTGCCATAAAGTAAAGAAGTGCCTAAAGAATGCCAAGTCCACAAGGAACCACTTACTAAATCTGGAACCGTTATTTATCTAAATAAATAATGATAGTAAAGGATTTTAATCCATTTAACAAAATAATAATTCGTGAGACCACATGGATATAAATCCATCAATAAGAAGAGAAAGCTCCTTGTTACAGTTCAAATCAAAGTCATAAGTGTAAAGACTAATGGAATTAGAAAATTACCAATTGGCAGTCACCATAATCATTGGTGCAGGAAAGAATTGTCAATAGATGAGATTCACGGGTGAAATATTGGCATGTAGGAGCAGGATAATTGCTCAGTTTCAAAACATCTCTTTGCAAGTTACTAATTAAGAAGGAACAAATTAGTAACTGTAATTGGAGAAACCAAGAAATCATGGTTAATAGCAGCAATGCAACAAATCTACATCATGTGCCTACGATTGTGATGTACACAATCCAGAGCAGAATAGAACTTCATAGAACTTATGTAAGATTCCAGCCAATAACGATGTGAGTCTAGACATTAGACATAGAAAACAGGGCTGGCCTGTGGCTCAGTGGCAGAGCCCTTCTTACCACATGTGAGGCTCTGGCTTTGATCCCCTGCACCACATAAAAATAAACAAATATAATAAAGGCATGCTGTCCATCTATAACTACAAAAAAAATTAAAAATATATAAGACATCCCCAACTTAGAGCCTGAAAAATACCTAATTTTTGCTCTTCAAAAATGCCAAGGTCACGAAGCAAAATATTAAAAAGTCCTCTAAATTAAAGGCAATTAAAGATACATGACAACTGGTTGCAACAAATACTTCCTTTTGACATGACTGGAGCAATGGTAAATCTAAGGAATAGTATATTAATATTAATTTCCTGTTTTTTATAACTCTTGTGTGTTCATGTAATGGAGTATCTTTGCTTTTAGGAAATAATACTTTCAAGAGACAATGGAACATGACATCTGCAACTTATTCTTAAATGTTTAAAAATATGTTTGTGTGCATACAGACATATATAGATATACACACAGGATACAGAAAGAAGGTAGGAAGGAGAGAAGCAGGAAATGGAAGAACCCATTTAGGCATGTTCATAGGACAGAAACACAGAGGGAGCATGCTAACATTTAGGGAACTGGGGTGAAGGGCATGGGAAAATTCTTTGTACAATTCTTACACTTTTTTTAAAGCCTAAAAATATGACCAAATAAAGGCTAAAAGAACTATCCCATGTTTCTATCCATTAGTAATCCTAGTCTTCTAGAATTGATCAAAGCCTAAATGGTAGGTAACATGATTTGACCAAGATTAGACAATCTGTCAGAACTGGCTGTGGAACTAAGTCTACAGTACTCTTCTTACTAAGCAGTAATCCCCAATATGAGATGTCAACTTTTCTACTCCTATACTCTTATGCCCAAGGCAGATGTTGGTGATCAATCAACTGAGGCAGGAGAGTCTTAGACCCACCTGACAACATTGCCATAGGAAGCATTGACTCACACTGAATACTGTTTTCTATTCTAAATGTCATACATTGCCCTAATTCATACTGAGATGGAAACTCCTTAAACCAGAATCTGTATAGATGTTTACTTTATATGAGATGACAGAAAAGAAGTGCAAAATAAAATTTTCTACTTGAGAGAAAAATGTGTACCATGAATAAATTTTAATAACTAAGAACTGGTCTCTTTTTTGCAAGTAGCATTCTTTTGTCTTGATACATGTGAACAGCTCCTTATTTTGTCCCACTCGAGGCAGGCATGTGGACTTATGCCCTCACTCTCCCCGCTGATGAGGTAGAGACAGGAACCTCTAGAAGTGTCCTTCAATTGTGGCCTATATTCTATAGTCATAGCCATTAGCAATTGGTTATTGCATCGTCCTTGCTACCCTTTCCTCTCCACCACAACCCTACTTTGAGCCTAGATGTTGTTTCTGAATCTCTTTTAATGAATCCCCCCGGACCTTTGCTACCTATCTGAATTGACACTCGTAATGAAAATCTTATGTTTTCACCATGATTCCACCTAGCTCACTGAAAGTTACTGTAAAAGGTAAATGGCTTATACCAGATTCTTTCATAGGATATTATTTTGATTAGTGGTGGGAGTGGAGTCAGTGATAGGAAAAGTGTTATAGTGGGAAGAGGAAATAGCTGATGGAAATAGTTGTCTGATTCATGGAAGGAATATCACTGGTAGTCAGGAAGAACAAATCTAGGAGATGTGCCTTAGAGAAGCCTCAAAGACACCACATGCTGATTTTATGGTATGCCAGACTATCTGTGATAAACAGCTGCACTTGCATCTTAAGTTTGAGTTCAAAAATAGCCATCCTGGACTAGGGTACACCTTTGCAGCACATTCTGCCTCAAGCAATGGGCAGGGACAGATATATTATAGTAGCTAAACTTTAGAGAGTGAGATAAGTCTCTGTGCTTTACCAAATGCCATATTTTGTCTGCCTCAATGGGACAAGACTATGATTTGTTTTCATGGAGCCAGGCCTACTGAATGCTATTTACATGGAAAACTCTGGTCTTTAAATTTATTTATAATAGCACAAGGCTTTCAGAGGAACCAACATGCTTATCATTTACATATTAATCCTGTAAGTGGTGGTCTTAGTCTCTAGAAGCTTGGAAAATAGGAATTGGCAGCATTTAGCTACTTCAGTCTAATTTCCCAGTCTCATTTCCCAGTCTAATTTCCCAAATTCCCTCCACTGGCAGCTGCAAGTGCTCAAGGGCGCATATTTCAGGTAATTGAGCTTTTGAGTTGAAGCTGAGATGGTCAGCTGCTTGAATCGCATTGAAAATGCAGAGAGAACAGAAAGTGAAAGCCTGATTCAAACTTTGGGATGCTTAGAGCTTTCTCTGATTGCTCTATGGCTTGAGACAGCTGGAAGGAGACAGAGAAAAACAGTCCAAAGGTAGGAGACCACACCCATGGGGAAGAGAGTAACCCTCTAGATAGGACCCAGAGAGCTGGACCAGAGAGCACATGAATTATTATTAGCAAAGGCTGTCCTATATTTACAACAGTTTCCTATGCCTTATTCTATTTCTTCATCTTCACCACAAGGCTATAATTGGTGCAATCACATTGTGGCCATGTTCAGCTTTGGAAAATCAGAATTAGAGAAATAAGTTGCTTTTTCTACATCATCCCTCTACTGTTTGAATTTCAGATTTTATGACTCTAAAATCAATGAATTATGCTATTATACTTCCAATAATTTTATTTTCCCTAATTGCTGGGCTGGGCAAACCACTGCCCCTGAGCTCTTTGTCACTCACATATGCAGATACACACACACACACACACACACACAAACACACCCTCCCTCTCCTTGCACACAGAGGTCCCACTGCAATGTACACTAGTGATCTTACACTAGAGAGCAAAGACCACGAATACAAACTTGGGGATAAATATCTAATAGAAAATAGACATCAGCACATAGTGTCTCTGCTAATCCAAGCTTTTTCTGTGTGTGTGGTGCTGGGGGTCGAATCCAGGGGTGCTTTACCACTGAGCTACATCCTCAGGCCTTTCTATTTCATTTTGAGATAGGTCCTCTCTAAGTTGCTGAGGCTGATGTGATCCTGCCTCAGCCTTCTGAATAGCTGAGATTACAGGCATGTGGCCAACACGCTAGGCTCTGATCAGAGCTAAATTAACTTTGATTCTAGGGCAGGGATGGTCTACTTACAGTTGGTAGGGTGGATCTGGGTCCACAGATTGAACTGTAACTGTGATAAAGACAGAGTTTCCTGGAACACCGAAGGTCCTTATGTTCTGTATTCTTCACAGTACCAGCACTTGGCAGCCTAAAATAAACATGGTATGGAAGTAATTGGAGGTATTGCCAATAAGACAGTAAAGCCAAGATTTGCTATTTAAAAACCCAGTATTAACTGAAGCCAAACTTTCCTTGCAAACACACACACAAAGATCTGTTCACTCTTATAGGTATAAAAAATGATGGACTTTGAGTTGCATAGACTTAACACTGTAATTTAAGTGTGAAACTTGTGACAGCTCCTCCCTTATCTCCAAACTCTTTCCTCACTCTGGCTCCCCAGCATAAGCCACATGGTCTTTCTTGAAGTTTAACAGTCTGATTATAAGGCTCTGCAAATTTGATGAGGAAGGGCTACATCTTTGGGTTACAGCAACAAAATATATTTTTAAAAAAATTCGCAAGGCACTCAGACAACACAGCCCTGTTGGTGGTGGGGCCACTAGACCTCAGGGCCATCCTTGATTGTATTTGCTGTGTTCTCTCATTTCACCTGTGTCAAAAGCCATTAAGGGAGGATCAGCAGCCATCCAAGGCTGAGTTCCAGGGAGGTAATTGTAAGAAACCTTTCTGGGGCTACGCATTAGCCTCACATCAAAGTCCTGTGGCGGAGAATAAGGCTGACAGGTTTATGGAACTTCTCTTAGGAAAGAGACCCACTGGACCACTGGTGGCAATATAATCCACTCAATTCTCACACTGTGGGGCCTTGCCTTACCCTAGAGTAATAGGTTTTATAAACTTAATTTCATTATATCTATCAGTGTAATTCACTGGGGCAATTCAATATTCGAGGGAAACCTGCAGTGAATATTCTGAAAATTTAAAGACTCCTTTTGTTTTCTTTATTTTTTGAACAGCTTTATTAAGGCATAATTCACACATAGTATAATTCACTCTTTAAAAGTATATAACTCAATGGCTTTTACTATATTCACACAACGGAGCATCCATCATGATTAGATTTTAACTGTACCCCCCAGAAAATACTGCATTCCTTGGCCATTGACCAAATCTCTCCATTTCCCTCAGTGCTTCCCAGTGATATATTTCTGTGCCTATAGATTTGTGTGTTCTAGATATTTCATATAAATGCAATGATAGAATATGTGGTCATTTATGACCACCCTTTTGAATTGGCATGTTTTCCAGGTCTGTCCAAATTGTAGCATGTATCAGTAAGTCATATGGGTTTGTTTATTTTTTTTGCCAAATAATATTCTGTTGTATGGATACACTACATTTTCTTTATCCACTCATTAGCTGATGTATGTTGTGTTGTTTACAGATGAATAGTGTAACTGTGAACACTAATGTACAGGTTTTTGTTTGGATATTAGATTTCCTTTTTCTGGAATATATATCCTTAGGGGAAGAACTGCTGGATCATATAGTGCTCTGTATTACACTATTTGAGGAACATCCACTATTTTACATTTCCACCAGCAGTTGTCTAGTTTCCCCACTCATTCATCAATACTTATTTATTTCCTGTCTTTTTAATCATTCTTAGCTAAGAATGCTTAGCTTCCAATTTATGCACAGGTGCTTCCATTTGCTTCTAGTGCTGTTACCTCCATTATCAGGGAGGAGGCAGGGGCCATGAACTCAACTGCACATATGTTAGATTTGGATAAATGTTCCTGAATATTGAGTTCCCACTTGATCATGCTGACCTTTTTCTTATTGGTGAAAGGAAAATAGTAATGACATCCACTGGGCCAAGAAATTTCAATTCCCTAATGACCTCCCCATCTAAGGCTACACATATGAATTTTTGCAAAATATGGGTACTGATATTCTGTCAATTCACAATGGAAACACATTCACTGTACTTCTGCAGTGGTCCAGAGAGAGATAAAGGAACTCAATGCTGAGTCAGAGTTCCTTCCCTTAGGATGTCATAGGGTTGTTTTAGTATTAAATGTAACAATGCATGCAAGAATCTTGACATATTTACTGATACAAACAAGAATTCCACAAGGTTAAGTATTGATACTAATATTGGCATCACTTTATTTGCCTACTTCTAAGGACTTGTCCATATTTCAAGACATATGCATCCTCGAGGACCCATTCGGAAAGGCAATTCTGCTATCTCATTCTAACTCCTCCAGCGAGTTCCCATTAAACCCTGAATGTGCTTTTGTTACAGCATCTGTTACATAATATGGAACTTTTGCCCCCATTATATAAGCCTCTTTGCACTCATGAGACTGTAAGCATCCTAAAGGAAGGGACTCTGACTCATTCAGCATTGATTTCCTTTATCTCTCTCTGGACCACTGCAGAAGTACAGTGAATATGTTTCCATTGTGAAATTGACAGAATATCAGTACCCATATTTTGCAAAAATTTGTATGTGTAGCCTTAGATGGGGAGGTTACTAGAGAATTGGAATTTCTTGGCCCAGTGGATGTTATTTATTCAATCAGCTTTTAGGTCATATCCCGACAGCTGTGAAGTTACCAACATAGGAGCCGATAACTCAGGCATCCCTCAAAATTTGGATTAAAAACTTTGGATTAAAACAATTGTGACCCAGCCAAGGATTGGCTCAAGAGAAGGACAACTGCTTTTGATTCTAAACCATTTAATTTATTTCAAACCCAATGTATGTCAAGGAATCCTGTATAGGTTTATTCATTATGAAAAGCATCAACAACATGGAGAGATCTACATTTTGGGACGTTACCATCACAAACAGCTGATTGAAAGGGGATGGCCACATTTCATTTCTAAATTTCCAAGAGTAACAAACATGAAAGTGAGACCCATTGTCCATCACAACCATGTGGGATTTCAAATCAGTCCTTCATAATTAATTTGATGACCTTGCTCCTTCTGAACAGATCACCATTTTAAGCATTAAGAATATACTCAACCTTAAGGTAGGACCTGTGATTTGTAGAGAAGATTATTATTCCCTTTTATTTTTTTATTTGAATCTCCTGGTCTTGCTCATCAATTGCGGAATGCAATAAAGACCTGAATTTTACCAAGGCAGCTAACTTCCAACCTGACTAACAGAATTTTTCAGCACATGTCTTTACTTTTGATTCCAAATTATTTCCATGGCTCTTCCTCCTGATTGCTCTGGTTTATCTGGCAATTAGTGATGCAATTATATGTAGACACAGAGGCTTGAAAGAAGTCCATAATTCCTCTCTGCCAATTTCCAAATTGTCTCTCAAAACCTAGCCCTTTGATTGACTTCCTATGTCTTTCTCTTAAAACTTTTTCAGTCCAATCCATTTCCCTACTTGCCTTTATTCCAGAGAACATAGTTTATATATAATATTTAATGATTTAACAATACACTTTTGATCCCTTTCATTTCCATCTACTATTTAACTATTGAACATTACACTTCTAATTCCTTTCATTTCATATGAAGGGCAGACTATTTTCCCATCTCTGGGATATTTCTGTGTACTATCCAGAAAAAACAGTGAGACATAACATGAATGTATTCAAATGGCCCTACCCTTTTATTACTGCACAGGCAAATGGCTTCCTGCATCTTGGTGCCCGTAAACTATTTTATTATGAAAGATAAACCATTTAGAAAATGAAGACCTCTTACAAATTAATTTCAATAAGCTCTCATTAGCTCATATTTAATGTACTGTATTTTTGATGTCTTTCTATATAATGATTTGTTATATTGCTTTGGCTTATACTTAATAAGACAATTTAATTACAAAACAACTGGTAGGAGTTAATTGGGGCAAATGTGAGCACAAGTTTCACTTGTGGTTTAAACTCAAATACTACCAGAGGGATAAGAATGCAAAAGCACATGCAGATGTGCACCTGGCCTCTTCCACACACCCATACACATCAGTTTTTCCCTAACTAGGATCAGAGAGGACTCATGTCCATCTATACTAAATACAAATACATACTCTATATTTATTGTTATTCTCACACCTCTTCTACAAACAGCCATACCCTATTGCTTCCTTCCTTCCTTTTCCATGAGCTTGAAATTACATATTTTTCCTAAGTGGTATACAAAATATGGCCAAATGTGACAGTAAGCCTATTTTCAAGGTCATGTGTACTGGGAATTGGTATCCTGTGCTGTTAATCACCTACCTTTATTTACTCTGTGTTATGTTGTTGGGGCTGAATAAGAAAATATTTTTCTCCTCTGTCAGGTAGTTTCCTTTCACATTCCACAAATAGAAGGCAGGCTCTATAGGCCTAAGGGGGAACAGATGTGATGCATTTTTCATCTGCTACCTTTGCCAGCCTCAACCCCCAAAGGAAATGTGCAACAAATGCATAGGACACGACCCTTCTTATGATCTCCTGAGGATGACCAGTTGAGCAACACTCATTCCAGAGAGGTCTTTAACTTGGTATTGAACTGTCCCTTCTCCAAGCTCTAGTATTTGTGTGTGTGTGTGTGTGTGTGTGTGTGTGTGTATGATTGATGCTGGGAATCAAACCCAGGGCTTCAGGTATGCTAGGCAAACACTACCACTGAGCTACATCCCTAAACCTCCAAGCTCTTTTGATATCAGCTACAAGCAGAGGCTGATCCCACTTCATTGGTCTCAGTTCTGTGTCTACAAGGTTCCCCATGAAAAAGTGAAGATTGGGGTTAATTCTATTAACCTTTTTCTTCCACAAGCTTTATGACAAGAACTACTTTCTGCAGTTATTTCTTTATGTGGCCATTACTTAATGTTCCATTTCTTCTGTTTCATCATTCTGTACCTTGCTTAACAATACTATGCACAAAATGTTCATCCCTGAATTACCTAATATGATTTCTATGTATCATGTTGAAGCCTGATGTACTGTACTGATTGCAGACTTGGGGCTAGAGAACAGACACCCAGATTGGGAGATTTTAGAATTGATACAATTATAACCTTGTTTTTAAACACAGAGTTTTGTTCTTTACTAATTTGAAACTGAATACTAGTAATTCATAGCATTCAGTTCTGTAAAAATAAATTGAATTATCAAATATGTATCCCCGGAATTCAAAATAGATTTAATACTCAAAAATCAATGGACATGCTTAGTGATAGAATACCATATTTCTTTTTATCTCTCTTTTCTTTTTTCTCCAAACAGTACTTGGAATTGAAGCCAGGGACACTCTACCACCAAGCTACATCCCCAGTTCTTTTTGTTTTTCATTTTTAGGTAGGGTCTCACTCAATTGCCCATGCTGGCCTCAAACCTGAGATCCTCCTGTCTTAGCTTCCCAAATTTTTGGGATTACAGGAGTAATCAAAGCCTGGATTGCCATGTTTATTCCTAGGAAAAATAAAACAAAGCCCAGACAATGAAATTTTATCAGCTTTGTTCAGCTCATCAGAGATCTTAATGTCAGGATTTTGACATTACATTCTACTAAAAAGTCCAGTATAGCGGGCCGCAGTGGCTCATGTCTGTAATCCCAGCGGCTCCAAAGGCTGAGGCAGGAGGATTGTGGGTTCAAAGCCAGCCTCAGCAACAGCGAGGTGCTAAGCAATTCTGTGAGACCCTGTCTCTAAATAAAATACAAAATAGGGCTGGGAATGTAGCTCAGTGGTTGAGTGCCCCTGAGTTCAATCCCCAATAACCCCTTCCCCCAAAAAAGTACAGTATAAAAAACGAATCTATATTGCCTAAATATGGAAATATTCTTTTTATATAATATAGCATACAATTTATAATTTTCTTATTTCTTTTATATATATTTTTCTCATAGCAATAACAGCCATTGACAAGCCAACTTGTCAAAGCAAACTATTACCTCTTACCTATGTCCTAAACTATATCTCCTCTTCTGTTTTCTATCAATACAATTCCAATTATGTAGCATGTGCAACCAGTGAGGATTTTATGAAGGTTCAAAGAGAAAATATTCCAGGTTATAAGCTTGAAGGTCATCTGGTCTTGGTCCCGAGTACTCAAACTTTGCCACTTTAGCACGAAAACAGCCATTAGCCATATACAAACAAAGAGGATTGGCTCTATTTCAATAAAACTTTATTTATAAAAATAGGCAGCTGGTCCCCTGATGAACATAACTTCTGTGTTCAATCAAATTCCTCAGTTCATGAATTCAACAGACATTTACTGAGCATGTGCCATTGCTGGTGTGGTAAAAAGTGTAAATCTTGTCTCTGAGGCAAGTTCCACAGATAACTACCATCATGTACTCCTACTGTCCCACTCTAAAGAGCTTTTTCTTGATCTTCCATCTAACTTCTTTCTAAACATTTAGATTATTTTTACTGACAATATTTAAAGTTATTCTCTTATGATAGCTTACAGATATTTTGTAGCACACAGATTATATCAGCCCAGTTCATAGGTAGAGAGTGAATGACCATACCATATCTCAGAGGCCATCTGAATGACCTTAGTGCTTTTGCAGAACATAAAACACCCAAGTGTGCAGAATTATACAATATAAAGGCCCTATTATTATTCTGGAAAGGTCTTTACCTCTAAAGTAAATAGTATTATTTTAAAATCAAGAAATACAGTGACGGGGCTATTGCATGTGCTCTCTGTATCTAGATCCTTGTCTACATCTCCTTGTGCACTCACATACAAACGTGTGGTAATAACTGGCTCTCTTCTCAGCTGTTTCTGATTCTGGTAATGTAATGCATGCCTCACTGGGCTTGCTGATAGCATCTGCAAGCTTCCCTTTGATTAAAATAAAACTGGAAGTAACAGAGGCCCATGATTTGTTAATGAAGAAAGAAACTCCAGACTTGACTGACCTTTGCTTACACAGAGATCATTTTAATTTAGAAATATGTGGTCTTCTTTGCATTGGAAAACATTGACTTTGTTATTTCTATTGTCCCATGCTGGAGGGGAAAATAAACTAAAAAGTTGAATAGAGTTGCAGGATCATTACAGAGTGCCCGTGCTGCCTTTCTGTGGCTGAGGTGGCATCAGGAATTGGATTTTCAACACCACAGGCTCTGCCTCTTAACTGGAACCAGTTAGACTGATTGTGTATTTGCATTACTGGGTTTGCTTTACATAGTCACTACATTTTCCTGCTTCAACAGTTTCTTTTTGAGAAAGTTCTGTGTGGCTCTAAATGCAGTTATTCATTAACTATGAGTAAAAACCAATATAATCAGATGAATGTCTTTTCATCTGAAAAATGTTTTTTTCCCTCCCAAGCTTTTTCCTTTTCTTCTGTCTTCCCCATTACCTATGTCTCTTGAATTATTTTTATGCATGTACAATAAAAGGCACTTCAGTACCCAGCAGTTTGTTGGGAATGTAATCAATTGCTCTGTTTGTAGTAGAAGACTTTACATGAGCCAAAGATCACAAAACTTGCACATTCCCAGAGACACCTGCTTTCTGATTTCCTACACCTCCTGATTCCAGGAGTAACTCTCCATAAGCACAGTGAAACACAGACTGAACAGTACATATAGTGGTGTTTTTACTTTGCTATATAATCTCACAAAGCATCATTTTACTCATTTATATGAGAACCAGACCCATGGGATGAGAGAAGCATTAAAAAAGATAACGAGCCGGGCGCGGTGGCTCAAGCCTGTAACCCCAGCACTTAGGGAGGCTGAGACAGGACAATCGAGAGTTCAAAGCCAGCCTCAGCAACGGCGAGGCGCTAAGCAACTCAATGAGACCCTGTCTCTACATAAAACACAAAATAGGGCTGGGGATGTGGCTCAGTGGTCAAGTACCCCTGAGTTCAATCCCTGGTACCAAAAAAAGCGAACAAAATGCAAGCAGCATAGTTCATCACACAATACGCATGCTCCAAACCAAGTGACTACTTTAAAAGCCATTTTAGAAAATCCTAAACCTAAAAGAGGCATTCTGCAGAACTTGGTCCATTCGTTTCACTGGCAGATGGCTGCAACAGAATAACTGGGAATTACATGTCCCAAACAGAAGTTCTTGGGCTCCCCCTAGACCAAGTGAATCAGACTCTTTTCATGTTTAAAAATCTTCCCAGGTGGTTCTGATGAGCAGTAGACTCATGAACTAGCACACTGTCCACCTCCCTTCACAGCCCCCACTGTCCTTTCTCTCGCTTCTCCTTTAGTATCTTCTGTGAAAGAGACTGTCTCTTGGAGCTGACTGTCTCTGATTTGAGAAACAGTTGCTTCAACACACCCGAAAGCTATCCTCAGTATCTTCCATTTATTAAAGCTAATTCTACATCTTGGGGCAATGAGGAACAAATGTAACCCATTTTCCCATTTGAAAACCCGACGGTTATATGAAAAGACTCATCATCTTACATCTTTTCTCTCGGATGACCAATGCATTAAGACAAAGCCTTGGTCCCAATGTCCCAGCTTCGTGTTTACTAAATGTAGCCAAATACTTTCCTGCTGCTGGAGTTTGGGTTGCCTTATCCTTGTAGTTCTCTGAAAATGGTTCCACTTTAAAGGTTTAAAGGTTTTTCTTTCATTTTTTTCATTTTCTTAATGTCTTATTCCAATTACTCCTTCCTCTAACAAATGGGCAATATGTTCATTCTGTGAGCTTTTGCAAGAAGAATCTCAGATCTTTTTTGTATCTATGTGATTTTCATATCCTTAATCATACTATAAATTGCTCAACATCAAGACTTTGGTTTTTCATTTTAGTTGAGATGTACTATCATTTATTTTAATAGATGAAAGGCTTATAATGCAAGGGAGTTTATCTGTTTCATTTTTTTCTTATTCTTAACATCTTGCTCAAGAATAGCTCAATAAGTGTTTTTGATTTTTTTTTAAAAAAACAAACAAAAAGACTATGATTTTTCATATGAGAATCCAGAGATTTAGAACTGGGTAAAACTGAAGGAATTAAAAAATCATATGGTATCTCCGCTTACTCAGGTCCATTTTAAGGGTAAGATATCAGAGACCGTGGAGGACTAAGCAGTCTCTTCTTATCTCTTAATACAAAGGCTACTTATTTTAATAGGACTGCATTATATAGAGCATAGAACTCAGGCTAGCAGCAAGTAAACTTGTTTTTCTATTTATCATATACATTGGTTGCACTAACACTTAAGAGTTAAAGATTTCACATACTACTCCAGGGGGAAAAATATTGAAGGATCTTAAATTTTAGATCTGCATTCCCAAAGAGTAACAGAAGACTGGAGCTAAATGTTGCATACCCATTTGGACAGCGAATGTATGTTCCAAATTACCTATTCAGACATTGTATGCATTTAATTTTACCTTCTCTCTCCTGCATGCATTTTTTAAAAATATACTTTTAGTTGTAGATGGACACAATACCCTTATTTATTTTTATGTGGTGTGAGGATCAAATCCAGTGCCTTATACATGCTAAGCAAGTGCTCTGCCACTGTACTACAAACCCAGCCCATCTTGCATGCGGTTTTTAAAAGTCGGAATGTAGATTAATCCTATGTAATACTTAGAATTGTCATATACTTATAAATAAACAATTGCTAACAATCAATAATTTGACTTAAGGTTTTTTTAACCTTTAAGATGGCACAAAACCAATATGCATTTAGTAGAAACTATAGTTAAAATTTTTAATTTTGATCTTTTCTCAGGCTAGCAAAGCATTTGTGTTAGATATATATTTCTAAACCTATGTAAATTGCAACCTCAGGAGTATTCCCAGGAATATATATTTATCCCTCCCCCTGGCCCTCACAACAATCTAGACAACATTGAAATACACTTAATGTTGGAGGATTAAGAATTAAGAAATCAATGGCTGGAGAAATGTGACAGCCTATGGAGTTGTAAAGATGAGGAGAGAATTAGAGTCACTACAGCAACAAATAGCACTGTAACCTTAAGTGTACAAGGAACACACAGTACTGGGCCCAGATGTTTAGGAGTATGTACGTAGGTTGCTTTGAATACTATATTGGATAGTAACAAAAGTGTAAAATAGGTAATAAAACAAGAACTTCCATGAATAAGTATTAAAATGGTTTATGCTGATAGGGTTGCAGTCATGGACAAAGCAAGCAGAGATACTAAAAGTTTGGTTGTTTGGGATGGAGGTAATATGATATCAAGTAGCTTTTAAAGTGTGGTTCCCATTTAGATGGGTAGATAAAAAAGAAAAGAGATATTTTGGTGATGATGGGGAAAATTACAAATAAATATAAGATGGTAATACATGCAGGGTTTAGGGTAATGATGAGTAGAAATGGTAGATTGAAGATAAAGACCATACAAATTCAGGGCTAGGGATGTAGTTCAATAGTAGCACGGTTGCCTAGCAGGCACTGGATTCAATCCCCAGCACTGCAATAAATAAATAAACAACAATAAAAAGACAATACAATTTATATGTGGGCTTCCAAATGTCTTAATAACAAGGTCTGAGATATAACATTTCAAACTGCTTTGGTATGCTCACTGGAAAGGTGATCTCATAATCCAGCATACAGAACTAAGAAGTCTTTCTGTAACAGTGAAATTTCCCCAGGCATGTGACCAAAGGAGTCCCTTCTCCTCACCTAAGACTGGTCTGGAAATATGTGAACCAGCTGTGTCTTGGGCAAAAGAAGATGAAAAGCACATCCAAGGCAGAATGAGGCTTTTGTGATAGCAATATAACCCTGTTCAAAGAGCAGGGGAAAGTAAAAACAAGAAAAATAAGTTGAAAGCCAGAGATTTACCTGTCTCTGCTTATCTCTTCAGCTGCATCTCAAGGGGCTGCTCCCCGGCTCTGGAAAGCTGAGCTGTACCTCTCCAGTAATCCATGTGTGCAGCAGGATCAACCAACAAAGCATAGCTTTATAAAATATAGTTGCTGAAATGAGAACTGGCAGCCTCGTTCATTTTAAATAAGACGAAAACATAAAATCACATTCTTTCTCAAAGTTTTAGATTGCATTTAATATTTCTTATGCTAAACCCCAGATCGCTTGAAAACCCACAGAAGATTAAACTCCTGTTCTGTTTTTTTTTTTTTTTCTTTTAATGCTCTTTGTAACATTAGGTAAAAAATAGTGTTTTACCCTTTCCTTTTATTTTTCTTTTCACCAGGTCATTGTCATTTGCTCATGCTGCTCTGGAACTGTGTGTTAGGTGGCACAGAGAGTGCCTAAGATGCTGGGTGGATGAGATTTGGAACTGAAGAATTTGGTTGAGAACCTAGCCAAATAATTGAGTGGCAAAGAAAATGTTCATTTTGTGAAAGAGGAAATCTGTGGGTCTAAAAGACCTGCATGTAGTAGCAAGGCCGAAAGTCCCCATGATCTTGGAAAACTGTTATCAGCACAAGTGTTGGTGATGAATAGTGGCATTAGTATTTCATGGTATAGTTTGACCTGAATATTCATGGACATGCTGAGTTGGTGAATGTCTGATATTATGTTAGCCATGCAACTTGGAATCCCCTCCATTATTAAAAATAACGCTGTTTCCCTCTGAGGAGCTACAGCTTCTCTACTATCACATTGCACTTTGTATGGAGTTGATCCCACCTACAGCTCCCAAGGAAATCTTGTGACTTGGCCACAGAATCAGATGCACAAGTAGATAGGAAAATACATTGGAGTCCATAAAACTAAACTTTAGGATGTGGTTGGGAAGATCAAGAGAGGGCATGCCTTTCCCCCTGCAAATTCTTTTATCTCAGGGGGAAACCTATCTGAGGATGGAGCTAATGCAGAGAAGAATTTGGAGCCCAGATACGGGGAGAAAATAAATTGATGCTGTCGTGTGCCCTAGGTTCATGTTGCATATGAACATAAAATTTACTCTTGATTCATTTTTTTGGTTATGTGTTTTCATTAAGAAATAAAGTCTTATTTTAAGTCATCAAGTTAGAGTTCAGTGGTCGCTTGGTAAATATCAATGGCAGGCTGGCAAATGTTTATTAATTGGCTCTCGGGTATGTGTGTGGGGAGTTGGGATGGTAAAACTCCGATTTAACATGTTGACCAAACTCTAGTTTAAATACTCTCCCATGTCAACTTCAAACTACACTGAAAATGAACCTGAATAGAGACGTGTGCAATTGATCTTTGCAAGAAGGTAAGAGCTGGCTCCAGATATCACTGGTCAGGTTGCATTCCAATTTTCAGTAAGTCAGTAAAAAGTGTTTCCATCAGCATTTATTAACCACTTGAGAAACATGACCTTTTTTTTTTTTCCAATCTGCAAAATGTTGCTATGGCATGATAGCTTCCGGAATATTTTCTCCTTGGTTTGTAAATAAAGATGAGGATTAGCATCCCTGTAGAAACAGTAGTTGCATTAGATTCAGAATACCTGAAAAAAGTGATAGAGCTCTCACTTAACAATGAAAGGTAAAGCGGGTTTGGAGAACTTAAGCAGGCATCAGGAAGACTCAGAGTGTGTGGAAAGTCATGTTCTTAGGTTTCTGTTACTGCGGTTACTTAGGAAAACCAATTCTCTGAGTCACATTTTACACATCTATAAAGTTGTATTCACTAATGCCTATGTCATGGAGTTGAGAAAATGTGATAATTGATAATCTGTGTGTAAGAGCTCATAATGCCTAGAACATGGGCAATGTCCTATCATTATTAGCAACAATCATCATAGCTACAAGTAAATAATCTACTACGTTTATGTCCTCCTTTATTAGAAGTCCTGTTATTCACGTGCTTAAACATAGGCTATTGTGTCCTAGGTTACTGAGGTCTCATTCATCCTTTTTTAGTTTTTTCAAATTGGATAATTTCTATTAATCTGTTTTTATTGTCCCTGACTCTATTATCTTTTACTTCTCCAGCTGGCTATTAAGACCATCTGCATATTTTCGAATTTTTATCTTTTATTTTTTTCTTTATTAATAATCAATCTGTTGTCACCTTAAAATTGCTCCTTTCCTATCAACTTAACACCTGCAAAACACTAACACTTTTTCTGTTGTCTGCTCTTCTCCTTAATCTTAGCTTGATTTGTCTTATTTCTTTATATGCTTGGTAAATTTTGGTCATATACTAAGCATTTTAAATATACAATGCATCATAGACTGGTTTCAGGTGCCTTTCTCTAAAGAACATTTATTCTAATAAGCAGTTAAATAATTGGCTGATCACATAGAAATTGTTCATTGCTTAGAGTGCACTTTGTTAGATTTTTGTTTCCTTTAGATTTGCCCTTCATCATGGAGAATCCTTAACACTGCTCCTGGTCTTGTCTTTGATGGGTTAGCTCTTCTGGGGTTTCATGGGAAGCCCAAAGTGATTACTACACTTGCTCAGCCTGGTAGGATTCAAACTCCAAACTCTATTTATTTCCCCCAGTGGTGGAGAGCAGCAGAAATTTCTACTTATATTTTCATTTATGCAGTTGCTGCTGTCCTTTGGGTTCTTTGGAGGTATGTGAAATTCAAGTGTCTGCAATGGGTGTGAGGCGATTTCAGAGGCAAAGCTTGGGGACACCCCACTGTGCCTTTCCACTTCTCATGATCATTCTCTCATTTCCAAATACTTTGTCAGTTTCAATCTCTGTCCCTCTAAATGCATAAAACCAACAAGCATCCAATTTTCTATGTGAGTTGTAGCAACTATACACTTTAGTTAAGGAAAGGAACCCAAGGATAAAATCTATAAAATACACAATGACATTTTCTTTCTCTGGTTTTTGCTGAATTTTGTCCTTCATTTGTGCCTGCAAAAAGTAGTTTTTCAACTTTTTCAAGTTTCAAATTTTTGTTTAAGGGGAGCAAATATAAACAAGGACTCTGGCATCACTGGGACTGTAATCCATCCTTTCTCTTTCAATTTCTATCATTTTAAGATGTCCCATTTACTTCCTCAAGTTCCTCTTTCTGAGAGTCAAGAAATACTGTGCTTTAGAGAGCTAAAATAATATTTTAGCATTAGGTTACTTATAATGGGTGAAGCTACGGCTTATGCTTAGTTCTATGGATTAAACAAAACTTTCTAAAGTTTGTTATTAAATGGCATTTTTTTACTAAGCATTTGCCTCTTGTTATATTTAAATACTTTCTGGTGGTGCATATGCATCAGTTTTTCCTACTGCTAGAAGAAATTATACCAAATTTTTGTTATGATCAGGTGTTCCTGCTAAGCAGCTTCTACAGGATGAGTTTCTTCAGAATTTTGAGTGGACACTAATTTCACTTATAGTGAGTGTAGGGTGCTGCAGTGACTGACATGATCATGCATTTACAACTTATTCCTCGGGATGCAATGCCAGTTGAACGTGTATATTGACAATAATAGGTTTGGTATCACAGAAAAGAGTCACATCATTGGTATCTCCAAGCCTGGCTTCCTTCTGTGCAGAGTAGAGCTTGGCTTGTGTTCTAAACTTTCTCATTACCATCCACAAACCTGGACTGTCCCCAGCTACCTCCACACTTGCCAAATGTGAATCATCTAGGGCTATTTAGGAAAAGTCAAAGCTACTGAGAGAAAGAGCTAAGAAGGTCTTCAAACTTTCCACCCTACTGACTTCGAGACAGCTTCTGGAATAAGAAACTGCAGTCTTTCTCTCTCTCCTTCCTTGTTACTTAAAAAAAAATGCATCAAATCAACACTAACAAAAAGTTAATTATTCCGACTCAGAGGGAAGTTCTTATCTCAGCAGTAATCTTAATGGAGATTGATTTGAAATGTAGCTAAGTGTTCTCCTTGATAAGAGATACCATAGTGTGAGACAGGTCCAAAAGTTGCAAGACCCAGGGTCCTTTTTCACATCATTAGGACATCTTTAGCAAGGGAAAATGAAACTAACTTTACCTCTTTATGTTTTGTTGAGGATCCATGTACACTGTGGTACCAAAAGATGGACTAAACACTTTGTTATCCAGCTCTTTTCAGACAGAAGTCCAAAGTGTTATTCTTCTAAATCCTATCTGGTAGCTATGATTTGAATTCTCATGCTGTGTCCCAGAAAACCCATAATCAGATGTCACTGGAGATATTCTGTGTTTTCTAAATAAAAGAAATTAAGGGATGTTTTGGAGATAGTAGAAAATAAATTTATGATCACAAACATTGACATTTACAATCTATGGTTTTATTGGGCATCTTGATGATATATTTCATTAATGGTTTTGATATTGTTAGTTTGGGGATGCAGCTGATTCAGGTATAGTAATTTGAAGTGGGACTTTCTGTTTATTAATTCATTCATATTTAATAAATGATAAATGCAGGGCACATGAAGTAACTTGGGCAAGTCAAAATTTGGTTAGAAGAGACAGGTGGTTGTGATTGTGGGAAACGTAAGTGATGCCAGACAGTTTCTCAAATCAAACATTTTCTTCCTGTTAGTCTCTTCCTTTGGTCAGTTTTGTCATTAAAGTTTACATCTTTTGATTAGATCATGACTTCTTGGAAAGAACATTTTAGAAACTATTTGTGAAGAGTAGGAGACCAGGGGAAGACTGGAACAAGGAGGTGCCAATTTCATTTTTTTACATGCTGATTCTGACTTATCCATAGCTATCAGATGGAGATGCTAGTAGGTGATCTGTTGGTTAGTATTCTGGGGACAGATTGGGGTTAGAGAATTATATTAGAAGGGTCTGCATCTATGAGATAACAGAAGCCATGGGTATTGATAAAACTGGCTAGGGAGAGGTTTAAAAATGAAATGAGATGCTTGCAGTAAGCTTATGAACCTAATAATATTATTGCAATTTCAATAGAAGCAAATTAGTCCCAAGGAGTCTACTTAATTTTTATACGATCAGTAACTTGTGAAGCCAAAAATAGAACCAAATTCTTCCTTCTTTAATCAAAAGTATTTTTATTAAACTACAGTTTCTCTCTTGCCAACAAGTATCTGCCAAGGCCTGCCACGTGCCCAGGAAGTATTAGATACTATACGTTACAGAGCTGAAGCCTTCTGGGAAACTGGGGCAGTGCAAAGACCTCCCCTTCAAACCCTGATTCTTGAGATCAAATCAGAAAGATTTTATATGTCACTTGGAGGAACAGTCATGAGTTTATTAAAGGGATACAAAAAAGGGAAGGGGCAACTCTCAAGGGAGAGTGGATCTTCTCAGAGAGGAGAGGAAAATTGTGCTTATCCTGAACTTCAGTTTTACTGGGTATCCAAGAGAAGTTTCCAGAGAGTCCTGCCCAGGTCTACCTCTTCACTCTTGACTGACAGCTGGATGACGTCAGACTTTCAGATCTTCACTGCCATGACAACCCTAAGTCATCTGGCCCGTGCTGACCAGTTCTATTTGGATTCTTAAACATACATTCTTACAGATTTTATGGTTAGGAGGAATTATCTTTATCTTCCTTAGTTTTGGGATCTGGTCTATGAAAAAGGTCACAAAAGTGTCTCTCTTTAGGATAACTTGTGTTCCTCTTACTGATATTATTTCAGGCCTTCATTTCTTCTGCAGATAACAGGTAGTTTGTTGAGGGATGTGACATATCCTATTGACTTAAGTCAGGAATGTGTGCAAGGTAAACTGTTTCTTGGAAAAGAAAGTGTGTGTGTGTGGAGGG
>CM053404.1:19057583-19079988 GCA_028644305.1 Xerus rutilus | reverse complement strand
CAAGTGAGCACATGTCCCTTATTTTAGCACTATTTCATGTTATCACACTGTCTGTATCAGCACATGTCCCAAGCTAGCACATGCCCCATGTTAGAGCATCATCTATGTCAGCACACGTTTCATGACATTACAGATCCATGTTAACAATATCCCTGCATTAAAGGAGTCCAGGTATAGGGAATAAAGGCATGGTGCCATTTCTAGGTCATGACACCTGGAATTCTGGTTCCTTCTTTTATTCTTCTTTCCTTAGAACATTTCTGTGCATTACTCTCACCTCACGATCTGTTGAAGGCTTCCATGATACAGTTCCCACATCTTCATTTTGTCAGTAAAGGAGAAAGTGATAAAAATGCAGTAGTAGTAACTTTCTGTGCATGTGTTTCTGGCCAGCATTGTATCTTATGGTTTACTTCTTAGAATAAGAGAACCTAGTAATTGGTTCTACAAGAGACTCTATAATAGGGATCAGTAAGGGAGAAATGGGTGAGAAATGAAGATGGCGTCACCAATGTAAAGTGCCTGGAAATGTATGACTACGCCCACATTTTGTTTATAAGAGTTATCACTAAAAGTTCTGGAAACTTCTGCAGAAATGAGAGATTTTCTTTCCCTTAATATCTAATGCATTTCCTTTCGCCCCAATGGGAGATTTTTAAATTGAGAAATCTAAATCTTTGAAGAATTATATTCTGTTGTCGAAACATCTGCAAATACTCACCAATTATGACATCTGCCAAATAGGGAAATATAAAAGACCTTGGTTATGTTCTATTTATGTTTGCTTTCAAATTTGTTTACTTCATTTTTCTGGATCTAAAGGTTGATTCAGTCAACTTGGTAAATGTCATTACAGTTAATGCTTTGAACTGTCTTGAGTTTTTACATTTCTCCGACAGACTGATGACTGTTTCCCTAATTTGTATTTGTTAACCCAAAGTGTCCTGCTCTGGGCTGAGAAACATCCTTCACCAGAGACCACACTAGGTTCTGCATCACTCAGGGAAGGTGGTTTTCTCTTATTTATTGACTCATCCCAACATGGGTCTATTTCAGTTCTAAAGATATGGCATTTTTTCATTGCCACCCCAGCTGGTGTAGTTTCAAGGGTGACTCCGATCCTGGGCACTTCCCAGTGTGGTATCTTTCCCCACCTCTAACTTTCTTTCTTTTTGTTATGTGCCCACACGTGTGGGCTTTGATTTAAAGTAGATTGCTCCTGCTCCCTCCTATCTGAATGATCAGTAGGCTTCTGAGGATGCTGAGATAGTAGCAACAGCAGGATTTCTTCCTTTGGCTTTGCACTCTGAATTTTAGACTTTTTCTCATGTCAAAGAAACAAAGAGCACTGTTTAGTCTTTAAGAACACTCACTGGTAATGATGTGAAAAACATCACAAAAGCCCAAGTAATAAGTTATTCAAATTTCATTTAAATAACTTAAATGATGAGCAAATCCAAATTTGGTGAACCTGGCTTTTTTTAATGGACGGGATCCAAATTTAAGTGCTAGGGCAGAGTTGGTCCACTGCACGGCTTTGTACAATATAAGCCCATGGATGACAAAAGAGATGAGTCCAGATGATCAGGGCACAGACAATCAATAGACTCTTCAGATTCTTTATTTCTTGGCCTTGCTGCTCCTTACTCTCAGCCCACCATTATAATTTGTTTATTTTCCAAAGTTCCAGTGCAAAGAGGCCGTGTATTCAAAAAGGACATGTTTGATGACCTCTTAGGCAGAATCTAGAAGCTAAGAAGCACTTGTGAATAAAAGATAGTCAGGTAGGCACATGAATGGTAGTAGAAGGTGGTGGAAAGAGCAAAGGGTTTGGCATCACGTGACCAAGTTTCAAATCCTGTGTCTACTAGTGTCTGCTGTGAGATTTGGGGCAATTATTCAACCTCTGTGAGTCTCACTTTCCTCATCTCCAAACTGAGTGAAATAATACCTACCCTGCAGAGTTCTTTCGCAGATCGAATGGGACAAGATAATGTGTACCAAGGATGCAGAGTAATGTTCAATAAATTAGAGCAATTATTAAAAACAACCCGACTATGCCAACAGGAAGCTCAGGATTCTGTAGCATTACATAATGCTGCAATGAGAACAGGTGTGACTATAATTGTGCTAATTGTTTTGAACACTCTGCACTGAGGGTGGGAGCACTTGCTCTAGGGCTGCATGCTGAAGCTGATCTTCCTTCCTGCAGAGAAGAGGTGATAGTGGAGAAATTTTCTTAGGAGCTTATGATTTTGATGTTTCCAATTAATTATTCCACAAGCAATATTTTCATTGCTGCATTTTGCATCTTATTTTCTTCATCTCCTTTTTGCCCACAAAGTTCTTTGTAGGGATTTAATTATAATCACTTTATAATGACTGTATTATAGCATCAGTTGTTGTCACAGCACTTCATTAACATTATTTCATATAAAATTCATCAAGTTTCAGTGATAATCCATGGTGTCCTGATGATGGCCAGTCCCTCCTGTTGGGCTCTTTTGCTTCTTTCTAAAGGCTTTGGATTCACAAATGGTCTCAGAGCCCACCCTGTTAGTGACCCATGACATACATTCATGTATTGCAGAGCCTTCTTCCTGAGACAGCTCTATCCCCCACCTGATGACTATGTTCCTCTCTCTCACGACCAGCTCCCAAATACAACTCATTATTTGTATTTCCTCTGAAAGGACATCAATAACGAAGTGACACTTTCAGAAATCCAATGCTGTTTTGTGACCTCACTCAGGGCTGGTCTCCTAATGCCTAATGTTCAACATCATGATCCATATTCTGCTATTTGTCATTACTGCCTGTGTCTGGAGAGTTCTGGATTGACAAGCACTCTGGAAGAGAGAAGAATATGACTCTATTCTGAGTAGTTCTATAAAATTGTGAAACGTTGATTTCTTGATCTCAGAAACCATTGGTTCTGCTTGAGCTATCACAGGGACAGAGATCTCATGATCTTATTTAGACATATGTAAACAGAGGGTATCTTTTCTTCATGAGAAAACTCCATCAACTTATCCCATGTCTACTCTCTCATAAAATGAAACAAATAAATCAACAACAAAAAATAGGTCTCATTCTTTCAAACGGCAGTACTCTCACATATTTTAACCCAGAACCCCATTTGCCACCAAAACTTCCTCTCCAGGTGAAGCAGCCCTAATGCCTTGAGCTATCCCTCACATAGCTGGTATAGAGACATATGCTCCCAGCATACTTCACTATATCTCTTCTAACAAGTGGGTGACTCTAAAGTTAGAATATTAGCTGCAATAAGAATAGAAACAAGGAAGAGAATATAAAATGTTCTTTTTCTTAAGATTCCACCAACACTTTTGAAGATCACATCAAAAGGGAAACTCATATTTGATTTCATTGTCGAGCCAATCACACAGGGCATCTAAAAATAGTTATCTTCTAGTTACTATAATGATATAATGATCTCCATAGGTTTTCAGTCACTGTGGAAACTTTAGGGTCTTCTCTATTCCTGGCATTATGAAATTCCAAAAAAAAAAAATATTTTCCCAGCTTTGGATCTATTTTCATTCATTGTGCTGAGCTAATAGCAAACTTTCAGCAAACTGGAAATTAGCATCATTTATTTTTTAGAATATGTCAAAGTGTGGTAAAAGTACTAACTCTCATTATGTTCATTAAGAACAAATTTCCAATTTTTGACACCTGCCTTGCTCTTTGAGGCTCTGGAGATGTTATTTGGTAGTCGTAGTGGTTTCTAAATTGAATCCTCCCTCCTACACATGACACCTAGTCCAAAGTGTATGTTTTTCCCATGACTTTTCTTCTCCTTTACACCCTTTCAAATCCTATTAGCCACCAGAGTTGTGCTCAAAACCTCTTTGTTCTATGACAGATTCTTAGAATTTCAATTAGTAAGTCTCTATTATGTGCTGGATGCTGTTGTCAATACTTTGCACTTTAGTACCAAATTATATAGATGGCCATAGACACAAGGAACTGCATAGTTACTAGGTTTTCCTAATCTATTCTATGTAACTTTTTTTTTCTCTCCTTTTAGTCTCCCTCTCTCTTTTCACTTAGTTCTCAAAAGACTTTAGCATAATAATTAAGTAGCATAATAATTAATGATGACAGTGATACTGATAATGGTCATAACAGATTAGAACTTTATAGAGAATTTAATGTTTTTAAAACACTTATACCTGAAACCATCCACTATTACATCTCCAGGATAAGCTACACTGATTCTTTGTAACTTTTGCAGGGGAAAATGTTGCTCCATTGCAAATTACTAGGAAGTTTTCTTGGAGGACAAAAACTTTTTGAAAGTTATGAAAAAATTCAATTTAGAAAATTAAGGCTTTACTATCTCATGGTGATTGAAATAAAGGTATGTTCCTATGAAAAGGTGCTTAAATCAATTTTGGTTCTCTCATTGAGTTGCAAACCTTGTTATTGTCCCTCCAGCACAATATAGATTCCATAAACCGTATCTAAGCAGGTAGAAGAAATCACTTCCACTGGATGTTTTGTGTTGGATGAGACTTTGTAAGTTTCTCTACCTTATGAGCACATTGTAATTTAAATGTATTCTTAATCATAGCTAAGAGAATACATCTCTTCACAAACTAACCAAAGTGCATTAATTTCTAAAGTAATGGAATCTTTTAAAAATACATCCAAAATGTTCTTAGTTGAAGTCTTTAAATATTCTACGTGTGTTATTTTTTAAATGTATACAACTGCATTGTAATTATATGAAGTTTTTATTTTATTTTTATTCATTTGTAGTGGAACCCATGACGTGATAGAGAGCTTACCAAAAACAGAAGAAGACTCCTAATGAAGGGCTGGAAAATGCAAGTTTCTGCAAGTTAAGTTAGACAAAGACAGATTTAAAAAAAACAAGTCTGAGGGCTATTACATGGAGAATAGGAGAAATTCTAATTTACCAGCAGTACAAGGGAGGGTACATGATCTGCTCAGATAAATGCCAACTTACTAACTTTCATATTCATGGCGAATCCTCACTTTCAATGCCTTCATTTTGAAGGACTGGGGAATCTGCCAGGGGAGAGGGAGGGGTTATTTTTGGAATATAAGAGATAAAAACAAAGCACCATATTTCTGGACACGCATCATCTCAGGATAAAACCAATTCATTCCCTAAGATAGTGTGCTGAGCAGGACAGGGATCATTATTCCAGAGGGAGTAGTTGTCCTACCAAGGTGACCTTTACGAGAAAGCTAGGCTTTCAAATATCACAACTGAATCCAAAGTAGTATTGAATATAAAAATCTTTTGGGGGCTGGGTGCTGTGGCATAAGCCTATAATCCCAGCGACTCAGGAGGCTGAGGCAGGAGGATCATGAGATCAATCCCAGCCTCAGCAACTTGGCTAGGCCCTAAGCAACTCAGGAGATCCTATCTCTAAATTAAAAATACAAAAAAAGGCTGGGGATGTGGCTTAGTGGTTAAGTGATCCCAGGTTCTATCCCAGTAACCAAAAAGGAAAAGGAAATGGGGAACAAAGATTGGACACAGGGGCGCTTAACCACTGAGCCACATCTCCAGCCCTTCTTATGCTTTACGTTGAGGCAAGGTCTTTTTAAATTGCTTAGGGCCTTGCTAAATTGCTGAGGCTGGCTTTGAACTTACAATCCTCCTGTCTTGGCCTCCCAAACCACTGGGATTACAGCTATGCACCAAGCAGATTGAATATAAAAATCTTATGTAGACTCAACAACAAAGGCCAAAGGACTCAGAAGAAAGTGGGTCTTCTAACTTAGAGAGATCTTGCAGTGGGTATGGGCTTTCCAAGGCCATAGAAGTGGGAGTTTAATCCAAGTTTGCTCTTATCTGAGAAGGATAAAGGGATACTACCAAAGGACATCTTGGAATGCCATGTGACAGAAGTTAATGCAGCTGATTGTTGGTCAGAGGACAGATAGCGATGGTTATCTGCCAGACTGAGAGGGGTGATTTCTCAGAGAATGCACACCTTGATCAGGGACTGTAACAAATAATACTAACCTATGCAGATAGGAAGGAAGTTTAGTTCCATGAAGAAGGGGCATCATGAACACAGTGGATGGAAGACCGAAAATGGTATTTTCCAGAGTGGATTATTCTAAAACCTAGGTAAAACTGGATTTAACCAAGATATGCATTGGCTCATGCCACTGAAAAATCCAGAAGTTTTTCTGACTTTAAAGTTCATCAACAATACTTCTCTCTTCATCCTCCAGCCTGCTTTTCTCCACATTAATTTAATTCTCAAGCATAGTAAAGATGGTGGCAAAATGGTCTTCAGGAAGTCTGTACCTAATTTTTTCTATATATTTTAGGTCTTGCAAAATAGATTCTATTTTGCAAAGTTTTAAGAAATAGTCTTGGCCTGGCTAAGGTTCCAGCTTGAATCACATGCAAGGGGATTGGGACACATAATGATCACATAAAAAATAAAAATTTAAAATGTGACACTGACTTTGGGACAAGATGGCAGGTAGAAGCTAGAAGGAAAGTGAGGATCCTTTGGTTAAACCTGGCAGGACAAAGGGTAGACTGTACTGAAGTTGGAAGAAAAGGGACCCTTGATAAATAGTGGCAAAAAAAAAATTTATCAAAACTGTCACCTGCAGTAAAATAGAAAATACACTGAATGGACTTGATGACCTTCCTAAAGAGAGCATTGAGGGTGCACCTTATTCAAACTGCCTATGATAAAGTCACAAGAGGAGAGAGAAAAACTAGAGAATTAACTAATCAGTTGTCTCATGGAAACAGTTGGAAATGTTAAGTACCCATAAAAGTCTTTTCAACCAGTGGAAGATTCTCAAAGAAAGAGTTTCAGGGCAAAGATCAAATAAAAGCTTAGAGGACAAGATGCTTTTTTAAGACCTCAGAACTAAGTCAATGCCTTACAGGTCTTTAGGCAGATATGAGACAGCCAAGGGTTCTTGAGGATGATTCTAGAGGTCCTCTTTTTGGACAGCAGGGAGGGCTTGCTTCTACTAATCTTCAAAGCACTGTCCCTCAGGGAACTCCCTGCAGGTCCAAGGCAAAAAAGCATTATTTCAAAGAGAGTTGTGAGTTTGACATCTGCCTAATTGTGTGTATTATAAATTGATACACAGGAAGCCCACAATGGTTTTAAATAAATTGTATCAGTTTTGATGAACAGGAACACTATACAAAATGAAGATAGGCTTGCGAATTCTCAACTTTCATGGGTAGGAATCAGGATATGACTACCCCAATACAACTATCACCTTTCTATGGAAACAGGAAGATGACTCTGAGGGTAGAGCTGAAAGTCCAGGAGAACAAAACACAAGAGTGAGCCCTAATCAAAATCTGCCCACATAATTCCACTGGATTTCAGGATTATTATTTACTGGTGACTATTGGGTACCTCTTATTTGCCCTGTTTTTGAAAGGAAGTTTTTATAGTAGATATTCTGGGTCTGTTTAGCTGTTGTATATTATTATATATAGGGCAAATAACTAATTTCTTTAGAGTGTGTTTATTCACATCTGGGGGAAATAAACAGTAGAGGAGCACACACCTACACAGTCTCCTCTACATGGGAACAGATTTAAGTTATGATATTGTGGACCTTGAACCTGACCCTGTGTATAATCCTTAAAAAAGGGGGATACAATAAATACTATGTCTCACATTGCCTCCTTTTTTTCCTTAAAATCTAGCCAATTTGAAGGAACAATAAATCCTCAATAAATCATATGTCTCATACACTGTCTCTGGGAGCTTTCTTTGACCTTTGTGTAAAGTACTCCACTGCCCTGGCACAAATGGGCTATGGATATGACATTCTGGTACTAAAATGGGTGAAATTTGGTATGAAGGGGTAGTGCATGAGGTCAGAGTATTTTGCACATGTAGAAGGTAGGTTGATATTTTTTGCTTACAAGGTGACTGTTTTCAATTTAAAAGTGACTGTGGGGCTTTGACACTCTTTGCCTTGAGATGCCCACTCACCTTTGACTCTAGGGTGCACCTCGGTATGACTTGCATGCCATCGGTACAATGCAGAGAAGTGACACTGCATGATTCCCAAGTCAAGGATAGTTGCTCCCTGATTTGCTGGAATGCTTGGCTTTGGAGCCATAAACTGCCATGGAAGAAGTCTCACTAACTACCCTGCAGGATCCACACTTTGAAGAATTCAAACCAAATGGAAGTTGAATCACATCTGAACTTGAGGGTTGGCAGAAATAACCATTGAATTATTTCACCCAGATGCCAGATATGGGAGTGTATTATTCCTTTGATGATTCTATCCTCCAACCATCAAGCCTTTCTCTACCTCTGAGACGCAGATATCATGAGGTACATGAGGTATTGTGCCTCACTGAGTAATAATCAGATTTCCAACTTGCAGGATCCACAAGCACATATACACAAAAAAATTAACTGAAGCACAAGCATTTTGGGGTGATTTTTTACATCACAATTTGAGCTGGAAAAGAAATTAGTGATGTAATTTGGGTTAACAAAACTACTTATATCTACTACCAATGAACAATGAATACAATAATTAGAGTAAAAAATGGGTTTTTTAAAAAAATTAGTTTTTTAATTTTTAGGCAAGGTAAGAGAGAGGATGTAATAATAAATAAACTTAGAAATTCTGGCTGAAACCAATGTCCTCTTAATGAAATTTCACTTTGTATTCCATTTCAAAAGAGAATATACAAAGACCTTCCTTTTCCTGCCATTTTTCTTTTTATACCTCCTAGCAGATTTCTCCATACTGAGCCTTAATTTTTAAACACAATGTTCAGGATTTTCTTCCACTTTCCAGAGTAGCTGGAGGAATGCTCAGACACAGAAATCTCCAGGGGCCCTTTGTACATCACAAATTTGCTTACAATGAATGCCACCATTTGCAGTTTTCCTTAGAAAAATTGAGATTCTAAATTGTAGTGTTTATGGATTTCATATTTTATTTAGTCAAGAGACAGGGCCTGTAATTAAACCTTGAACTTTTACAGTAATGTGTTCTGTACCAATCTGGACCTTGATTGAATACTGATCCATCATTCCACTTTGCTGCACGTCAGTTTCAGTATATAGGTTGCAAAATGCTTTTCTATTTTTTAGTGAGCATATTTCCTTGTATTTAAGAAAAAACAAGGTTTCAAGTTGTGACAGTAATATTTTTATTATTTTTCTGAAGCACCAAGCCTAAGAAATAAAGAGGCTTCTCCAAGGTTAAACAGCTATTTAGTGACTCAAACAAGACTAGAACTCAAGTCATACAATTCAAGAAATAATTCAACAAGCATTTATTGACCACCTCTCCAGGACCAGGTTCTGGGATAGGCACTGGAGTTACAAAGACTAATAAGATACTCTCCTTGTGCACAGGAAATTGAAGCCTATTCCAGAAAAGAGGTTTTCCAATCAGCATGGTAAGTGATAAAACTGAGGTTTGAACCAAGTGTGATGTGATTGCAGAGGAAGAAGTAATAAGGGCATGGAGCCAACAGGAAAAGCTGATGTGTTTTAAGTGGAATCAATGAAAATAGAACTGATATCAATGGCTTTGAGCCAGGTGGAAACAGACAGGACTTCAAATGTGTTCTAGTGTTAGAGAAACAAATAGGAAAAAACAAGAAATGCCCATTGTATTGAGGGAATAGGGCAAGAGGGGTGCATTCAGTGTAATTGAAGCAGGATGGGATATAATCAGGCTAGTGGCTAGAGGTCCTTTGAGCCCATAATAACTAAATCAGTATCAATATACATACATACACATAGAAACATATATTCATTTATTTTATAAGTGCAACGTATCGTCAATTAAGATAGAGGCCAAGAAAGAGCACTATCAGGGCCTTGCCTGGTTTATATTATAGTAATAGAACACCTCTATCTAACTTCTCCTCTAGACAAACTTCATTCCTTAGTTACACTCATCTCCAAAGGAATTACATTGACCTGAGGATGAGACTCAGGCCTGTATTTTGAAAGTCTTACCATAGACCTAAAGCAGCCCAGCAAAATATTACTTGTAACTCATACATAAAATTACTCTGAAATGAGATGTGGTTAGTGAAATATTTTCCTCCTTCTAACAATTGAACACTATTTTTATGCTCTTTATAGATTAGTGTCCTGGATGGTTAGTTTCCCTCTGGATTGAAATAGGGAGAAAAATGGAAGAAACAGAAGGCAATGAGGTAGAGGTTGAGTAGCTGTGCATGTCAAGTTACAACATTTAGACTAAATTCTGCAGCTCATTGAGAGAGGGAGGAAAAAGTTGTGTGGGGGGGAGACACACGTACTCACACACACACACTCAGGCGTAGAGCCTGGCCTCCTCTCACTAGTTCTTCAGTGCTGAGTGGAAAAAAACAATCTGTTAATGTGTAATTTTAGAGAAAGATATAGCCAGGGAATTAATGCATCAACTTCCGTATCTTAAACCCTGTGTGATACGTTCTTTGGATTCCTTTTTCTTTCTGCTCCTAGTGAATTTTTTGTTCTTCTCTCAGTCCTGCCTTTTTAATGCCCTCTCATTCCAGTCTCCCTATTCTGAGCCCAGGATTCTTTCCATAATACGATTCAGGTTCCAAATTTATGGAATAATATGTAGACAATAATATGTAGACAAAGTAACCTTTCCGATAAAACAATAACCGATTAAACAACCCAAAATATTATCATGTCTCAAACACCTGTTTTGTGGAAGGAGTCACCTGGGCCACCCAGTGTCCCTGCATTACAGGTCATTCTGATGAAGGAGGTAAACGGTAAACAGAGCACCTAGCACAGCAAACATTCAACAGGTGCTCAATGAAGGTGCTAATGATGCAAAACAGCCTGGTCAAAGAAGTTAGCCTACCAGCTTTCCCTCTGGGATGAGCATAGGGAATCTTAAGTTCTTCATCAGAGGAAGTCTTCATTGAATGTTGTAACCCCTGCACACACTAGCTTTAATGAATTTTTCTTCTAAAAATTTTTTTCCTCCTTTAAGCAACATATGTAATGTCATTTTATTTTACCAAGAAATTTGAACTCAAGTTTCAGGAGTCAATTTTGAATCTGAGGACGAGAGTAATTCATTGACCACAGTTCCTTCCTGAGACTAAAGTCCACCATGCATCCACAAATGGGTTGGTGCATTTCAGTGCTACAATGTACGTGCCTGCCCCATGGTTAGATGGAACTTGTTACATAATTTTAACAAGGTCAGTTAATATCCTGGTGCATAATAGCATTTGTAGTTATTGCACATAAATAAGCTAAAGGAGTAAGCAAGTTTCAGTGAATAGAACTATAGTCTTGGAGGATCAGAAGTATTCCTTGACCCATGGTACATTATTACAGAATTGTCCAACATATTATTAAGACTGGTAACAAAATTATTAAATTATCTACTGCTACCTTTAAATCCAAATAGGTCACACTAAAGGCTTCAGGACTCCTAGGCAATATATCCTATTCTCTCTGGTTTCTCTCTAGAGAGAACATTTGAAAATGTTTATTTTCATGACTTCCAACTTCCTTGGAGTTGCTAACATTTTTTTTCTCTTTCTATCAATCTTGGGCAAACTCTCTAAGAAAAATAATACAGATGGTTCCCAATGTTGGTTCAACTTGGTTAATTTTTTTGACTTCACAGTGATGCAAAGGCTATATGTATCCTGTGAAAACAGTACTTTGAATTTAGAATTTCCAATGTTTCTTGTACTATTCTGTACAGCAGCAAATGCTCACCAATAGTCAAAGGATTGCCACAGCAGGAAAACTACAAAGTATTTTGGTCAATTTTTCATCCCTATGACCAAAAGACAGGGAGAAGTTAATTTGGCTCATGGTTTCAGAGGTCTGAGACCATAGACAGCCAAGTCCTTAGTTTTGGAACTGAAATGAGGCAGAACATCATGGCATAAGAACAGCAGAGGAATGCAGTTCAGGACATGGCAACAGCAAGCAGAAAGTCAGCTCCACTCACCAGAGATGAAATATAAACCACAAAGGCACACCCTCAGGGACCTGTCATCCACTCACACCCTACCTGCATACAGCTTTTACTCAGTTAATTCATATTAGTGGATTAACCCACTGGTTGGGTTACAACTCTCATAATCAATTCACCTCTGAATGTTCTTGCCTCATGTGACCTTTGAGGGGAACCTTGTATCTAAACCATAACTTAGTGTTTTTTGGACATTGTGCTTTGTGTTCTCATATCTCATCATATCTATGAATCAGCCATCTGTCTGTCCTGCTTTTGGTGTACGGAGTATGTTTTTGAATTACAATATTTTCCAATTACAATGGGTTTATCAGGACAAATTCTACTGTAAATTAAGAAACATCTATATCAGTAAACTAAATGCTTTGATTTTATCTCCTCCAGTTTCTAAAATATGCAAAATTGAAAGTTCACTTGACTTCTCTGAGCCTCACGTATTTTAATCTTTGAGTGGGAATAATACCCACCTTACTTCACAAGGTGACTGTGAGAAACAAGCAAATAATTTATGCAAAAATACTTTGAAAATTAAAAAAGTAATGTGTTTCTAAGACATTTTTAGGGCTTGAAAATGTTAGCAAAGTAGCACACACTTGGGCTGGGGTTATGGCTCAGTGGTAGCGTGCCCGCCTAGCACGCATGAGGCACTGGGTTCGATCCTCAGCACCACATAAAAATAAAAAATAAAGATATTCTGCCCACCTACAACTAAAAGATAAACATTAAAAAAAGTAGCACACACTTAAAGTAATAAGTGGTGTTTAAAGACAGAAATATTCTATGAATGGAGAAAAGAAAAATAGTCTTGGCAGTTTATGCAATGACCCTTTTGTAAATATTTTTTATTTCTTAAGTATTGGGTTCAGCATATTCAGGGTGTGGGAATAAGAGTCTATGCTTTTTGCCATATGTAGGATGAGGAGCAAGGGAGGCTGTACATCTTTCAGCCCTATTATGAAATTTTTTTCTGTTGGCTTTTTATTCCATCTCCTCTTTTCCAAGTTCTCCATTCTTGTTCCCAATGGTTAGGACTCCTGCTATTACTCAGGACACCTAGAATACATCATTCAGAACTGCAGAGTTTATTAGTGTTTATATATGTATATATAAATGAAAGAAACTGCCTTTCTTCTGACTTTTTGTTCTGTCCAGGACCTCAGCTGATTGGGTGGTCCCCACCATAATAATGGATGGCAGATCTTTCTTAGTGAACAGATTCAAATGTCAATCTCTTCTGGAATATTCTGACAGACAGACCCAGAAATAATGCTTCTTTACCAGCAATCTGGTATCCCTTAACCCCAATCAAGTTGACATCTAAAATTAACCATCAAATGCAATAAGGTTGGGAATCATACTCAGGATTTCATTGGTACAATCTGTGTCTGAGTATCCAGGGCTTTGCTGTTGTGAATTCCTGCCAGTCTGCCAGCTCTGCAATGCCCTTTCCTCCATGGCACACTCCCTCTTTTAAATTACACCACTGTAAATATTCACCCAAGGCAATAGCACTCAACTGGGGTCCATAACACTGAGGACTGAAAGCTTACTAACATACATTATAAACGCTTCTCTCTTCTTCCTAGAACATTTAAATGGAAAACCAAGGACTGTGTGTAGAAGGAGTGAGAATATCCCCAATAAATATTCAGAAGATTAGTGAAATAAGAACAAAGCAAGGAAATCATTGCCATTTTGTTTTTAAGAACACGGGCAAGTGTTTATCTGGGAATAGTGGCTATAATTCTCTGTGTTATGACACAGTCATCTGTTTTCAAACCTGGCCCACCTTCTTAGTGAGCAAAAAATTCCCCCACACCAGAGGCAGCCCTGGCGCCTCCTGATGTTCCACTTCTGTGTCCTGCCACAAAGTCAAGGGTCTCTGATACATTTGCAAATATTCTGCTGCTCATAGCAATAAACTGAATTATGCCAAGGGAGAGGTGGTGACAACAGCATTTCTAGGTCTCCATTTTGCCCCTGTAATTGTGATAGCTCATGAAGATACTGGCCTTAAGTCTATCTTGGAATCAGCAGAAAACAACCGTTTTCCATTCTGAAGCAAGCACAATGACTGATTGGAGTAGGTATAAAAATCACTTTCTGCTTTATGATGTGTGGATTAATGAAAGTATTAAACCATTCTAATGATAGATAAGGAAATTATTTCCACTGTAGCTGAAAGAAATAAAACGGCTCCATCTTAAATTAAAGAGGTCTAAAACTTTGCAAGCTCATCAAAAGTGCATGGGCAACAATGAGGTACGAGTTTATCACCCATTCTGGAGCACCTTAATTTCTTAACATCCATCATTTTTCTGCTTCATTACTGTTAGTGTGCTTCTCAAAATCTTCTGGGAAATCTAATTTTTGCAGAAAAGAATAATAAATGTGGAGCAAGCTGATACCTTTTTAAAATAGAGAATACTGGGCTTTTCCCCATTTTATTAGCATTCTGCACTGTTAATTTTATTTCATTGACAGCGTTGCCTTTGTAACAGCTGTGTTTTAAGCTTCAACAAAATGATTTACTACTCAAGGATTAAATCTGGACTCGGACAAATCCAAGTAATTTCATACCTGAGATGGTCACAGTTTGCATGCACATTTGATGAGATTTCATACACATTTGATGAAATTTGGTCGAGTTTTTTTTTTTTTCATAGAAACAGCATAGGTTTTTTCAGAAAATAAGAATATTAAGAGTGATATCAGGGGCTGGGGATATAGCTCAGTTGGTAGAGTCCTTGCTTCACATTCCCAAGGCCCTGGGTTCAATCCCTAGCACCAAAAAAGAAAAAACCAAGTGATATCAGAATATTTGTATTAGGCATTTCCTACGCACTACAGATTATTTTCAGCCCTTCATCTAATCTCAGTCACAGTTATGGTCCCAAGTTCAAACCTTTAACCTCCTCTGTTTAAGTCCAATCTCTGGCTTTGAGCTGCCTAGTCTTTCCTTAATGAAGTTGTGGCCTGAGATACTGAAAGGACCTTAGGTAGCACTTGTCAACATATAATTGGGAAATTCAGTGAATTGATGGTTATGGGGCTACCCTTGACCAGTGGGTAAGGAACTTAGGAATCATGCTTTCCCTTTAATTCCCTGAGCAAGAAATTACAAAACCCACTTTATAAGCTCCTCAAAAATCATTCACCCTTAACAGTGATCAGATCAACACTTGTCTTTGTATTGTCCTCACTTCTTCTGTCCTTATTTCTCCATTCCCTTGTACATGCTCTCTGAGATTACACTCACAAATAAACTACCTCTACATAAGTGTTTTTTTTTCCTCCTACATACTTAGCTCTATAGGAACCCATACTAAGAAAATATTCCCTTGCCTGTCTTCAGGGATTTTACTTTTAAGTCACCTGTCCAAGATAGTCTCTTCTCTCTTACCCACCACTAATTACTCATGGGAATATTTTGCACTCAAACCAAGGAATCACAGACACTTTCAGTACAAGATCAGGGTAGATTATTTATCACTTGTTTTGGTTTGGCATACATTAGACTTTCTTGCCTTAGGTCTCTGATCTTTGCTCCAGAGGTAACCCAGGGTCAACAGGAGTCTTCATCTCCCTTCTTGGGATCAACTGCCCTTTGTTAAGTGCGTGAAGAACTAAGGTCTCCCATATCCTCCATGCAGTCCTTTTCTTGTTTCACTGTGGCTACTTTTTAGCTCAATTTTCTATCTTATGTTCCAGCCATTAATATTTAGTAACTAAATTTCTTTCTCAAAAAGTGTAAATCACTATTAGATTTTTAAATCCATTGATAATAGATGAAACTTCCAATGTAACCTCTGAAAACCACCTGCATCTATCATCAAAAAAAAATTATTCAAGACTGTTTGTTCCCTGAACTAAAGTAAGACCCCCTCTTATACTTCTATTCTCAGAAAGGACCTAGATTTTTGAATTCAGACTTTGTTTATCTTCAATACTAAGAAAATTTTCTCCATCTTATTAACAATATTTTCAAGATTCTAGTGTATATTAGACTAAATTAGACCACAGAGATGCTAAACCATGCCTTGATTTATTTTAAAACATTTTCAGTAGTGCATTATAGTTACATATAATAATGGAGTTTGTTTTGACATAAACATACATGCATGGAATAAATTTGCTCCATTTCATTCTTGGCAAAACTTGATTCTAGAATTAAGAATGAGGAAAACATGACATTATGGACTTTCTGATATTATTTTCTTTCAAATAATTTTAAAGTAATGTGAAAATGAAGTATGTCTCTAGCTGATCACTGGATCACTTCCACATCACTGCACATGAAACATTCATTGTGAATAATTTTTGAACAAAGTATTAATGGATAAATGGGCACTGGTTAGAGAAAAAGCCAATGGTTATGAAGGATGTGGATATTCAAAAAAAGTAAGAAGAAAAATTTCAGGCTGCAGACAAGAGAGTGATTCTTGATCTCAAACCATGTAGGCACTTGTGAACTCCTTGAAGAGGCACTGAGGATTTCATTTATGAAGAACCTCAAGGGAAAAGCTTCTATCCCAATACTTTACACAAGAATGGAGATATGCTTTCTGGGATATCACTACTCCAATTCACCACTTCTTAGGTGCCTTTTTATTCTAGGCATTGCTGGTGCTCCCAATGCATGCAGGTCTGAGTTGACAGCACTTTCTTTGAAGTTTCTGTCCCAAAAGATTTCCTGCTGACTCCCAATTGGTTACCGATAAACACCACTTAACCAGTTGATGCATGCACAAACCTGTTTGGAAGGGATTTAACACCCTAGGGAGAGACTGCAATTGGTGGGAAAGGGAGGCAGTAGATAACAATCCCTCTGTGCACCTTGGGTGAAGAATTCTCATCTTTGTTTTACATGACACTTCAAAAGATCTATAGTGGGGTTAATTCACAGTTGAGATAAATTTAGTAATTTATCCTTTAATTAGCTTTCTTTCCATTTTGTCACTCTTAAAAATACCCATCTCCAATGTCTTGGAGCCACTCATTCCTTGTTTCCTCCTGACAAAAAAATATAAAATTATATATATACATTTATATATATATATACACTACATTATATATTTATTATATATATTTATATAAACATTTGTATGTATATATGTATATATTAATATATTTATTATATACATTTATATATACACATATATTATATTTTTATGTATATATATATACACTCACTGCATTTAATCTCTACTTTTAATGGGGACCAAACTTAAAATAATTTGAATTGGGGATGACAAGTGCCCTAGAAAGCAGTGCTTTGGTACAGAGTTCTAACACTGGACCACAACAAATCTCTTAACACTGGTGGTAAATGGAGTGATGATAGACAGTGCTTGGCTTATAAAAGCATCATGGAATTGTCACATAGGAGAATGGAATAAGAAGAAGGAGGAAGGTGAAGCATTAACTTATACAGAATAGCGATATTTAAACCATATGTGGGCAATTAAATTATAAATGATATCAAGTTGACCGGTAGCTTTAAAGGCCTTGAGAAATGAATGTGACATGCTCAGAGTTAGGCAACTGTCAACTCAAGGCATGACACAAGAGTTAGAATGACTCCCTGCACATATTTAAATAGACACCTAATTCCCATATCCACAGGGTGATTGTGCCGAATATCAAACTCAGGACTGAGCCAAAAATACTTTAGCTACAATGTTAAATAAATGCAAAGGCTCAAATAATTTGTTATGATATCTTTAGTATTATGGGAAGAACCATGTGAGACCCTGAGATTCGAGAAGGGGACCTTTGAATTCATCAGCATAAGTAAACTGAATGTTCTCATCTTCCCCTAACCCACAAAGCCAGAAAAAGTGGCAGCCTTCTTATAAATAGTGGCCTTGAGATGTGGCCAATATTTCCCAATTTAGATACGTAACAATCTGACACCTACTTTTCTAAATATTGGCCAAACTTTCCCTCACTGCATCCATGTGGACAACTATGGTCAACGCAGCCCAAGAAAAGAAACATAATGCACGTTGTAGGAGAAAATAGTGTATACATCCGTCCTCCAGATTTTGAACTATCTGGATATTTACTGGAAGATAGCAGAGTATGCTATGTTAGAATGGATCTGAGGTTATTTGACCAGCGAGTCTGAATGTAAGGCTTCATAGGAAATGGACATAAGTGAACAGAAGGTTGATAGCAAGTGCCGCAGTGAATAACTATGCTTTCTCACTGAGTTTTCTAATGTAATTGAGGTCTCATTTATTGAAAGAAAGACACATGCCTGTAATCCCAGCATTTAGGGAGGCTGAGACAGGAGAATCATGAGTTCAAAGCCAGCCTCAGCAATGGCGAGGCGCTAAGCAACTCAGTGAGACCCTGTCTCTACATAAAACACAAAATAGGGCTGGAGATGTGGCTCAGTGGTCGAATGCCCGAGTTCAATCCCCAGTACCAAAAAAAAAAAAGAAAGAAAGGTAGAGTTCACTTTAAGAAGGACTCCACAATGCCACTGCTTATGGACATAGTATATAATATCCCATCTCTCTCTCTGCCATAGGAACCTTACTAGAAAGGTCCTTACCAGATCTTTGGTTGCTTACCAGAAAATTTGTACTATAGAGAAAGAGGTATATCCTCCTTTAGCAATTGTTGTTCATAAGGGGTCTGAATTTATATATATATATATATATATATATATATATATATATATATATATGTATCTCGCTGGTCAAATATATATATATTTGTATGTATCTCCTAGTTCTGTAGGAGAAGTATAGTGGAACCTAGAGTGTGGGTTTATGATCAATCATAAATGGAATACTGGCCCAAATCAATCTTGCAACAGGATCAGTGGCTTTAATGACCCACCCTAGAACTGAGTAAATAATTGGGATGTAGCAACTGGCAGCGACCTACCATTTGTGTCTCAGCCTATAGAGACAGAGCCAGTCCCCATCGTCATTGCACAGGATTACTTCACAAAGAAACTACTTATAGACAAGCCCTCATTTCAGATTTTACTTTTAGAGGGGAATCTAGCTTAAAACCAATGCCTTGATGCACTGTGTGAACCAAGACTCATTTCTAAATCTTCTAATAAAATTGTGGGGAGAAAAGTTGCATTGCTTAACTTCTAAGCTTGACATTTCTGCTGGATATCTGTAATAGAAAAGGGTCATCATATAGGTGAACCCACTTCAAAAGAAGCCATCTCCAAATAATGGCATAACAGAAATATGGAAACAAGGGCAATTACTAAGAAAGCTATTTGAGTCATACATCCATGTTTCCTTAATTCATCAGTTAATTAGGCCAGTATGTTACATTGTACACACAAGTCATTTTCGTTTATGTTTCTGCAAGAAATGTATGCCCATGAGAAATCTAGGCACTTATTCCTGGGTGGTCTGGGCCCCTGATTACATGCACTTATTAGGATATGGTTATTTACTATTAAAACTGGACATGAAAGTGCCAATAGACATCTCAGTATATCAAGTGTCAAAGAGTCTTCAATGTCCTGACAAAGAAGCACACCGTACTTTTTGATGATCAGTCTCAAATACAACTGCTTATGTGACAATTTTTTTTTCCTGCTGATCTGCTGGCATGAGGAGACAAAAGTGACCAAGTGTATCTGAAACTTTCAAGGTGAGTGAAATTCATAAATTCATGTTATATCTCCTGGTTAAGGGAAACACTCATCTCAGTTTTTCCAGAAATTAAGGAGATTCTGGGAAACTACATTCTTGATTGCAAGTCCTAAATAGTCCTAGGACAAGTTTATCACATTTTACCCTTCATAAAGATATTTCTTCCTTAGGAAAAAGGTGTTCGCTAGGTGTGTTGGGAATCACCTGTCTTTACACTGTAGACCCCAAATTCATATATTGGGATCTATCTCTTGGCATCACAATGCTATATAATGAGTATTGGTTTAAAAGTATTGCCCAACACTGAAAGAATGTCAACTCTAGGTAGTTCTAACAGTGACTTTCAGAGACAATGGTACTGTAGCTTGTTCTCTCACCCTAGTGTATTAGGTCTTTTGAAAAGATTGATAGTTAAAAGATTTTTTTTATGAATTAAACATGATGAGTGCACAAATTGACCTAAGCAGCCTAGGCAAAGGACTATACCAGGTATTTCTATTCCCCACTTAGTAGAGCCCCTGAAGGGATGCACTCTGCCATTTCTGGTATCTGCACATGTCTGGATGTGGATCAATGCATGACCCATCAGAGCAGGAGCCGGTGGGTAAATATCCTCCTCTCCTACTCCTTGTAATTCAATATGAAACTCATTCTGCATGGCTTCTCAGAAAATTACTCATGGGATCCAGCCCCCTTTGTGTATAGTGGTGATAAACTTGATGACCCACTGTTAGATTTGTCTGCCCTTTTTCCCTGTTTCACTGATTTTCTAAATAGACTTCTGGTGTATAAGCCTTGTTTCAGGCATGTATGTGTGAAGTTTGGGGGTTGGCTAGCCTAAAACCAACGTCCTAATGCTTTGTGAACGTCAGAGTGATTCCCACAAGCCACAGAAATCTAACCCAAACTGGTTTAAACACACAAAGTGACTCATTAGCCAAATTAGCTAACAAATCTAGGCAAGTGTGGATCCAGGGGCTTAGATCATTGTATTAGTCACAGGCTATGTCTCCTCTTCCTGCTCTGCTTCTTTTCCTTGGTAGCTTAACTATGAAGATTATTCCTGTGCATGATGGCCTACTTATTGCAATACAGTCTCAGGTTCAGGAAAAAAGATACTCTCCTTCTCAGCAATTCTAACAAAAGACATGGACTTAGATCTCTTTGTCTCCTTGTCTTAGATAGGTGTGGGTTGTATTAGCCCCAGAAAAATATTCACATCTCGTTATGATCAGTCTTTCTTGAGTTACATTTTTAGCCCTGGAGCTGAGAGGGAGACACCAGACCCTCATCTCAGCAACATGGATTCAGTGGTAGGGATGGTTCCTCAAGAAAAAATAGGAAGCAATTTCCATTAACAGGAACGAATGTTGGACAGACAGAAACAAGGCGGCACTCCACGATTCAGGCCTCTCGGTTTTATGCCCCAGTCCATTTTCATAAGTAAATCTTGTGAGCTTGTGTGCTCCCTGCCCCCAACTTCCACCTTAAACAGGACATACTGCTCTTCTGCTAGGATCCTCACTATTCCTCCCCCTTTACAAACCCACAATCAGCCCCTATATTTGCCTCTGTTCTCTGAGTGCTGGGAGCTTTCCTGAGTGCTGCAACAGTCTCCAATGCTCTCTGTGAGGTGCTCCATTTCTTCACAGGACCATAACCAAGGAGAATCACTCACTTCATTCATGTCCCTTAACACTGCTTTTGTGCACGCGTGGGCATTCAAGCAGCAAAGGCTTTCTGAGGTCATCAGAACCTCATGGATGCCTCTTGTCAACTACCAGGGAGGCTCCATAATAAACAGACAGGCAGGCTGAGGCAAGGTGATGGCTCAATTCATCATGGAACTAACAGAACATATCCATGGAGTGATAAAAGAGAGGTTTAGGGGAGAGAAAAAAGAGATATTGCTAAAAATGTGTAGCAGAACCTTTTGTTTTTGATATTTACTGCACAAGGCTGAGACTTGAAAATGGATTAGTTTTTCAGGATCTCATGAAACATTTCTATCTTAAGTCTCAAGGAGAGGAGCAGTCTCTGTCCACTCCGCTGCCTGCAAGCTGTGCAGTAGGGAAACTTCAGATGTTCCTGCATGGTTCAGGTACTTCTTTACATTCAAAGGAACTGAAAAACACTGCTTCATTGAGTGGCCTATGGTTGATGTCCAGGGCAGTGTACAGCAAAGGGTTCCATGCCTGGGTGGCCTAATTAATTTCCTCCCTGGTCTTGAATTGCAACTTAAATTTTTTCCCATCAGTTCATAAAGTGTCATCACTTTGTCACTCTGTGAATAAATGGAGAAAGCATATTTAGGTTAGCACTAAGGACTTATCCTACTGGAAAGGGGACTTAAGCTTTCTGATTTATTTATGGTGAGCTCAGGAATGTCATTTTCAAAGTAAAAACAACTAGAAATTAGAGCATGATTCACGCATGGTCAGGTAGACAAGGTGCTTTAGAGGCTTGACCAGAGCCCCCAGCCCTCTGTCAACTATAGTAAGGCTCTGGATTCCCATAAGGACTGAAAAAGTATATTTTGATTTCTTTCCTAGCTCTATGTAGAACTTAATTAGGTGGCTTTTTCAGAAGAATTATGCTGCCTTTTGATTGAGTTCCAAATAATTTGTTTATTTGGGAACTCTTATTCTTCCCAAACTGGATTATGTTACAAATTGACATTAGACTTAAATAGGATCAAATGTATCCCCTCCATGATTAAATATTTCTTGGATAAATATTGCCTATAGATTACCTTCTAA
>CM053404.1:19031477-19057083 GCA_028644305.1 Xerus rutilus | reverse complement strand
TTGAAATTTTCTGAGCTTATCCACACATACATTTGTGTAATTTAAAATATCGACTCTTTAGCAGTCACTTTGCTAGCAGAAAAAATGACAGTGAACAAGATAGGAAATTTCTACTTTAGAGAAGAAAGAATGTGTTGATAGAATTGAAACTGCAAAGATAATGTAGCATATTTCCTTATTCTGAATGATACTCTTTTGACTCAAGTTATACTCACTGCTTTGGGATGAAAACATAATGTCAAATATAAGTCTAATCTTTCTCCCAAAGAATACATTCATAAGGAATTTAAAGAAAACTACTAAGACCTGTTTACAAGATAAAGATCTTCTCACTTCATTTATATATTGGTTAATTCACAAATACATTCCTGTGCATTGATTATGCAATAGTCTCTGGGTATATAACATGAATATAGACAAAATTTCCACCTTTAGGAACTGTCTTACTAACCATTCTTGCATAAACCACTGCTCAATTTGAAAGAACTCTCATCCAAAACTTTCTCTATTTTCATATGAAATAGTGACAACCAATCTTATGCTAAAAGATTAATTTCTATTAGTGGTTCTTTTTGTTTTTGGTACCAAGGATTGAATTCAGAGGCACTCCACCACTGAGGCACATCCCCAGCCCTATTTTGTATTTTTATTTAGAAACAGAGTCTCACTGAATTGCTTAGTGCTCCACCTTTACTGAGGCTGCCTTTGAGCTCATGATTCTCCTGTCTCAGCCTCCCAAAGTGCTGGGATTACAGGCATGTGCCACCATGCCTAGATCCATTAATGGCAAGGGGAATTTTGCCCCTCCAGGAATATTTAGTAGTGTTTGGGGGCATTTTGGGTTCTAACAAACTGTGGGAAGAAACCAACAATTTTGCTAAATATTCTCCAATACATAGACAACCTTCCACAAAAAAAGAATTATATGGTCCAAGACGTAACAGTGCCAATGTTAAGAAACAGTGATTTTCACCGAAAGTCTATGGAATGGTTTACACTTTGAGGAGAAGTTTATACTGTACACGGGGAACCAAAATGTCCATCCATGCCATTTGTTTCTGACTTCTCAAGGTCTAGTTTTACTGATGAATTCTACCAAATAATTTAAAGAAGAATTAAATTAGCAACATTCCTTCTCAAACTCTTCCAAAAAACTGAAGTGAAGAGAAAATTCCCAAACTTAATTGATCTGACACCAAAGCCAGATGACTATAAGAAATGTAATATCAATATAATATAGATGTAGAACTCTTCAACAAAATATGAGAAAACTCCATCAGAATAAGAGTTTGGAGAACAAGACTCATGGATTGAACAATTTTAGAAGGCATTTTTGGAAGGTAATTTTCTAAATTTGACTTTTAGTTTAAATTATTTTAGATAATTTAGATTACAGAAGAGTTTCACAGATAATAAATTCCTATATATCTTTCGTCCAGTTTCCTCTAATGTTAACCTCTTAAGTAACCATAGCACATTTATGAAAACTAAGATGTTAACCTTAATACAATTCTATTAACTAACCCACATTTTATTCAGATTTCAATCATTTTTCTACTACATCCTTTTTCTAGTTTAGTATTGGATCCAGTATGTCACATCATATTGAGTTCTCATGAGATTCAATCTGTGATAATTTCCTATGATCTTCCCTGCCTTTCATGACCGTGACACTTTTAAGAGTTCTGGTCAGGTGTGTTTTGACTGCCCCTCAATGTAAGTTTGACGACTGATATCTTATATTTAAACTACGGTTTTGGATTTTTGGAAAAAAAGACCAGAGAAGAAAAGTGACCATCAATACACGTTATTTTAGTTGCTCATATTATTCCAGCTTTGTTCATTAGAAGCTCTTTCCAGTGGGTTTCTGAGTACTTATGACATGATATCCCCTTGGCTCATTACTGATGATATTAGACATGATTGCTTGGTTAAGGGGGTGTCTGTGCAATTTATTTGCAATTTCTTCACATATTTCTTAACAGGAATATTATGCCCTTTCCCTATTACATTTGATAGAAATTAAGTACAACCCACACTCGGGGAAGGGAATTAATCTCTACTTTCTAGTCAGAGAATATCAAATAATTTGTGGACATAGGTTAAATCCACAACAATAATAAATAAATATTTGATCAGAGATATTTACAAGCTCTGTGAATATCCTATATCTTCATAAAATTTTGCCCACTAATTTCAGTATTTCTCTGTGTATATTGCCTGCATTAATTATTACTGAGGAATTATGATTGTGATTTTCCATTTCCCTCATTTTCCAATGAATTACTAATTCTAATATAATGAAAATATGTCCATTCTTCCCCACTTATGTTTGTTGTCAATTTATTTATAAATAGGGACCTGTGTATGTTTATTTTATTGCTTATGTTATTATTCAATTTTGTTCTTATTCATTGTTACTCATATTTTGAAGCTTTTGGATTCTGACATGCATCCAAATTTTCTTTCATTCACAGGACTATTTATCATTTGGTTCAACCAGATGTTAAAAGCTGATAATGTATTTTTCCCTTTCTCAGATCTAGAATCATCCATTTGTGGGAGGATCCTTGACTCTTATTTTTAGGTGTGCGTTTTTTATTGAACTGGTCTCTAGACAGTGTACAGATAATCCCTGGTTGCCTCCATACCTCGGCCTACTCCCAGGAAGACCAAAAGCCTTCATACATCTCAAGTTAGAGGACAAAAATAGAGTCACAATGGCTGACCATTCAAAATAAAACAAAATTTAAAAAGTATTAAGGGAAACTTTTTAAAAAATTCTCCATACATAATTTACACAAAAACAATGCCTTAGCCTTCCCTGTATAGCTCCCCGCTCCAGTTTGTAAATCCTGAGTCAAAAGCACCAAAACAAAAAAATCAAAACAAAAAGAGAACAAACACAGCCATACAGATCTCATCTTGTTTTCTGAGCAAGTTAGGTTTTGTCAAGAACGGGTATAACACAGCTAAGTAACCATCTGCCTAGAAGCATTTATGGTGGACAATGGAGGGTCCTGACTCGGTGTACTCCTGCTTGCTGATCCATATTTGCTGGAAGGTGGACAGTGAGGCGAGGATGGAGCCGCCAATCCACACAAAGTACTTGCGCTCAGGGGGAGCGATGATCTTGATCTTCATGGTGCTAGGCGCCAGGGCTGAGATTTCCTTCTGCATCCTGTCAGCAATGCCTGGGTACATGGTGGTGCCCCCAGACAGCACCGTGTTGGCATAGAGGTCCTTGCGAATGTCGACGTCACACTTCATAATGGAGTTGAAAGTAGTCTCGTGGATGCCACAGGATTCCATGCCCAAGAAAGAAGGCTGGAAGAGTGCCTCAGGGCAGCGGAACCGCTCATTGCTGATGGTGATCACCTGGCCATCAGGTAGCTCATAGCTCTTCTCCAGCGAGGAGCTAGAGGCTGCAGTGGACATCTCCTGCTTGAAGTCCAGGGCAACGTAGCACAGCTTCTCCTTGATGTCACGCACGATTTCCCGCTCCGCTGTGGTGGTGAAGCTGTAGCCACGCTCGGTCAGGATCTTCATGAGGTAGCTTGTCAGGTCCCAGCCAGCTAGGTCCAGACGCAGAATGGCGTGGGAGAGGGCATACCCCTCATAGATGGGTACTGTATGGGTGACCCCGTCGCCGGAGTCCATCACAATGCTGGTGGTCCGGCCAGAGGCGTACAGGGACAGCACAGCCTGGATAGCCACGTACATGGCTGGGGTATTAAAATTCTCAAACATAATCTGGGCTATCTTTTCACGATTGGACTTGGGGTTCAGGGGGGCCTCAGTCAGCAGTACAGGGTGCTCCTCGGGGGCCACACGCAGCTCATTGTAGAAGGTGTGGTGCCAGATCTTCTCCATGTCGTCCCAGTTGGTGACAACGCCGTGTTCAATGGGGTACTTCAGGGTCAGGATGCCTCTCTTGCTCTGGGCCTCGTCACCCACGTAGGAATCTTTCTGACCTATGCCCACCATCATGCCCTGGTGCCGCGGGCGCCCCACAATGGAGGGGAAGACGATCCGGGGCGCATCCTCACCCGCGAAGCCAGCCTTGCACACACCGGAGCCGTTGTCAAGGACAAGCGCAGCGATATCGATATAGTCTTCCATGGCGAACTGGGTTGCGAGTGTGGAACCACAGCGGTGGAACGGCGAGGGGACTGTACTCACGGCGTGGACGTGGTCTCAGCAGTCCTGACTTTTCTTATTAGAGAATGGTATTTAGAAACCAAAATTTAGTTCTGAGTGTGTTTCCTGGTTACTGTGGTGTCATTACTTCTAGGCCTTGTCATGGGACAGAACTAGGAGGGGACAGAGGTTAAAGGTTGAGTTGCTAGCCAGTGGTCAATGATTCAATTACTCATAACTATGTAATGAAACTTCCATAAGATCCTGTTACGGTTTAGATGTGAGGTGTCCCCCAAAAACTCATGTGTGAGACAATGCCAGAAAGTTTAGAGGTGGAATGATTGGGTTATGAGAGCTTGAATACAATCAGTGAATTAATCCCCTGATAAGGATTAACTGAGTCATAACTGAAGGTGGGTAAGATGTGGCCAGAGTAGGCAGGTCATTGGGGGCATGCCTTTGCGGTATATATTTCCCACATGCATTCCTCTGCCACTCACTTCCACCCTGATGTTCTGCCTCACCTCATTCCCTGAGGAATGGAGTAGGCCATCTATGGACTGAGACCTCTGAACCCATGAGCCCCCAAATAAACTTTTCCTCCTCTAAAATTATTCTTGTCAGGAATTTTGGCCACCTCAATGAAAAAGCTGACTAAAACAGACCCCAAGATGGCAGCATGCAGAAAGCTTCTGGGCAGCTAATCATGAGGGAGGTACCTAGAGGTTGGTATGTCAAGAAAGGGCAGGGGTCTCTAGGCTCTTTCTCTTATACCTCTAATTGGCTCGATGGCTGTATCCTTTGCAATATCCTTTATAGTCAGTTAGTTAACATAAGTAAAATGTTTCCTAAATTCTGTGAGCCACTCTGACAAATTAATTAATCCTAAGGAGAGTGGTCACAGGAACCCCAATTTACAGCATGTTTTTAAAAAGTAAAGGTTACAACCTGAAATTTGCTATTGGCATCTGAAGTGGGGAACAGTCCTATGGGACTGAGCCCTTAACCTGTAAAAGCCCTTAACCCCTAGCTATAAGCTCAGCAAACTTGAACATGACTTTTATCAATCTGAGTTGAATCACTTGTCATCTCATGTTAGCAAATCAGTATGGATCCTGTGAGAAACTCAGATTTATATCTTTCATGTGTGAACATGCACTTGTTCTTTTTATCAGTTCATTTAATATTACATAAAGAGACAAATCTGCAAAACATCCAGTCTTACAGATCTTAATTGATTTTTATTTGTGATTCTAGAATTGGGGAGCTCTTAGAACCAGCGACAGGGTCAGAAAGCTTTCAGGCCACAATGAAGTCTGAAAGCATTTAAGGACAGAAAATTTAAATGAAATATAGAAACAGCTGACTGATTAAAAAACTCTGTGCTTGCTGTATGTGAACACAGTTTGAACTGTTAGCCATCTGAGATTGAATGAAGCTATGGTATGCTGCTGTGATTGGCTGAGACTCAGATATATTTTTTGCCACAAAATTAAGATTTTAGTTATTTGTCTAATGGTTAACAATGGAGGCATCCTCAGGCCCAATTTAATTTGATTTAATATATTTGTGTTTTTATAATAACCTGGAAACAAGCTATATAGCTTGATAGTACATTGTGTATTGATTGCATACTTTAGTGGTAGACAATTATTCTAGACTAAGAAAGCTTTAGTAAGTTTTATTTCACAAATGTAAAATATCCCTAAATGGTATCCAAAACTACAAGATGTGGTGGTGCACACCTGTAATCACAGCTACTCAAGAGGCTAATGCAGGAGGATCACAAATTCAAAGCCAGCCTCAGCAAATTAGAGAGGCCCTAAGCAACTTAGTGAGACCCCATCTCAAAATAAAACATAAAAATGAGCTGGGGATGTAGCTCAGTGGTTAAGTGCCCTGGGTTCAATCCCTAGTATTAAAAAAGTACAGTCATTATAGGTTAGTTCAGCACAATTCAATTTTTAGGTAATATTTGTCCTTGAGGTATCAACTCTTTTAAACTTAGATTGCTTTCTTATTCAGTTATAAAAACCAAAAGAATTAGAATTAGAAGAAGAAGGAGGAGGAGGAGGAGGAGGAGGAGGAGGAGGAGGAGGAGCAGAAGAAGAAGAAGAAGAAGAAGAAGAAGAAGAAGAAGAAGAAGAAGAAGAAGAGGAGGAGGAGGAGGAGGAGGAAGAAGAAAATTAAAATTAAAATCCTTTTCCAAGAGCCTCATGTTTCTGGATAAGCTCTATATATTTTAATCTTTCTCTTCCTCTCTCTCCCTTTCTCTCTCTTTCAATCTGTCCCTCTCTTTTCTCTTTCTTCCTCTCAATAAGAATTAAGGCATGAATTAAAATATAAATGTGAATGTAAGACTTGCCCATCCAACCATAGAAAAGGAAAATTTTAGTTACCAAATAACAAAATAAAAACTAAAAATTGTTGCAAAAATTATTCTTTTGGTGTACTGTAAGAGTATTTTGGTATTTATAAATTCTCTCTGTCTCTCTCTCTTTTTTTTTTTTTTTTTTTTTGTACTAGGGATTGAACCCAGGGGCACCTAACCACTGAACCACATCCTTAGCCCTTTTTAAAATTTTATTTAGAGACAGAGTCTCCCTGAGTTGCTTTGGGCCTTGCTAAATTTCTAAGGCAGTCTTTGAACTTGCAATCCTCCTGCCTCAGCCTCCCAAACTGCTGGTATTACAGGCATGTGGCACCATGCCAGGCACAAATTCTCTTACATTTGAAAATTTTCAGGCTAACTGAACTTTATATACTTCAATTACATAATGTTCATATAAGTGAAATTCAATAACAGAATATTGTCAACCTCACTTGATCTGTGAAGTTTTATTTCATATTGAATATAGTTCTGCCTATACCTCTTTCCATGAGAGAGAGACTTAATAACACATTAGATGACCTCCATACAATAAGCATTAGCAGTTCAGAACAATAGAATTTCTCTTAAGGAAAATTCAGAAATGCTACAGTTAGTTAAACTTCACCAACTGGGACAAGAAGTAGGAATAGAGAATTTAATGTTATGTACGGCCAGGTGGATAACCTATAAGTACAAGTTGGCTAATATTTTTATTTTTCTTTCTGCTTTCTGAAAATGATAAAAAGCTGTATTGATGAACAAATGATGGGAATTCACTTGCTGCATGTATTTTTCTTACCTTAATCTGATTGGAAAAGTCAACTATCAGTCACTTCCCTCTTTATAATAATCTAGATTTTCATTTTATTTTAAATACCCTTGAACTTATTCCATAAGAAATAGAAAACTTAACCAAGTAACCTGAACAAAATTGAGGTCTTGGTATTATTTAAAATGTCAGCAATAATTTGTCTGCTGGGAGCATACCTTTTCGTCCTATTTTTCAATCTTTCTCCAAGTACCTTATTGCATATTTTATGAACCATAGTACCAGGGTTTCTAGTTGACATTTTTTTAAATTGTAAACTCTAGTCCCAGTGACATTTTGTTAAGTGGTTGTGTCACATGTAAAGTTGCCAAGCATTTCTAGAAAACAATGTAATTAGAAAAACATTCTTGTGATAATTATTCCCTCTTGTGTGACCTTCAGAAATAGAAATAATAGAAATTCATTGAGGATGTAAGTGGAGTTCCCCAACAATACCTCAGTTAGCTATTAAATTGGGCCATTTAGTAATATGACTAATTTTAATGTTGAAGATACATTTTATAATATGATATATATGTCCCTACATTTCTATTCTTTAGTAATACCTTGGACACTCAGTTCACGGGCTCTCCTTTCATTTCTATATGATATACCCCACAATTCATTTATTATTCTTTTTCTCCCTCTCCCTTCACTTAGCCTCATGCATCAACACATAAAAATCAGAAAGCTTATCCAAGTAAAGTAGACCTCAGAAAGCTCATCCAAATAAAGTGGACACTGTGGATGTACAAAAGCACAGCCCATCGGGAAGGCTTGGTAATCCCTATTCCTCTCAGTTTCTGAGCAGTGTACACCAGTGGGCTTACGAACATTCACATTTCTGCACCGTTCCAGTCTCAGGGAAGTTCAGTCCCTCATAGAGGTAAATAACATATGTGAAGTGGTTTATTGACTTTGGCCTACTATGATTTGGGGCTTTGGCCCTAACTGCTTCCTTTTGTTTTCCTTTCTGCCCATTTTTAAAAAATTATTATTTTCTCTGGTTATTTCAGAGTAAAGTAAAACCTACAAAAAGAGTGTTGATTTTTCTTTCAACTTAGAACTTTGTGATATTGCCTCCAAGAGACATGAGGGGACAGACAGAGTGAAAGCCATATTTAAAGAAGAATATACATGGGTAATAGGGTGAAAAATCTGTACACTTATGTGCTAAAGTCTGGAAACGAACCGGTAAGCTATTAAAGCAGAGTCTTATGTACACTCTAACCTAAGGATCCAAATGTCAAAATTGTTTGTACATCTCTATCTACATCTATATCTCTCTGCATTTTCTTGGTCTTTACTCCTGTCTTGCAGCCTAATTGCTTCCTTTCCAGGCTATACTTCTAGGGGAGTATTCTTTATTTAAGGAATCAAACATATTCTTTCTGAATGATTTCTTAGTGTTCAAATGCTTGACTTTTCACAATAAGATAATCATAATAAAGGTAATCATTTTAGATCACAATTTTATTTTGCAAGCCTCCATTCTTTAACTAGAAACGACCTACATGCACAAAGCCCAAGAGAAGGAAGAAGAATTAAAAAGGAAAACACAAGTGAGAAAATAGGAAACAAAGAGGTAAATATAAAACCCAACTTTGTCAATAATTACATTAAATTAAATGGTTTCAATAGTTCAATTAGAAGATTATGATTTTGACTCAAAAACCAAGGCATTAATATGTGTTGTCCATATAAAACCCGCTTAAAGTATGGAGACATAGACAGGCTAAAAGTAAAAGAATGGGAAATGATATATCCATCTAATAATTAAGTGAAAGCTGGAGTGGCCATATAAAAACTGCGAGGCTAGATTTCAGAGCAAATAGTATTACGAGAATACAGAGGACCATTTTAATGACATTAATAATGACAATTCGTTACACAGATAAAACAAACCTCAGTGTTTATGGTCCTCTGTGCAGTTCCCTCCTCTCCTGAATTACACTACAAACTCTGGCTGCTGTAGCTTTTTGGGCTCTGAAGTCCTGTGTCACCTGAAGGGCACGAGCAGGCTGTTTTGGGATCATCCTGCTGAGCCATGACTCAGACATGGTCTCTATGCAGCAAGCTGTTAATCACAGCTGTTAATCACAGAGTTCACCTTGTATTTTGTTTATCTTGTATGAAAGATGACTGTCTTCCTTTGCCTGAGGCCCAATGTCCTGAAACTCATTGTTTCATTCATTTTATTTTCAAGCTTTTTATTTTGTGCTGGAAGTCAAATCTGGTCTCAGTTACTCCTTAGCCAGAAGTGGAAGTTTCCACCTTTAATTTTTAATTTTATTTCATTGATTTACTTGCTCAACTAATATTGAATGTTTGGCAACCCCCAAATTTCTATGTTAAAACCAGATTTCCAAAGTAGTGCTATTCAGAAGTAGGGCTTTGGGGAGGTGATTTGTCCATGAAGGTAGCCCCCCATAAATAATATTTGTACTCTTATAAAAAGACTTCAGTGAACTTGCTCTTCTTTCCACCATATGAAGACACAACAAAAAGATTACCATCTATGAAACAAGAAGTGTGCCCTAAAGAGACAATGAATCTACCAGAGTTTGGCTCCTGGACTTCTGGACCTCCATAACTGTGAGAGAAATTAATTTCTATTGTTTATAAAATTCAAAGTATAAGGTACCTTTATCATAGTAGCAAAAATAGATTGTCTCTTTCTTTCTCTCATATATATACATATATATATCACATATATGCACATATATACATGGGCTCTATATTCATATGTTGATGAACATGCACATCAATGCAGAATATATCTTCTTTCCCTCTGTCAATCATATGGGAGGAGAGAGAGACAGTGAGAGAGAGAATACCATACACTACGCCAGTACCCATGAATAAAGAAAAATTAAAATATAGTCCCTGCCATCATGAGCTCACATTTCCATAGAAAGAGCAAGAAAATATTGGATTAGAAAATAGCTTAGTATAGGGTAAATAATAAAAAACAAAATGGAAAAATCATTAGTTTAGAAAATGGAAAGGATAGGAGGTGATCTCTGAGCCTTGTTTTATGATCTCAGACTGGATATTCCAGGGAAAGAAGCATTTGTGAAGCATTGTGAGAAGAAGAAAGTGTGCATAGGTACAGAAGTCATTAGGAAGCAAAACACTTTAAATGGACGTGGAATCAGGGTAAACTGGAGAAAATCCTGAGTATGAAGACCCGGTAGGCATTCCAGCTAAGGAGTTGGAGTTTTATACTCTGAGATTTAGGAAGCCACCAAGGGATTTTAAACAAGGAAGAAATAAGATTCTATTTTCATTCTAGAAAAATCATACTTGTGACAGTGGGGATATAGATAACAAGGGCCAAGATTAGAGTTAATAGCTTTGTAGCTCATTCAGCAACCCACACCTCTATGGATAACAATTATATTTGAGATTTGAGAGAGAAAAACATGGAAAGAATGTCTGTGCTTGTGTGGCAAAGGGGACAGTGATGCCATTTCCTGGAATGATAAATGCTGAGGAAGATGGTTTGAAGTAGAGAGAAGTTCCTGGTAGAACATGTTGATCCAAGGAGCCAGTGGATATTCTGCTGAAAGTGAACAGCAAGTTATTAGATACACCAAGTTGAGATGTTCTTGGAAGATACAAGCCAGTCATTTCCCCCTAAATAACAGTGTGTGTATACTTCATGACAAAACTAGGCATAAAGTGAGCCAGGAGACGTAAAATTGGAATGTGTTAGACAGGAAGATGTTAGAAGGAAAAAGAACAGAGTCACAGCAAAAGAAAGAGGAGAAATGACAGATAAGTGAAAAAAAGTTTTTTTTTTCCACAAGCCTTGCACTGAACCATTGGGTCTATGAAGGTTGTTATATCAGTTCAATAAATGTTCTGATCTCAGTAGGAGGTCTCTGAAATCTCAATGACTATGGAAATCTTGGATTTCAAATAAATGGGGTTTTATAGAAGATAGCAATGAGTTTGTGGTAACTCTTTTAATGCCACAAGGAGCAAGAATCTTCAATGAACTGTCAATGTTTGTAGCAATTCTTTATGGCCACCAATGAGCATGACAATAAAAATGTGAACCTCTATCATGAAGTATTTTTTACCATCTAGCTCACGATTAGCTTTAAGCTACATATAAGATGGAAGCAACTGCCTTAGTATATGTCACCACCCACTCACCTTGAATTTTTCTTTCTTTCTTTGCTTTTTTTTGGACTAACCTATTTGGAGTAAGACCAACAAACAATGCCAGAGTATAGAGCTCTTGAGAGAAATGAAGCATGTCTTCCAAGAAAACTAGCAGCTCATAAAGTCAAGGGGAATGATTGAAGAAAGTTGCAATCATTATAAATGGTGAGTAGCATGAAGGGGGGTAGATTCCTCACAGCCACAGCTGGGACATCCCTCATCCTGTAGATTTCTTAAAAAGCTTGGCTAGCCAGCATGGCACCATTACTCAACCACTAATATGATATGTGATCTAATTTCAACCTTAAAATAGTACTTTAACTTTTCAACCTTAAAATGGTACTTTCTCCAGAGTAAACAAGTCACAACAGTTATATCCACACTCTTTAGTCTTCATGGTTGGTTGGTGAGCTGAACATGGAAGGGAGGTAGGAGACGGCTATTGCTCATGAACCTTGCAATAGCCAAAGGCAAAAAGGAGAGAAAAATGCCAACCTCTGCTTTCTTTCCTTCCTTCCTTTCTCTCTCCTTCTTTTCCTCATCCCCCCTTCTCTCCTTTTTTTCTTATTCTTTTCTTCAGTTAAATAAAAATTTCATTCCAAAAGGGACTAAAATAAAGATCTGCGAGCTTATATGTAACAGAAATAAAATTTCTGCTCTGAATTTCTTTGTAATATATATAAAGAGAAAAAAATTACTGAGCTGTGTAATTCTCCATAGTAGAATTTACTGTGCTTGTAAGTTTTACTCCGTCTAGAAGCAGAGTTGTGGTATGGGCAAATAGAATGGGAACACTTGGCAGGTATCCTGATTCCTGCATGAAAGGGTGAAAGCAGAGCAGGAGACAAATGGGAAAATGTAGGAATAGGCAAGCTTCTCTAATATGAAATTAAAAATAAAGGGACAGTATTATGAGCAAATACTTTGAAACAACCAAGAAACTATATCAAAATTAACTAAATCCACAGGCTTCCAAATAACATTTCTGACCACAGATGAAGGAAGTTCACATGAGAATAGTTTTAAAAGAATAGGTGACTATGTACCAACCTCTTTACACAAAGACTGGTGACAAATTCATCCTAATCATGTGTCATATATAATTACTGGTTTCCATCTTAGAGTTGGACTACAGAAAAATAATAACTAAATCTATTATGCACAGCTCTATCCATCAATGAGAATAATTTGTTAACAGTGTGATGGTCTATCCTACTTAAGGTATTTGTGTCCATAAAATTGTATTTTCATATATTTTATCCTTTCAAACCAGTTCTTTACTTAAATTTTGTTTTTAAAATTAGCTCTGAGCATATTAAAAATGATTCATTTTTTACAGTAAAAGTATAACCAAAACTCTGCTTTATTAATTTTCTGAATGTTCCTCTTTTATTTAATTCATCTATTTACTGACCATAAGTAGTTGACCATAAGTACTGTACCAAATTTCATCTCTAGTTTCGATGCATTGATTCAAGAATATGGATGAGCTGGATTCTGTCCTTGAATAAAAGTTATTTACAGGTTATTGAAATTGTCCTCTTTTAGAGTAAAATATAATGGAGAACATTTGCATATCTCTTCTGTACTTTTATTATGTGAATGACCAACTTGCTTTTTAAAACAATTTACATTCTCAAACAAAATTTGTTACCTTTTTTGTATATCTTCATAAAGAATTCAGCAGTGTCATTGGCTGGTTTTCATGGAAACTTAATTAGTGCATTTAATATGTCCTATCTCGTCATCTCCTATACTAACTTATTTGATATGCATTTTAAGGGGAAAGAGAAAAAAATCTTTGTTTGAGAGTTAGCAGTGGCAAAAATGTAGAGGATAATTGAGATCTTGGTAAAGATCTTTATCTATTTTTCATTGCAACTAACCCACACCACACACTGCATACGTTGTAAGAATAGAATAGTTTATCTTGGCTCACAGTTCTGGCCAGGGACCAACAGGCCACATATGTTGATGACTTCCTTTCTAGCAGAGTCCTGTGGTGACTCACAGCATCCCATGGTGAGAGACAGGAAGTGTGCAAGAGATCTAGCCAAACTGGCTTCTAGTGCAGACCCACTTTTAAGAGACTCCATCAATCACATGACTTATAAATTCATTCATGAGGACAGACTCCTACTTATCTTTTAAGATCCTATCTCTTAAGATCTCATGATGGGTATTAAATATCAACATGAATTTCTGAAGGGACAAACTATTTAAACTATAGCAAGAAGCAAAGGGCCTCATTCCCATTGACACTGTAAATTGGCCCTCAGGATTTCTCTTGCCATTATTGGCACATCTTCTTTGAGTGAAATATCTTATTTGTTTTCATTCCATCAGGGAGATATTACCTAAGTGTAGTAGTGATGGTTGAATTCTGGATCTCACACATGAATGAGGAAATAATAATATTATTAGACAGTGACACTGTATGGAGGTGAACACCTACTGCCAGCCTTGAGGTCACTGTACTCCCTCTGTCACTCAATCCACTACTAACAGGACTCCTACTGATTTTTTCACAAAGATATAATATCTATATATTCCTGGAAGGCAAATATATAGCCTAGAAAGTTTCTCTGTACTATACAAAGCACATGTGCTCGTATTTATGTTCCTCACATTCTCATAAGCTAATATCACAGAAAGCAAAAGGAATAAACAAAACTTGAAGGAGGACATTGCCTTTGTTCATGCTCATTTCTTCTTCCCCTCTATTCTGGCAGCACAGTATTCATGACACTAGAGCTCCAGGTTGTAAGGCAGCTTCCCTTCTTCTGTCCTGTTCATGAATAATCCAGTGTTTCCAATTTCATTTATTATACTAGGACAGATAGTTTTATTCCTTGATTGACAGAAACGTAGGCTCCCTTGCTAATGACATGTTTATCCCTCCTTCTATGACAGAAGTGTCACAGCTAAAGTTCATTTTACTGCTCATGTTTGTGTAATGTGGTATTTTTTTAAACGCCCATCTTCTAAGGTCAAGGTAATGACATTGTCAAGGTAATGACATTTATCCAGAGGAAGCATTTGCATGGTGGACAGTGTGGAGTATGAAATCAGCCTGTTAAGTTTAGTTTCCTTCTGCTTTGCTGCCTGTCATGAAGGTTACCTGTTTGTGAGTTTCTTTCCAGGTACCAAGAAGGAGCTCAGGCAAGGCAGACAGGAATGTGGAGCCATGAAGAAGAAGGGCGGGAGTGTGTGTGTGGCAGGGGAGACCCAGCTGGTGAAACCCAAAGGCTCTAGATACTCTTAAGAACCTATTTTGCCCAGCAGTGGCTTCATTTTCACAACTCTGCAGTTGAGAAAGCAAGATGAGTATCTAACATTGAATCTAAGCATACTTCACACATGGTTTTGCCTAAAATATCGCTCTTCAAATACTAGAACAAAAAGCAATGGAATACATCAATAAAAACTCTAAAGATAAATGACTGAAAAAAAAGCAATGGCAACAACAACGTGATTTTTAGATAATCTATGCTAAGCTGTGGGCCCTGGAGCACATGAAGGATCACTGAAAGAATGGTTTGGGAGATGAAAGTAAGGATGAAATGTCCAGAGAGATGGTTTCCTAGGCACCAGGGTCATAATCAATAAAAAAAAAATCTTAATAGTGAGCTATTTATAGCATTTGTTTGCATAAGTTATATTTTACATTGTTCTTATTCATCAATGATAAGATAACAAAGAGGAAATTAAGGAGACAGAGAGGAAAAAAACACAGGAAAAGTCAAGATGCCCAGCACAGAGGCTACCTCTTGACCAAGCTCCCCTTGGGCTTGACCAGACTTCCAACACAATTCTTCCACCTCTGGGCGCCTGACTTCACTTTTCTTAGAACATTTACTTTGGAAAAGATGTCATTGTAAAATCCTTTTCTCTGACTCTCTGAGATGTAAATCTTTCTAAGAGCCTCTTGCCAGATTTACTACCCCAGAATGTCTTTCTCCAGGACCCAAGGACTCTCTGAAAAGCAATCATCAAGGAAGATAGCTTCCTTATTTCCCAGTTTCTGGGGGACATTAGGAGCTTAACTTCCCTGGGTTGTGAAACTGCTTCTTTCTATCCAAACCTGACTTTTCCTTTGGGAAACATCAATTAGTAAATGGAAATGGTCTAACATCTCCTTACCCCCCCAAAAACATTTTTTGTTAGATTCAGTGGATTGAGTTCAGAGTTAGTTTTGGTCAGTTTCCCCTATTGCAATTGCCTTTAGTAAAAATCTTGTTTGCCTGTTTAATATCATCCAGGTCATTTTTGCCTTGGCACATACAATAACAACATGCCCCCTCCACCCCAGTTTTGTCTTGCTGCAATGGAGAGTGGAGGAACTCTGAATACTTAAAAACTTGTTTCTGCTTTGTAAAGTAGCAACTGAATGTTTAGGCAACATTTTTGAGGCTCCTCTTAATTTATAAAATGAGCTGTCTTGTGTGGTTATTAAGAGGATAAGTGTAAAGTTCTGGCACAAAACAAACAGTTCTGGGGCTGGGATTGTAGCTCAGTGGTGGAGTGCTTGCCTTGCATGCGTGGGGCACTGGGTTCGATCCTCAGCACCACATAAAAATAAATAAATGAAGATATTGTGTCCATCTACACCTAAAAAAAAAAATTAAAACAAAAAACAAAAAACAAAAAACAAACAGTTCCTGGTCCCACGTTTAATCAACAATCGGGTTGTATTCCCTAAGGTACGTGTTATAAATGTAGGTCTTCCTATGCACCTTTTGGTGGTGATAGTATTGGTAAGGAATATTCCGACAATGGCGATGTATTAAAAGAAAAGGCATACATTTCTAATGAGCAATTGCTTTTCTGGAATTAAAGTGTAGGCAGTGTTAAGATGGACTGCCTGGTGTGGGTATTACTTTAATCACCTGAATATCACAAAGAAGTCACACACTTGTGGTCCATAGTACATCTGTTCCCAATAAAATTGACTTCCTATCTGGTGTTTCATTATGATATATTTTGTTTTGTACAAATCATGAAAGTTTATCTGTACATTCTGTCTGATGTGCATGTATATACACACATACATGACTGTTTATATCTTTATCTCTATACACATCTATATAATATAAAAAACAAAATCAATGTTAGTTAGGAAAATGGTCCCTAAGCTACCACAACAATATCTCAGAGGTCACTATCTCCAAATGTCATGAATATAATGCAGAAGATTAATTTTATTCAGTAGGAAATATAGAGAAATAAGCTTGAACATCACCTGCATGTGGCATTATATTTTTATTTTTAGCAGGTTATTAAGTACATTTTATTCCAGCTATTGTGAAAGAAACTACATTTATAGACACCAAATTGTGGCATGATGTTTGTTGGGAGGTTGATGGAGTGAGCACGGTTATTACACTGATCTCTAGAATATCAAGATTAGTTCAACATTAATGTGTTGGAAATCCAGTGTGTGTTCAAGCTGACACACATTTCTGATTTGCTAGAAATGGCTATGACAGTAGTCATAATGTAGCCATTCACCTGTATGAAACCTTGACTCAATCACCAGTGTGTATTCAGGAGTCAGAGTGTCTGGGATCAAAGGAGGTTATGCCCCAACTGCAGGGACAAGTATGGAGCATTAGCTGGAAGCCATCTGAGAGGAAGCGGTGCAGCTGCTGTGATTTACCTGCGAGATGGGTTATGGGGGAAGAAGTTAGGGCAAAATATTCAGAATTGGCATATTGATCATTTCAAGCTACAATTACTGGAGAAATGGTACTTTAGAAGAGGCCTTTTGGCCTCACCCTCCCTTTGTGCAGCAAGCCATGAGGACTTTTTGGAGAGGGATCTCCTTCATGTACCAAGGCTGGTGAATAATATGGATCAACAGATATTGGCAATTTGGGCTGCAGTGAAGCTACTTAAACCCTGAAGTAACCCTTTTTTTCTACTAGCTTCTATGCTCTCTCATACATCTGTTAGTAGCATCTGTAGAATTTACTACCTTGGTCCCAAGATCCATCTGTCCTGGTATTCCTTCACAAATGTATTTTTGTGCAAAAAATATATATAAGTATGAAGCTTTGGTCATTTCTTTGGACTTCACTCTCTGGTGAAGATATCCACGTCAGTTAGTAAAACAAATATGCTATTCTCTTGCTAATAACCTCTTGTATCAACTGGGCTCCTAGATCCAGCCAAATAGCCTATGTGAGAACTAAGGGAAGGGCGTTGAGGGGATCTCTCTTTCCCCAACGTGGGCATTTCCACAGTCTCTGGGGTCTGAGAGCAGGTGACTCTGAATCATGCCTTACAGTCTTAACAGCACCCAAAAGAAAAAAAGAGGTGACTGAAGGCAGAGGGATAAAGCCTTTTGCACATCTGAAGTTGATATTCATCTATCCTAATAATCAGTCTAGTTTGGGAAAGTCTCCTATTACATTCCCTGAAGATTAACTACTTTTAAAAGAGCAACTGAAAACATTAATCTCCGTTATTCTTTGTACTGTCATTTTCCTAGAGTTTAATTTTGGTTGGTGCCTCAGAGGTCCACAGTAAATATATATAGTTACATGTGATTAAATTTGTAATAAGGCCATCATTAACTGCACCCACATGAAGTTGTCAGAATGCTGGCAGGGGTATGTCCTCCAGTGAATTACTCCTACTGCCTTTCAAGATATTTAACTTATGCAATTAACAAGTGACAGATCCAATTTTCCTCTGGTAGAGAAGTAAAGTTATATAGCTCACCTATCAACAGCAATGGGCTGATTAAGTGTTCTTGGCAACAGCTTAGGTAAACTCCCTTATTAAGATTTCAAGGGCCCACCCAAAGCTAACTACAATACTTCTTGTTGATTCTTGGTATTTCATGACTTCTCCCCTTCCATTTATTTCTCTTCCTTTTCTTTATCTTCTTCCTCTTCCCACTGTTCTTTCTTCCACCTCCTCCTCCTTCCTCTCTATCATGCTGATAAAATATGAGTGCTTACTGTGCAAAAGACAAAAAGTAAGCGAATCAGTTTACAGCCACTATCTCATTTACTTCTCAAAAAAAATAAAAATCTATAAAATAGGCACACATTTCCCATAGCCATTATACAAGTAAAAATTAGAGATTTCTTCTGCAACTTTCAGAAGTCTAAATGATTACAAGTATCAGAGATGGCAATGTCTTTTTAAATCTAGGGTCTGGGACTTAAATGACTATATTGTACTACATCTAATCTGAAATCTTTGATGCAGAAGTCTGGGTATATGCTGGAGTGATTAAGAAACTTCTTGTCCTTAGAGGCAGCATTTCCCTAAGGGATGCTCATGTCTATGATCCCATATTGTCCCCAGTCTAGGCTCCAGCCAGGTATGTAGGGTTCCTTTGGGAAATTCCAGAGCTGCTTGGCCAGTGTTCGCTACGATCAACTCATCATGTCCGTCTGCACCAAGCAATAAAACAACAAGCAGGCAATTGAGGCCTTATTCAGGACCAAGTTCAAGTCCCCTGGCCTCCAGAAGATCCCCATCTCGAGGAAGTGAGACTACCATGTTCAGATTAGATATAGTATAACATAGTCATTAAAGTCTCAGACCCTAGATTTAAAAAGATATTACCATCTCTAATACTTGTAATCATTTAGACTTCTGCAATGCTGATGAATTTGAAGACAAGGTGGCTGAGAAATGGCTCATTTCCGATGGCTGTGGGGTCACACTATACCTCCAATGATGGCCCCCTGAACAAGTGGCAGAACTGAACTATTGTGGGCTTCTACTGAGTAATCATGTTCACCAATAAATCTTGTATGGTATCAACCTAAAACAACAACAGCAAACACCTTATTTTGGCCTTGAATAGAGTAGCACTAATGTAAAGAGAGTAGGATTGGCCTATTAAGGTGCAGAGGAAATTTCCTTAACAAAAGACAATAAATCAAAAATGTAGAGAACAAATTAATGGCTAATCTGTTTCAAGACATAGATAAAAGCAATAAAAGAAATTGTTTTTGAAGAATTTGATGGGACCTAGGGAAGGGACCAAGCAAGAAATGTATGCTTTTGCTATTACTGATGCCAATAAATCTTTTCAGTGTTATTTCAAATTGCTAATTACATAATGTGTTTTAGGGAAGAAAGAGAAAAAGAAAAATACCAAGGAGTTAAATCAACAACTGGAGTGACTGGAAATTCTGTTTTCAGTCTTGATTCTATAGCTGGAACTGGAAATAACCCTCTGCAAAACAGGACAAAATTAGTGAAGCACCTATATTCACACATTGGCCAATAGGAAATACAGGGTACAATCCCTGAAAAAAGGACACTTAATTGTCCTGGCTTGAGATGCTTTCCAGATCACAGTTTGAGGAGTAGAGGGGCAACCCAATAGAACTTGGTTGGATTCTTGGTTTGAACTGAGATGGAGGTTAGAATTCTGGGAAATTGAGGACCAGTAGAACCAGAGGAGCTGAGTGCTGTAGAGATTTCTCCTTGGAAAAATAGTATCAGAAATCTAAATTTAAGTCCTTTTGATGTTTAGGTTTAATACTAAGAAGCATGTGAAACTCCATGAGACCAGGGAAAAAGTACCTAAAAGTTCCAAGCTCAACCATTCTCAGAGTTCACACAGGGATGGGAAGGCTTTCAGGTTCCAATGAGGCAGAGTCAGGAGTCACTGTTGGACATCCAGCAGATTCAACAGGAACCCAGGGAAAATTTGTTGTGGAAAACTAGATCAGAAATGAGGCCTGCTCTCAATTTCTCCTTGGTTGGAAGGTTTAATCTTTTCCACAATTAATTGCTTGCTAGCTCAGGGTCCAGTGACCTCTAAGGTAGACATAAAAGAAAATCAAAAGTACAAAACTTCAGAAAATTTACAATACACAAGAATCAAAATTTACTAGACATGAGAAGAAATTTTAAAATGTTACTCATTCCCAGAAGAAAAAATTAAGATTAGAAACAAAGCTAGCAAAATAAAAATTTGTACAGGTGATGATATATTTTAAAATTAAGAAGAAATCACTGAAATGTAAGAAGATTAGACACAGTAGAAAAAAGAGAAACAATGAACCCCACTATACAGTTAATAGAAACTGTCCAAATTGAAGATATAAGGGTTAGAGAATGATGAAAGAGCCAGGGATAGTGTCTGGTTCTCTATATATGGATGGTTGGAGTCAATGAAAGGAGGAGAAATACAGGATCTGGACAAAAATAAATGAATAAAAAATAAAAATAAAAGAATAAATAAATAAATAGGCCAATTTTTTTAATTTTGTGAAAATATCAACCTGTATGAACAAGAAGCTAAAATAATCTGAATCAAGAAAATCCCCTAAAAACAGCATAGCATAAAGAGAGACCTTAAAGCAAAAGCAAAAGAAATTGAGAAAGATGAAAACATCAAAGCAAGAAGAAGGAGATTGAAACATTCCTTACAGGGGAATAAAAATAAAATTGCATCTGGGTGATGTGAGAATGGTCTAGTGAAGACCTCAATATTCTCTCCTCCATGCAGTAAGTAATGCAGTAGCAAAAATTGTCAAACTTAGCTTTTTTCAGAACTATAGGAAGTAATTAAATGCCTGTAAGAATTTGGGGAGCACCTGTTCAATAAAAACAGCTGAACTTTGGTTAAATCAGAGAACTTTGCTCCATCTTAACTTGCCTTATTCCCATTTTCCTCTCTCCTGTTCTGTGGTAGCCTTGAAAACCAAGAGCTCCATACTCACTGGAAAAACCAAGAGCCCTCAGAAGCAGCAGAGCAAGAGTGTGTCCCCCAAAGACCCATGCCCAAAGGATGGTTCATATTTTATCTGACAGTTCCATATGAAATTCCACTCACTTGTTTTTTTCTAAGTAAACAAAAATTATATATATTTATTGTGTACAGCATGCTGTTTTGAAATCTGTATACATTATGAAATGGTTAAATCAAGCTCATTAACCTTATATATTACTTCATATATCATCATATATCATTTCTTGTGGTGAGAATACTTTAAATCTATTCTCTCATTAATTTTCCAGAATACAATACATTGTTATTACTAATAACAATATTATAATTGTACAGTAGAACTTTTGAACTTTTTCTATCAAACTGGATTTTTTTAATCTTTTGACCAACACCCTCCCTATGTGCCTTCCCCCAACACACACCTTAAACTTTGGTAACTATCACACTTGACTTAATATGATTTAACTGAAAGCTCACAGTGTGTGAAAACACTCTTATCCAGGGGTGTTTACATGTCTGTGCATGTGTGCACACAAGTGGAGGTACTCAAATATATGCATGTGTATATGTACTAGTTGTTTAACATCATATCAGCCTGAATTGCAGGTATGAGTTGGGGCAAAAAAGCAAGCTCATTAAAAACAAATGAGTAAAAAAAAAAGAAAACAAGACAATAATAATAATAATAATAATAGAAATGTCAGTGAAATATGTGTTCATAGGGGACTACAATGAGCATCTCTGATATTCTATTTGGAATGTGGAAGATCAGACACATGCAGGGCTGAGATCATGCCCAGGAAAAGACTTGAGTAAAATCTATCCTCTCATATCTGTCTGACCTTGAGTCTCTGTGAAATCAAGAAATTAAGGCTAAGATAGAGCTGTAAACATCCTGCTTAAGCACTGAAGGCATGTTCCAGTACACATGAAGAAATGGGTGGCAAAATCTAGTAGGGTTATCAAAGTCTTCATTACTCCATTTTTAATAATGCATAGAACAACTAGACAGAAGATCAATAAGGAAAAACAGAGACTGAGACCACACTACACACCAATTAGACCTAATAGACCTCTCTTGGACATTCCATTAAACAACAGGGGTCTTTGAATAGACCATGAATTAGGCCATAAAACAAATCTTATTACATTTACAAGAACTGAAATTATACAACATATGTTCTTCAATCACAATGGACTAAAATCAGGAATCAATAGCAAAAGAAAAACTGGAAAATTCACAAACGTGGAAATCAAACAACATACTCCTAAAGTAACATGGAGAGGAAAAAAGGCAAATTACAAAAGAAATCAAAAAATACTTTAAGATAAATGAGTATGATAATGCATCATACCTAAACAGATGTGAAATGCAGTGCTTAGAAAAATTTATAGGTGTAAATGCATACAGTGAATAACAATAATGTACTCAAAATTGATGTCTTTGGCATGTGCCTTAAGATATCAGAAAAAGAAGGGCATATTAAACCCCAAACAGGGAAAGGAATACTATACAATCAATGTACAGGTGAGATGGAGAGTAGAAAACCATACCAAAAACAGTGAAATCAAAATGAATGAATTCAAAGTTTATCGATTTGCAAAAAGCCTGCAAAGCTGATAAACTCTTATCAAGACTGAGGAATTAAACATGAAAGAAATCTAGAACTTCTAAGATTTTAAGTGGAAAAAGTATTGTTAATAACCTTCAGAAATTAAAAGGGTGATAATGGAATGTTGTTAATAATTAGGTGCTAGCAAATCAGACAGACTAAATGAAATAGAAAATCTCCAAACAGATACAAAATACCCAAACTGCATGATTTAATGCAATTTTAAAACATAGTTGAAAGAAATAAAGAAGGCCTAAATAAATGGAAAGATACGTTCTATCCATGAATTGAAAGATTTAATATTGTTAAAATGGCAATACCACCCATAATGACTTATAGATTCAATCTGATTCTTATCAAAACTGCAGGTGTCCACATCCCCAGAAATTTTCAAGATAATTTATAAATTTGTGTAGAAATTCAAGGAACTAAGAATAGCCAACCAACCTGAAAAAAGAATAAAATGCAAAACTGAACTGTATCATTCAAACTTAGTACCAAGCCAGGTGTGGTGGTGCACATCTGTAATGTCCAGAAACTTGGGGAGCTGAGGAAGGATGATTACAAGTTTGAGACGACTCTCAGCAATTTAGCAAAACCCTGACTCAAAAAATAAAAGAACACTGAGGATGTAGCTCAGTGGTGAAGTGCCCACCCCTGGGTTCAATCCCCAGTACCAAAAAAAAAAAAAAGATTATCCAAAACAAAAAGCAAGAAAAAACCTCACAACAAAACAAACAAATGAAAAACCCTCAGACACACACATGTACACACACGCACAGCTAATAAAAATCTATAGTAATCAGGAGTGCATCATACTGGCATAAAGATAGACATATCTATATGAACATTTATATGGATTTTAATAAATATGGAATTGAAAATCAGTTACATTTTCAGTCAATTGATTTTAACAAGGATGCAAAGAAAATCCAATAGTCATTTTTACAAACTGTGTTGGAACCAAAAATAAAAAACCAGTGTTGGTCTCCTACCTCACAAAATATAGAAATTGACTCAAAATTGATCCAACACCTGAGTGAAGGAGTTCTAGCTACAAAATTCTTAAAAGAAAGTGTAAGTACAGACGGAAATTCTTGTGACATTGCATTTAGGTGACAGTTTCTTACACATGGTTCTCAGAACATAAAAATATTCCAAATGTACTGTAACTATGGTTATAGAACTTGGCAAATAAACAAAAGTGTGAATTTTAAGCTGTGTGAATTATATATTGTTTAAAAATAAATGACAGCTTACATATCATCAGAAATAATGAAAGCCAGAGTATAGGGAAATAACATTCTTAAATCCCTGAAAAGAAAACAGAGAAAAAAACAACTTTTAATTCTATAATTTTATATCTGGAGCAGGAGGCATTTTAAGAATAAACACTAAAAAATGAAAACAAAACCAAACAAGCCAGGTAATTTCAGAAAAACATATGCTTAAAGAATTAATCACTAGTTGAATGATATAACAGGAAATAAAAATACATAACATTCAGCTGGAAAGAAAATGATACTAGAAGCAACTCAGATATAAACAAAAGAATGAAGACAGTCATAAATACTACATTTGAGATAATGTATAACAAAAGTAATTTATTTTTCTAATTTATTTAAAAGATATTTTAATATATTGTGGCATTTATAACATGAAAAGTTGACATTATGATCATAGGAGAATAATAGTGGAGGATATCTAAGAGTTTGTTACACTGCATGTGAGGTGGTATGACTATTTGAAGAGGGATATTGATGAGTTAAGGAAGGATGTAGTAAGCCCCAGAGCAAACTCTAAAACACTGGGACTAATACACTATGATAAGGAACATGAAAATGGAAAGCTTAAAATGCAATTCTAAATAATAGTTTATTATTCAAAAAGAATGTAGGAATATAACATGAATAAAAAGTTAAATGATGTTAACCAAGATGGTATACTTACATCAAATTATACTAATAAGTTAGGTGTAAATGCGTTAAACATTATAAAGTCAGTTATTTGTAGACTGCATAAAAAGTAAGTCACAGCTAAATGTAACTTATAAAAATAACCTTTAAATATAAAAACACAGGTGAAAAGTGAAAGAAATAGGACAGAATATACTACATAAATATTAATCCAAAGAAAGCTATAGTGGTTATATTAACATCAAAGAAGTCTTCAGGACATTCACTCTTACAGAGAATTAAAAAAAAAATTAAGTGAAAAGTAATCATCTAAATGTAGTCATTCTGAAGTAATCATTACTAAATGTGTATGCTTTAAAAGCTATTAGAAATAGCTTTTTCATCTCTGATCAAGATACCCATCAAGAACAGTCGGGAGGAGGGAAAGTTTATTAGGGACTGAGAGCTTTGGAGGTCTCAATCCATAGGTAGCTGACGCCACTACTCCGGGCCCAAGATGAGGCAACACAACATGTGAGAATGGTCCATCAGAGTAAAGCAGCTCAGCTCATCATGGGGTTAGGAAATAAAGAGAATAAAGAAGGAACTTCAAGGAAGATGCACCCCACTGACCCAGCTCCTATGTCCCACCTGCCTATAGTTAACACCCAGTCAGTTCACTTAAGCTAGGATAGATTTATTCTTGCATGAACAGGAGCTTTTTGGGGAATACCTCATATCCAAACCATAACACATGGAGAGTCACCTGTAGAACTAAAAACAGTAGATACATTTCTATTACTATTGATAGAACAGGAAACAAAAAGTCAAAAAGACTAATTGCATTCCCAATCCAATTGATTAGCATTGCAGTTACAGAAATCTACATTGAATGAC
>CM053404.1:18991906-19030977 GCA_028644305.1 Xerus rutilus | reverse complement strand
TCCATGGGATGTAAGCCTTGGAAGGACAAAGTGCATGTTTAATGGTCCTCTATGTCTCTAAGTACAGGCAAGAAACTGGCCTATAGTAAGTTCTCTAAAGGGGCAAATACATGAAAAAATGCATAAATATTGATTTTACAATGTTAATCGTAAAAGTAAAAACTATCCATGAGAAAAATTTATCTGCTTATTGATGAAGGGAGGGATAGGTTCCTATGTTAGTGGCATTATTCTATTAAAAATAAACATCTGCAGCAAAATAGCTCCCTCACCATGCAAAAAGCAATCTATTTGCTGGTCTGCTCACAAAGAGAAGACATTTGGTTGGTTCCAGGGCTGAAGTCCTCCTACCATTCAGTTTCCACCAAGAGAAGACAGCAAGGGGGGCATGACTTGAATCCAGTGTCCTCTTCCATCTACAAACTATAGGCCCTTGAACAACTTAATGTGTTTCTAACTCTTATTTTCTCATCTCTGAAATGGTAATAACAACACCTGACTTCATTTTTCTTAAATCATAAGTGACTAGATGAGTTCAACACATGCTGCTTACACAGTTTTCATTTCTGCGGCTCTTTTTCTAAGTCAGAAGAGAGCCAAGTCAATCTGGAAGAAAATAAAACAACAACAACAAAAGCCCAGGCTGGGTCCCTTCATGTCCTGTGACTATGTTGCTTAAATTCCATTGATATAGCTAACATTATATTTAAACAAATAATAGCAAGTGAATGCCAGCTGAAAGTATTTTAAAAACTAGAATTCTATAATGAAACATCATTTTAATGTTATAGAAACATAAAGATATCAATATAATCAATGAGTTTATCATTTGATTAAAAAAATGTTTCTTTGTTGAGGAAATACTTTTTTTCCTCATTATCTTGTTTGGTCTGATATTTAACTGATCACCCAAGAGAAATCTGCCTCATCCATGAAAAGGTGCAATCCCTAGGAGTCCTGAAGTTAATTCCTTAAAGTAAACCTAATGGGAATCAAATGGCCCTGGTTTCCCTCACAAAGTAAAAATGAAAATAAAACTTTCATCAATATCAGAAAACCCAAAAAAGCAAGCCCAAGAGAAACAATGCCTCCCAGATGGTATAAGTTTACTGGGGTTGCTATAATAATATATGACACAGTGGCTTAAATAGTAGGAATCTATTTCCTCATAGTTCTGGAGGCCAGAAGTTCAAAGTCAAGGTGTCCTCAGAGTTGACTTCCTCTGAGGGCCGTGAGGGAAGGACTTTTCTTGGACCTCTCTTTGGCTTGCAGGTGGTTGTCATTTCCCTGTGTCTTCATATCATTGTTCCTCTTCATGTTTCTATCCATATTTTCTCTTCCTATAAAGGTCAATTATATTATTTTAGGGCCCACCCTAACAAGCTCATCTTAATCTAAATTACTCTATAGATACCTTATCTCCAAATCTGATCATATTTGGAGGTTCTAGGGGTTAGGATTTTTGACATGAGTCCTAACCATTGAGAGACCATTATATAGTCCATAAACTAGTTTTCTTTTTCACACAGTGTGAGGATGTCACTCATTTACATCTTAGTCAACTAAATTTATGTACTTAAGTATAAAGTTAAGTGAATGAACTATTTTACCTTTTCAAAGGCAATTTTCATGTCAAGTTAAACTTCAGATTTGAAAAGAGAGATTTCATCCTTAATAGAAAAACAACAAATATCTTAAGCATTTGAAATATGTTGCATGCTTTTAAAAAAATTACTTTTGAGGAACCACCTCTTTTAATTGTTTGGTCACAGAAATAATGTAAAGTAAATGGAATTATTAGAGACCTCATGATTGGTAGAAATAGAGTTGTGAAGATGGCAAACAAATTCACCAAGTGGATCACTAAGACCGATGGTAAACACGATCACTCCCATGTCTATGTCTTCATTTCTAGATTTTCAATCCAGCCTTTAGGGGATATAACATCATACCATGCTCATTGCTCTGTTAGATCTTTGGATAATTGTGCTTGCTAAAGCTCTGAGAGCAGAAAATCACAATCATACCAAGAATCTGTGTGAAGGCCAGTCAAGGTAAGTTGATACCCTTTCCAGGATGGAAGGAATCTAATATAGTCAATTTGCCAACAAGTGTATGGCTTACTTCCTTGAGAAATAGTATTATGCTTGTTAGGTCAGTTTAAGGTGGCTAAAACACCAGGCAATCCACATCCGGGAAAGAACAACCAGACACTGACAAACAAACAGAGATGACACCTCATAACCACCTATCAATCAGCTAATCCCCTGACCAACCCCAGGAGAACACGGGACTCCCAAAGACCTCCCTTTCCTGTCCCATGCCCTTCCCTTCCTGCCCTAAGCTTCCCTTTCCTGTCCCAAGCCTATAAAAATTTCAAACCAGCTGAGCCTGCTGTGCGATTCTCCCAGATGTGCTCTGTTGGACTGAGTTGTCTTGCCTGGGAGCATATAGCCTTGCTCAGCAGTTTTAATTTGCCTCATTTTGGTCATCAATATCTGACCTTACAATGCTGAAGTTCATCATTGCTATGTTGGAGGTTGGACATTTGAGAAAAGCAATGGCTAGATGAGCTTTGATGGGTGCAAGCCCATCTTGCTGGGTCTGGAGATGATCTCTATTCTGGCCATTTGGTTGTTCCATCCCTGTGGCCTTTATGTCAGCAACAGTGTAGTCAAATAGCTATGTTGTATTGTCACTTGATCATTTAATGATTTTTCTATGTTGGATACATTCCAGTGGATATCAGCCTTTGGTAAAATAATCTTCACATTTCTTGCCCACTCTGAGAAGTATATATCAGGCCTCTTAACAGGCTTTCTTGTCTCAATTCCTCCATTTTTTCTTCTTATGGGTCCTTGGCCAACCAGACAAGCCTTTCAGTCCAAGAGTTTATACATCTATATCTCAGGATTTTTTTTATATCTTTTCATCAAAAGTGGATTACAAAGTATTCCACTTGAAGCTTTTCCAGTTGAAAGGATTTTCCCCTCACTGCCATCTCTCAAGGCCACTATTGTGGGTCTGTAGTGCATGTAGTTCATTCTCAGCATACACCAACATACTGAGTGAAGTCTCCCAAAAATCAAGCTCAGCATTTTTCTTTATTTGTTGGCGGGTTACCTTAGATGTTGGCAGAGAGTGAGGTACTATAGTAAAAATGGTAGAGGACTTGAGAGTCTCAGAACCCTAACTAATGAGCTCACTTGTGCCCTTCTTTTTCCTGGTCTTGGATGTACCATTTTCATCTTATAGATTCCTGAGTCAGGGAAAAGGCAGTTTGTGATGAGCAGTTATGGCCATATAGTCATCTGATGTCATGACCTAGCTCAAGAAATAAAGGGCACCTGCATTCTGATTCTTTAACTGGAGCTGATCATAAAAGCCACAAGGCATCTTTTCCTATCTCAGATAAAATGCAATAGCAAAGAATACAGCAGGGTGTATGTCAGAACCTGCACTGCATCCTAAATTTCCCTTGTAACCTTCATATGCTCTAGGATCTACTCAGGCAGTTAGCTTTTTGTGTCAATGGATTGAAGTAATTTTGTTAAGTGTGAAATATGCTGTCTGTAGAACCTGGAGAACTTTTCTAGGTTGTTCCTTTCTTAGTGATGGGGGATGTAAGAAGCAAATAATTTATACTTTAGTTTGGAGCAGATGTCCAGAGCACTGGGTCCATAAATACTGCAGTTTTGTGTCTGGTCCCTAAACTCCTATAGAGCTCACCTGCCAGCCTGAAGTGAGTGTGGGTAGCCAAGGCCTTTAACATATTTGTTACTCCTTGATCATTTGGTCTGATTACAACAGTGTTATTCAGTGGAACAACATGATATTATGTAGAATATCTTCAGATTGGAAACTGCTTGACTTTTATTGCCCTAAAGAACTGAAGAACTGAGGAAACAGACTTGGTATTTTTTGAGAATTCAAACTTCTCTGGACTTTTGCTCTCCTTATAATTGAATATTGGACCTGATCGCAAAGTTTTTTATCCCCCACTGCCCTCTGATTGTAAAACCAAATCACTCTAATGTTTAAACCTGTGATTAATAGACCTCAGTACTTCATTGTCTTTTTTCAACTCATTGATCAACACTAGACATAACCATCCTGTTTCCTTTGTTTCTATAATGACTGCTTTCTTGTATTTCTCAAACTCCAGAGAGATCAAACCTGCCTGGGCATTGTCTTTCACAACAGTCTCACCCTTTTTACCACAGGTCAAAGTCAAACACAGGCACTGCAAAGTCATGCTCGGGACCAAAACTGCTCCATATTCCACCTATGATGGAGCTCTTCCTGCCAGCCAGAAGTGATTCTGCTCCTGAACATCATGTGTTCCCTAGCACACTTCTGACTGTGAGTGTCAAAAATCAGTTTCCCTCATAAGTATACTCTGAGATATAGATTACATGTGTATGTTATATTTGGGAGTGCATTCAATAATAATTGAGGCCTACAACTGTAATACCAGTGGCTCAGGAGGCTGAGCTAGGAGAATCACAAGTTCAAAGCCAGCCTCAGGAATTTAGGGAGACCCTCAGCCACTTAGCAAGAGTCTGTCTCACAATAAAACATCAAAAGGGCTAAGGATGTGGCTCAGGGGTTGAACACCCCTGGGTTTAATCCTTGGTACTAAAATAATAATAATAATAATAATAATAATAATAATAATAATATAATGCCTACATGGGAGTAAGAAATGTGAGATGGGCAGAATTTGAACTGCAAGCTACTCATAACAGAATCTTCAGCTAATCACACAGGGAGCTATAACTTTTGCATATCCCTTCAAAGATATCCCTCAAAAAAGAGGCCGAACCTTTGTACCTGTATCAACTTGTCATTACATAGGGGAGGGGCTGCATTAGAGAGGGGGTAATCTTAAGCAGCTTCCTTATGGGTCCTAGCTGTGTTGTTCAGGTTGGCCTTAAACTGATGGGCTCAAGCAATCCTCCTGCTTCTGCTGTCTGAGCAGCTAGGACTACAGGCTCCTGCCACAATAGACAGCTGAAATGTATTTAACTCTTAAATAGTTTAACTAGTTTATGGAATAATGATTGTTCTGCATATGTTAATGCTAGAGGGAAAAACAGAATACCACTCTAGTGCATTGACCTTTTGAATTCTGGAAACCAAGATTTGAATTACATGACAGCTATTTGGGGTAAGTAACTTTATTTCTAGGTCTCAGTTTCTCTCTCTATAAAATGGTATTAGTAATACAGGTTAAGTATGCTTGGTCCAAAATGCTTAGGACAAGAATTATTTTCATAATTTTTTCAGAGTTTGTAACATGTTCTTATGCACAATGAGATGTCTTGGGGATACAGCCTTAGTTTAAACACAAATTTCATTTGAGTTTCATATACACATATGCATAGCCTGAAGTTAAATTTATACTATATTTTTAAACAATTTTGTACATGAAGTAAACTTTCGAGGTGTAGACTTTTCTACCTGAGGTATGTTGGTGCTTGAAATTTTTCAAAATTTGAAGCATTTCAGATATCAGATTTTTGGATTGGGAATGCTTACCCTGTAGTAATTCTCTTGAAGAGTTAAGAAATTTATGTGAGTCCATAGATAATAAAAATTCCTATGTCAATATTTCCTTGTATTTTGGTAGGAGAAACTTAACATTGGATCTTCCTTCTACTCATACTACAATGTAGTCAATAAGCCAGCAGTGAGTATGGGTTTGAATTGAACCATCTACTCCTTCTCAACACTTTGCTCAGACACATGTATAGAGGACTGACTTTGAGAAGGGAATAACTGGTTTTGTGAAACTAGGGAAGTAACTTCATTTCCCAGACCAGATATGTTACCTATGTGTTCCATTGACAATCCTTGACCACTTAAAGGTGAGTGGTAACCTGGATTCAGAACAAAAACCAAGACTATCTAAATGTATACACTTTTCCACCTGCCAAATGTTCTTTGTAAAGGCCTCCAAAACTTTAATAATTCAGAACATGCAGCTACATTTTACAATTTCAGAATCACCAATGATTGGAGTTATCTGTAAGGAGCCAGGCAAGTTACAGAGGACTAACCCAATTCTGGATCCCTACTACATATTCAAGGAAAGCCAACTGCTTTCTGAGCAGGTCACACATGTTTAATTAGTAATAATAAGAGCCTTTAGATGATCATAGAGAAATTAAGTAGCTAAAGATAAATGACATAAGAGGGCTTAACAATTTAATTCTAACCAAGGAGCAAACAGAATGAAATCTCAAAACATGATCTCAAGCAGAATTGTAGGTTAATGACCTTGTACTTTATAATTGAATGGAGCACACATAGTTCCAGGCTAGAATTAATGGATTATAGGAAATAAATACATATACTGGCATTTTATGAATAAATTATTATAACACTAATTGCTTTAATATGATCTAGCAATTAAACCACAAGTGGCTTGCTGCATTGTTTTGGCCTGAAAAGGCACCAAATGAAACATTTGACTGAGCAAAAATATTTATGAAAATATCTTCAAACTTCTTTTCTTATTAGGATGGCTGTTGAAGGAAATATTAATTATATATGAAAGGATTACTTTTCTTTTTTTTTTGCCTTTTAGGTTATGTGTCCACATAGGAAAAACATCATTATAACCAGTTGGGTAAACTGGGCCCTCTTGTTTGCAAGCAATATGTCATTGCTGATTGGTCACTTTCCCCTTGGTGGGAATGTTTCCAAGTAATTCAGTTTCACCTGTCATCTACTCTTCAACACTGTATTAGGACCATGTATCATCCTTGAAGCACAGGAGACAGTAAAACACCATGTCCCTAAGTGCCCCTTTTCTGTCCCCCAAGTAAAGGGAATAATGAGAGCAATCCTAGGACAGAAAGTCCACATACATATTATCTTGAAGGACACTGGCTTTCTCTTATGCAAACTGAGAACTAGGGCAAGTCAGTGTTACCCGTAGAAAGCTATTTCTTTCCATGTACTGCGGGTGCTCTTTAGGATGCTGGTCATACAAGCTAAGTAAGCTAATGCTGATAATGTCACTGTTTTTACAGCCTAACATATAAAACACACCTCTGAGTGGGGACAGGTGTGGAACTGAGGACATTGTCAAAAGGATACAGGTTACTCATCCTGGTGGCCACCCCTGAACAAAACACCTTGAGGGAAAGGAAGCCCTACTTGACAAAGCACCAATAAAGGATGGAGGTGCTGTTAGCCTGTCACCACCAAACTCTTCTTGGAGCAGTCACTGATTTCTTGTAAGCTTTCCCCAATAAACCACACATCTCCCTTGAGGGCTCTGGGCACATTCTTTGACCTTTGTACAAACTATCCCATTGCCCTGGCATAATTGGGCTGTAGATGAGATAGATCATTCTAGGGAGGAATGACATAGCATCTAACTGTGTGTAAACCCTTCTTGGTTTTATCCAGATCAGCTGTCTTCCTTCTGAGCACTCAGAGCCTCTATTGTCCTTGCCTGTCCACCACAGTTCTCATCACGGTCCAGTCATTCTTTGCAAGTCTGCTTATGCAGATTTCTGTGGTCCAGATCACATTCCTGCTGTGTACCCAGATCTTGGAATACACTAGATGCTCAATAAATAGTAATCCACTGAAGGAAGAGGAAAAGGACAAAAAAGGAAGAATTGATGGATGGAAGGAAGGGAAGGCAGAAGGAAAGAAGGAAAGCAGAAAGGAATGATATCTATCCTGAAGTCCCATCAAATCATTTTTGTTCATTTGTAATTTATTCATTTAAAAAACAAATACCTAGCTTTTGCTTGTACAGAGATCTATAAGGATTAACATAAAGAAAAACAGAAAGAGACAATCATAGAATGAGTCAGAGGAGACAGAAGGATGGGGGAAAGAAAACCTTTTTAAAAAATCCTGCCATAGTATAATTTAGAGTTAAGAAAGGATTACATATACCCAAACAAAAAAGTAGTAACAAAAACAAAATTATTGCCCAAGCACTACAAGTACAATCAAAGTAATTTGCTTTTACTCATTGCAATCCTATGCAATAGGTGCTATAGCTATTAACTACTTTACAGATGATGAAACCAAGTTTCAGAAAAGTCCTCAAAGTCTCTCACAGTATATAAGTGATGGAACTTGATTTCTAACCAATGCAATCTGGTTCTACATGCTGAATACTACCTACTATATAATATAATGTGAAAACATGTATGCTATATGTTCAAAAAATGGAAAATATCATTGATAAGAAATGTAGAGAAGGTTTCATAGAACTTTTGAGAACTGTAAAGGGTCTGAGGTCTTAAGTTACTTGCAAGCTAAAAAGTTAACCAGCCAGAATTTTATAAACACTGGTAGAAGATATGAAACCTCTGGGTCAGAGACAATGGATAGTATATTACAGTAATCACAATTGCTGGAATAACAGCATTAGCACCAGTCCCTCAATGTCTAATATTCACAGGGGTTCACTGCAGAGGAAGAACCCTCAGCATAGAGAATGCAAAATTTTTATAATGGACTATAAGAAAATTTGTCTTTTTTCTTAAATGAGAGAGAACATCTTTACTTTCCAAGGCTGTGAAGAAGTCTGTCTTTGCTCTATCTTCTAAAACATGTTCATTATACAAGTGCCCTTGAATAGATAATCTAAGAAAAAAGGCAGTGGGCAACTCTGCTAGCAAGATTGCAGGAATACAGAGACCCTGGAGAATTGCCTCCAAATAAGTCAGATATTAAGTCAGCTGAGTTTTAAATGATGGGCAAGATTTATGCAAACAAAGAGATGGAGGAGGGTGGTCAGAGTGAGAGAAATCAGCATAAAGATAGGAGTAGACACAACTTTGCATGTATTAGGCTATCAGATGAATTAGAATGAGAGAAAAAGCTGGATAGGTCAACTGTGGAGCACTTTAACAGCTCTGTTAAAAAAAAAACTTTAGAGATTTATTTTACCTAAGCTGTTCACGCTGTCGTCTTTGTAGAGCCTTCGTGTAGTACATACATTTTATAAAAATGTAGAGCAACTCTAATAGCAGTTTTTGTAATTCTCCATTAAATTTGCAATGTTTTAGATAATTTTTATGCTTACATGTATTATTTATAGTTAATATGCTCAAATTTGATAAAATTCTCATCAAAGAACAAAGAAATGAAGTTAGTCTAAATTATTATACACGATGTTTATAAAAACAATTACAGAAGTATCTATTCTTTTAGCCTAATAATTCCAGCAGCAAAAACACTCAGAAAATACTTTTTAAAATTTCACAAAGCTTTCATACATAAAAATATTCAGTGTATATTCTATAGTCAAATTGGAAATGATAAAATACTTATTAGTAAATCTACTGGCATATAATTAAGATGTTACATTTTATTTTTTTAGTTTGTTGTGTTTAACACTGGGAAATAATCATGTAATAGTAAGTTTTTCTTAACTATAAAATTCAATTTATCAAACATTTTAAAATATGTTAAAGTACAATACTAAGTATGGCATCATGTTATTTTTCTTATGCTTATGTTATTTTAGATTTCCTTACATATTATTTACATGATTAAAAATTACAGTAAGAACAAATGGTGCTGGGAAAACTGGAAATCCATATGCAGCAAAATGAAACTAAACCCCTATCTCTCACCATGCACAAAATTCAACTCAAAGTGGATCAAGGACCTAGGAATTAGACCAGAGACCCTGTGCCTAATAGAAGACAAAGTAGGCCCAACCCTTCATCATGTCGGATTAGGACCTTACTTCCTTAACAAGACTCCTATAGCACAAGAAGTAAAATCACGAATTAATAAATGGGATGAATTCAAACTAAAAACTTCTTCTCAGCAAAAGAAGCAGTCAATAGAGTCGACATTCTGGGAGCAAATTTTTGCCACATGCACATCATATAGAGCACTAATCTCCAGGATATATAAACTCAAAAAACTTAACACCAAAAAGATGACAAACATCCTAATCAATAAATGGGCTAAGGAGCTGAACAGACACTTCTCAGAAGAACATATACAATCAATCAACAAACATGAAATAATGATCAACATCTCTAGTAATTAGAGAAATGCAAATCAAAACCACTCTAAGATTTCATCTCACACCAGTCAGAATGGTAGTTATCAAGAATACAAACAACAATATGTGTTGGTGAGGATGTGGGAGAAAAGGCACACTCATACATTGCTGGTGGGACTGCAAATTGGTGCAACCAATCTGGAAAGCAGTGTGGAGATTCCTTAGAAAACCTGGAATGAAACCACCATTTGACCCAGCTATCCCACTCCTTGGTCTATACTCAAAGGACTTAAAGACAGCATTCTACAGTAATGCAGCCACTTCAATGTTTATAGCAACTCAATTCACAATAGCTAAACTGTGGAACTAACCTAGAAGTCCTTCAGTATATGAGTAAAGAAACTGTGGTATATATACACAATGGAATATTACTCAGCAATAACATAGAATAAAATTATGGTATTTGCAGGTAAATGTATGGAGTTGGAGAATATCATGCTAAGTGAAGTAAGCCAATCCCAAAAAACCAAAGGCCAAATGTTCTCTCTGATAAGTGGATGCTGATCCATAATGTGGGAGTGGGCATGGGGAGAATGGAGGAACTTTGGTCAAAGGAGAGGGGGGAAAGGAAAGATGGTGGAATAAGATGGACATCATTGTGCTAGGTTTATGTATGACCTCATATATAGTGTGACTCTACATCATGTACAACCAGAGGAATGAAAACTTGTGCTCCATTTGTGTACAGTGAATCAAAATGCATTCTGCTGTCATGTATACCTAAGTAGAATAAATAAATTTAAAAAATAAAACATATTATGTAAATACGAGGAAGTAACAATATCATATATAAAGTGACACGTATGCAAACTTAATATTGAAAATTGAAAATAAAAATCTAAATACACTTAAAAATAAAGCATCACCACCCCAATGGTTTCCAGCATTGACAAAACTTCTGAAACGGAAGTTGCCAAGAACATTCACCAAAACTCTAAAGCTAAAACATATCCAAGAGTTCTCCACCCAATCTTCCACTCTGAACTTTTTTGCATTGTCTCACACATAAGCTTTTGGGGGACACTTCACATCCAAACCATAACAGACATGAAGGGCTTTGGTGGATATAATTATGGTCTTCAGTTGACTTTAAAATAGGGAGATTTTCTGGGTAAGACTGACAAAATCATATGAGCCCTTTAACTCTGAGTCTAGAGGTCAGAAAGAAAGAAGCAGAGTCAGCTATCAGAAGTGTTAAAGGGATTTAAAACATGGGAAATCCTCCTTCTAGCTTTGAAGGTAGATAGCACCATGTCTTTGGGAATAAAAGAGGCCTGCAGGAGCAGAGAGTCTCCCTGATAATGACCAACAGGACCTGTGAATCTCAGTCCTAGGTGGCAAGGAATAGAATTTCACCAACAACCTGCATAAATTGGAAGTGTCTCTAAATAGAGACACAAACTAACAGATTGATTTCAGGTTTGTAAATCCCTGAGCAGAAAACTAAGGAACTCCTTGTCTGAACTTCTGATTTTTAGAGCACTGGGCTAATATGTAGGCACTGTTTAGAATTGTGAAATTTGCTGTAATTTGCTACACAGCAATAGACTAATAGGCTGGGTTTCTTGGCTAAGTAACTACTTAAGCTGTAACATTTGCCTCTCCCCAGGTCTTTCAAGTAATGCTTATTATGATCATTGCATGGGGGGTTGATAAACCTTGCTCTTGCCTTTCCTTGCTGAGCAACACAATACATCTGATAATGGCAGAGACTGTGGGTTCCAATTAGGAGCTACAGAGCTTGGTATCTGCCCATTTTCCCCTTTGCATAAGCTTCATAAGCAGTATTCTCTTGATTTTCTCTTGCTTAAGTTGTCACTGCTTTAAGCATTGACAAGTTGCTTTAACTTGTCAATGGCATCATGCTTTGGATGAAGCAGGAAATGCTTGGGTGTCCATCCCATTTTGTCAGAATGGGATCCCTATTCAGAAAAAATTAGTTTGTCCCTGGGTTAAAGCTGGAATCAATATCCATTCTGAGTACTTATGTTTCAGTGAACAGATATTTCATTAAATTAGGGCAGTGGATGATGGAGATGTCTTTGAATTTTGACAATTATGAATAACCTGCTGTTTGCAGAAAACAAGAAGGGTCCTTTCTTGGAAGAGCTTTCTTGGGCCATGTCTCTGCAAGGACAGGCTTTCCAAGTTAGCTGATGATCAGATTTGGCCTTGCTGATCCAGGCACCAATCTAATGCAATCACAATCTGCTGTGCTCAGCTGGACTCACAGAGGAGGACAGTTCCCTGCAGGGTGGGCATTCAGATGGCCTTCAGGAAAATCCTGGGGAAATTGAGTGAGAGGAACTAGAGAAGAGGCTTATGTTAGCTAATATGATACATGTTATTGTATTAGGGTGACTTGGAGGATATTCCCTTAGTGCCAGACACTCTTCTCAGTGATACTGTGTCATTTAATTCTTTAAAAACTTCCTGAGAACAATCTTACCACCGTGTCATAATCTGTTTGGATGAAAAAATTGAAGTTCTGAAAATTAGCAATTGTACATAGATGTAATTGGTGGAATCAGACCATTAGCCAGGTTTATCTTATTTGACAAAGCCTATAATTTTAGTATTATAGGAATCCCCCAATGTACTATCCCATATTGATGGGAGATACTTGAACCTGGACAAGACAGTTAGTTTTTTGTTTTTCTGTGTTTTGTTTTTTGTTTTTTGTTTTTTTTTTTTTTGCTGAAGGAGCATCCAATTCTATGATTCCCCTCTCCAATATTAGGAGGTGATTATTGTTAGTAAGATTTTACAGACTATTGAAATTTAATTAGTGGAAAATCTAGTCTACATATTCTTTGTGTCTATTATTCCTTTGAGTTACCATGGAAGACTGTTCAAGTTTGAGCTTGTGATTATAGAGGAATGCAGGGGTAGTGAGAGAAGGAGAAGGATAAATCATTTCACCACCAACTGAGTAAAACCACTTCTTTGAACTAGACTCTAATATCACATGATAACTGGAAAAATGAAAATAAGACAGAATAGCATGAAGGAAGGGTAAGTAAAGAATTATGTGATTAAATGAAATGTGAATGTGAAAAGAGGTAATTACTTCTTCAGTTTCCTAAAGTGTCAAGACGCAGTTAATTAGGAGGAAATCTTCATCCTTTCACATTTAGTTCCTTTTAAAAGTACATCATACCATTTATATAAGATATAAATTAATATCTAATGAAAACAACAATAAATACAATAATACCTACTGAGTATTTTGGTCATATATCATCTTGTTTTGTTCTTAGAAAAACATGTGAGAAAGGAAAGGCAGGCATTTTCATTTCAGTTCTGAGACTAGGGGACTGTCCTGCGTGTACAGTCCTATTAATGTCAATGAGGTGATAGATGCCCCTCATTAAGCGGTCAACAGCAGTTACGAATCTATATCCCAGGTCATCTTCCTAGGGAGTACTTTGGTAAGCTACAGCAGACACAGGTGAGCAGGAAGCAGAGGAAAGGAAAAAAAAAGAAAAAAAAATAGGAGGCTGCACTGTCCCAAATCTCAATTTAATTTATATTCTTTACAAAATAATAAGAGGCCACTTAGTGTATATTATCTCATTATCACAAATGTGTCATTAAAGAGCAGCACTTCAAAGACCACTTAAATCCTATTAGGGCATGGAGTAGAAGGTCCTGAATTATAAAATGAAGAATACTACAGATTCTAAATGGAACAGGATAAGTACAATGCCAAGAAAGCAGCAGTCATTCTTACAAGGAACAAAATAAATGAGGGAGAAGAAGAAAGGGGGAGGCAGACAGGAATCTGTCGCCCAAAGTAGAAATTCCTTGGTTTTTAACTCTGAGCATCAACACAATTTTTGGGCAGCATGAAGTGGCCATAGACCATACCAAACTACTACTGTTTGACTACTAGTGACTACTAGACCATACCAAACTACTACTAGTGACTGGCATAAAATGCTCTCACTCCTTGATTGTGAGATTCAGTGATTTGAGGTGCAATTTGAGGTTCATCCTTGCTTTAGTGTCCATCTTCTGGGTCTGAATAGAACTTAGATGCAGAGTCATGGGCAAGCCCCTTCAACTCTCTAAGTTTCAGCTTCCTTCTCTCCAAAATGAGCATAATATTAGTAATGAATTCACAAGACTTTATGAGAAGTAAATAAGACTGTATATGTACAACACTTATGTGCTTGGGAAATGTCACTATGACAATTATCAGCATCACCACCACCATCAGCATCATCACTACCACCATCATCACCACCACTACCATCACCAATATTATCATTATCATCATCACCATTATCATCAGCAGCAGCACCTTCATCACTACACCAAACACAGAGAAACTAAAAGACTCATAAATGGCCTTACAATGAAAAGATGTGAAAAAGCACCACAGTCTATCCTGCTGGCATTTCTTTAGGTAGCTGTCAGCTAGGAGCTGGCATTGAAGAAACACTGAAGAAAAATTATAACCTTATTTAAAAGGATTGAAAGATGATGGAATTTATAGCCAGAAATAGTGACCTCTCAATAGAGAAGCTGCCCTAAAGAGGGACCCCTCAGTGAACCAAGTAACTGCTAGGTTATCATTCAAACTTCTACCAGCTGCAGATGAAGGATTTGGGGTCTCTGATCCCAAAGAGCCTACACAGACATTGGTGGCCAGGGTAAGACTTGGGTTTAGGGTTCTCAGCAGTGGAGGAAAAGACTAAAAAAATGAAGCACAAAACCACACAGGGCAGGCAGCTGCAGGCTTTCATGAGCATTAATTTTGCTTCATATTACAAATTTTAAATGCTGCAAATACAAGCATGACAAATGGATAAGCACAAAGTGATCATTAGGATTATAACGTGTGTGTGAATGTGGATCAGAATAGGCACCCTGAAACTAAAGCACCATATAAATGCTAAATACTTCATTTGCTTCTACAATAATGTGTCACATCGCTGAAGTTCTTAAGGACTTTATGTTCTCTGCTGGTATGAAGTCATTAATCCCATTTATAAAATTAATGAGGAAACCCTGTGTCCAAATTAGAGACCAGAGGGTGGGGGGTTAGGGAGAAACTGGAGTTAAAGACAAATGATGGGTCATTTTTCTCTGGAGCTGTAATGATGCTTTGCTAAATAACACATTTTGTCCTGAACCCTATTTTAAACACTGTGCAATCCACCCTGAAAAGAACTGATTATTACCACTACATCAGTGATTTTGAGTTGGACGATCCACACATCATCAAGACCCAAAATGAACCTGCGTGCTTTAAAAGCCTCCACTAAAGCATTCATATTCCAATCAAGCCAAACAGGCCAGTCAGCTTTTTTGTAAGTGGCGAGAAAATAGGCTGGAGCAAGATCATGTCTACTCTACAAGGTGGCCCGTTTTAAAATTTCAACCTCTTTCATCAGGGAAGACAGTGTATCTCAATGATTTAGTGAGTGAGTCTGGCATCAGAGTTGGTTTGAACTGTAACCAACACAGGCCCTATAACCTTCTGGTAAGTTACGCATTATCTTTGAGTACAGGTGCCATAGTATTGCCCATTTTTATGGTTATTGGTGGAAGTATTTATTGTTATTAATAAATGAGTATGTTCAGAGTCAGCAGAGAAGAAAAAAATGAAAAAGGAGAAAAGAAAAATCCAGTTACAACATTTCAGTGAAAGATCTGAGATAAGATAGATTCAAAGAATCCTTTCCATAGTGTGAGAGCCTGAGGTAGCCTTCTTGAAGTTAATTCAAAATTTCTCCATCAGGAAAAATGTGCAAGAGATACAAACTTCATTCTAGAATCCTGAGGCATTAGAGTAAGGGAAAACCACTATTTTTTATGATGTTGGTATTTTGATGCCAGTGATGATGTGTGTCTATTGAAAAATATTCACCACCTCAGAGAAAGAAATGGGCAGCAAGAAACTTAGCTGTACTGTCTAGCAGAAAAACCTCTTCAGCTGGAAGGACTTAAGAGAGTTTTTGTCCCTTTTTTAACAATGAAAAAACATGATGTCGGGGAAGTTACAATAAAGGAGTCTAATGCAATTAAAGTGACTTATTAACCACTGTGACCACACATATCTTCAGGCCCATTATGGAAAGTACTTCACCCCACCACATCTGCTGGAGTCCCTTCTTAGCCTCATTTGGTACGTTTAGAGGCAGCTCTTCTATTCTTTGTAGTGAGATGGGAAAGATTCATCACCAAATAGCTGCTTGAGGCTCATGAAATTACACTTCAGTACGAGTAGAACAGCATGAAGATGTCACCTGACACTCCTCTCCTGAAGCTCTTGTTGCCCATTTGCTACTCATGGTGTCAGCAGACCCTCAAGAATTCCCTCAGCAGGAGACAGCTGCCACATCTGAAGCCATGCCCCATCCATGAGCCACATCCAGTGACTATTCATAGTCTCTCAGTATATACCACAGAGCCACCCAGACTGCGGAAAGACCATTTCAGCCCAGCACTCCCTGAGACTGTTGTTGGGTCTACATCCTCACTCCGCTTTTCCTGGTCCTGCTTTTCCTTCCTTTTCCACAGGTGAGAGTTGCGAGAATGCTTTTAAATAAATATCCTGAATTTATTGGAACTTTGTATCCAAGTCTGTCTTCTGAGAACCCAGCATGCTACAGTGTTTGGCCATGAATGTGTCTTCTAAACAAGGACACTAGAGAAGAAACAGGTTGTCTCTACATTTTTCCTGGAACAACAGACTTAAACTAATACTGTTTGCAGCAAAAAGGATATTATGGTAACCCTAATTTACCATAGCCAAAGCAGGGAATTGATTTGGTCAAGGTTTCCTACTGTGCAAACTTGACTAGGATGCAGGGTAAGGACCCTTTGTTAATCTCTTGCCTTAAACTTTGTCTTTTAACTTTCTTCATCTTTTAAAAAGCGAACGTTTGTTATGATATTTTAAGCATTGTAGAAACATATATAGAAATTGAACAAAAAAGAATACCTGACGTAGCTTTCCCCAACCAGGGGGAATAAGTTAGATTTTCCATTTGGGCAAATTTATTGTAGTTATCACTTTGTATGTGAGGAATAAGTGTATAGATGAATGAATGGACATGTATATAGAATTCATAATTTTATGATTAGGGAATATTTTACAGTTATTTTATTTATTTTTAACTAATGAACATAGATAATTTTTTTTTTTTTGGTACTAGAGATTGAACTCAGGTGCACTCGACCACTGAGCCACATCCCCAGCCCTATTTTGTATTTTATATAGAGACAGGGTCTCACTGAGTTGCTTAGTGCCTCGCCGTTGCTGAGGCTGGCTTTGAACTCATGATTCTCCTGTTTCAGCCTCCCTAAATGCTGGGATTACAAGCTTGCGCTACTGCGCCCGGCTGATAATTTTTGTTTATAATAGACTCATATATATATATGCACATATGTTATACATATGACCATATTTATCAGACAGAAAGAAACTAAAATGAAATTAAAGGAACATATGAATGTCAAGTAAATGCTTCTTTACCACAGTAGTATGAGTTCTTGTTCTAGAGTCTTCCAGGGCCCTGTAATCGTTCATATCCAATGCCATTCTGATATGACCCCAGTTCACTCTTGGGATCACTTGCTTGAATTAAAGAAGTCATTGTTGGGCTGAAGAAAGGCGTTGGTGTTGACCCTGAGAGAGTGCTAATGAGACTTCCCTAGCCCAAATGTCTCCCTCTCAAACCCACTGTGAGGTTTATAATTTTCACAGCTGGCCATTGATGGGGGAGAGGCTTTCCTGAGAGTATTGCTTAGAAGAATGTGTCATATAGTAAGAAGGCCACTTGACTCAGTCAACAGACTAGGTCCTTGTCTAGGCCTGCAAAAATCTAGATGTCTCTTAAAGTGCTTTGAAATAGTTTTCTTTCTTCCTTAGATAGTTTGTTTGAAGATCAAAAGAGAGAATATATAGGAAGAGCTTTACAGCTTTTATCATAAATCTGTTATCAGTGTAGGCTACAGATAAAGCAGTGTTGTCTCAGTGTAATGACAGCATGCCTTGTCTTTCTTGGGACAGTTCCAGTTTATTGTTCCTGTCCAAGTATAATTATTGAATCTCACCAGTTTCTCTCTCAAAAATAATAAATTATGGCAAGCATTATTATAGTCATTATTTGTATTTAGGATCTTTGCCCAAATTAGGCAACAAGAACACAGAGCAAATGAATGGACACTGTTGTGTGTGCCATATCTTGGTGACATATCCTAGGTTATTTGAATTCCAAGAGCCTCAGTTTCCATATCTCTAAAGAGCAATATTAGTAGAACCTACCTCATCATATCTGTTATATTTTTAATATTAAATTAAATGTCATAGTCAGCAAGACTTTCTAAAATAGAAGATAGCACAGAATATGATACGGAACTCAATAAATACTACATAACAGAATACAGCAACAAGATGTTAAGTTTTTATCTTTAGGGGAAGTTTGGAGAATGCTTTCTGGGATGGACAAAACTGAATAGGTAGGGCAGCCTAGGAGGGCCTGATGTCAATCTTGGGGTGCAATGGCAGTCCTGGTCCTCCCGGCTCTTACTGTCCAGAGGGGCCAGTGATTCTAGAGGGAACTGTGGTACAAGATGCTCCTCTACCTCTCAGGCTTTGTATTATCCCAGATTCCAAAGATCAAAGTGTGGGGTCTACTCTTCAGAAACAACCATATCTCCAAAGAGCAGGGAGATTTGTTTTCCCAGGGGCTGATCTTTTGCCATCTTTTCTATGATGATTATAGTACAAATAATTTGCATAATACTCATAACCTTGGGACTTTCACTTTATACATGTGCAGCAAATGGTGCTTGGGTCAGAAAATCTGCTGTGTGAGGAGGGTATTGGTGTTGTCTGCATGGCTGTGCCCCATGCCTTCCATATTCAGTTCTGAGCTTGTGTGACTTAGACCTCAGGGCTAAGGAAGTGGGGCAAAATTGCCATCACCTTTAAAACTTTTCCTTTCTGTATTTTCATATTGTACTGAATTATCTCATCTCTGAACTATTTTTACATCAGCTTAGAAATAAGATTAAATAATTAATCCTTAATTAAGGATTAATGTCCTTAAGTGAGCCCCAGAATGCATGCAGACTCCCTGTCCTCAGCCTCCTTCCTTCCTTTGGTTGAACTGTGTTTAAGAGCCCAGCAATATGCATGTCTCATTGCCCTGCTAATTGTTAGAAACATGAGTTTGCCAATTTATACTGTTGAATGATGAGGAGGAACTATTTAAATGATATTTAAGGGTTTTTACTAATAATTAGATTCTCACACTCAAAATATAGCAATATATACTATGCTTAAATGTAAAAATTACAATGGGAGGTAAAATTGCAAATGTTCCTAGGGCTGGCGAAGGTGTTACACAAACCTACATACAAGAGTATGAATCTGATAATACAGAGCACTTACATAGCACATCAGGCAAAGTAAATTTACTGGTAACGATAAGCTCCAAGGATAAACAAAAACCTAGGATCCGTGATGAGCTGGTGTCCAAGGCCCAGGGAAGCTGTGTAGGGTGGGCAAAGTCTTGTCTGCACATGCACTGCTTTGCAGGATATCTAGGCTTTGTACACTGGACAGAACTTGGATAAGAGATAAAAGTGTTGCAGAACACCCTGTTCTATAAGAAAGGAGGACATAGCCTGGATTGTCTGGATATTTCCCCCTCATCTCAGCATGTTGCATTCTTGATTCATTCTACCCAAGAATTGGAAAGAAGAGGAAGAGTTGAGTTGACCAGGGTTACTTTGGGATCTGTTTTCCTGCAAAAGTAGCCGTTACCTAGTGCTGAATCCTGCTGTCCCTGAGTTTCAGCTCTGTGACATTGAGACATTGCACCTACATTCTCTGAGACTTGATTTCTCCATCTCTAAACTGAAGATAACAACAATACATACCACATAGTGTCTGGAAACATTAGATATAAGAATGTATTTATTATATCACTTTTATCTAGAGTGAGGACTTGGTGAATTTCAGGTGATCTGGAAGAAAAGCTATGAGGTCATGCCTTGGGTTCCATTGTGTATGGGGAATTGACCCAGTAAGAATTTAAAATTTATTGCCAAAATACTTTACAAAAGGAACAATACTCAAAAATGGAAGAATGGACCTCCTTCCTTGGTTTTAGGCAGCTTCATTCAAGCAGATGGGAGAAGTATGTTGTATGCAATGTGTATAAAAATATTGGTGTCACCTCCATGTTTCCTGAATGTTCTGTCTGAGGATACACACCTTGTCGGGATGCAATGGGAAGTACCCTTGGAAGCTTTGTGCAGATGACCATAGAACCCTGGGGCCTAGCTGGTGCTCGCTTGCTGCTTCCTTCCATAAACAGTGCTGGGCATGGTTGGTGGGGTGGCACCACAGTTCCTCATGGTAATGACATCTTTGAGCACATCCAGGCTCACTGTTTCCATAGCCTTCCTGGAGGCCTGGGTTTGCCAAGGGAGAATAGTTAGCTTTGCCTGATAGCACAAAGGGGGAATCAGAAGGAATTTCTTGAAGAGATTTGAAAGGATTAATGTCCTTAAGTGGGCCCCCAAATGCATGCAGACTCCCTGTCCTCAGCCTCCTTCCTTCCTTTGGCTGAACTTTGTTTAAGAGCCCAGCAATATGCATGTCTCATTTGCTTGCTAATTGTTCTGGGGAATATTTGTATGGTATTTCCTGTGTTTGCTCTATACTATCCTTTTATAGTTCAGTAAAAAAATTAAGGATTAAGGGAAAATGCTCATTTTCACTCCTGTCTCCCATCCATCAAATTGATATGCCCCTCTACAGAATTAGCTGCTTTTAGTACCTTTCATATATCCTTGTGGAGTTCATACAAATGTAAATATATATGAATATAAATTATTCTTTTTTCTCTTTTTTCACATAAAAGGTAGCATATTATCCACACAAACTATGCCATTTTTATTTGCCTATTTTTGCCTTTTTAAAAATAAGGCTTTAAGTAGATTAGAGGAATGGGACCAGGGGAGGGAGAAATGGGGAGGAGAGTATACTGGCCAAATTATATTGTTATACTGTGTGCATGTATAAATATGTAACAACAAATCCCACCTTTACGTACAACCGTAATGCACCAATAAGGAAATGGAGAAAAATCTAATTAAAGTAAAATAAGCTTTTGATTTTAGAACAGTTTAAATCTGCAGAAAAACTGAAAATAGTACAATGTCACATATCCTGTACCATTTTCCCTATTAATATTCTATACTAATATACTTGTCACAATTAATAAACCAATACTGATACATCACGATCAACTAAATCCTATAGTTTATTCATGTTTCCTTAGTTTTACCTAATTTCCTTTCCTTGTTCTAGGATCTTATCGAGAATTCCATTACATTTAGTTGACATGACTTCTTTGTCCCTCTTGGCTGTAACGTTTTTACAATTTTCTTGTTTTTGATAACTTTGATGACAGATTTTAGGAACAATAGTCAGGTTTTCTATAATGTCCCTTAACTGTGGTTTTTAAATATGTTTTCCTTATGGTTATGGAGTTCTGGGTTTTGAGGAACGCATTTTTATCATATCATGCCTCTCTATGGATGTTGACTTTGATCACCTGGCTGAAGTAGTGTTTACTAAGTTTCTGCACAGTAAAATGACTCATTTCTCCCCCTTTCCATATTGTGCTCCTTGGATGGCAGTTACCACGTTAAGACCACATTTGTGGAGAGGGGAATGTGGTCTGCCTCCTTCAGTGGATAATATCCACACAGATTATTTGAAAATCTTACGTGTGGGAAATGTGTATCTTTTCCACTTATTTATTCAATAATTTATTTATATTAGTGTGGACATCCTTTTGTATTATGGATTGTAATCAAATCCTACTTCGATTAAAATAGTTCTAGTGTTAGCCACTGGGAGCTCTTTTAGTTGGCTCCCTTTTTCCATTATCATAACTCTGATCAATTTTTCTGTATGCATATGTGTATGTGCATAAATTATTTAGAAGTTTTCTTTACACTATTTTTAATTACTTAATAGCATATCTTGGAGAACTTGCATTTAAAATAGAGTGATCTTGTTTTTTAAAACAGGTCTGTAATGTTCTTTTTATGCATGAATCAAATTTATTTAACTAGTCTCTTTTTGGAAATTCACTTTGATTGCATCCAGTCTTTACCTATCAAAAACAAATCATTACAGTGAACAGCCTGGGACATAGATTATTTTACATGCTTAAGTTCTCAGACATAGTTTTCCTGCATCAAAGGCCATGGTGTGTCTATGATTTAGGAAAACTATTGCCAGATATTGGCATCTTGAGAACAAGTATGGTCATACAAATAAGGTGACCTAAGTGGAGGTCCTAAGGAGCATGTGTTCTCTTTATTCTTCAGATCAAAAGATAATGTCTTCTAAAGATCCTTTCCCAGAGACTGGGGATGCTGATCAATGGTGATTGCCTGGCATGCATGAAGTCCTGGGTTTGATCCACAGTAAACACACACACACACAGCTTTCCCAGCACTGGCACACTCGGCTACTTGGGAAGCTGAGGTGAGAGGATCGCAAGTTCAAGGCCAACCTTAACAACATAGTGAGACCCTGTCTCAAAAATCTGGAAAATAAAAAAATTTAGAAAGAAGAAAAATCAAGTTTGGGGGCTGTAGCTCAGTGATAAAGCACTGCTGGGTTAAATCCCTAGCACCCCCAAAACAAAAAAAGATCTTTTCCCAGATCCAAATACAAATTCCTTTTCTTAGAAATTAAGGATTCTTTTAGATGTTAAATTTTCTCAGAGTTCATTTCTGAATACCATGTCCATGCTCAGACATCTTCAAAACTCTCTACCAGCCATCATCTGGAATTCAAGACCATTCACTCCTAGAGCATGGGTAACATTTCAAATCCATTATTCACACTCATTCACAAATGGGTCTTGCATTCTCTAATCCCTTGTTTCTTTTCTTTTTGAAAATAAGTGCCCCACCCTGCCAAAGCAGATACCCTCATTTCTGTTTATTTTGATTATATCCATTTTATGCATACAACTTTAATGCTGTTTTCTCCATGAAGCAGTCATAGAGTTTCCAGCTCTGCTTCCTCTCACCTCTTTTTAGCACTTTATCCCTCTATTCATTTTTGTATTTGTAAGGAGCATATGCCATAGACATGCCTGGACATACCAAGACTCACTAAGTTACTGGCCATAAGGAACAGCAGCCATTGACATGCTAACCCATGCTTGCTTGCAATCAATAAGGGGCTCTAAGGGGCACTAGCCATAGGCATGCTTAGCAATGACTGGTTACAATTGATAGGGAGCACAGCTCTGTGGACATGTGCAAAGAGTATGTCCAGTTGCAATTACATCATCTCACTGGACATAACCAATGGACATTGACTTTCACTGGGTGTAACCAATCACCAGCTTACACCACCAACTTGGAATTGTATTTAAACTGCTTGTCCAGCCACATTGCGGGCTTTGTTCCAAGGACATCAGTGAGACTGGCTGCCTTACTGTCCATCCCTGGATCAACTCCACCATTCCCCAACATCCAGCCATCCGCTGAAGAGAACCACCAGACAAAGACAATGTCTGCTCTTTGGCTGAGAAGTCGCTTGACACCGGAGGTATTTTGGGGTTTGTGGTTGCCTAGGATTGTGTAAATTGCTTATAGTGTTCAATTAGTGTGCTTGAATGCCAGTTGTGGGGGCTTGAGCACAAACAATACTTTTTGCATTAATTGTTTATATTAGATGATTGGTGTAATCAAATATATGCTTGTATTTAAAGACAATTTGCCTCCGAGTAATTATTAATAGTGCTGCTTGTGACTGCAAATTGGACGTATGATTTTGCATGAACACACCATTTCTCTCCTAGAATTTAAGAACTTTTGAAATAAAAAACATATCTTACTTTTTTGGGTAAATCCATTAAATGCCGTCAAATGCAAATACTTAAGAGCTCAAAAGAGGCATGTAGTAAGCTCTCATCAACCACTCCTTCAAATTCTGTGCTGTCTCCCCTATGTCCTTGCTCAGGATAACTACACCAGCAGCTCCCACATGCAGTAACTTCCCACGTATCTTTCTGTAACAGTGGTCCACTTACCAGGCATGGTGACACACCCCTGTAATCCCAGAGATTTGGGAGGCTGAGGCAGGAGGATTCCAAGTTTGAGGCTGGCATCAGCAGTTTAGCAAGGCCTTATGCAATTTAGCAAGACCCTGTCTCAAAACAAAAAATAAAAAGGGCTTGGAATGTAGCTCAGTGATTAAGTGCCCCTAGGTTAAATCTCTAGTACCAAAAAACAGTAATAATAACAACAACAACAAAAACAGTGGTCCACTTTATGCTGCTCTATCACTGTGATTTATTTTTAAAGCAGACTTGCACTTTCCTTTCCTCTCTCTCCCCAACTCCCTAATCTTTCCCTCCCTAATCTGGGGGATTTACAGAATTACTTAAATGATTCCTGAAATTTCTTAAGAATTAACTTCATAGACCTGAGGATACTCCTCTGTCCCCAGCACACACAAATCTACAATCATTTGGTAGATAAAAATCTGACTATAAAATAATTGTTTTAGAGTTGCAGAATATGTTTAAAATTTTAACAGTTAATACATCAAATTCTCTTCTCTCCTTCCTTTCCTTTCCTTTTGTTCTTTCATCCATTCATATAGTTATTAAATGCATATTCTGTATGCATTTACCCTAAGGAAGATCACAAATAGTTTATATGTATTTCCTTTAAATTAGACACCCACATCTTGGCCAAATTCTTTATCTTTGATAAAACACAAATTCTAGCCACGTTCTTGACTCATTAAGTGGCTTAAAAAAGTTCTTTTCTGACCTTGATGCATTATGTAAGTAACAGAGGCTAATTTGCCTTGAGGCAAAACCTTCAGGGAACAGAACTTTGATCTCAGTGAGGTAGCCAAACACACTGGAGAGGAACTGGCCTCCCATTTTCCTTTCTTGCCAAGAGCCTTCTGACTTTCAAGAAGGGTGCACATGCTATAGTTTCCTTGCATGACCCATTTCTTTGCCTTCAACTATAAATCAGTAGTATCTATATCAGACTGACTTCCACGATGCAAAAGAAAAAAAGAATCTCCCTCTGACTACATGCTGATTCCTCTACCCTCCTTTTATTATTTTAGAACTGTAGTATCACAGCTTAGTCACTGGTTCACAGCCATTAACACAACAATGATCACATAGAAAGACCCGGGGCATAAACCTGACAAAAGCAAGTAAACAGATGACTGCTGGAACTCATTTGTAATATAATAGTATTCCAGCACGCTGTAGTTTTTGACCTTAAGCAAGGGAAAGTTTGACTTTAATAGAGTTCTCTTCATAAACCTTTTCTTTCTGCTTCAAAACTGCTGACTTTTTTTTTTCCTTGCCTCTTCAATGATTGCTTTCAAAAGCATATTTTTGTTTTAAAGCCAGAGTTCACTTTAGTGATGCTTGGTTAATTGTAGGAGCAATCACAGTCGGTGGCAAGTTGAAGGCCTTCCTTGACAGGATCAAATGTAGCCCTGAAACACCTGCTGCCCCCACCCGCATGCAACTCTCACCCTAAATATGAAAAAGTGCTTTGGTTCCAAAAATATAAAAAGTAACCTAATAATAGTAATAGCTTAGTTATATTGGCCCCAAATTAAGCCCTTTCTGCTACTATAGATCTGGACTCAGATGCCATCACTAGTAGACATTGGTGGTGAAATTTTAGGGGCATTACTTACCTTCCTTCCCTAAGCCTACATTTCCTCTTCTTTCAACATGATTGGTAATATAGGATTGATAATCATAGGCTTGTGGGAGGCTTAAATAAGGTGCTTGTGAATATACAGACAGCATGGCACAAAACTTAGTAAACACTTAGTGAACAATGAGGGCTAGTGTAAGGAGTATAAGTCATGGACATGCCTGGATATGCCGGGGACTCACTGGGTTGCTGGCCATAAGGAACAGCAATCATTGACTTGCTTAGTCATTCCTGCTTGCAATTGGTGGGGACTGTAAAAGGCACCTAACCATAGGCCTACAATTGATAGAGAGCTCAGCCCATGTGATTGATAAAGGGGCACCTAACAGCAGGCCTACTGGTTACAATTGATAGGAGGCTCAGCCCATGCACATGCGCAAAGAAAGGCCCAGTTGCAATTATACTCTCTCACTGGACATAACCAATGGACATTGGCTTTTACTGGCTGCAACCATTAAAAAATATCACCAGCCCACACTACCAACTCAGCCCACACCACCAACTTAGCCCACACCACCAACTTGGAACTGCTTTTTAAAAAAATTTTTTTAGTTGTAGATGGACACAATGTCTTTATTTTATTGCTTTGTATGTGGTGCTGAGGATCGAACCCAGGGCCTCACGCATGCGAGGCAAGCGCTCTATCACTGAGCTACAATCCCAGCCCCTAGAACTGCTTTTAAACTGCTTTCCCTGCCACATTTTTGGGCTTGCTCCAAGGACATCAGTGAGACCAGCCACCTTGCTGTCTGTCCCTGGATCAGCTCCACCATTCTCTGACGTCCAGCCATCAGCTGAAGAGAACCACCAGACAAGGACAATGTCTGCTCTTTGGCTAAGAGAAGTCACCTGGCATCGAGAGGTACTTTGGGGATTGTGGTTGCCCTAGGATTGTGTGAATTAATTGTAATATTTAGTTGCCCTAGGATTGTGTGAATTGCAGGTAGTGCTTAGTTGCCCTAGGATAGTGTAAGTTACCTAAAGTGTTTGATTAGTGTGCATCAAATGCTAGTTGGGGTGCTCCAGCACACTCAACACTTTTTTGCATTAATTAATTATACTTGATGATTGTTGTAATTGAACATACACTTGCATTTAAAGACAATCTGCCTCGGAGTAATTAGTAATTACGCATGCTGCTCCTGACAGCTAGTATGTGGGGTACTTGTTTTGCAGCTACCTGTCACTGCTGAGTAAACAAGGGATTGACTTGGTTGGCTGAAAACAGTAACCAGACTAAAGACAGAGGAGGTCCTGGTTTGAGATACAAAAGCTGCTGACTCTCTGGTGTCTTCTTCCTCCTTCCTGGTCAGCCTGACTTAATAACCAGATTTCCTGAGTTTCTGACATCTCTTCTCCCAACTTTAGCAACTCTGTATTTGTTTTTTAACTCTCTTCTCTCCATCAAGGTTTCCTAGTAGTCTTCTTCTTCATTTTGCTTCCAAGCTCATAATTCATTCAAAAACAACCTTTTCCCATCAGCTTTCCTTGTTTTCAAGGAAAATACAGAAACTAGAATATTGTCCCTAATGAATCAATTTTCAGACTTGCAAAATTAGAAATATCAATCTGTCACCTTAGGAACAGAAACTTGATAATCTCTGTCCCAAGATATTTTTCTAGAAATACCATTATGTCATTCTCAACAATCAAAGCTGGCCTGAAGTTCCAGAGGAGGAGAATGAGTAAGAGACCCAGAACTAGAACTTGGTTATTTGACGGTATTGAATATATACCATCAATATAGAAATCAATATTTCATACAAAAATTCATTCTCACCTATAGGAATGTACCTGGCTTCATTGTGGGATGACTTTCTTTTTTTGATCTCTTTTATTTTGATCATATATATATAACTTAAAATTTATTATATTAACTCTTCTTAAGTGTTCAGTGTAGTCCTGTTAAGTGTCTTCATATTATTGGGCCACCATGGCCACCGTCACCACCATCCATTCCCAGAACACTTTTCATCTTGCAAAATCCGTTAGACAGTAACCCCATACTCCTCTTCCCTAACCACTGGCAACTAGACAACTTTCTACATTCTGTCTTTATGGTTAACTAATGTAAAGTGTGTGTGTGTGTGTGTGTGTGTGTGTGTGTGTGTACACAATGCATGTGTACCTCACATTTTGCTTATCAGTTCATTTTCATCTGTCAGTGCATTACCTATGTTGCTCCCATGTTTTAGCTATTGTGAATAATGCTACTATGAGCGACATATATATACAAATATTATTTTTGGAAATCCTGCTTTCAATTATTTTGGGGATATGTAAAATAATTGGGTTTTATGGCAATTCTATTTTTAATTTCTTGAGAAACCACTGGACTGTTTTCCTCATTGTCATTTTATATTGTCAACAACAGAGCACAAGGGTTCTAATTTCTCTACATCCTCACCAACCTTTCTTCTTCTTCTTCTTCTTTTTTTAAGTTTTTCTAATGTGCATAGGTGGTGTCTCACTGTGGTCTTGATTCGTGTTTCCATGCTGATAGTGATGCTGAGCTTGCTTCCCTGCACTTACTAGCCATTTGTGTACATTCCTTTGGGAAATAAGTATTTGAAAGCTTTGTTCATTTTTAATTGTTTTGTTCTTCTTTTTATTGAGCCTTAGGAGTTTCCCATGTGTAACTGGAAGCTCAGTCTTTGTTCCCAATGCCAATCAATGCCAATTTAATAATGAGGACATGGTTTTGAAAAAAAGGAAAAAGATTTATTGCTTTGCCAGCAAAGAAGTAACACAGGGGACTCCTGTCCCAAATCTGTGACTCTCCTGATCAGGAGAGATGGGGGGGTTTTAAAGAAACTCTTCAAGGGTTATATTCCAATAAGGGGTCCCAGAGGGACCTGATGGTGTGTTAGGATTCACTTGTTAATTTGGGAGATATTCACTTCCCAGATCCTCTGCAGGCATCTCCTTCCTGTAGGGCATGTGTTCAAGGGGAAAGAAAAGATAATACAGTCTCCCTAATCTTGTTAGGGAGGGGGAGAGGGAAAAAGAGAGAAAACATTTTTTTTATAAAATAAACCTCAGAGCAATGAGGGCTATATTCAGAAGGTGAAGGGACCACTGTTACATTTGTACTCTGGATACTGGTCCCTTAAAGACATGATTTGTAAATATTTTCTCCCATTGGATAGCCAGTTTAATCAAACTTCTTTGATGCACAGAAGTTTTTAATTTTCATGAAGTCAAATTTGTCTATTCTTTTTTTTTATTACCTGTGTCTTTGATGTCAAATCCCAGAAATCAATGCAAATCCAATATTATGAAGCTTTGGTCTATTTCTTGGAAGAGATTTGTAGTTTGGGTGGTTGACCTATTTTCAGTTATTTTCTGGATGGTTATAGGAAATCTACCTCATTTCATTCTTTTTCTGTTTTTGCATGTAGGCATCCATTTTCAACAGCATTATTTGTTGAAAGACTGCCCTTTTCTCAATGAATCATTTTGGTCCTCATCAAAAATCATTTGACTTCCAGGGACAGGGGTGCATACCTGTAATCCCAGCAATTCAGGAGGCTGAGGCAGGAGGATCACAACTTTGAGTGTAACCTGGGCAATTTAGCAAGCCCCTGCCTCAAAATAAAGAAATAAAAAGGGATGAGATTGTCTGATTACTACAGCATTGTAATAAGTTCTGAAATCCAAAGGTGTAAATCTTTCAATTTTTTTTTCTTTTTCAAGATTTCAAGATTTTATTTGGCTATAGCTTGAGGTTCCATGTAAATTTTATGATGGATTTTTTGTATTATTATTACTGCAAAATCATTGGGCCTTAATAGTGATTACACTAAATCTATATGTCATGTTGGGTAGTTTTGGTATTTTAACAATACCCAGTCTTCTAATCCATAGACATGGTATATCTTTGCATAAATTTATTCTTTAATTTTTTTAAGAAAAATTTTGAAATTTTCATTGTATAAGTTTTTCACCTTAAATAAATCTCTTAATTTTTTCTGATGCTATCTAAATGGAGTTACTTTTAAACTTTTCTGGTTGTTATTTGTTATTGTAGAAAAATGCAACTGATTATTGCACGTTGATGTGTGTTCAGGTAGTTTTAACTATTTTTGTTGTTGGTGGTGGTAGGATCTTTAGATGTTTCTAAATGTAAGATCATATCATCTACAAATGGATGAACCCCACTTTCCGCCTCTTTTTCTTGTCTAATTGCTCTGGCTAGATTTTCCAGTATTATATTGAATAGACATGAAAAAACATACATCCTTGTCTTTTTCTTGATCATAGGAAAAGAAAAACCTTTTAGTCTTTCACCTCTGAGTATAATATTCATTGTGGATTTTACACCTATGACTTTTATTATGTTGAGGTAATTTTATTTCAATTGGCAGGACTTCTTTTCATATTTCTTGCATGGCAGGTCTAGGGTGATGAACTCCCTAAGCTTGTGTTTATCTAAAAATGTCTTACTTTCTTCCTCACTTTTGAAATATCTTTTTCTGGTTATAAGATTCTGATGGACAATTTTTTTGTTTTATTTTGTTTTGCTTTTGCTATTTTTTCTTTTAGTAATTCAAATATATCAGCCCACAGCTTCTGGCCTCCAAAGTTTCTGATAAGAAATTTGCATGCAGCCTTGAGAATTCTTTTATGTGACAAGTCTCTTTTCTTTTCCTACTTTAAAGCTTCTAGTTTGTCTTTGGATTTTGATAATTTGTATTGTGTCTTGAAGCCAGTCTCTTCAAGTTCATCTTACTTGACAGTTGTTGAGCTTCTTGGATGCTTATCTCTTTAATCAAATCAAGGAAGTCTGGGGCCATTATTTCTTAAAATAATCTCTGTCCCTTGCTTTGTTGCTTCTTTTGGAACTCCAAAAATGTTGGTATTGGTCCACTTAATGATGTCTCAAACATCCCTCAGGCTTTACTCATTTTTCTTCAATCATTTTTTAATTTCTCCTCCTCTAACCAAATAATTTCAATTGTCTTATCCTTGAGTCCATTGACTATTTCTTCTGACTGCTCAAATCTTCCTTTGAATCCTTATAAATAAATTTTTAAATTATTATTTTATTTTTCATAGTATTTATATGTCTCATAGTGTATAAACTATAGATGTGCATATTCATGTACTTATTTATATATTTTCATATTTATGTGGTATACATAATAATTATATTTATGTTTTTAAAGAGGCTTATCTTTATATTACTTTATTAATATTTGTGTTTTTCTCATGCATCATTTTCTTAATTATTTTTCTCAAAATTTTTGAACATTTTAAAGATAGTTTTAAAGTCTTATATAAGTTTGTCTGCCATCTGGTCTTTTTAAGGACAGTTTATGTTTTTTCTTCTTTGAATGTTTCTATCATATATATATATGAATTGTGATGTTCATATATATATATATATGAATTGTGATGTTTTTGATTGAAAGCTGAACACTTTAGTAATGTGGTAACTGCATCAGATTCTCTCCTTTCCCCAGCTAGGTATCTTTTGTCTTTGTTCTGCTTTGCTTTATATTTTTTGTAGGCTATTTCTGTGCAAAGGAGGAGGCTGAGGTATAAATTCAGTGTCTTTTCAGACTTTATGAGTGTGTACCTTCTCTTGGGCCTGCATGGGATTTTCTGATTCTCCCATATATGCAGTTTTTAAAAATATCTTAATTTTTAATATATAGCTCTCAAAAAGAGAAAAAAAAGAAAGACTAAGAGAAAATGAGTAAAGGAGACAGTTTGAATGTCCTTCAACCAGATGGGGTGGGGCTTACAACAACGAAGATGAGTACGCGGTGACTCTCAGACTGTCTGAGCCTCCACATTCAGAACCACCAATTAAACATTGGACCATGCATTCCCAACATGTGGAAGAATGTTTCCCACCAGCTACATGTATGTCACTCCAGAAACACATTCATGACTGTCTTCCAAGGGTTTAGGGGTAGCAGCTGCTGATTGAAAGAGTTGAAATTATTTGATCTTATCTTAACCACAATTGATTGTCCAAGTCTTTCATTGGAAGTTTCAAGCCTTCAATAGACTCCAGAACTCCAAAATATTTACCTTGGACACATCCTGCCTGTGTACTTTTATTGGAGATAGATCCCTGGGGCTTCCTACTCCACCATCTTCTCAGAATCCTCCTTATCAAATCACACACATTACCATTTATATTCTTCTGTCCTATGGATGTAAACAGTACCCTCCCCCTTATTCATTTATCTATTGTAATTGATAGCATGGGAGCATATGAAATGTGGCTTTCTCTCTCACTGGCTGGGGTATAGATGGGGTCCCTATCTTATTTATTCTAAGAGAAAATGAGATGTCATCTGTCATTCAAAGGCTTAGCTCCTGTGAATGCTATTTTCCCCAGAGATCATTCTAGGTATATCAAATGAAAAGAAATGAATATGGATGTCCAGATGCTAAATTAAAATGTCAACCCTGAACTTTGGAAGTCAGAGCCTTCAAAGACATTCACAATAAATTATCTTTCAGCCTTCACAGGTAAAGGAAAGTTTAAAAATAAACAAGTCAACTACAGCTTCAGAAGGAAGGGAGGAAGTTGTGCAGGAGTGTTCAGGACAGAATGTCAAAGGCATTCAGGTCCAACACCTCACTTTCTTCTCCAGGCTTACATCACATAATTTTACTACCCTAAAATACTGATTTTAATGTAATTTTGGTTATTTATTCATAGGCTTTTTAGCAGATTAAATTTACATTATAGATTTATTTTTAATGCATGAGTGGCTAGATATCTTCCAGGAAGTTTTAGAAAAAACCTCAGCAAACATACTAAGTATCGAGTATAATCTTCCTGTGTCCACCTGGAGACATTATATTATTCCCCACCAATCCTTAAAGTAGACTCAATGGGAAAGCATAGGTGGAGATTTTCATTACCCCACACTTCCTTGTAGAATAACAGAAATGCTGTGGTACTTTCACGGTGTTTCCTTGCTATGTGAAATACAAAATCAAGAAGAAAGGTCCACAGCCACCAATTGCTGGGTGTTTTAAATCTGGTAGCTGCCAGTTAATAGAAGGGATCCATTTATTCAATGACATCCCCTCTACTTCCCAACACATACATATCAAATACACATACCCAAGGACTGATGCTTTTTATAGGCAGAGGATTGACTTCCTACAGCAGAAATGTTAATTATTTATTTGGGGGCTCAGTGTTTCAGAGGTCTCAGTCCAGATACACCCAGTTCCATTACTCTGGGTCCAAGGTGAGGCAGGACACATCATGGCAGAAGAGTATGATGGAGGAATGCAGCTCAGGACATGGAATCAGGGAGCAGAGAGACTTCATCAAATGTATGAAAGGAAAAAATGTATAACCCTAAAAGCACACTTGCAGTGATCCATCTCCTCCATCCATATCCTAGCTGTGTATAGTCATCACCCAGTTAATCCCTATCAGGATATTAATGCAATGATTAGGTTAAGGCTCTTACAACCCAGTCATTTTACCTTGAAATTTTGCATTTTCTCACACATAAACTTTTGGGAGACAAATCATATCTAAACCATAATAATATCCATAGGAAAGATGCTAAATATCCTATGAATGTTGCCAAATATTATATTAAAATTCATCAAAAGTCACATTGAAATGGCACTAAAGATGTGGAAAAATGCTCAAATTCACATAAAATAAAATACATGTAAAATAAAGTTATACTAAAATTCTTCTTTACTTATAAGTCATATGCAAGGAAAAAATCATGCTATATTGTCAAGGCTCTGGAAAGAGGTAATCTTTTTACATTTCTGGTAAAAGTATACAATCATACAATTTCTATGGAGCATAGTATGGCAGTATATATCAAAATTAAATGCATGTAACATTTTATGTAGCAAATAGATTGTGAATTTACTTGTTAATTTAGACTTCAGATATTGTTCAATTTGTGTGAAGTGATATAATTATCAACCTATTTATTACATTGCTATTTGTCAATTAAAAAAGGCTTATTAAAAACAAATGTCCAAAAAAAAAAAACAAATGTCCATCAACAGTAGACTGATTAATTACAACATGTTATATTCAATAGCAGTGTCTATGAATGAAAAGAAATGAGTTATTTCTCCATAAATTGATATGGAATGATTTCCAAGATTAATGGTTAAGGGAAAAAAAAGAAAGATGCAAATGTTTGTGAAAAATAAGAGAAAATAATATCCATCTGATTTGAATTATTAAAAACATATTTCTGAAGGAATACAAAAGAAAATTTGTTTGTTGATAGGAAGGAGACTGGCTACTTATAGAAAGTTCAAGAGAAGGAAAAGAAATTTTCACAAACAAATAAATGCAAAAGGACTATGTGTCCTTACAGTAGAATGCCAACTAGAATTTTTATAATTATGGGGTGAGAAAATTGTCAACACATGCAAAAATGAATAGATTTGAATAGTAAAATGTTGTTTATAATCTCGAATATATAATCATAGATTACTTATTGTAAAGATAAAGATACAGTAACTATTTAAAGGCAAACCTTGGTAGGCATCAATTTTATGAAATATCAAATTAATCATCAATATTGCCACAAAGCAACATCATGTATCTCCTAATATGATCCACTGGGAAGAACAGAAGAACACTTTTGGCAAACAATGCCCAACTTTTATTATAGATAGCAGACAACCTCAAATTGAGGGATATTATATAAAGCAGCTGGAATATGTGTACTTCAAAAATATGAAGGCCAAGAAAAGCTCTGAACTAAAGAAGAATAAATAGACATGGCAACTAAATATATCCATAAAAATGGATTAGATTCTAGAAAGGGAATAAAAGTAGATGTAAAATAGACATCATTAGAATAGCTTATGAAATCTTTATGGGATTGATATTCTTTTATTATTATTGAGGTACAGGAGTTATCACATATTTTGTATAGAAAACTTTTGCAAGAAATATATTTTTGAGTAGATTTCTCCCAGTCAATTCTTGTTCATACATTATCTTCACAGTGCCTTTGAGGAACAGTCTTTGTTAATTGTAATGAAGTTTAATTTACTCAGATTATTTACATATCAATATAAAATTAAAATAAGCATATGTCATACTATTTTTGAAAATGATCTGGGACTATAATTGAAATAACATTGGACCAAAAGTACCACTTGGATGTAAGGGTTCATACCTGAGACACTCATTCTATGAAATTTTATAGGATTTTTTTTCACATTTTTAGCTGTTTATTATAGTTCTCAGTCTAGCAGTTTTACACATGTTCTACTGAATTATTCCTAAATATTTTATTTTTCACCTCAACTCTTTAAAATTATTTCAACGGTTTGTTAGTTTAGAAAAATATACTTTATTTTTGTATATAAACTTTCATCATCTATCTTCTTAATTTACTCACTACTTACAGCTTTTTTTTAGATTTTCTGTAAAGGTATAGCACAGGCATAGTACAATATACCATGTATGTATATGTATGTGCACATATACATATATATCAACATTCACTAAGAATTACTAGAGGAAAATACATGCATATGTGCATGTGTGGGTATACATTCACATATGCATATAAACACATACTCACACACATCTATTTAGAAAGTAAAAGAAGTAAAGAAGGAAAAATTCAACTGTTTTAATCTGCAGATGACAGAGCTGTTTATTTAGAAAGTGTGAAAGAATCAAGAAAAAGAAATCCCATGCAAAATAAAAATATTGCAAGGTCACAGAATAAAAGATTATTTTTAAAAAGTGAATTGTTTCCTTTATACCTGCAACAAAAAATTGGAACTTGAAATTAAACACATGATACCATTTACATTAACATGACAAAATATTTAGGTATAAGTTTAAGAAAATATTTGTAGGCTCGATATATAGCAAACCACAAAACTCTGGTAAAAGAAATCAAAGAATATACAAATATATAGAGGGATATTCCATGTCCATTATTGGAAGATTCAGTATCATCGGTTACTACCATCTTGATCTACAGACTCAATGTTATCCCAATCAAAGACCCAACAGGCTATTTTATAGATATGTATAAATTGATACTAAAATTTATATGCAAAGAAAAAATAAAAATGAATGAAAAAAAGCTCTGAGTAGCCAAGACAATAGAAAAGAAGACAAGTAAAGTTAGAGCATAGATACTACCTAACTTAAAACTTAAATCCAAAGTGACAAAGACATGAGCTCTTAATAAAAGAACAGTTATGTAGGTGAATGTGAAAATGAGGGTATAGAGTAATCCCATACATATGTGAATGACAGACTCCCTCCTCCAACAAATAGAAAACAGTATTCAAGGGAAACTAAGATGGCAAACTGAATCTATGTGTCCCTCCAGTGCATGAAATTAATGAAACAGGAAATTATAGGATAAATGTGGAAACAGCAACAGAAAACAATAACTTCTATCAACATACAAGAAATAAAGGCAATTCTGTTTGATGGATAGATATATTGTAAAATATGTCCTAAGCTATATAAAACTTCTTATATATGCTATTTTTTTTTCCAATTTTTTAATAAAATTGGAAAAGAAGAAATTGGGGCAATTCTGAATGATAGAAAAAAAATCAGATCCAGGGAAAACTAACTAGAGAAAATATGTGGAGGATTTCTTGCAAAGTGATTAAGAAATAAAACAAGTGAGCAAATAAGCAAAAACACACTGAAAATTATTAAGCAATGAGGAAGATATGATTCCTAAAACAAAAACTTCATAAAACATAAAAGTCTAAAGAAAAAGACTTGATAGAATACACTGAAATGAATTATAAAAGTGTGAAAATATTATTACAATAAACTGGAAGATATGGATATGTACAATAAAATCAAATTTCTTAGAATTTACATCTAAACTGGATATAAATAACACACAAGCATTTTACACACATGCACACATACATGCACATGAAATGAGAAAACAAATCCAATGTAAGGTGTTAGATATTCAAAATGTAAATAAGTAATCCTGCTGAGATGTTATGTTCAGCTGTAGGTGATTAGTGACCTAACAACCGAAGCAAAGAGAAAATATTATTACTTGCTTGATTTATAGGGCTCATCAGACAAAATTAAACTCTGTGTAAAGTTACAGGAGCAGTTCTCATAAGGAAGGCTGAAAGGCAATTTCCAATGAGTTTTTAAAAGGGGGGTGTGTTCAGCATCCTTTTGATTCATGCAGCAACTTCATTAATAGGGAAGTTTTCGTCATGTTCCTGCATGGCAGACATTATGATCATTTTTTAAAGGACTTTACAGTATCTGTTCTCCATTTTTGGATGGACTGGAGTTTTAATTTCAAAGGTTAGTCAAAGGGAGATCTCTGTAGTTTTTTTCCCAGAACTACACTGTAAAATATTGATGAAATAGCATCTCAGAGGTCAGTAAAAGGTAAAATTCCAGTGCTTGGTGTTCAGTGAGGAACTCGGGAGGCAACCAAAGGTTCCATTTTTATCAAACAGAATTTTTATTAATTTTTTCCCCTCATTGGCAGAAGAGAGACCTATGAAGGGGATATGGGTGTAATAGGAAAATACCCACTAAGATCAAAGTGAGAGTGGTGGCAAAATATAATCAGTGTTTATTGTGTGTATTTTGAAACACACCAGCACTTATGCAGCTCTCAAATTCAGCATAATGGTATTTATGATATGACAATGATTTGTAATTACATTTCCTCCAAAGTGCTATTACAAGATAGAAGACCTTTATTTAATTTTATTATGTGTTCTTTTTATATTATATTTCTAGCAAATCAGGATTTGATGAATTATTTAGTAAGAGTTGGCAAAGCAATCCAGCACCCCTTGCACATAAAGTAATTCTGATTCCAACAAATGTGTTTTTGACAAATGACTTGTGCTTACATGATTTATCAACTTAATGTGGTATGGACCTACAGCTGCAGAGTAGCAGGCCTCTTTTGCACTTGGTCCTGTCTTTGCATGCAGAAAGAAGAAAGGTAGAAATTATAAGGTACATCTAAGAGGTTGGAAAAATATTGTGTTTGTGTTGAGTTGACAGCATATGGATCAAACAACAGAAAATAAAGAGAAAGCTATGAAGACACACAAAGTTTACTTTTATCTTCAATCATGAAAATTATTTGTGTTGGCTGAGGAAAGAAAAAAAATCCCCATTAGACTTAACTGAGCATATTAAACTATAAAGCACAAAGTGACTTCTCACATCATAAACTCAATTCCGAAAGCTTGCAGTCAGTTTAGATTTAGAGGCCACAAAACACTACCATGGGTTAATCAAACACTAGGAGTAGTTCAACTGAAAATAGTACAATTGGGGCTGGGGTTATATCGCAGTGGTAGCGTGCTCGCCTAGCATGCATGAGGCACTGGGTTCGATCCTCAGCACCACATAAAAATAAAATAAAGATATTCTGTCCACCTACAACTAAATAAATAAATAAATATTAAAAAAAAAAGAAAATAGTACAATCACAGCCTGCAGGAAGTTATTTTTTTGACCATCACTGTCAGTTTTAAGGGTGACTAAATTGCAGAAGTTGACATACTTTGATATCCATCATCAATTGATAGTTTTCTACAGCACATGAAATTACATAATTGATAAAGGCATCTATTAAAAAATTCATTGACATATAATATGACAAAAATTTCAGTCCCTCCCATGAAGGTACAAGAAAGGGGTTGTGACTGCAGTGACCTGAGGTCTATATAGAGAAGAGAGCAATATGTGAAATGTCATTATGAAGGTACAATAATAAAGAAAAAATAGAGCATAAGGGAATTAATAGGAACGATTGCTTAGGATTCGTCAACAAACAAATGATAAGACAAAAATAGGCTATTTAAGAGAGATACTTATAATGTATGCCATATTTTATATATTCATGTTTTGAATAATGTATAAAATAAATAGGGGGTGGTGAAAGAGAAAAGATAAAGAAAGAGAAGGAAAATAAAAATAATTGCTCGGTATTTTATAACATATAAAATACTGGCAAATGAAAACATTGGAAAATATTGTGGATATTCAGCTGTGACAAATAGTATGATTTCTTTAAAAGGATCTTTATTTTTTAAAGATACATTTTGAAACGTTTATAGGATTTGTTTTAAAACAGACTGAAGGAGGAGTGGATAGAGATGGAGATGAAATAATAAAGGCCACAAGTTGGCAGTTTTGAAGCCAGATGATAAGGATGTCGCAATTATTATGATATTCTCTGTCTCTCTCTGTGTATGATAGAAATTTTCTAGAAATAAACAAAAA
>CM053404.1:18929883-18991406 GCA_028644305.1 Xerus rutilus | reverse complement strand
TACAAATTTCCTCCTTCTCATAAGGACCCCAGTCATGTTGGATTAAGGTTCGCTCAAATGACCTCATTTACCATAATTATCTATTTTTTTCTAGCACATTCTAAGATACTCAGAGTTACAGGTTCATCATATAAAGTTTGTAGGGACACAATCAAGATAATGACTATAAGTAATTTATAAATCTATAAGTAAGAAGTATCTGTAAATCAAAGTTGAACTTGAAAGGCCAGGGATAAAAATAAAGTCAAGAATGAAGACTGAAATGGAGCAGCTGGAAATTAAATGGAAAACACAGTTTATGATAACAGCATTTCCAAGGGATAGCGCTTTTAAAAGGAGGCTGTATTCTCAAATGCTCTTGAGAGATCAATGAAAAGAGGACTTGGAAGTGTGCACCGACTTTATAGAAAGGAAGGTCATGATTGACGTAAGTGACAGCAATTTTACAGGAGGGAAAGGGGTAAAATATATAGTTAGTTGGGTTGAGCAGGAGTCAGGAGGTGAAAAACAGAATAAGAGAGAACAAACACATTATTTGAGAGACTCTCTTGTAAATAAGAAATGGAATAGGAATAGCTTGAGGGAAATAATAGCTTGAAAGAACTTGTTATGGTTTCTGAGCTTTACTTTCTTTGTTTTTAACACTGGAAGAGACTAATACTAGGATATCTAACTAGGCAGAAGTTGAAGCTATGAAACAGAGGGATGATAACCAAGAGATGGCTGTAATAAAAAAAAAAACACAGAAGCTATCAAGTGTTGACAAGGATGTAGAGCAATGGAAACCCTTCTACACTGTTTGTGGGAACATGAAATGATGCAGCCATTGTGAAAAATATCAAATATTTGAAAATAGCCAAGCAAGGTGGAGCATACCTGTAATCCCAATAGTGAAGGAGCCTGAGTCAGGAGGATCTCAAGTTCAAAGCCAGCCTCAGCAATTTATCAAAGCCCTAAGCAACTTAGGGAGATCCTATTTCAAAATGAAAAAAAACAAAAAAACAAAAAAAACAACTAAGAGCTACAGATATGGCTCAGTGGTTAAGTAACCCTGAGTCCAATCTCTGGTATAAAAAAGAAAATGAAAACAGAACTACCACATATAATCCAGCAATTCCACTTTTGGTATTTATCCAAAAAGGTTTAAGTTAGGTTCCTAAAGAATATCTGCGATCCCATGTTCATCATGGCATTATTCACAATAGCCAATATGTGGAAATAACCTAAATGTCCATCTGTGTATGAATGAATAGAGAAAATGTGGCATTTATACATAATGAAATATGATTCAATCTTGATAAACAAGAGAATTCTGCAATATGTGGCAACACGGATGAACCTTCCGGAAATTAAGTTGAGTGAAATAAGCTGGTCACAGGACAAACACTGTGGGATAGGACTTACATAGTGTAGATGAGGTAGTCAAATCAACAAAATCAAAGGTTGCATTGGTAATTGCTAGAGGACAGGAGGAGGGGAAAGTGAGGAGTTGCTAATGAATAGGCATAAAGTTTAAGTTTTGCAACATGAATAAATTCTAGAGATCTGCTATACATACAACCTGGTTCTTACGGTTAACAGCACAGTTTTGTACATTTAGAAATTGTTAATCTGGTAGAGTTCCATATTAAGTGTTATATCACAATAAAATAAAGCTTAAAAATAGCTGAACATTCTTATAAAGACAAATGAAGTTGGATTCCAGAGTTTTTATACACAGGGAGATGGGCAGCTCCTGCATTGTAGTATGAACGGCTAGTGGGATGGATGTGAATGCAGAGAAGTTTGAGATTTGGAAGTGGGAAGCTGATGAAATTTTTGACTAGGGCTTTCCCAATACTGGCCAGATTTGTGAAACACTGTTTGCAAATGATGACTTGGATTGTGTGTTCTTCTCAGTGTCCAGGTTGGATGATGGTATGGAGCACTGAGCAGCATGCTGGAAGTAGCCAACAGGAAGCAGGAGAGAGGCACGACCTGGTGGTGCAGGAGAAGCTCTTCCAAAACACTCACTTGTGCTCTGAAGAAATCAGTGTGACACATGCTTGTGCGCATTATGTTCGCAAATTAGCTCCAGAAAATTGAGGAACAGAGTAAATATTTTTCCTTCATTTACCCTTACAGAGTTACATCTAGATTTGTGTCTTCTCTCTAAAGAACACTATCTTAAAAATTATGCTATATTTTCTACATAAAATAGGTACTATAAGCATTCTCAGTACAAGAATTTTCATGCAAAAATGTATTCAATATTTATGACAAAGAATTTGTGATATAAATAAATATTTATTTTCTAAGCTGGGCACGGTGGCGCAAGCCTGTAATCCCAGAACTTAGGGAGGCTGAGACAGGAGAATCGCAAGTTCAAAGCCAGCCTCAGCAAAGGCGAGGCGCTAAGCAACTCAGTGAGACCCTGTCTCTACATAAAACACAAAATAGGGCTGGGGATGTGGCTCAGTGGTCGAGTGCCCCTGAGTTCAATCTCCAGTACCAAAAAAAACCCAACAAATTTATTTTCTAAAGTTAAATGAAAAATCTCAGGCAACACATTTGATCACACAACACTATCCCAACTACATCTAGAAGAGTGCTATGTACTTGGTCGATACTCTACACACATATTCTAAATAATACGTTTAAAAAATAGAAAAAATCAAAATAAAACACAAAAATGGTTTGATATCAGTAATCTAAGCATAATGATTATCTTTGTCTTTCTTTCCTCTGTTTACCTAAATATTTTATTATTAATGACTACATAGGACCTTTAAGAAAATTATGAAAAAGAAAAACGCACTATGAACAGAATCTTTTCCTAATGCAATTCTACTCTCTCTTTTGCTCCTTCAGTCCGTGCAGTCTCTACCAACTTCCCTATGTCTGGCCAAACTGTAGGCATATTAAGTGTCTGTAATTTCCCACTGATAATTTCTCAATGAGTTTACTCTGGTACCATCCCCAAGGACCTGAAAGAAAAGGTATGGAGCAGATGCTAGACCAATATAATAAATATTTCCAACTGCCTTCTATGAAAGGGTGCAACCTTGAGAGAATATATAGGTCTAAACCACATGGGAAAAAGTCCCAGAACTAAGGTACTTTAAAATTTATTCCACAGACAGCTTTGAGAATATGTGGGCTAGTTCTTGCAGGTAGGGCTTGTCAATCTTCTGATAAATCTACACTTGTAAGGAGAACCAGGTCAAAGTCATGTGAAGATAGCAATAATTGAAGTCATCTTCTTGGGGAACATTAATAGTGTTTTAGAAGAAAAGTGGAAGAAGAAAGGAAGGGAGAGAGGCTTACAAGGATTATTGTGGTAAGTTATGGGCACAAATTTGATTTATATTCCATATATCCAGATGGTTTGTGTTATTTCTGGAGCTTTGCAATGAACTAACCTGCTAACCTGTGAATTAACAGAAAAGACATGTTGCTGGGAGAACTAGGGCAAACATAATTTATTTTTAAAAGTTTAATACAGTCCCCACTCCTCTCCTTCTTTCCCCTTCCAGAATATATTCACTTTCCCTGTGATGCAGTCTACTGTGAGTTTTCAATAGCATTTTCTTTAAATGCTTTTTAATTCCTTGAGTTGATATTTGTTAAAGGTTCCCATATGGAATTTCATATCAAGTGGGTCTCACTAAATTTTACATTATTGAGGTCTTACACTTTCAAAGAGTGACATATTTGTGCATATACTTTATCTGTAATGAAAAAAAAATAGTGATGTCAGAATTCCCCTTTAAGTAAAGCTGGCTCAGGAATGTGCTCTGTCACCAGTCACAGGGGTACTGCAAGTTAGCCTTTTCAGAAAGTCAGCAGCCTTTCTGCTTCTCTAGCAGTCTCCTGGGATTCACCCAGAACAATATGCTGAGAAATGACAAAGGTAAGTCATTATCAGTGAGAATGTCAGCCTGGATCACTTTTATGGGGACAATTTGATTATAGCTTTTAAATTTAAAACTGAAAGGAGTCTTTGATCCAGTAATTCTGAATACAGGTACTTATACTACAGAAACATTTCCATTTCCTTGTAGAGGGATGGAAGCAAAATGATACATTTGCCTAGACATTTACTGCATAATTATAAAAACAAGAGAGAGGAATCAAGTACAATAAGTTATGATACCTGCAAAAATGGAATATTCCATAGTTGTGAAAGAAACAATTCTATAACCTTAAATAAAAATATTCAGTTATAAAGAAATGTGACTAAAGGAAAAAAAAAGGAACAGATATTTACACATAGATGTGTGTGTGTGTGTGTGTGTGTGTGTGTGTGTGTACCCAATACCTTTTACTTTTAGAAAATAAATAATAAAGACTGGGTGCAGTGGCATATACCTGTAATCCCAATGGCTCAGTAGGCTGACGCAGGAAGATGACAACTCAAAGGAAGATCTCAACTTAGTGAGACCCTGTCTCAAAATAAAAAAATTAAAATGGGCTACATATGGGTCAGTGGTTGAGCACCCTAGGGTTCAAACCCCAGTACCATAAATAAATAAATAAATAAACAAACAAATGATAAAGGTCTTAGTGATTACTTTTTTAAAATGGTTTTATCATCTTTAGAAAGCAGTATGGAGATTCCTTAGAAAACTTGGAATGAAATCACCATTTGACTCAGTTATTTCGTTCCTTGGTTTTATACTGAAAGGACTTAAAATCAGCATAAACTAGTGACACAGCACATCAATGTGTATAGCAGCTCTATTCTAAGCTATGGAACCAACCTACATGCCCTTCAACAGATGAATGGACAAAGAAAATGTGGTATATATACACAATGGAATATTACTCAGCCATAAAAAAGAATGAGATCATGGCATTTGCCAATGAATGGTTGGAACTGGAGAGTATCATGCTAAGTGAAATAAGCCAATCCCAAAAAACCAAAGGCCGAATGTTCTTTCTGATATCTGGATGCTAACACATAATGAGGGTGGGGGAAGGAAGAATAGAAGTTCATTGGATTAGACAAAATGGAATGAAGGGAAGGGAGGGAGGATGGGAATAGGAAAGGCAGTAGAATGATTTGGACATAACTTTCCTATGTTCATGTGTGAATACATGACGAGTATAACTCCATATCATGTACAACCTCAAGAATGGGATCCTAATTAGAATAAATTATCCCCCATGCATGTATATAATATGTCATGATGCACTATACAGTAATGTATACATAAAAAGAACAAATTTTAAAAACCTGGCTTTATTTGGGAACAAAAAAGGGAGGGAAGCTTGCTATTCAGAGTATTCATGTCTGAATTTCTGAATTTTGATCAATTTGCATGTATTCCCTAGTCAATCAATGATAAGCAAAACTTTCCAAGGTAATGTAAACAAATATAAAAATACCATCCTAATTTCACATTATCATTCTAAATAAACCAATATAGGCAATATTCTCTGAATCATATGGTTACAGAAATGATACTTAAGACTGGACAATTTGTTTAGCTCTCCTACAATCAGAGATATTAGTGACCTATGCAGCATAGCATTAACCTCTTATTCAGTTGACTTATGGATGTGCACTTGTGTGTGATTGGTGCTTCCTTACATGCATGTGCACATTTATATTATATATGTATTGATAAATAATAATACATTGAGATTAATAGAAATAGTAATACCACCATGAAAACACCTTGAATGTAAACATTCAGGATCAGGGTCTTTATATATACTTGATGCAAAGAATAATTATATTATTGAAAGAGTCAGGGAGAAGAATCAGATACTATGACTGATCTACTCAACAGCATTCATTTTATATATCATTTCAGGACATATTAATAGGGCATGCCATTTAGGATGGATGTATATTTCTGTTGGGTATACTCTTTTATAATTATGAAATGTTCTCTTTATCTTTGGATTTTTCTAACCACAAACATCTCTCTTGTAAATAGTAGTAAGGTAAAACTGGCTTTCTTTTTGGTTAGAATTTGCTTGGTGTGTTTTTTATATTTTTACAACATTTTATTTTCATCTTTTCTATATTGATATCTTTAAGGATGCTTCTTGAAATCAGCTTTAGCTAGCATAATTTCTTATTTATCTAGCCTGTTAATTCTCATTTCAATTAGAGAATTTAGTCTGTTGTAACTTAATTGCTAACATACTTGGACTAAAATCTACCACCTTATCATTTGTTCTATATGTTTACATCTATTTTTTCATTCTTTTTCAATTATTTTTTGCATTCTTTTGAAATAATTATGAGTCCTAAAAACCATCCATTTCCCCTTTAATGCCTTAGATATTACTTATTTCTTTAACTCACTTTCACAGTTATTCTTGTTTTATTTGAATATATGCTAAATTAGTACTTTTACTATTTTCAGAGTAATTAAAGGATTTTACAGCCCTTAATTAAAGTACATATCAAAACCTCCAAACCATCATTATTTTAAACAGCTTCTATTTATTTATATCCACTTATTTATATTATACTTTCTTCACACTTGCCTTGTCTTTTTTCCAGGGTTATATTCATTTTGTATTTCTTTTAATGTGCATTACCCTGAGACAAGCTGCTGCATCACATTTGCTCACATCACCATTGCTCATTCATTTTCAGTTCAATAAGTTTTAACTGAATGCGACTCTTTCTCTAACCAAGAGGGAGAATGGGGAGATGAGAAAGAACTGCCTAAAGAAAAGCGATGAAAGTAGACCTGCAAACAACTAATTATATCCAAAGTCGGTACAAATATTAAATAAAGGTAAAAGTATTTGGGGGGAGGTATAAAAAGAAGGAAGTAATAATAATGAAAGATGATGGAGGTCAACCATGATAAGTGTTGATTCCTGTGTCTGGTCCAAAGTCCAAGTAATCCATTTATAAGCTTGTGACATTAAGTCGGAAACTAATAAACTTGTTTAAACTTCTGGTCCCCATTCTAAAATAAGGTACATAATAATTCACACTATGGGATGATTGTGAGAATTTGATAAATAATAATATATTTATTAATTAGAATTATGCCTGTTATCTAATAGAAACTTTGTAAATTAAAGAAACTATTAAAAATTAAAGAAAGTTTTCATGCATTTTCTTTGGGAAGAGATCAGAAGAAATCTGTCTGGCAGAGAGTCAGAAAATATAATAGCTTGGGGTGAGGATGACAATACCATGTTCAAGGCAACCAACAGCTAACTCTGCTGAGGCTCTGGTGCCCAGAGGAATCCAGGTGGGCACAACTCTGGAAGAAGGTGAGTGGGAGCTTCACCATGAAGGGTGTGGGTGCCACAGAGAGGTCATAATTCTTGAGGCAGATTATACAAGTCTGTGATAAGGGAACTAATCCTCATTATGGATACCTGTCTCAGAATATACACTGGATCATCTCTTTCCAAGCAATTCTAGTTGTCTGGTAGAATGCATGACATGAAAACAAAGAGTCTTCTAAGTTTTAGTCCTCTGGTCCTTGGCTTATAATTAAGCTCCCTGTCCACTTCCAGCTACTTTGGTGAATGGAACAATATAAAAATTTCAACAGAGAATAAAGTGCTTTAATTTTTTTCTCTTAGAAGATTTTTAGACCATTTAATTCAAATTTCCCGGTTTCCACAATGCTGTTTTACTGCACAAACCCTGGGGAGGAGTCAGTGTTCTGTCTTCCCTTCTCCATGCTTCTTCATCTCTTAAAGAACAAAACATTTAACCCTGCTTGTACACGATAAATAAAAATTCTGCCACTGTTGGTGTTATTAAAATATCTTTGTAAGTAGAAATTTAATGAAGGTAATTATGCTCTTTTGTCAACCCCATAGTTAGTATCTTATATAAAGTGGCCATTTATCACCCCTGAGGATGAACCAAGTTCCATGGAATCAGAACATGACTATCTAGACACATAGTTTTATGTGTGGAGTAGAGGTAAAGCCCTGATATCTGCAAATATTCTGCAATTTATCTGCTCTCTACTTCTAAGAACCTATAGAATCCCGATGTTCATTTGTGCGCCAATTCTGAAAGGGAATTCAGGCATGTTAGCATTGGTTTTCTGAGTCTGGAGTATCATTTTTTTTTCTCTTGCAATGTATTTTCTTCTTGCCAACTTGATTAGTGATTTGAGGGGACTCATAGAAACTGTTTTTTCAAGTTATAATTCAAATTCATTTGCTAGTATTTTACAGATTGAAAAAAAGTTAATAGGTAGGAACACTCAGGGTACTTTGGAAGGGGATAGCATATGTGGACATAAAATACCAGTCATACCGCTGTTTGGGTAGCACTTTGCAAGGGCCTTTCTGAGGCTTTCATATTTCAGAGAACTGTTAGCAGTATGGTGAGTGTTCTGGAAAGTACTAAAAGAAGAAAACCTGGAATAAAAGACTTCTTCATGGAGACACAAGGATTGTAAAGCTGATGGGTATCATTATTAAATATACCAGGATGCCATCAGAAGGAACGGGCTGACTTGTTCAATGATGATAAAAGTAAAAGGTCAGAAAATACAGATTGGTGGATGTGGTCAGCTAAGTGGACAGTCAGAATCATCCAGAAATGGAGAGGGATGCAAGGAATTCCCTGAGTTAAGCCAATGCTACGGGGCTACTCATCTGTGAGATCAAAATGATGTGCTACATTTAACTGGATCAAATTATCTGGGAGATCCTTTCCAACACCAAAGCACTGTTTTTAAACTAAATCATTCTTGAGCACATGATTATATCTTTGCTGTTATGTCTAAGTCTTCTCCTCTTGCATCTATCTCCTCTTAGCTTCTTTTAAGAAAATTGAAAATCTAGGAAACCCTCTGAATGGCACCACCTGAGATTCCTCAAGCCCTGTGTAGTTTTTCAAAGTGTGTTCTTCAGATCCTCTTTAGGAAAATAATTCAAGCAGGTTATTAAAAATGTACTATATGGCATACCTCAAATACCAAAACAGATTCCTGGAGATGGTCCAAGGGATATGCATTATAACAACTTCCCTAAACATCTTCCAAAACTACCTTTTTTGAGAACACTATCCTCCTTCTCTCCAACATTTTCTGTATTTATTAATTTAATAGAAAGTCAACAGTATCTAGGTCTTTCATCTTTGAGTGAGAAATTTAGATTCAGAGAGATCAAGGCACCATCTTTACATATATTTATATATGGGTGTGTGTGTGTGTGTGTGTGTGTGTGTGTGTGTATTCAGATGCTGGGTGGCCAGGATGATTCATTTAGTGTTCTATCATGATGAGATTCTGAAACTGGAATATGAAGAATATCCATTCCTTCCTAACCTGGAAGGGATCATAAAGCTGCTACTGCCAAGAGTAAGAAAACTCAGCAGGACTGATACTTTTGAGAGCTGCTGTTCTCAATCTTGGATGAAAATAAATGTCATCAGTGTGACTTTAAGAACAAATACCTAAGCTAGGTCCTGTAGCAACGTAATTAAATCCACATCTTTAAAACTGAGGCCATATCCTTTCTTCAAAAAAGGGTCAGATTCTAGCACCACGGCTTTTGTGCTTCTCCAGCTCTTCTGTAGAATGTTATTTTTGTACTGATCACTTTTTTGGCAATCATTTATGTGTTTGTATCTTCACCCAACTTCCCCAGGAGTAGAGCTTATGTCATCATTTCAGGTAGTAGGCAGCCAGTACATATGAATATTTTAAAACAAAGGAAATAGAATAGAAAATCCTTGAAAATGCACATCCTTTAGAATAACATATGGTTTGTCTGCTTCTTATCAAAGTTTACTTTTCACTTCCAGGGAGAAAATTTCTGAAGATTCTTTGCAAAATTCCTTATCCACTGGTGAAGCTAAAGAATTATTCTTGCATATTTTAGTTACAACTTAGAAGCATTATTCTGATCAAACATTAATAAAACTTCTAAGTCATAAACAAACTAAGATTGATCACTTATCCTAAGGCTGACACTACCATTGTTCTCAATTACTCCTGGACCCTCACACCTTATTCACTAAGTGTCCCCAGAGAAGGGAAATGAGCAGAGAGTTCTACTTTTAAAATATAAATAAATAAGTTCTTTCTGAGCTTACATTTTATATATAGGTTATATTTTATATGAGGATATATTTTATATCAAAATATCTCCCTGCATGGTTACTTATATCTACAGAACTCCCTGGAAATGTGATGGCATGTTCTGGTAAGCAGTGCATTTGAAAAAGGTTTCTACTGGGGAGTCAGAAAATTGCAAAATAAAGAGTATTGCTCCATATTGAGGTTCTGGTTCTTAGCTGCAGAGAGACAAGTGTAGTAGAAGCAGGGTCTTTCATCACAAGGTACCACTTAAAGTTGCCTAATGGAGTAGAAGGGAGATAAGACATCTGGCTCAGAGAAGCAGTCAGTTACCCTAGAAATACCACCACCAATACTAATAGAAGTTTTATACCTTGCCCCATTGTTGTAGGGCACCTTATTAATATCATTCTTCTAAAAAGCTGTAACTTGGATGCACATTTTGAATCATTGCTATATCATTAGCTTATACTTATTTGATCATGTACATATACCAGATGCTGTTTTAAGTGCTTTGGCCCTTGTCTATAATCCTCACTACAATTCTAAGAGGCAGCTATTGTTGTCCCAATATGACAGGTAAAGAGACTGATTTGGCAGGGATGAATTTCTTATAGATTTTTATTATGGTAGATGTTTTATTACATACATCTTTGTGTGTGAATAATGCAGTATAATTAATTTGCTGGGGAATATGAAGAAAGGTACCAAGAATACTTTAAAATAGATATTATTGTCAATGAATAGAGCAGGGTCTACAATGGCCAGTTGATGAGAACTGACCTGTGAGGCAGGCCACAAGTGTAGATTTTGGGTGAGTGAAGAACTATCAGAGGCTTCCCACAATTTACCCCATGAGAAGAGGATTGCATGGTGTGTAGTGAAGATGGAGCCAAATAGAGAAGCATTGTAGGGTGTCACAAAAATTGGGTAAAAATTCTGCTGATAACTGTCCAAGTAGAAGAGAAATGTCTCCTCATTGCCCTCCTCCTTCTTTTGACTTCACCACATATGTTTGTCTGATAAAGCTTCCATAACAGATTTATTTTCTCACAGTTCTAGAGGCAAAAAGTCTAAGGTGTCAGTAAGTTTGGTTTCTCCAGAGGCCTTGCTGACTCACAGATGCCACCTTCTCATGCCACTCTCATACAGTCTGTTCCCTGTGTGCATACTTCTCTGGTGTCTCCTCTTCCTCTAGTGAAGACACTAGTTCTGTAGGATTAAAGGTCCACCATTATAACCTCATTTAATCTTAATTGTCTCTTTAAAGGCCCTGTCTCCCAATATAGTCACATGGAGGATTAGGGTACAACATATAAATTTTGAAGGCACACAATATGCTCCATAACACAATGTTTTGTTGTCCTATGCTTTGAAGTATTTTATATACATAAATGCCCACACATACAATCTTAGTTGATTATCTAGCTTAACTTAATTTCCTATTGAGTTAGTTTTCTTAAGCAGAAATGTACAACCAGAAAGTAAATTGAGGAATGACAATTTGAGGCACCAATTGTTTAGACAAGGATAAATGGAAAGTAGCTAAAAGCATTTAAAGCTAAAGGTGGTAATGGGATAGAATTGAGGCAGGGGGAGGGATAGGAGTAGGTTGATGAAATAGACAGTACTGAGCCTGAGTCTTTGGATTACCACTAGTTGTTCACCTTTGTGTTAGCTTTCCATTACTGTGAGAAAATGCCTGACATAAACAACTTCTAAAGGGGAGAAATTTATTTTGGTGGATAGTACATGGATGCTTGGCTCTGTTTCCTTGGGCCTGCGGCAGGCAGTATATCATGGTGGGGAGCATATCAGGGAAGAAGCTGTTTACCCATGGAGGCCAGGAAGCAGAGAGGGAAAGAATATGGTACATGGTCCCCCCATTCCTTTTAAGGGCATGCCCCCAGTAACCTGACTTCCTCCAATTGGGCCCTACCTCTTAGAGATTCACTGCCTTCCAAGTAGTGCTGCAGGCTGGCGATCATTCTCTAACTCGTAGTCTTGGGGAATGCTTTTCCAAACCACAGCAGTCTTTAAAAAACAAAGATTCTTAATTGCAGAGCCTGACCATCGCTCTATATCCAGTCAGGAGCTCAGTAGATTGATGGAACCTGGATGAATAGTTCTTTGCTCACACTACTGAAAGCCCCTTGTGAGTGAGACTGCCATCAGTTGTGTGGCCATTGTGTGCCTAGAACCTAACACGGTGCCTGACACATAGATGTAGATCATTATTTGTTAATAACCAGATGTCCTCAAATTACTGAATTTAGTCTTGCTGATGGGCATATCAGAAGTCTTTAAACTATAATAATGGCAGAGGTTTTTCCTCTATCCTAATACCAAATGGATCTTAGAAGTTGTTCAAAGTTACTTTAGAGTTTACTTCACAAATTATAACCCAAAGGCTTACAATAAAGAATGACCAAGAACTTCAGACAAAAAAAAAGTTAGAACTTCATCCTTTCATATCCCATGATGAATGTCATAGCAAAGATGTTTCTTAAAATAATCTTAAAAGCCCTGCAGCAGGGTTGGAGAAAAAAATTATGTCAGAAAATAATTTTCAATGGAAGAGTTACCAATTTTCTAGCAATCAGAGAAGCGGCATAGAATTAGTTCCATAATGTCTGCTATTAAACTATTTCAGCCTAATATTTCTAACAGAAAGCATATATCAGGCACCAAAGATGATTTATAGTATGAAGACATTGACCTCAGCAACTATTCTCACATGTAATATAGGAGAACGGATTATAGTTTGCAGGAATGGTTGCCTAGAGCTCAAAAGAAAGTAAATTTTTGCAGCTGGAAATCACATATAGCATTACCAGGGGGAACAAACTCCATTGTTAATTGCAAATTTTACTATGATTTACATGACCTAAAACACACAAGAGACAGGCAACATTTTCATGCCTTTGATTTTAGGTAATTATTTTTATAGCTGAAAGACTTTTACTCTCTTTCATGTTACATTAGGCTATAAACGCAACTTCTGATTTTTAGCTTCCTCTCTGCCTAAGAAAAAGGAAATATTCTCCCAAAAATTGTTTTCACAGGGAAAATGATTGCCCTAAGCTATCTGGAGAGGGAGTGCTTAATTAACTCAGTCTGGGGTAACTCCACTGATGAAGTTGTGAGGTCAGTATCACTTAGACCTGCTATGTGGGACTACCCAAAATTATGTCCCAGGTGTTGGCTGAGTGCTCATTGAGGCCACTACCATTGTTACCTATTTGGTCTGCCTTTCTGTATTCATGCTCACTAAATCCATCCTCTACATAACAGCCAGAGTGGTCTCTTAAAGTAAATCCAGTATTCCCCTGACATTTGTAATAACAGCAAAATTTCATACCATGTTCTACTTGGTTTCCATGTTATAGCTAGGAAAACTCATGGAAGGTTAAAAAGGGAAGCTATGTGAGTTTGTATCTGCATCTGTGGCCATAGTTTAAGGGATTTGACCTGGAAATATGGCCTGCAGGATTATCAGCATCCGCTCTCCAAACAACTTCTATTTTTGCCCACTTTTTTCCCACTTTTGTCTTGATATATCTAAAATACCTAATAGTACAAATCTCTGAAAAACCTTATTTTCTTTTTCATTTTAGCTAGAATTGCCCCCAAATTGACTGCATCAGGAAAGAAGTATTGCCTCCTGAAGTACACATTTAGATCTGCGAGGAAGTATAATTTTCACTCAGATTATTTTTGCATTTTTTTGAAATTCTTTCTAAATATTAAAGATTAATAGTATAGGACAACATTATTAAATGGGTTTCTTAGAGTTGTATAAAGGAGAAGTAAAAGATACTAATTGGGGACGGCAAGCAATCAACTTGGTGTGGAAATAAAATTGCAGAAATGGACCCCATAGAGCTCATCCCAATCTAATTGCCCACTACCTGATTTGTTGGAGGCCCCTTAGATAACCTCTTTCTGCTTCTCAGTTTCCCCTTAAATGTTAACTACCATCCCACTCTTCACTTCTAGGAGTTGGAGAATGTTAAATTCTACTATTAAGTGAGATAATATAGTAATTACCTTTCTGTGTTTGGTTTGTTTCACTTAACATATTTCTTAAGTGAATAATTCCTGGACTTACTTTCTAATGCATATATGTTAAGAATAAAAAATTGCTCTATTCAGAACTTTTTAAAATCCATTTCTTCAGTTATTGAATGCTACAGTTTTACTTGCAACGATAATGTTGTAGTTCAATTAAAGGAAATCTCTATTTTGATTGTGATATCTTTTTTGGCTTATGCATTATTTAGACATATATTCCTTAATTTACAAACTTTTGATAATGTTGTTATTGCTTTCTAATTCAATTTCAAAACATTTAGAGAAATTACCCTTTAGTATTTCCACTATGTGATATTTATTAAGAATTGGGTAATGTCTTAATGTATCATCCATGTTTAAAATATTCCCATGTGCACTTAAAAAAATTGTATTCTAAAATTCTTGGGTTCAGTGTTTGTCAAGATTGTCAAGGTATGTCAAGTTTGTTGATTTATATTTTGTTGTACTGATTTTTTTGACTATTGGTTTTATGTAGAGAGAACTGAATTAAAAAATTTCTGCCAGAATCATTTATGTACTTGTTTTTCTATTTATTTATATTGGTTTTGCTTTGCACATTTTTGAGGCTCTTTCAGTAGATGCATGTGCATTTAGAATCACTATATTTCCCTGTGATTAAACCCTCTAATCTTTATGAAATTTTCACTGATTATCCTTAGTAATGATCCTTGCCTACATTCTGTTATAATAAATTTGCTTTGGCAGCTTTCTTTTGGCTAGAGCTATATGTCTCTTCCAGTTAATTTTCTTTCAATTGCATATTTAAAGTGCGTCTATTGCCAACAGCATATAGATGAGTTTTCCTACCTAAAGCTGACTGACCCCACGGGTTGCACAGTAGTCCTCAAAATGATACGTCCAAATCTAACTTCCAGTAGTTACGAAGGCAACCTTATTAGGAAAAATAGTTTTTCCAGGTATACATAAGTTGAAGATCTCTATAAGTGATTATTTAGATAACCAAGAAGCCCTAAATTTAATTATATTCTTATGAGAGACAGAAAAGTAGAAAACATGGGGAAAAAGTGGAGGTCACATGAAGTCGGAGATAGAGACTGAAGGTTAGGTTGCTGTTAAGTGAGGAATCTCTATGTTACCAGAAGTTGCAAGGCAAGGTCAAATTCTCCACTAGAATATTTAGAGGGAATACAGCCTTACTGACACTTGATTCTAGAACCTGGGCCTCCAGAGATATGAGAGAATACATTTTCATTATTTTAAGCCAAGATGTATGTGATTATTTGTTATGGTACTCTCAGCAAATGAATAGAGACACAATTTTTGCCTCTTACAAACAGGCTAGCAGCACCAGCAATCCAGATCATCTTAATCTAATGATGGAAAGAGTGAGATGATTTAAGGTTGGGCCTCACTTAATGTAAGGACGTGCTTTTTTTCCTCTACATCTTTTTCCTTGTGTGTATCTTCACTGTAGCAACAACCAAACACTTGGAGATATTTATTAGGGTTTTCCCATTTGGTATTCCACCATTCTAATGCAAGTATCAGAAGTTTCCTTCTGCTTTACAGTCATAGATTTAAGCATGGAACTCAGCAGCTCCAAATCCCTGACTAACATCATTGGATTTTTCTCCTCCTATAATCTTAGTCCCATAACTCCTCACTTAACAGCTCTACAAATACATTCTCTCTCTCTCTCTCTCTCTCTCTCTCTCTCTCTGTGTGTGTGTGTGTGTGTGTGTGTGTGTGATTGTATTATACAATGAATTAAGCCACTGCTGGAAGAGGAGACCTTATACCAATATTATTAAATATGGTAACATGCCTACTGACTATATTTCTCAGCTCCTTTAAGCTAGGTGTTTTCACCAGTGAAATTAAATAGGAATCTTTGTGCGACTTCTGGGAAAGAGTTGAGCCATCACCTCTTATGTTGTCTAGAAAACAAGCATGATTTCCATCACTCCACAGACCATCTTGAATCATGAGGGAACATCTGAAATGCAAGAATGTGATAAAAATGGCAGAAAGGAAAAATATAAAATGATGAATTTCCAGTGAATAGGACTAGTCTATCTATCTATTTTCTATTCCATGTTTAAGCTACTGATGTGTCTGGACTTTTATGAACAGCTAAGTAAAACTTAAATGCAACTACAATTTCATAAAATTATTAATGCTGAACAAATATATGATTCTTATTCTAAATAAACAGTTTTTTACATGACCCAAGACACTGAACTACAACTGATAATATTGAAACTCAAGGCATATCTTCTCGACAAAGCACCCAAAGTATAAGTGAACTTCTAGAACTCAATATATTAGTTGTTTGGAAGAAAGCTTATACAAAATCAGGTTTCTTTTTATTATTATTATATTTACATAGTGCATTAGTATTACTTTCACGAATATTTCTATCCATGACTTGCTGTCTTCTCTTCATCCCTTTTATGTCATATTAGGCCTGCTTAGGGTTCTATAAATATTCTTTCCACTAATGATATGAGTTGTGCGACAGCTAACAGCTTACATTATTTATAGTCTCTGCTCTTTAGACTAAAACAGGAAACCATCAAGAGCAGTGATTTACTTGGCTGCAGTACACAAAGTACTCTAGTCCTATTAAGGAAGAATAACTATTATGATTATTTAATGATATATACTTGCCTGTTATTAGCTATTTATTGATATATGACTACTTGAAATCTGCTGTTTCTAGAGCTAGTGAGAACAACTCATTTTTCAATCAAACTTAATTTCCAGTGCTAATATACCAAGGAAAAAAAATTAGCTCTTTTCATCAGATTTATTGGATAGCACCATTTTTTGCCAGATCTCATATTGATAAATGATCTATATTAATGTCAAGGTGTTGTATTTATAGCTGTAATATAAAGCCTTACCTCTAACATACAATCTTTAAGAACAAGAAAAGAGGAGGTAAAGAGATAAGTTGAAAGTAGTGATTTACATGTTGTTTTGGAATCAGTTTGGAGGACTCAGTAACCTGAGAAATGCTGATACTTGGTAGTCTGTCTCCTGTGTTCTTAGAGGAGTAAAGAACAGACATAAGCTATAAAACATACAACTTCTCTGACAGTCTGTGCTTTGCTTTGCATAGGATTTGTTCCCACAAAAACTCATGTTGAAATTTGCTCCTAAGCATAACAATGTTGAGAAGTGTTCAGGACTTTAAGAGGGATTGATGTTCTTCTTATGGGAGCAAGTACTTACTCTTGTGGTACTGGGCTGGTTATTGCAAGAGTGAGTTGCTATAAAATGAGCTTGGCCTTTGTCCTTGACTTTTCTTGCACATATGCTTGTCTACATGCACTACTTGCTACCCTAGCATGCTCCCACAACATGATGCTATCTGCTATGTGTGACAGAGCATAAAGCCTTCAATAGATATGGCAACCTGATCTGGACATTTCAGCATCCCAAATCAAGAGTCAAAATAACCCCACTTTTAAATATAATACCCAATCTCACATTTATTGCCATAGCAAAATAAAATGTACTGAGATGGCTGTGTGCACTCTTTATCACAAAGTCATCAAGTGAGGAAGTGAAAAAATGGAATGAGGTCAAAGAGGAGTGTCTACACCATCCATCCATGATCACTGGGATTTCAATGGCAACTAGATCAGAGAATATAACCATCCAATTCCAAACATCCTTAATTTTAGAATTAGTGAGAATTATATTTTATGTTGCATGGTAAATAACAAGAAGAAAAACTCAGAAGTACATAGGTTCTTGTCTGAAAAATGCAGGCACTGAGATTCATGAGAACTCCAGCTTTCTTCTAGATATGATATTTTGAAATACTCAGTCTTCTAGAAAAAAATCACTGGGAAGGTATATAAAACCTTCTGGGTAAGGATATACCCCAGAAATTAATATAGTTATTTCCCTGGAGCCTCAGCTAATGCAAGAAAAGCCCAAGATCAGATGGATTCTTAGCTAATTTCTACAAGACCTACAAAGAAGAATTAATACCAATACTCCTCAAATTATTCCATGGAATAGAAAAGGAGGGAATCCTTCCAAACTCATTGTATGAGGCTAGTATCATCCTGATAACAAAAGCAGACAGAGACACATCAAGGAAAGAAAATTTCAGACCAGTATCCCTGATGAACATAGATGCAAGAATTCTCAATAAAGTTTTGGCAAATTACATATGAAAACATATTTAAAAAATAGTGCACCATGATCAAGTGGGGTCTATTCCAGGGATGTAATGTTGGTTCAACATATGGAAGTCAATAAAGATCACATCAATAGCCTTAAAAATGAGAATCACATGATTATACGAATCGATGCAGAGAAAGCATTTGACAAAATACAGCACTGTTTCATGTTCAAACACTAGAAAAACTAGGAATAGTAGGAGCATACCTCAACATTGTAAAAGCTATCTATGCTAAACCCAAGGCCATCATCATTCTAAATGGAAAAAAGTGGGAAGCATTTCCTCTAAAAACTGTAACAAGACAAGGATTTCCTCTTTCACCACTGCTATTCAACAAAGTCCTTGAAACTCTAGCCAGAGCAATTACACAGATGAAAGAAATTAAAGGGATATGAATAGGAAAAGAATAACTCAAATTATCATTATTTGTTGATGACATGATTCTATACTTAGAGGATCCAGAAAATTCCACCAGAAGACTTCTAGAAATAATAAATCAATTAAGAAAAATAACAGAATATAAAATCAATACCCGTAAATCAAATGTATCTCTAACATCAGTGATGAAATCTTTGAAAGAGAAATCAGGAAAACTACTCCATTCACAATATCCTCAAGAAATAAAAAACAAGACTTAAGAATCAATTTAACAAAAGAAGTGAAAGACCTCTACGATGAAAACTACAGGATGCTAAAGAAAGAAATTGAAGAAGACCTTAGAAGATGGACAGGCATAATTAATATTATGAAAACTTCCACACTACTCAAAGCGCTATACAGATTTAATGCGATCCCAGTTAAAATCCCAATGTCATTCCTCATAGAAATAGACAAAAAACTATCATGAAATTCATTTGGAAAAATAAGAGAATAGCCAAAGCAATCCTTAGTAAGAAGAGTGAAACAAGAGGCATCACAATAGCAGAACTTAAGCTAGAGTACAAAGCTATCGAACTGATTTTTAACTGGAGAGTGTGTGTGTGTGTGTGTGTGTGTGTGTGTGTGTGTTGGCCCATTGTCTAGGTGAGGAGGAAGATTAAACTGTGTAAAAACAATCAGGATTCAGAATATGAATGGCACAACAGGTTGAAACCATCAGAAAATATTGCCAACATCAGCAGCAAAGCTACTTATGTGAAATGTAGAAATTTGAAAGAAGAACGGACTCAGATATAAAGAACATTTATCTAAATAGCAGTTGCAGTAGAGTTAATTCCAATCTCTAACCAGCAATGTGCTTACAATTATGCCAAGAATTTTCTTTAGAAAGAAGGATGCTTGTGTTCATTGCTACACGGTTATGGTTACCATGTACTGTGTGTGTTGCTGATGTGATATGTACTGAGTCGGAGTCCTTTTGTGCCCTCAGCCGTCTAACAGGAGAGGTTCCTGCTCAGTTTTCCCTCTATCCTTTACCTGCCCCAGTCAGCTCACCTGTAACTTTCTCATCTTTTTTTCTTTTAACCAATCTAATTTTTTCTTACGCTTCATTCAAAATCTTTTTCAGTGGAGCTGCTCAACAATAGTAGTCTCCAGTTTCCACTTATTTTGTGTTGGATCTTATCTCTCCCAAATAGATTTTAGATTACCTGTTTACCAGATGATTTGATTCTACTCATGATCACTAAGGAAGACTTTTATTTCTTTTTCCCATTACAATCATATGTCAAGTCCTTGCCAATAGAATGGATATGGAAGTAATAAATTCATTTCACATTTCTAGGTCTGGTTCTAATTTAACAATAAAGTAAAATGCCTTTTAATATTATTTTCTCTTATCCTTTGAGTATCTCTTCACAAGGTCTCTCTAAGGATATACAATACCAAGACCAAAGTCTAAAGCCCTGATTTAGTAATTTTAGAAGTTCTACCCAAAAGATCTGTCTAACCAGAAATATCAAATTTAAATATTATGCCAATAAGGAATAAATATTATTTTAAGCTACTGAGATTATGAAATAAGAAATAGTAGCAAGCATTAATTATCCTGAGTGACACAGTATTTCCTATATATTCATTTTATTAGTTAATACATACATATCAATTATAACCATGCTTGGCATGTAGTAGGTACTTAAAAATGTTAGTTATAATGTTATCTGCTACTATCATTATTACCAGTATAACCCATTCAACTGAAACTTAATGAGTGCTCACTATGTATTAAGCATTATCTGGAAGAAAAACTCAATAAGTAATCACTATTTTGTTGTTAAGGAGTTCACAGCCTAAGAAAAATAGAATAAGAATAGCAATAAAACATCTAACACTTATTGACACTTGCCTAATGTCTACCACTGTTCCACAACTTTTGATTTATCACTTCCTTTTTTCCATTAAAATAAATTATTCTCACCATTTTGTAGTTGGGGAAACAGAGGAACAAAGAGATGACACAGAATACCCAATGCTAGAAAGCTGGCAACTCTCAGGGCCAGAATTCAGGCCCAGGGATTCCAGCTGTGCTGGCTAAGCTTCTATCTTTTACACCATGCTCTGTGCAAGAATTATGTGAACTGACAGAGCTGTGAACAGAATGTGATGAAGACACTTCATTGATCAGTGATTCTGGAACAATATTTGATGAATGAGTAGAGGTTTACTAGGTGTACTGTAATGTTAAGGATATGATATATAAATTCTTTCCAATGGATCCTTTGATTGGTTGACTAGTTGAGTTAATTTTAGGAAGTATTGAGCTAGTTAGTGTAAAAGCACCAAAGTAGTGATGCATCTTGGTTATAAGAGGGAGAAATGCAGCTCAAACTGGATTTAGGCAAAAGGAGGGGAGCATTTTGAGGTCACGTGCCAATCTCATCCAGATGTTTCAACAATATGATTGAGACAATGCCTTTCTCTGTCTGTTTTCAATCTGATTAACTTTTTCAATATTGTATATAAAAATGGACATTAGTTACTCAAGAATCATATTTTGTGGACCATTAATTCCTATAGAAAGAGCACTAAAAGATATTTTCATTGTCCTTCTTTCTCAGCACATGGGGACACTTACTATTTAGCCCTATTTCCATGTTGGTGGAGCATATGTTTAAGTTGTATTTGACAGATTATGGGAAAAAATGGTCTAAGTCACAACTAGGACTCACTTTTAAAATATTTTTTGTGTGTCTTTTAGGTCTCTCATCTCATGCAGTAATGGCCTTGAAGGCCACATATCTTATATGGTGAAATTACAAGCAAGAAAAATTTGACCAAACCCAAGATGGATTTTCTTTGATTTATGAACGTCTGCATTTTGTTAAGGCATTGAGATGCAGGATTTATTTCTTGCTGCAGGGTATCTCAGCCTATCCTGACAAACTCAACTATCTGGATAATAAAGTTCCAGAGATAACTCTCAGTAGACTGACAACTTGTAGACAAATTCTGAGTTTAAGTACCATGGTCAATAATTTGGAATGGGCCCAATATGGAAATCATCCCCAAATAAGCTAAAGAGCATACTGGAGAATTCAAAATGCAAAAGAGCAATGATAGAAAACAAATTATGCCTACTGTGCATCCCACAACCTTTGTTTGTCTTATAGTATGAAAACTCGTATTAAGCAAAAATCCTAATTTCCTAGAATATTGGTAATGTACATCTGTATTTCACAATCTTTCTGATAATAAGTCTTGTGGTCTATTTTCATAACATATATCCATTCAATATTTTATCTCAATAAGCAAACATTTTCTTTTGCCTGAAATTTTTCCATCCACCCACATCATATTTCATGTCTAGCAGTTAATGCTGTTCAATTCACTCATCTTATTCAAATATAAAAGGCTTTATGTGCATTTCTTATTTTTTACCATACTGTCATTGGACTTTGTTTTTATTAAATATTAATACATTTTTCTTCAGGAAAAATTAAATTTTTTTCCTTGCAAATCCCATAGAAAGAGAAAATTAAATTGAAGGGATTATGATCAGTATTGTGTCTGAAGGAATCTCATCCCCACTAATCCTATTCTAGGGCCAATTTTTATTACAAAAAATAACTTTGCATTTAAGATGTCAGCAGGGAATACCAGAATTAAAGGGCAGAGATAAAACCAGTTCTTGGTACTATAGGTTGTATTATACAATTAAATACATCTTTAAAAGCACTTAGTTTTCCTCAATTTAAATTTCAAACTTTAGGAAAACTCATAATTAGGTATAAACTTAAAGGTTAGTTATTGCCATACCATATAATATTCCTCTTTATTCAGCTGTTGTTTTTTTTTTCATTCTCCAAATCTGTATTTGATATCATACCACAGATGAGTGCTGTGCTGAATGTTGTAAAACATTATAGAGTAGTAAGAGGCTGGGGCAGCAAGAATTTCATACCAAAAAGCCCAGAGCAGTAATGTAAGCAACAAATTAATTTGTAGAAACTCGAAAAAATTGCAATTTCTATTGGGATAAGAATGCTCTTGAGAAACTGGGCATAGTGGTACCCAAACTCTGGAGGCTGAGGCAGGAGGGTCCCAAGTTCAAGGTCAGCCTCAGCAACTTGGTAAAACTCTGTCTTAAAATTAAAACAAAAAATCAAACAAATAACAACAACAACAAAGACTGGGAATGTATTTCATTGGTAAAGTGTACCTGGGTTCAATTTCCAGTATCCCAAAAAAAAAAGAAAAAAAGGCTTCAGAGAAACTTCATTAAAAGAAAGGACTTAAAATGGCATAAAACATAGGTTTATTCAAAGATTACAAAATTAAAAGATAAAAAATTACTCTTTTATTTATTTTTAGGTACTGGGGATTACACCCAGGTGTGCTTAAACACCAAGCCACATCCCCAGTACTTTTTTATTTTTTATTCATTTTTATTTTGAGAAAGGATCTTACTAAGTTGCTTAAGGCCTCACTAAATTGCTGAGACTGGCCTCAAAGTTGTGATCCTCCTACCTCAGCCTCCCAAGTCACTGGGATTACAGGTGTGTGCCACCACATCCAGTCAACAAATTACTCTTTTTTTTTTTTCAGATATTTTAATAGTTTTATTTGGCAAAGAGAAGCCTAAGAATTTTTTTAAAAAACATTTCCAGAGGGAACACCTTTTACTGTAAAATAAACTTGTGTGATTTGGAAGGACAAATCTCTAATGTATATTTTTGATTTATGTGCCAATTTTATAATTAGTACAAAAAAGATAATTGTTGAAATATTTTAAAAATGTAAAAACCAGTCCAGGCAACATAGCTATACAATCTTGCTGTAAAAGTACTTATATCAAATTCTTGCCCAAAATATTTTTGCAATATACTAAATTTAGTTCTTCAAGTCACTCCTCACTGATGACTAGCTTTTCCATTTTCTGTTATCTCTATCCCATTTTCCTCCTTAAGATGTTGATACAACTCAGCTCTGTTATTGACGGAGTTCAAACGTCCAGCAAACTCCTGATGTTTTCTGGAATTGGCAGTATTGATTCTATTACTCCACAAGGATAATAAGGACACTGGCCCTTTTGATTTTTCCATTTGTGGAGTTTCATCCATTTCAACAAGGGGCTTTTTGTTTGGAGGTTCTGGAGAATCAGGTGAATCTTTAACAAATTACTCTTAATTGAGGTATTCAAGCATAAACTGGGAAAGTAGAATGCAGGATTGTTTTAGGAACATACAGGCAGCACATGGATGCCTGGGCATTATTATTAGTAGTACTTTATTGAATCTTTGGAAAATGTACTTTCAGTATTCTTATTCAAGATTCTCTGGGACTTAATATTACCTCACATGTATTAAATAGCAATAATTTATCAAGCACGGTACTAAGCTCTTTACATGGATCCGCATATTTAGGGAAAACTCTATGTGGTAAAAAGTATTATCTTTACATATATATGTATGCACACATGTATTTATGGTTTTATTTGAAATTTGAGTCCCAGTAAAAATTCATATGTTTTCTTTGACTCTATGTCTCAGTCTTTCCAGTATAGACTAGATCACCCAATATTCTATTTTTCTCATGATATTAAATCCTTTGATGACTCTAGGTAAGTTGTTCTAACAGTTATTCCCTGTTCTTCCTTTTCTGCTAATTTCATAATGATGACAATTGAGTCTTACATGGTGCATGTTTGAGAAATGCCCTAGATATTGAACAAGAGCAGCTCAAATCTGAAAGGTCATTTCCAAAAATAAGTTTTCTATGATTTTTCTCATTAGCTTAAACATTGCTTTTTTTCCCTTTACCTCCTTCTTCTTGGACATTCCACAATGTATAGTTATTCCTCAATCCACCCTGTGGGAAGTTGTCATTTTTCACTTGTTTTATACTATAGAATTATGCATAATCACTACCTGGAGTCTACTATTTAAGAGCCGAAAATGTGTACCCAGATACACAGAAGTATAAGAATGAGGTTCAACAAATAGGAAAAGCACAACCAATAATTTTGGAGTAATGAAAGAAAGAACACAAGAAACTGGACAATTTCTTTACCTATTAAATTCTACAAATTCTCCTTCACTTGAGGAAGGAAGCAGGGATGAAAAGATAAATCTCTTTATAGGAACATTTAAGGCAACAAAATAAAGTCTAGATGAATTGCAATTTAAGCATAAAAATCAGCAAAACAGTCAGACATATAGATGAGTAGTTTTCATAAATACAAACAGGGATTTCTAAAAATATATGCAATTAACCAATCAGAAAGAAAATGAAAAAATTGAATGCATAAAACATTTACATCTTTTCCATATCAAAACATATAACTAAGTTAACAGGCAAGCAAATCAAGAAGAATATTACAGGAAAATAATTTATATTATTGTCTAAGGAGTTTTCAACAAGAATTATATTAAAACTCATAGAGGTAAGTAGAAAAAAAATATAATATGCATAAAAAGTGACAATAATACATTTTACATGTTTAATTTTTAAGTATTTAAAGGCATCAAAATTAATAAAACAATAAATTATTTTACCTGGTAAATAATTAAAGATTTTAAAAAGAATCAGTTGGTTGCCAGGGTGCAACTAAATTGGCCTGTAAGAATTTAAATTTTCTCATTGTTTCATTAAAAATAGGAATATTCATAAGATTAGATTCGTTGTTATGGTTCATAGGAATTTACTCCAAAATTGAGACAGTCTACCAGATAATTATATAAAATAATTTTATTGAAATCAAAATCAAAGCAAGTCATGGCTAAATAAATTCTAGTGTGGCATCAGGATAGCATCATATTGTACTATGTAGAAATTTTTAAAAAATTAATTGAATTGGAAAATATTTGTAACAACAAGTGAATATATAAGTGTAATATGATATTGATCATAAATTATAAACACATTATTTCATAAAGTAAATATTCTAGGTTTGATTCTGAAAGTAGGCTTCTCATGTCCATGTCGTTTTGCTTTATCTTTTGTGTATCTTCTAAATTATTTTCAATAAACATGCCTGTATTACATTTGAACATGTTTCTACAAAGTGTAAATATACTTAAAAAATATTTAGGTGCCTGTGCCCAGTGATCTTAGAAGTTAGTGAGATTATGATATAGGAAGTGTAGAGATACAAATAGTGTGCATTTTTGTGGTCAAGCCACTTGGTCATTGAAAGGACCACCTGGGCATCAGATTTCTCCTTGCACTCTGCTGTCTAAACCTGCCTGACGCCTGATGGGTATCAACCATGGGCATGTGCTGTGCTCCCTCCTACACTACCAGGTGTGCATCTATCTGTCAGCCTCCACTGAAGCCTCAGCAGCCCCTGGAAAGTTCTTGACATCCACGTCAAAGTCAGTCCAAAGGAAACACCCCAGCAGAGAAAGATTAGCTGCAAGTTCCCTGGGGAGTTTCACATTGTGCATATTTCCTCTCCCCTTGGGGAATTTGGTATTGACTGTGTTTATCTCTGTCTGGCATAATAAAGTCTCTCTAGATAAACACATCTAAACATTATCTTTATTTGAAAAATACCTGAGTTTTTCTTATCTTAAATTTGAGCTATGTTTTGTTAGCTATGACATTTTTGGGAAACTCAGTTATACTCTCTATGCCTTTGTTTCAAAATAGATATACCAAGTACACACTTGAAATTAAAGAAACTGAGTTTATATTCAGAAACTATAAGGCTAGGCACAAATGGCTTCACCAGAATTTTGTATCAAACATTTAAAGAAGAAATACTGCCTATTCTACAAAAGTTATTTCAGAAAGTAGGAGGAGAGAACATTTGTAACTCACGAGGCCAGAATAATCAATTAATTCTGGTGTCAAACCCAGAAGAGAATATTACAAGAAAAAAAATTATAAATCAATATTCATCATGAATATACATGAAGAATTCTTATCAAAACAGAAGCAAATCAAAAAAAACCATTATATAAAAACGAGGAAAAAAAAGAGCAAAATTTATACTGTGAATGCAAAGTTTTATTTATATTTGTAATTAAGTAAATAGTGCTCACCATATTACAGAATAAAAGCTATACAAAATATAAGCAGCTCAGTAATGTAGAAAAGGCTCTTGAAAATGTCAACAAAATTCATTTAACAAAAGATATCTATAAACTGGGAATACAAATAAATTTCCTCAGTCTCATAAAGCAGACATGAAAGTTCCTACATGTAATATAATATTTCATGCTAAAATGTTGGATGTTTTTGTTTATGACTGTGACCCAACAAAGATGTCTGCTTTTATCACATCTTTTCAACTTCATGTGAAGGATCAACCTACAGAAAAATAAATATATAAACCATACAGATGGGAAAGAAACTAATAACAATGATTTTTTTATCCTGACAAAATTATATGTACAAAAACCTTAAGGAACATACATTAAAATACTACAACTTCAAAAAGTAAATTCAGAAAAGTCAGAGGAAACAATGTCATTAATCAATATTAATCAGTCCCTATCGATAAGCAATAAGAATTAGGATATTAAATTGAAATTCATAACCTATAAGTCTTTAGATAACAAAGCACTTAGGGATAATTATAATATAAGGTATACAGGAGCTGTGCCACAGAGAAAGAGAAAACACTACTGAAAGAAACTGAAGTCAATGGGAATTAGCAGACAGAGAATCCCTGTTAATGCAATGTGGATGTTAGTTGTCTCCTATCTGAACTCAGGATTTAACTCTATCTCAATCTCTCAAAATCCTAGATTATGTTTTTTCTTCAGAAATGGAGACACTTATTTCAAAATCTATATGAAAATGTAAATGATTTTGAACCACCAAATTAACTGTGAAATGGAGACAGATTTGGAGGATGTGTACTACTTGATTTCAAGATTCCTGTGATGCTACAGTAATCAGACAGTCAGGTTGTATTATAGGGCAAGAAAAGTGGATCAGTGGAATACGACAGAGAGTTCAGAAATAAACACACATGTACTGTTATTTGATTTATGAATATACCAAACAATGGAAAGAAAATTGAATTTCTAGAATGTGGTGCATGAAAATTTGAATATTCAACTGGATAAAAACAAACCTCAACAACTATTTCACTTTAACTACAGGAGCTAATATATGATGGAGCATAGACATAAATATAAATGTTAGCATTTTTAAACTACCAGAGAATAATCCTGGAAACTAATTTTATAACATCAGCATAAGAATATGTTTATTTAATAAGACACTCAAAGGACTATCACACATTTAAATAAAAGATAAATTGACTTCCTCAAAATTAAAGCTTAAGCTTTTAAAAAACACTATTAAAAATGAATAGACAAAACTGGATAAAAAGATATGTATCTGTCAAAAGACTATCTTTCAGAACATATATAAAGCACTCTTATACATCAATAAAGAAAAAAACAAATGACCCAGTAAAAAGATGTGCAAATGATTTGAAAAGACATTTCAAAGAGGAATGTTTATATATTCCTATTTAAAATTGGCAAATAAGTGCAAAAAATATATTCAGCAACATTAATCATCAGCGAATTAAAACCACCATATGAGTCTATTGCACCCCCACTGAACTGATGGAAGTTAAATGTCTAACACTAAGTATTCAAGAAAGATGTAAAGCATCCAAGTGTCTTGGCTAGAATCATCAGCCCAAGAAGCTGAGGGAAGATTTCTGGGGCATACCTGCAAAGTGAGGATTAGGAGAGAAGTTGAAAAATGAGCCAGAGAAACAGAGAGGTAGGACGGAAGCAAAGTGGTCACACAGAGTTTGAAAAAAGTCAAGAGCAGAGAGGCCAATCAATGTGTGTTTTGCTCAAACAGTCCCTAGAGTTCATCTTTAAGCACACAGTATGAATTTCTGGAAATAAATAATCACAGAGGAGTGAGGACAGAGGCTAGAGTGAAAATAACTGAGCAACTAATATTAAAGAAGAAAGAGGACCATAGTTCAGAAAATGCTTGGATATTACAGATTGCAAGAAAGAAGAAAGTTAAAGAATAGCTGAAGGATATATACATTTGGAAAAAAATCTCTTATAGGAGTAAAAAACTCAAGTTTGTTTATAGGTGAAGAGAAATAGATAATAAAAAGGGAGTTATAAAGATAGGAGAGAATGTTGACAAATGCTGGGGTAGGGCTTTAGAGAAGTCTAAAGTAAACAAGATAAGGAACACATGTAAGAAAAAGTTTAATAGATGGTTAAAGATGCAGAGGCAGCATTTTGAGACACCAAAAAAGAATAGTTTCATATTGTTTGGGCTTGGTCCCAGAAGAGAATAAACTGGGTTGTTTTTCAAGAGAAGGGGTTTAAAAGTGAACTGATGACTGCTAGGTAGTGGAGAGCATATGTAACAGCAATTACAAGGGGAACACAGAAATTTAAGAAGAAACATAAAAAAGATGTCTAAACAACAAGGAGAGACCAAAGTGAAATAATATGCACTCATAAGTAGACATCAAAAATAGTTTTGTATCTTTAGGTGGCAATATAGCAGTGTGGACATATTACAATGATATGCTTTCCTTAGAAATAGAATATGTATATTCTATACACATACACATAACATATATCACTTTATATATACTCATTCTATTTTATGGGTATTTTCAATTTATGTGTAAACACATATATATGTGTTTTGTAGTTTAGTAATATTTGTTTATTTTTCTTCATATATTAAACTAATGAATTTATCATATAAATATAATAAATGGGTAAAGATGGGATGAAAGATGTAATGATATATATCAAGAAGTTAAGGGATTAGGAGACATGGGAAAAAAGTAAGTTAACCATCAGAATAACGTATATGAAGATATGGACGTCTTCTGAGAGACGTCTTCTGGAATACTCAGGGAAGGCGATACTTAAGCCTAGACTTCTAATGAATGAATAAAATTTAACCAGCATGGACAGATAGATGTGGAGAGAAGAAATAGGTAAGAGAAGCTGGTTGTGAAGCATGCCCAGGCTGGAGTCTCAGGAGAGTCTCACATGGCATGTCTGTACACAGTGAGTGGAGAGGCTGGATTCACACACTGATGTGGGCTTAGGAAGGATGGCACATACTGCAAGTCCAGGCTTTCTCGTGAAAGGGATGAATTATTTAACTGAGTGAGAAAACAAACAAACAAAAAATGGTCTCATTAGATTTTTAGAAAGAATAGTCTGACCAAAAAAATGTGGACAACTGAGTAAAGAAGGTGAGAGCCTCCGCAGAAAGTTCCAATTAAAAATATCGCTGTAGGAAAAGTCAGAAATAATGAATTCAAATGAGGATTTGGAAGAAAGATGGGAAGTGGTAAGCATTAGGGCTGATTAGGAGGCAGACTCAACAAAAAATGGTAATCAATCGGGAAGGGGTAGAATGAGACAGGTGAGGCAAGCCACGTTCACTACTAGAAAGAGAGTAGAATGTGACTTGATAATTCTAAGCGGTGTGGACTGAATATGCGTGTCCCCTCAAAGTTCATATGTACACACACTCACCTCAATGTGATGGTATTACAGAGTAGGGCCTTTGTAAGGTAAGTAGGTCAAGAGGGTTGAGCCCTCTGGCTGGAATTTGGGCCCTTAAAAGAAGAGAAATTAGAAATTGAATTATCTTTCTGCTCTGTTCCATATGAACCCACAGCAAGGAGGAGTCCACCTGCAACCAGAAAGAGAGCTCTCGCAAAATTGAATCTAGACACATTGATCTTGGACTTCTCAGTCTTCAGAACCATGAGAAGTAAATCTGTAGTTTTTAAGCCTCCAGTCTGTGGTGATTTGTTATAACAGCCTGGCTGGCCAAAAACAGTAAAGGAGGAGTCAGTTTGGGAGAATAGAGACAGAAATATTACTAGGTTCAGAATAGGAGAACTTGAGATGGTATGAGATACCCAAATGGAAAAAAGAAAAGAAAAGGAAAAAGGTACATAATTGAAATTGAAGATTCAGGGATTCAAGTTGGGATGAGTGAAGTCAAAAGGTTCTAGGTGAATTAATGAGAAAGGTAAATATCAATAATAGTCTCTTCTCAATAAACAGAGACTCTCAGTTTGTGAGGCTCACCATCAACAAAAATGCCAGATTTTCAAAATATGTAAACCAAGTTTTGGCCTCATTCCCCAACTTCATAAAGAATATTTCCATATCTATTCAAGAGATGTTTGTGTCAGTGTTCAATAGAAACCTCAAAATGAGTAGTTCAAAATTGTCTTAATTCTCTCCAGTGATTATATTCAAAATATGAATAACTTGTATATTACAATTACCAACATGACAGAATGTCCTACTTTTCAACTGAATGCAATTTATAAACATATTCAGCCATAGAATTAATTGTGAACTATTGGTTGAACTTTAGGTTGCTGTGCCACCCAAATCTCCTTTTAAGTTTTTGTGTGATCTGTCTCATTTGGTGGTACAGTTATCCATTTTTCCAAGCTGGAGGCCTAGGAGCTATCACATTTTTTTTCTCCTCCCTAACCTCTCACAGTATTTATTACCAATTCTTGTTGGCTCTTTCTTAAAAATGCCTCTTTAAAAATTTCTTTCTTGGACTAGGGATGTGGCTTAGTGGTAGAGTGCTTGCCTAGCACGTAAGAGGCCTTGGGTTTGATTTTCAGCACCTTTTTTTAAAAAAGTAATAAAAGTTTTTTTTTTCTTTTCCATACTCTTCATCATGTCTTATGTTACCGACTGCTATAGCCTCTTAACTGGTCGTATTTCATCCTTTGCATTGATGTTCTGTGCCTGGGATGTTTTTATTTCCCTTTACTCTCCTGCTAGATAACCATTCACAATTCACAAAAGAAACCAAATGTCAACTTCAAGGTGACAGCTTCCTCCAATGCCCATGAATAGTTAGTCACTTACAGCTAGTAGTGTACTCAAAGAGACTTGTACCAACTTAAGAGGACAAATGCAAATCTTGCTATAATTCTGAATTCAGTAAAGTGATTTAGATAGCTTGAAATCTTCTAGAATAGGATTATGCACAACTCAGAAAGGGGCAAACATTACATATTAGTTGCTCCTTAGCCCCTACATTTATCACTATCCTGTTGCTTCTAGACATTCTGAGCTTCTTTTACACAATTTCTCTGCTTGCACTACAACAATGAGTTTCATTACTCTCTTCCTCTATTATATTGTCAGAGGCAAAAAATATCAATTTCTCTTTATGAAAACTCCAGTTTCCTACCACAGTGCCTGACATATACCTGCTTTCCATAAGGAAGGAATTACTACTGAAAGGAAGGAAAGATGCAGAGAAGGAAGACAACGGAGAGGCAAAGTTGTGGCATTGGGTGAAATTATGACAACTAGACCTTTGTAAGTTGTTCCTGGTGTAGAATGTTAGTTCAATTCATCAAAATGACATTCTTGCTAGATTCTCTAAAGCAAAGAAAGCTCCTGGAGATGAGAGGTAGGTAAAGAATATGCTGATCATTGAGGAAGCTAGGAGATTCTCCTTCAAACTGGTGGACAGCAACCAAGATGGGAAGGACCATTTTAAACTAATGGGATACTGGTATTTGCTCCAAGGATGGAGGGGGTTAACATTTTCCACCAGATAACAGTCTGGTGTTCTATTTAGATAGGAATCATGTTTGATCATTTTGTAAATTGAGACAAACTGTTTTGGTTGACCACTATATTCTTTCAGTAAAAGCAAGTCCATAAACAGCTTGGCTATAACTCTCTTTGAGAGACAATAGTAAGATCCTTTATCTAGACAAAGATAAATCAAGAAGGATGAATTCCATCATTCCTCTCAAGTAGCTAAAAAGAGTCCTTGAACTTAGATAACTGGGAGCTGTTGGAAGTTTGGGAAAAGCAGGCTCTAGAGTCAGACTACCAGAGTTCAGATTCTATCTCTGCCACTTATCTCAGTAGATTTGGACCTGTTAGTTATTTGCAGTTTTATTGATAGAAAAATGGAATTACCACTACCTTATGCATTGAACTGTTAAAAACAAACAAATAAATAAATAAGTGGCTTGCTTAGCATAGTGTATGACACACATCAACCACTCAGTTAAATGTTCATGATCCTTATATATGAATACACCACCAGTGAAACTCCACATCATATACAACCACAAGAATGGGATCCTAATTAGAATTAGTTATAGCCCATGTATGTATAATATGTCCAAATGCACTCTGCTGTCATGTATATAAAAAAAGAACAAAATGTTCATGATACAATGAGAGTGAAATGTTTTTACAAATGTGATTGGGTGAGATTGGGTAATGAGGAGCCAGACCCCCACTCTAGATCTGCATTTTTGCTCATGTGTGTACCTTTGGAAGGAAATGGTTGCCTTCGAGGAGCCAGGACCGTGCATATTTCCTAGGAACATCAGTGTGAACTAATTTACATTCCTAATTCACCCTTTTCAGTGATTGCCCAAAATTAATTCTAGGATTCTGTCCCTTTGAAAAATGTTAAGAGTTCAGCCTCTAGATTTAATAGGGAAATTTCTGGCCTATCTCTATATCTGGTACACAATTTCACATTGAAGAAATAAGGTATTTCCCACAGAATACTCAGTTCCTCTAGTTTTCATTTCCTTCTTCCTTGTCAGAAGAGATCTGTCTCGTGAAATGTCATCCAATCAATTGATTACATGTTGCTTTAAAGTTTACAAAATCTGACATTGGATATAAAAATTTGAGATTGGATAAGAAGAGAACAGTGTAATGAATCCAATTTAAATTTCCCGTGTACATATATGAATACATGATTGTCAATCTCACCATTTATGTACATCCACAAAACACTAATTTAAAAAAATATAAGTAAATAGCAGAAAGATCAGTAAAGGGAAGGAAACAGGGAGAGGGAGGAGGGAAGGAGTAAGTGAAGTACCAAGGACTGAATTAGAGCAAATTATATTCCATCCTTTTATAATTATGTCAAAATGAATTCTAATGTTATAAATAATGAAAAAGAACCAATAAAAAAGAAGACCTACTGTGTTTATTGCATACTTCATAGGAATCACCTGAATAGTATCAGTTTTTAAAATCATTGTCCAAAGAAAATATTATTTTCTTTATTTCTGGCATATCTTGAAAAACTGATCATTAAGTCCAATAATAAGAGCATTAAATCTACCTGATTCTTACTCACTTCAGATTCAAAAGTTATAAATAACTATACTTCAGAGATGAGTTTTATATATGTAATCCTGATTATTTTTCTATAGCTTGTATTTTTTTGCCTAACACATCAAAACTGAAATTCAAAATTACTTAAGCTTTTAAAGGTGGTGGTACATGTGGGGTCACAGTATGAATAACCAAATTGTTTCAATTGATTTTCATTTCTAGTCTTCCAGGAAGTTGCTTTCCTTCCTAGTCAAATATATCTATGGTTCTCACCAAGATGAATAACCTGTGCTCACAAATAAGCCAGTTTCTTGCTGGATCCCACTATTATAGCCCCATGGAACTCCTAAGTGTCTACAGGCCCTTAATGAGTTCTTCAGTCAATTTTAAGGATGCCTGATCTTTGCTTGAAGCTGATTTTAGTTTAGTTGTCATGTGACATCACTGACTCTTCCATGGAGCTTTGTCTGTTCTGTTAAGTTGGGAGGAACAGTCCCTCACCATGAGATTCCAAGCAAGAACTATGAGTGGCACATCATTAAAGGCTCAGTTTGTTACAATAGCCTACTACAAAGTGAATTGACCAGGAGTAAAAATAGCTATGGAAAAAAATAAATAAGGAAAGCATTAGAGTTGAGTCTTAAAATATGAACAGAAATTGATTAGAGAGAGAGGTGGTCATTTGAGGTAAGGAAATGGCACCTTCATATTACAAATCATTTTCATTGATTCAGACTGTACTCATGAGTCTTCATCACCAGTGATGAGTTTCATATAACACAAACAGCAGCTCAAAATAGGATTCCAATGGAAAATAGGGATTAGTGGTTCCCACAGCAAATAATGTTAAAATTACCTGCTACTTAGAAGCCAGGGCTAAAAAGGGGAACCCACCTCTATTTATGCCATTTAGCAGCAGTTGATTTCCCAACATTACCCAAACTTTGCACGTCAATTCAGGACAGAATTTTTTTACTAAAAGACTTAAAAACAGCATACTGCAGTGATGCAACTACTTCGATGTTTATAGGAGCACAATTCACAATAGCTAAACTGTAGAACCAACCAAGATGCCCTTCAGAGAGGAATGGATAAAGAAACTGTGGTACATATACAGAATGGAATACTACTCAGCATTAATAGAGAATAAAATTATGGCATTTGCAGGCAAATGAATGGAGTTGGAGAATATCATGCTAAGCAAAATAAGCCAATCCCAAAAAACAAGGGGCCAAATTTTTTAAAAAATAGTTTTTTAGTTGTAGATAGTCATAATATCTTTATTTTACTAATTTATTTTTTATGTGATCCTGAGGATAGAACCCAGTGTCTCATATGTGCAAGGCCAGCACTCCACCACTGACTCACAACCCCAGCCCCCAAATGTTTTTTCTGATAAGTAGTTGCTAATCCATAATGGGGGGCATGGGATGAGTGGAGAAACTTTGGATGGGGCAAAGGGGAGGTTGGAGGGGGTAGGAAATATGGTGGAATGAGATGGACATTATTACCCTAGTATATATATGATCGCACGAATGATATAACTCTACTTCATGTACAGAGTAGTGAAAAATTCTGCTCCATTTGTGTAAAATGAATTGAAGAACTTTCTACTGTCATGTATAAACGATTAGAACTAATAAAAAAATAATTAATTAATTAAATGTATAAGCAGGACTGGGGTTGTAGCTCAGTGGTAGAGCACTTCCCTAGCATGTGTGATGCACTGGGTTCAATTCTCAGCACCACATATAAATAAAATAAAGGTCCATTGACAACTAAAAAAATTAAAAGCAAAATAAAATGTATAAGCAATAATATATTAAAAAATGAAACCTGTCCACATAAGGTGCTTTATTTTGTTAATTCCCGTGGTGAAATGAAAACTTTGCTAATTTTAAATCAAATTAGATTTGCTTTAACTAGAAAGTCAAGCTTATGATCTTTTATTCAATGTCTTATTAGCCTTAAGTACTTCCCTCTATAACCTTGGTGCTCTGCAAAATTAAGGAAAAACATAGTTTGTTTTAATAAATTCCTGATTTAGCAGTCCAATAAACTCACTAATAAGTTGTAAGAATAACTCACTCCTGGATGGAAACCAACAACATAATTAGACTGGTGTACCCCCGGCTCTTGATCATGAAGCAGTCATTTCATAATGCCAGAGACAATTTAACACTCCAACAACCAGGAGAGATTTCTGTTAGAATATTTTCTTTGTTTTCTTTTGTAGGTGATATGAAAAGAGGTTTCTTATGGATAAAGGCAGCATTAGACCATCACAACTTAACATAATTGTTGGACAATTTTTTTCCTCTTGTGACTCATTCCATTATGTGTCTCCCTGTTTTATCATGTAGATGAAACTCATATAAATCTTGGGGAATTTAAGAGATATAGTCATATCTATCTACATACCTATCCAATTTTCACTGATCTTTTTCATTTATTTTAAGATGACTCTGGATGAGAGAAATGATTAAAATCACTGAAAAAAGTCCTTATCTGAGAAATATGCTTCTAATAGAATAAAAATGGAAGAAAGGAAAGAAAACAGATTTGTGCGCATGAAGTCCTGATGATGGTTGATGGAGTGAGACACTTCATGGAATCTATAAGATGGGGAACCTTAAAATACATCTGGACTTAATGAGAATTAGCCTACAAGTATATGGAAATTATGCTGTATGGTTTTAACCTCTTTTGGGGGGAGGGAAAACATTTAAAAAGCCCCCAACTCAGTCCCTGTGGGTTGTTGAAATTTTACTGTACATCAGGTGCTGTGCTTCATACCAGAGAACGTACATTACCTTCTAATACCTTCAGGTGAAAATGCTGTAATAATTTCCATTGTACTCCTGCAGAAACTGAGATCAAGAATAACTGAACTACCTGGTTTGAACAACATATAAATGGCAAAGCTAGAAGCCAGCAAGATGTAAGAACCCTACTTCTTAACTTGAATTCGCCACCAACTTGAGAAAAAGCTCAGTAATTGCATATATCACACTTCTCCTCATCCAGGTTTTTCTTCTTTATTGTCCTGTGCTGTCCTAACTTATGTGTGTATGTACACTACTTTTAGTCTCCTAAAAATGTATGCCACCATCTTAGAGGGAGGAGAGGAGTCACCATAAATTTAGAACTCTGCTGGTCATGTGGTCAATGGAGCTGCTGGGTAAAGGGGAAAATTCTTCATTCACATAATAAATGAATAAACAAATAAATAAAGCTTCTAGGTAGCTGGCAGGATCCCTCAGACAAGATACCCAGTAATGTTAACACCAATGGATCCCTTTGGAATTAGAGGCTTATCACCAGAGGAAAAAACCTACAAGAGCAAACAGCAGCACAGCAGAAAGAAATTCATTCTATAGAATAGTCAGTTTGACCCTGGATTCTACTCCAGGTAAGCAGACAAAACCAGGATGCATGCACTTTTATAACCCAGTATTTAGTTTAACACAAGGTTAATCTTTATTGAAACAATATTAACATTTGCCAAAATATAGACATTGGTCACACTTTATTGGGCACTTTTTTTCATTATTTAATATCCACTGCAGTGTTAACAGAGGCACTATTCTTTTTTTTAATATTTTTTTAGTTATAGATGGACTCAATGTCTTTATTTTATCTATTTATTTTTATGTGGTGCTGAGGATCGAACCCAGTGCCTCACATGTGCAAGGCAAGCGCTCTGCCACTGAGCCACATTCCCAGCCCCAGAGGTACTATTCTTATTCACATTTCTAGATAAGAAAATGATGTTTATAAAGATTAATTTGCTCTTATTTACAACACTGGTTGGTGACTAAGGTATTTGAAGAGGTATTCCTGAATCTAGTCTCTTAAATACTAAACTAATTTGTTTTTCTCCTGTAATCCTAAAACCTAGAACAACTCTTGGCACAAAATTAATATGGAATCACATTGTTGTTGCTACTGTTATTTAGAGAGTGGTCAAAATAAGCACAGACAGCACAGAGCAGGTGTCAGAGAGAACTATGGACATGCAGACACCAGAAATGAGCCGCTGTTTGGGAATTTGGGGAAATTTTGTTTCAGTCTTCATTGCTATCTTAAAAGGCATAATGCTGAGATGGAAACATTTCCTATTACTGCTCCACAGTTACAATAGCTTTAATCCTTTTATCCTCCCTCCTTTTTCTCTAGCTACTTATGAGGACTAAAGTCCAGATGTTGAGCCTTAGTGCCCCTTGGCAGCAAAGCCCTGCAGTGATGAGCTCAGGCAGAGGTGAGAACAATTGCAAGAGGTATTCCACCCTCGCTGTGTGTCCTAGGACTAGATCTACATACTTTATTAGTAATTAATGGACCATTTCATGTTCTCCAATTTCTCTGTACTAATTGCATGCCTCAGGGTTACATAGACAATTAAAAAGAATCACAAAGGCAGCAGAACTTGCTCCTCTCAGCAATGTTTGCATCATCAGAGAAATTTAATTCTATCTTTAGGTAAAGACTTCAGAGATACTATGTTCTTGCAGAATCTGATAGTCTACATTTTATTTTCCTTCACTTTATTCTTAGCCTATTATCTGACAGATGTACACATGCATAGGTCAACAGTTCTGGGAAGTTCCAGCAAGACACTTAATCTTTGTTGCCACATATTTCAGGTGTCATAAAATATTTGTGAAATAAGAAATGACAAAGAATAACATCTTCAGAACGTCACCTCCATCTATCATGTACTGTGGGCTTGGCCCCTTAAAGAACTTTGCTCTTACTATTACTAAAATAATTGTAGATCTTCTGGAATGACATACTATTTCTTCTGTTTTAAAAAACCAAAATACAGCTTCTGAATGCAATGGGAATATTTCCTTTTTTTTTTTTTTTTTGCTATCAAACAACATGTGGCGATTTATCTAGTAAACATCATTTGTTATGCTTACCAGCCCTGCCATGTATTTTGGTACATCTGGCAACAGCAAAATTAGGTGAAGTAAAAAATATTGAATACTTAAATTTGAAGTGCATTGTTTACTCGGAGCTATAAAGTGACTGAGTTTTGTCTTTTATATTTATCCAGAAATCCTCAGCAAGGTTTAAGAGTGGATATTCTACAGAGTCCTTGTGCTTAATGTCTAACTCTTTAAATGCTCCTGAGCATTCTCCTTTCTTGCTACATTTTCTTTTTTTTTTCTTTTAATCACCTTACTTACTCTATCTTATTTTTATCTGCCCATTCCCCCAAGCTTTGTATTTGGAAAGAATTAGTTTTGAGCTCATTCTAGAAACTGCCTTCATTAAATAACAGAAGAAACTTCATAAAATCACTGTAAACAATTTAAAACAAGACACTGCAGCTTAAATATATCAGTGTGTTGTTAATTACTTCTTGAAGTAGATTTTGTGGTTTGCTGTACCCCATGCTAGCCATTTCAATTGGAGTTTACAGAATACTCCAAGGAGAGTGGTCAAAAATATCTCTCATCAAAAACACATGCAGCTTTTGTCAATAATAAGAAAGTCATTGCTTTTCTTCTTTTATTTGTCCAGCAGCTAACTATTAAAATTAAGCCCCTGATAAAATGAAACAAGGTTATTCATCTTGGGCTACATCTCACATACAGTAAAAGTGGCTCATGAATAGTTACAGGGCTCAAGCTTTTGGAATTAAAAAAACAAAACAAAAAACTGCAGTGTTAATGGAAGGATCACCGTAATTAAGTAGCAGCCAGCCTATGGATATCAATGGCCACTCACAGTCACAGGCACAGGTAATGGAGCAATGATAACTATCATGAATAGTCCATACCAGGCTTTAATCATTGGGCCAATAGCCTAGGCCTTGATGATTTTTTAATGGAAGGTAAGATGATGTCCTAATTTAGCATTTTTCATTTAAAACCTCATTAGCAACAATATTACATAATGCAAGAAGATTCTCAAAAGAAAGAGGAAAGCAGAAATGAAGTTTCAAGCTACATTTTCAAGATATAGTTATGCTTTTGTTATCCAATAAATATCATTGGAAAATAATTCTTTGACAGTTTCCCCTGTCTTCATTGTGCTATGGAATATTAATTCTTTACTCCCTTCTGAAGAGAGAGGAGGACCTTGTTACTTGGAACAAGCTCTATTTTGACTGCTGTGAAGAGGTTCATTGCCTCGGGGGACCTCAGACCACCTAACACCTAGCCTAACACCTTACTAGATCAATGGACTTTAAAAATAATGACCCAAAGATGTAAAGAGACAAGGTTATCTTCCAAACTGAATCTCACAAAACTGTCAATGGTGTTAACTAATTGAAAACTAACGCAACAAAATGAATATAACTCATCCTTTTGCAGCAATAATTTATACTGAATTCGTCATAAGAGAAGAAACCTAAGTTATAAGAAAGAGAACAAAATGTTTAATGGGAGCTGACTTATTCAGTGTTTTCAAGAAAAGCATCACCCAGGGTCTCTGCTATATAAGTTTTTGCTCTTTATAAGCCTTCTTCTGAAATTTGTAGGTGGCACTAGATTTTTAAATTGCATTGCTATGAAATTTCATTCTTCATAGTGAATACATTAAAGATAGCCACTATTAAAGTTTCTTTTTGTATATATTTAAAAGGAAATGAATCGCAACTCTATTAGGGCTGTTTCATATATTCTATAAGTGTATTATTTGCACATTTAATTGTAAGCCATCTATATGCAACTTCTGGATTGTTTTTTTGTTTTTCAGCATGAGTAAGTAAAGTGGGGTGTATTTCTAATTGCAGTGACATGTACCCTCTCTCTTAAATGCTCAAGAGGAAGAAGCATGATTCCAAGATTCCATGTAACAGGAGGCATAGGGGAAATAACTATTCTTTTCTTATTAATAATTTCTATTTCTATATAAGAGATAGATTGAGAAACTCATCTGGAGGTAATAATTTTAAATAGTCAGATTAAAAGGAGTTATAAAATAGCTTTTCAAGTCTGGACACTATTGAAGCTCATCTGCAGCCCATTTCCATCATAATAGGATCTAAGAGATGACTACAAGGGAAAAAAGGGCTGACTTGGCTCTTGACACAATATGGAATTGTTCTCTTCCTTAATATCTGTAAGGTTTTATCTAACCTGATAAGACACACAGAACTCAAGGTCTCATTAATTTTAACATAAAAAACTGTTTCCTAATGAGTATGCTATCAAACACTTTCTCTCCCACTAATAAGTAAAAAGAAAGCAGTATTTTGGGAAACTAAGTATGAAGGAAAATTGGCATATGGGTACTAGCTATAGAGAGGCAGAACCTGAGGTCTGCACAAATGCCTTTGTTATCACAATTCTGTGCTGTCTGGTGGAATAAGCAATATTAAAAGAATAATGGAGACAATAATTGAAAACCTAAGTAATCTGAAAATTGGTTTGGATAGTCTGTGGGAAGGATCCTAAACAGGCATGGGAATTACAAAAATGTGTCAGTGTCCATGAGATTTACCTTTTGAAAAAGACCACTTCTCTTTGAGGAGGAAATAAAATTGAATGTGTCACATTCCCTACTGTGGCTTCTGTGAACCACAGCAAGATTTAGATTCCTGCCACAAATTGGCTTGTAATTACCTTGCATTGGAAATCAAATAATTGGGAAAATAAACCCTCAGAAAGTAATATGCAAAAATGTCAAAGCTTGATATAATGCCTTTCTGCAGGATTTCTTAAATGCCAGTCATGACCAAGATAACGGCTATGAAGATTTTCTGACCTCATTTAATACATGCTACTACTACTTCCAGAACATAATACCTTGGTTCAATTGTTTCAGTAAACTTCAGCTGATCTTAAGATCCCACTTTCTCACAGATTCAGTGAGCAGCACATTATCAGCTCAGAGATGCTGGCTGCAATAATGCTGTAAAGGATCCAGGAGGGAAGTAGGAAGAAAGAGAGATAAGAAAGATGTGGGTAGAGGCATCAAGACTTACCAACCTTCTATTATAAGCATTTTATTTTAGTATCTATTCATTTATTTGTTTGTTTATTTTTTGAGATTCTAGGAGTCAAACCTAGGGCCTTACACATTCTAGGAAATGCTCTACCATGAAGCTACATCACCAGCTCCATAGCATTTTAGATGACATCCATTATGGGCTGAGTAATATTTGGAATTTGAAACTTTTGAATTTGATGTCCTTTGAATGCATGTCTAAGTCTTTGAGTTTTACAATATTTCACAGAAGAGTGTATTTAGAAAAATAGAAAATCTTGGCATAAGTGACAAACTTTGTATGAGAACCTCTAAAATTAACCAAGAGTAAAGTCAGCAAGGTGGCAAAGGAAAAGATCCGAACCTTTGTTTTCCCTGAGAGCAACAGTGATTTAACAACAGTCCACACCTAGCACCACCACGTGCCTCTGCATCTAATCAGACACTAAAACCAATGTCATAGTATATCCCATGCCATCACACTCATACCTACATACAGGAAAAGACATTCTGCACAGTTTGGGGAAGAAGAGTTCCTTAACTGTACAGATACCAATAGAGAGAGCTATAAAAGAACATAAAAAATAAGAAAAAAACATGGCACCAACAAATCAACAAAGTAGCACATAAATTTCTACCAAGAGTCCAAATAAATAAAGACCTAAAAATTGCCTGATGAAGAATTTAATGTATTTATTTTAGAGAGAATCATAAAAAGGATAGATGATTCAATGAATTCTGGAAAGCTACATAAAGTGGGAAACTCAATAAAAAGAGAAATTATGAAAAAAGAAAGACAGAATCATGGAACTAAGGAATACAGTGAATGAAATGGAAAATGTAATAAACAGTCTCAATAGCAGACTTGAAGTTAAAGAAGAGCTGTTGAGCTTGAAGGCATTTAAAATTATTCAGTCAGAAGAAAACATAATGAAAAAGAGTGAAGAAAGCTTATAGAACTATGGAAACCCATCAAGGGAAACAATATACAAATTATGGAATTTGAAAATGTAGAGAAAAGAAGAAAATAGTAGGCAGTTTATTTAAACAAATAATGGCAGAAAACTTAACAGATCTGGGGAAGGAGAGAGATATCCAGTTTTGGGGAAGCCTAAGAGATTCCAATTAGATTGAACAAAACAGAAAATCTACATGGATACACATTATAATTAAATTGTCAGAAGCCTGACCTCAAGAATACAAAGTGTGTAAGAAAGAGCAAACGTTGAGTATTTCAGTGTGATTTAAATGAAATTATGATTAATTTAAAAATCACAATTATAATGATAATAAAATTTATGTAAACATAGAGGTAACCAAAAAAGTGAAGGCTTTAAAAGATGCACAAAAGAAAAAAGCAAAGAATCAAAACAAAAATCAGTACAATTATCATTCCCAAGGGAGACAGTAAGAAAGAAGGTAATCAATAAAAACCATCTAAAAATCTATAAATAAAATAGCAGTAAGTTCTTACCTGTCAATAATTATTTTTGATGTAAATAAATTGAATTTGTCAATCAGAAGCTAAACAGTTTTATTTTTTTTTTTAAAAGTGATATGCCATCTGCAAGAGATTCACTTTAGACTTAAGGACATGCACAGGCTGACAGTAAAGAGTTTATATGTTAAAATAAAATATCCTTTTCTAAACTAAGTAAAAAAGAGAGAGAAATTTCTGAATAAATAAAATCAGAAATGAAAGAAAAGATAACATGATTAATATGTCTCAGAAATATAAGACCATAAGAAAATATTATGAATAATAACACATTAATAATTCTGATAATCCAGAAGAAATGGATAAATTCCTAGAAATATTCTACCTATAAAAACTGAATCAAGAAGCAATGGAAAGTCAGAACAGACTAATAACAAATAAAGAGATCAAATCAGTAATGAAGAAACTGCTCCAAAAGAAAAGCCTAGGACCTGATGGCTTCAAAGGTAAATTCTACCCACATTTCAAAAAGTCACTAATACCAATATGTCTTAAATTTTTATAAAATTAGAAGTGAGAATACTGCTAAACTTTTTCTTTGAGGCCAGCATCATCAGATATCAAAGGTAGACAGAGAGACCACAGCAAATGAAAGTAGAGGATGATACCCTTCTCCTCCTGTTAAGCACCGTGTAAGAATCTTAGCCATTTTAAACATCATATAGATAAAGGGACATTAAAAGTGAAGGAAGTAAAACATTGGCTAAGGACTCAAGAACTAGTGTGATGGTGTGATGCTGAGACCCTTGGTTGTCTTCTTTGTCTTCAAGAAGCAAAGATCCTTCCAGAAGCAAAGATGTTGAAAGTGTCAACTTGAAAATACCAATAGATAAGAATGGACTAACAAAGTTTTCCTCTAGACAAAGGGCCAGGAAAGAGGCATTCTGGTAAGGCAAAAACATCTTTCTGGCAACAATGACTCTACTGCATCAAAACACTACAAAAATTTTTTCAAAGGAAGAAGAAAGAAGCTTCTTCCTCATCCCCATCCATCTCAGCAAAAACTGGGCAGAAATCCTCACTTGCCAACTTTAATACCTCAAGTGCTCTGAAAATGAGCATGTGGCATCAGAGAAGGTTGGGAAGAGAGGGAAGATTTTGATCCCTAGTGGTTGGTAACAAGCTTTCCATCCTTGCATTTCTCTTCTCACTTTCCATCCCTTCACTCCTTCTCTGCCCTGCACTGCCAGTGGAGACCATGTGATAAGTCTGGACCTCATCCTGTCAATTGAAAATAGTGAAACTTGCCTTTCCATCCTTGTTGAAGCCTGGTTAAAAGACAGATAAAACAGAAAGTTGAAGGAAGATCCAAGGTCTGATAATATAATACTCAGAAGGTCCAGGTTTTAATAGGGAATCACTCATGTTATCAAAAACTAGGAAAACTTAAACTTGACTTAAAAATAAATCAATAAAACTCCCAACTGAGGTGTCAGGCATGATAGTATTATCTGATAAAGCTTTTAAAATAGTCATTCAAAATTGCTTCAACTAGCCATCACAAACATGCTGGAAAATAAATGAAAAAAAAATCAAAAAGGAGAAAGTATGAGCAAATGACATAGAAACTTCTTGGGAAGAAAAGTAAAGACATAGAAAAAAAAATGAGAATTTTAGAACAGAAAAATACAATAACTGAAATCAAAGTGCAAAATGTTTTAGGAGAATAACAGAAGAGACATAATAAAGAATCAGTGAATCTGAAGACAGAATAATGATTGCATAATCTGAGAAAACAGAGAAAAATAGATTAAAAATACTTTAGAAACCGGTAACATTATAATAAATAGTCTAACTAATGTCATTGGAGTCTTGGAAAACAAGAAAGAGAATTGGATTTGAATATTACTCTGAGAGATAACAGCTAAAATCTCCCAAATTTGGCAAAGGAAAAACGAAGAGATTTAAATGCTAAGTAAAACACAAATAGAATATCCTTTCCCCACAAATTCACCAAGACACAAAATAGTCAAACTTCTGAAAACTAAGGAGAAAACAGAAAAAAGAATTTGTAAACAGCTAGAAAAATGCCACCAAACCTGCAGCAGGGAACAACAAATTGAGTGACAGATATATTCTCATTGAAAACCACAGAGGTAAAAAGAAAAGGCATGGCACTTTACATGTGCTGGAAAAAAATTGTATCCAATAAAAATATGTTTCAGGAATGCTATGATTTAGATACGAGGTGCCCCCCCAAAGTGAGACAATACAAGAAGTTCAGAGGTGAAATGATTAGATTATGAGAGTTGTAACCTAATTAGTGGATAAATTCACTGATATGAATTAGCTGGGTGGTAATTGTAGGCAGGCAGGGAGTGCCTGGAGGAAGCAGGTCACTGAGAGCATGCCTTTAGAATTTATATTTTATCCCTGGTGAGAGGAGATCTTTGTTTCTTTGCTTCCCGATTGCCATGTCCAGTGATACTTTTCTTTGTAATACTCTTTCACCATGATGTTCTGCCTCAACTCTGGCCCAGAGCTATAGTGCAGACTGACAATAAACTGAACCTCTGAAACCATGAGCCAAAATAAAATTTTCTTCCTTTAAGTTATTGTCAGGTCTTCTGGTCACAGCAACAAAAAAAGATGACTAAAACAGAAATTGATACTAAGAAGTGAGGTTATTGCTGTGACTAACCTGACCATATCATACAGAAGTTTTTGGAGCTTTTTGAAATTTGTGGGAAGAATTTTGAAGTTTAGAGTTCAGGATGGAAAAGTTTTAGGATGTTGTAAGTAAAGTTTACTGAGCAATTCTGGAAGGGTCCAGAATACCAAAATGCTGATATGGTACCAGATAGTAAAGATCGGGCTTACAAGGTTTTAGACGAGAAGATGGACCCTGTTGGAAATTGGACTAGAGGTCATTCATGTTACATTCTGGCCGAGAGGTTATATAAACTTTGTCCATGCTCTGAGATTTTATGTGAAGCTGAATTGAAAAATGATGAACTAATTAATCTTGCTGGAGAAATTTTAGGGCAGCACAGCAATCAGGTGGTGCCATGAATATTGCTGGCAGCTTTTAGTCAAGTTTATTGTGATAATCATGAACAGAAAGCAATGCACAAATATTAGGAAAACTTACAGTTAGTCCAGAAAACTGTGAGTAAAACTGGGGCTGAGGAAGGTATGGTTGTTAAAGGGATTATAGCCACAAAAGAAATGCTAAATACTGCACCCAGAAACAATAGGAAAGATAACTTGAAGATATCTCAGGAGTTGGGAAGACCACACCCAACTCAAGCTCAAGGACATCTAGGAAGTTGTTTCATTGTGCTTATTCACCTAGGCACCCAGAGGCTGCTGCAGCCATAGACCCTGGAGACCTGGCTCCTACTCAAGAGGGTGGCAGACTTTGGTGTCAACTATGTGATGCCAGTTCTGCAGAAATGCAGAATGCAGGAATCAGGGTCATGGTTACCAGAGTTACAGTACCAGCAGTCAGCCCCTGAGAAGGTGATGCATAGAGATGTGAGAAAGAATTGAAGTTTCAGTAGAGACCTCTGAGAATAAGTGATGTGAATAATGTGGAATATCTACCAAGAAAAGCTGCAGGAATCGAGCAGAGACAAGCCAAAAGAGAGGCCATATGAACTGCAACCAGCAAGAATATATACAAAATGAATCATATCTTGGGCATAGAACACAGTTAAACAAGGTTAAAACTAGTGAAATCATATAGTGTGTATTACAAGTCACAATGAATCAAACCATAACAGAAAAAGAGATATCTCTAAACAATAAAAATAAAAATAAAAACAAAATTTCTAAGTATTTTAGTGAATCAATGAAAAAGACTCAAGAGAACTAAAAAAAAAATTAAGTTAAATAAAAGTAGGAGGTGTCAAAATTTGTGACAGCCAAAAAGTGATGATAGATAAATTTACAGTACAAAATATGTGGAGTAGAGCCGGTGTGGTGGTGCACGCCTGTAATCCCAGCACTTTGGGAGGCTGAGACAGGAGAATCTCAAGTTCAAAGCCAGCCTCAGCAACGGTGAGGTGCTAAACAACTCAGTGAGACCCTGTCTCTAAATAAAACACAAAATAGGGCTGGGGATGTGGCTTAGTGGTCCAGTGCCCCTGCATTCGATCCCTGATGCCAAAAACAAACAAACAAAATATGTGGAGTAGAAAAGAAAAAAGTTCAAAATTCAACAATTTAAACTTGTGCTTCAAAACAAAGAGCAAAATAAACCCTAAACCAGAAGAATGAAGGAAATAATAAAGACAAATGTAGGCATTAATGAAATCGAAAGCAGAGAAAATCAATTAAAAATAATGTTTTTCTGTAAAGACTTTAAAAATTAACACAACAATAAGACTTAGAAAAAAGAGCAAATAAAAGCAACAATATCAGAAACAATATGTGCAATGAAAATGAAGTCAACAATATCAGGAATGACACAGAGAACATCCTTCCAGTATCTACAGATACCAAAAGATAACAAAATCATGTTATGAACAAGTTTACAAACATTCAAAAATGTACATGAAATGAACTGATTTCTCAAAAACTATAAATAGATAATTTGAAGATATAACAGATAATTTGAAAAGTTCTATAGCTACCAAGAAAGTTTAATGCTTACTTCATAAACTCCCCAAAATATAATTCACATAACTAGATAGTTTAAACAACTACTTTGAATGTAAATGGATCAAATTATCTAATCAAAGGACAAAAACTGGCTAAATGGATAAAAAAAGAAAACACAACAATATTTTTCCTACACTTCATTTTCAAAGACACACACACATGACTGAATGTGTAGAGGTAGAAATGATATTTCTTGCAAATGGAAACCAAGAGAGCAGGAAAAGCAAAATATATAAAATAGATTTAGGAAGAAGAAGAAGATAAAGATAAAACTGATAAAGGAGTCATTTTAGCCAAGGATAGAAAAATAATAAACATATATTCACCCAACCTGAGAGCACCTAAATACCTTAAGCAAATGATAGCTCTAAAGGGAGAGCTGGAATGAAATACAATAATAGCTGCAGCTCTAGCACTTGCTTCTAGCCATGGACAGATGATCCAGACAGAAAACCAATAAGAAAACATCATACTTAAACAACACTGTAGTCCATTTCTACCCAACAGGCAACATTGCATTCAATGAGAGCAAAACTGACATTTTTCTCAACTGCACGTGGAATATTCTCCAGGATGGATTATGTATTAGGGTACAAAACAAGTTTTTAACACATTTAAGAATGTTAAAATCATATCAAATAGCTTTTAGATAAAAGCTAGAAGTCATGAAGAGGAGGAACTTCAGAAAATTCACAAATAGATGGAAATTAACATGATCTTGCTGGGTGTGTCGGTATACTCAAGAGGCCAACGTAGGAGTCTTAGCTGATGTCAGGAGTTTGAGACCAGCTTGGGTAACACATCGATACTCCTATCCCCAAAAGAGAAAGGCATAAAACCCCAAAACCAAACAATCAATCAACCAACAAACAAATAAAACACATGTTCTTGAAGAACAAATGAATCAATTAAAATGAGAAATTAAAAAATTCTTGAGATTAACAAAAGTGGGAATACAATGTACCAAAGCAAAAGCAATTTTAACAGGGTAGTTTGGAGCAATAAAAGCTTATATCAAAAGAGAAAAACGATCTCAAATCAACAACCTAACATACCTTAAGGAACTATGAAACCACAATAACAACAACAAAAAAGAACACACTAATCCTACAATTAGTGGAACAAAATATCAGAGCAGAAATAGAGAATGGAAAAACAATAGAAAAGATAAAAAAATTGAGGTTTGAAAATACAAGAAAAATCAATAAACTTTTAGCTAGAATAAGAAAAGGAAAGAATACAAAATCAGAAATTGAAAAGAAGCCATTATAGCATAAAAATACAAAGGCTCATAAGAGACTATTATGAACAAGGGTACATCAAAAACCACATAACAGAATAAATAGATAAATTTCTAACTGCATATAGCCTACTAAGATTCAGTTATGAAGGAATAGAACATCTGACAGAGGAATAATGAGATAATAGATTTAGTAGATAACAAAAAGTCTCTCAACAAAGAGAAGTCCAGGATTGGATGCTTTTACTACTGAATTCTACCAGTCATTTAAAAAATTAATACTAATTCTTCTCCAGCTCTTAAAAAAAAAAAAACCGAAGAAGAGAGAATAGTTTCAAATTTATCTTGGCCAAATTTATCTCATGAGATGTCAAAGTCAGACAAGGACATAATAAAAAACAAAACTACAGGCTAACACCTCTGATGAACACAGTTACTATAATCCTCAATAAAATGCAAGCAAACCCAATTTATTATTACATCAAAGAGATCACTCACTATGATCAAGTGACATTCACCACAGAGATGCAAAGATGTGTCAAAGTGTGCAATTCAGTAAATGTGACACACCACATTTACAGATGAAGGATGATGCTCTCAATAGACAGAGAAAGCACATTGACAAAGTCAACATCCTTTCATGATTAAAAACTCTCAACAAATTAGTATGGGAAGAAAGTATCTTAACACAATAAAGGTCATGGATGACAAACACAGCTAACAGTATGTTCACTTGGGGAAAATTGAAATCTTTTCCCTACAATCCAGAAGACAAAAAGTCCACATTTACCATTTTTATTCAGCATAGACTGAATGTCCTAGCCAGAGCAATTAGACAAGAGAAAGAAATATAAGACATCTAAATTGGAAAAGAGGAGATAAATTTTCTCACTTTGCAGATGGTATGATTATATATGTAGAAAACTCCAAAGACTCTACCAAAGAACTACTAGAAATAAAAAATTCAGCACAATTGCAGGATACAAAGTCAACATAAAATAATCAGAGGTGTATCTAATACACTAACAAAGAAAAATATTTAAATAGCATTTGTGAAAGTCACATATTTTTTAAATTTAGCAATAAATTTAATCAAAGAAGTAAATGATTTGTATTCTGAAAACTAAAAAGCATTGATCAAAGAAGTTAAAGAATAAACAGATAAATGGAAAAATACCATTTGTTTATGTATTAGAAGAATACATATTGTTAAAAAGTGTATTCCACCTAAAGGGATCTACAAATTCAATCGAACCCTCATCAAAATACCAGTGATATTTTTCATAAAGATAGAAAATAAAATTTAAAGATCATATGGAACCACAAATAAACATCATATTTAACCACATAAATAGCCTATGATCTTGAGGCAAAGAACAATGTTGGAAGCAACATATTACCTGACTTCAAAATGTAGTCAAAACTTGAGTAACCCAAACAGAAAGGTACTGGCATAAAAACAGTTACTCAGACCCATTAAACAGAATAAACAGCCCAGAAATAAACCCATGCATTTATAATCAACTCATTTTTGACAAAGGAGCGAAGAACACACAATGGGGAAAAGATAGTCTGTTCAGTAAATGGTTCCAGGAAAACTGGATATCCACATGCAGAAGAATGAAATTAGATCATTGTCTCCAACCATATACAAAAGTCAACTCAAAATGGATTAGAGACTTCAAAATAAGACCCCAGATATGAAACTACTACAAGAAAATATAAAAATTCTATGACATTGGTCCAGCCAATGATTTTCCAGATACAACTTCAAAAGCACAGGGAATAGAAGCAAAGAAAGACAAATAGAGTCATATCAAACTAAAAAGGTTTTACACAGTAAAGAAAACCAAGAGAGTAAAGTCACAGCCTGACATTGTTTACGGATAGCATGATTTTTTATGTAGAAAATTTCAAACAACAACAATAATAATATAGAAGTTGTTCAATAAAATTTGTCATATCAACTTTTGAGGGCCTATTTAATCACAATGCTCAGCTAGCACTGTTTACATGTTAGCATATTTGGTCTGCCAAACATCATAGTTTTTTACCTTCATGTTGCAGAAAAGAAAATGGGACATAGAATTTCAACAATTTTTTCAAGGCCATGTTGAGTAAACAGCAAAAAACTATGTCCTCTTATTCCAAAATGTGTTCATCTTTTCCCCTCCTCCACCTATATGTTATTCATTCTGCATGCAATTCAAAATAAATATATTACCTTATACTTTTAGTTACTCCAAATCTCCTGCTTCTGAATTGGAACACCCATTTAGATTGGAAATGTGAATAAAAACAGGAAGAACAAGGCCAAGTTTTAGGAGTGAATTATTTAAACACAATCATCTTCAAATATAATATGTAAAATACTAAATTCGTGGTTTGTAAACTCTCAGCAAACTTCAAATGTTCTACTCACTTGCAATTACTCTTCTTCTAAGACACAATGAAACCACAGGGAACATGAGGATTCTCAAACTGAGTTTTAGACAGGTGTCCACCTAAAAGCAATGGCCCTGTCCTGAAGATTATATCCATTCACAGCTGGACCTTTTGCTAGCCTTTGTGATAATTTAAATTGGGTCTACAATAATCCTCTGGGACCAGGTACAGTGATTTTTGGTCTTTGGATTTCAGAACTTAGCATAATGTTTTGTTACAGAGGATTCCAATTGGGTATTTTCTGAATGTGTGCTGATTATGTATATGTGTCTGAACATTTCTATAGAGCCAGAAATTTTTCTTTCTTTCTTTTGCATACTAATCAAAAATTTTCTCTCATTCCCTTCTATCCTTCCTCCTTCTCTCTCTTTCTTCCCCTCTCTCTCTCATCTTTTTTGATTCTTAATGGTCACTCTTACATTGACTGATGTTGAAGACAGCCAACTCTTTCCTCTAATGCTAATATCTGCTAGCTAGTTTGGAGGCTAGCAAGCTGAAAACACTTTGTAAAATAATTTCCAATATGAAATATTATAATATTTCACACATAGATCTTTCTCATCTCTGGCCTCAAGTTACCTTTCACAACTCTATTGCTTTTTTAGTTGTTGCCCATCTGATCTTTTTAATGATTTCTATTTCATAATAATTTGTTTTATTATAGAATATCTGTTCTTCCCATTTTCATTAGGATTTAATGGAGTATCCTCTTTCCAAAAGTCTCTGCTGTGTGTCTGCATCATCTTGGGAGTTTTCATTAAAGGTTAGGCCAAGAAAATTATATTGGTCTCAAAATATCAAAGCATTTTGTTATCCTGGCCACATTTTATTTTATACACAAAAGATTCTCAATAATTCATAAATTTCAATGTTTCCAAACTGGGAGACAGATAGCACATGAAGAAATAACATATTAGAACAGAAATAATCAAATTACTTTTGCAGAAACTCCCTTTTTTAGATCAGTAGAGGGAAGGAACAGGAGGGAGGAGGAGAGGAAAAGGAGAAATACTGGGGACTGAACTAGAGCAAATTAAATTCCATGTTCTTATAATTATATCAGAATGAATGCTAATGTTATGTGTAACTAAAAAGAAGTAATAAAAAACAAAAAAAGAAATTCCCTTTCTCTGTTTTATCAAATATGCTTTTGCAATATTCTATTAAAATGAGATATATTTAAAGATCATGTACTTTTTCTTTTGTTTCCATCATATTTTTATCACCGATTGTCATTCCTTATGAAAAATCTATTTAGTGGACGTTCGTTGATCCTGTTTTCCAAGTTACCCGTTGGTGGGTAAGAATGAAATATTGACACTAATAGAGAAAAGCTGATTTGCCACAAAGAAATACATAACAGTCCATCTGAATTGTAAAATTCTCTAAAGCTCATGAATTTCTGCTGTGATTTCTTCCCATTTTAAAAAGATCAAGTGATTTAAAATTGAATAGAATGATACAAATAGAAGGATCTTGAAAGGCCATGAAGGCGAGGGGCCTCTGTGTAAAATGACAAATTTGAGTTAATATTCAGTGGCAAGTGCATTAGTAATATGTAAGGCAAATCTTAATTTCATTCAAAGCTAGGCTTCTGGTGGTACATTGTTAAAAAGTGCAGGTCATGATTTATAATGAAAACTTACCATAAAAAGATTAGAGTTAGCAGATTGATATTGATCTATTTAATGGGTTGTAGCAAACTTATTTCTTTTCATCAGCTTTGCATTTGCACATTTATCTGTTTCAGAGGCCAATCCAATAAAGCCTCTTATTTGACATTACCTTCTCATGTCCTGTAGTATTTGCTTTGGTTGGATTACACTCCGATTGTTGCTACAATTTCCAGAGGGCATTGGCAGACTGGCCATTGCAGAATGATTTCTTTCACAAGACTTCTTTTTCTTTGTCCTTTTAAAGACTGGTATCCTTTCCACTGTGAAATGGCCTGGGTTTGCAAAGCAGGAAGATAACCATGGTATCTGATCACACCATCACCCAATAATACCTGCTATGCTTAAATAACTTTCCAATTATGTGACCCTATTCAATATTATGATGAAAGACCTGAATGACATTTCCGCAGTTATCCACTTCCATGCAAAAGGTTTCATCTTTGCATAGGTTACAAAATTAATCTTTCAGTAATACAAACACTGAAGCCCCTGAATTTTGAACTTTAGAAAGAATACAGACTAAACTTCCAATAATAGGTCATAAATCAGCTTTTCTTTCTCTAATAGAAATAACTCCCCAGCCTCCTACATGCTAACCTGGAAACCAGAAATTCCCTTTAATTTTGTTATACCTTCAGAAAATACTAAAGTCTTCTCTTTCTCACTTGCCTTTATCTTCTTTTGCCCAAGTTGTCATCCCTTCCATGGGAGTCATTACTGATTCATGATTTTGATGTTTCTTCCTCCTCAGATTGAAAGACACTTTCCATCTGCTGTTCCATGGAAACAAGTCTGTTTTCTGAGAGGTTCATGATGACCTCCATTTCACCCAAGGTGACTTTGCTATCACTACCTGCTTGTAGAATTAGTGCCTGAGTCCGCCTTCCTGCCTCACTCCTGGGAAGAAATTGAGGAGCCCAATGCTCTAGAAGGGCAGCTTCATGTCCAAAGTGGAAAGTAAATATTGTGTATGTTATTGTTATTCATATCTGCTTTGCCCTTTGGAATATTTACCAACCAGATTTGATAGGGCAGTGGGATAGGCTGCCAAGAGACCAAGGAAGACACCCAGAGATGGGACATGAGATGTGGGGTTTATTAAGACATCTTTAGAAGGAAGGTCCAGGGCCAATGGGCTAAACAGGTGTTTTACCAGAAAGTCCAGTGGCAATGAGCTGAGGAGGTGTAGCTATGTTCCATGCAGTCCTTCTGGCACCCTGCCAGAAAGTCCAGGGGTGATGGACTGGACAGGTGTACATTTGACCTATGCAGTGCCTCCTTTACCCTGCCAGAAAGTAGTGTCTCTTATTCCTAATGATGTTTTGTCCAGGAGTGGCCACCTGAATAAGCACTTCCTCTCCGCAGCATTCTGGTCCATTCTAGTTACTACAGGGATGGAGAATTTATCAGTTAGGTTACAGAAGCAGCATCAGCTTAGCTTTATTACTAGCACAACGAGGAACTTTGCATACACGCAAGAAAGTAGCCAGCTATAGATAGTACTAATTTGCTCTAATTCCCAGCATAATTGAAAGTCAGTGTCCTTCAAGATAATGTGTAACTGAATGTTCCAGCACAGACCCACTTTCATTGATCCCTCAATTTGGCTAGGTTTTTGATAACAGAAAGGGTCATTTAGGAACATGGTGTTTCACTGCGCTCTTTTACTTTAAGGATGACACACCCTTTATGGACATATGACTTATAGCTATGACCTGTTAAAAGCATAGCAGATCTTTCTGGGCCATGGAAATTTCCTTAAATATGCCAATGAGCATTCTTTTTATTTTTTTATTTACTATCAATTCCAATTATTCTCTGTAGTATTAAGGCAAATGCCGTACTAAGCTTAAGAGTAGATGAAAGTGCCTCTGCTGGTAGAAGAATCTATTATAGTGAACAGGAATGGAAGTATTTTCTCTTGTAATATAGTTTCTTTTATTGATTAAATCTTCTCCTGGTTTGTATGGGCACACCAGAATTTCTCTGGATCTTTTAGAACTGTGGGGGAGTGCCAAGAAGTTTGGTAAGGGGTGAGGTAATTGCATGACATTATCATTTACTTGCAATCAAAAATGCTTTTGAAAGAAAAAATGAATTCTGATTATTCAGGATGTTGGGGGATATATGGCATCAATAGGGAATATTGTGGGTGAACTAGGGATTTGGTGATTATTTATTTGTTCTTTCACTCCAAGGAAGTATGAAGAAATTTGTACCAATTTTCAGTTATTGGATCTTTCTTAGGCAGGGCAATGGCTTTCTATGCCTCAGCTATTAATTTGCCCCTCAAGGAGACAAAGGTTTGCTAAAAAGAAGTCAGTTAGTTCAAAATGAGAGCAAAATTTACACTGGGACTCTGTATCCTATTAGAATAGGAAAATAAATGCACTTGCTGAAGATGTGTCAAGCCATGATTATGCTTCACATGGGACAGAATATCTGTATGATTTCTTTCTTTTACAAGTTGCTCTAAAGCCCTTGGTTTTAATAAGATATCTTAAAACACCAAGTCTGAAATACCCTCTCTTTTCCCATACTGCACATGTGCATGCAAACATTATTCAGTTTTCTTCCCAATGCAGCCACATTTATATACTATGAAAATATTTTGGTTAGTAAAAGAATAGTTCAAGATTATACCCCTATTTTCTCTTTATATGTGGTCCTGAAAATTATAGATTTTCTGGTGTTCTACCTATCTATGCCAAAAATTATGTTTAATGAATAATACTAAAATCCTATAAACCAGTATTTTTTAAAGGCATGTGAGCTTTTTTGAGAGAAAAATATATGGTTATCTTAATCATGGTTTCCCTATTCTGAGAACGTAGTAAGATGCCTGACACATAGTAGGCAGCCCCTAGGTATTATTACGGGTCTGGATAAATGAAGCATTCATACAGAGGCATTATCAAATTCAGAATGCTTTGAGCTGTCTAAACTATCTACTGGCACACATAATTTTTGCAGAAAAGCACTGACATGTTAATCCTAGTGTTCCCTAAATTCTTTTTAAGTGGCTGAAAAAATAAGCTGAAGAATTTCTAAATTGTAGCATATTGTATAAAGATTCAGCTACATAGACCTACTATTTCTTCTGGGATCCAGTTGGGTGGGCCATTTCATTTCATGGTGACCACTGAACAGCTGTCAGTAATAATTTCTAATGACTACATTTAATTTTCCTAGATTGTTTCCTGACTCTATCACCCTCGGCCCATCTGTGGGAATGGCAAATAGCCCATAAGCCAGGGAGAAGGTCATCAGCAATCTGGCACAGGCAAAAGTTCTATTAGCTAGGTGAGCTGAGCTGATGGAACTCTGTGAGAGGCCTCCAGGATATGTACAGCACAGTAGCAGCTTGCCACTTTGCAAATCTCAGCAGCCACTTGTGGCTTCATTAATAGTCAGGGTCTAGTAAAAAATGCAGAAAAAAAGTTAAAGAATAAAAGAAGAATCACTAAGGGTAGCGTAAAGATGGCTTGAGTTGGGGCAGAAACTAAGAGAGAAAATATATTGGTGCTGCATTAATGTTGATTGTCTTAGCTGGAAGTGTCAGTCCTTCACATATCAAGTCTCTTTCTATAGATAAAGAAACTGGGACCAAGAGAGGGGAATTAATTTGTCCACTTCTTTTTAATATTATAAGTCCAAGTGATCAAGGCATGTAAAAAATATGTATCATTCCATTTTTATTTAGAAAACATGCTCTATTAAGACAGTATTTTTTGTCTGCTTTACTCAGGTATTTGTGGCACACAATAAACATTTAACAAATACATCTTAAAGAGATGTACTGTGAGGGTTATTATAACATTAATGGTTAAAAGTCATATTCTGAAATATGAATCTGAACACAGACTGTGACCTTGAACATTGAAGTCTCTGTGTCTCAACGGAAGGTCAAATGGAATAATATATGCAGTATATCTCACACAACCTGGCACATAGGAATTACTCAATAAATACTCCGTGGGCACAATGGACACTGTCACATTTTCTTACAGATTTCTTACACATTTTCTTAGGATTATACTGTGAATAAGAAGAGTTTCCATTTGGCTCAAACACAAAATTCAAAAGTTACTCAGGACAATTCAATAGATTTCAAAACTGAGGCTCAGTAATTAATGATTTTTCCAGTTTCACACAATTTATCCAAGCTGAAGAATTCTTTAGTAATAAATAGGAAGCTTGCCAGAGCTCTGCCCACTAAGAATCTTTACAAAGAAAGATATTGGGCTCCATGTAAATAATAAACCTCATATTCTTATAACCACCTATTTTTTAAAATATTTTTTTAGTTGTAGATGGACACGATGTCTTTATTTTATTGCTTTGTATGTGGTGCTGAGGATCGAACACAGGGCCTCATGCATGTGAGGCAAGCGTTCTACTGCTGAGCCACAATCCCAGCCCCATAACCACCTATTTTAATAGCTCAGATTAAATGAGGGTTAAAAGACAAATGATCCAAATTAATTCTGAGTTCTAAGGTATACCCGTAGGCCAAGAAAGCCAAACATCCAAGTATCTAATTCCAGGATGATTACCAATTAGTTTAAACAACTAATTTTTAAAAAGTACAGACCAAAATATAGCAGATAAAAATGAAAGCATGATGCTTCATGAGAACAAATAAAAAAAGAAATATAAAGTTGATAGAGAGACTTCAAAATAATCCATTAAAAATAGGAAGTGTTCTTTTGGAGGTCAGATTGAGAAGGAAATGCACTGAGGGAGATAAGAGACGTGTGAAGTATTATCTTCAACAAAGATCCAGAATTGAAGTTTATTGACAAAGATCCGAATTGTTACTTGTAAACATCTATCTATGACTTTGGTGCTTTGGTCACTTTGATTCACTACCTTCCAGGGGGTGCTCAGAGTCCCGCTGTTTTCTACCTACCTCATAATCCAGGTTATGCTTATTACCTGTAGAACTAGTAGACAGATTTTGTTAGGAAAGACTTGACAATAATGTAAGGCTGTGTACATAGACCTGGGAGTCAGACAGAGCTGAGAACCTGCTTCTACCATGTTCTATGTGTCCTTGGATGAGTTCCTTGATTCTTCTCTTATAAAGAGTGATAGTAATAGCTCCTCTTCTGAAGGGAATACAGTAAAAGTCAAGTCAGATGAAGTCAGGTCGGATGGCTTAGCATGGTGCTGCACACAGGAGGTGCACACAACATTTTCTTTTTTGTTATTACGGAGCAAAATTCTCCCATGTTAGGTCATAAGGGGATAATATACCCATACAATTCAAGAATGCTGTCTTCTAGAGAACTATACTTATGCCACTATGAGACATTCCATTTTTGAGGAAGTACTAAGTGTGACACAGGGCAAGCCAATTTGCCTCTCTGAGCTTTCTTGCCTTTATCAATCTTTCTGACTTCAAATAATTATAGTGGGATTATAATATGAAAAAAGTTCATTAAATCATCAGACAAAAACTGAAAATCTATGCAGTGATAGGTGCTGAGAGAATCAGGATTACACATGGACCAAGGAGACACATTCACTGCATTTCAGAAAAGTCTCAAACATTAAAGATTATTACAAAGCAAGGCTGATTCAGAAATGCTGGCACAGGGGAGCCCCATAAGCTTATACTTAGTATAAGAGATTAGATAAACATTAGAGAAAATTACTGATTTATACTAATACATACAAAAATCCATGATAATATAAAAAAATTAGAAAAGATTCTGACTGAGCTCAGAAGAGTGTATACACACACACACATACACACACAGTCACTGAAATCCTACACAATCTTCTACAAACTAGAGAATTGACTTAACAAGGGTAAGACCTCCAGGTAGAAACTTGTTCCAGTTTAATTCATTATCTCTGAAGATTTTATTGAGAGTCAATTTTGTGCAACAAATTTGTCACTAATGACTTTTCTTGGTTTGCTGATTGAAAGTCTTAACTGCAGACAACATGTCCAACAAAACTTGGGGTCTTTTCACCTTGTACCCATTCCTGACTTATACTCGGGTCCTCCTCCTCATATTTCATATCCTAGCTGGCCTTCCCTGATCATTTTCTCTAATCAGTTCACCTACTCTAGTCCTCTCTCTGCAAAAAACGTACACATTATGTTTTCTCTTATAACACCTTGGTGTTCCCTGTTAAGTTTCTCTAAAAATGATGTTCTCTGAAGAGCAGTAAACTTGGTTGATTTCTAACACTCTTGAGTGAGTTAGTAACTGATATTTTCTCTCCATTCCATGAGCTTCCAGGTATTTTTTAAATCTTAGTCCCTGTGAGGTCCATGACCGGATAAGTTTGCAAAAGGGATTTACATGCCCATTTTAGGGCTCATCTGCACTATGACTTCCTGATACCTAAACCTCTCCCTCTAACCCTTCTGTATGGCAAGCCTACATATCTGTCCTCTGACATCCTGTAAAACTAATTCTGCTGCTTTGTCTGTGGGTCTATAAATGAGAAAAAGCCTAAAACTTGCAAATCTTGCCTTTGTAAATTTGCCTTTCAAGGGTTAATTTCTCTCCACTCTATGCCTACTTTTAGTTTTCCTCCAGCAATTCCACTTTCTAAATTGAATTTTTATAATAGTGCATCTACAGGAAGGTAGTCTCTCTAAGCTATGCCACGATTACTGGAATCTTGAATTCCCTGAAATATGTCAGTAAGAGTGGGAAATAATTTTTTACTGCATCTAGCAAAATCCATGTCATCTATAAGAAGCAATTATGGAGAGACAGGCCCTGAGAGCTTGAAGGAAAATAAGAGATAACAAGGAGGAGATGATGAGGCACAGTAGAGGAGGTAGAGGCAGGAGGCTGGGTGCACATAGCTGAATCTCTTCCATTTCCAATTTTTAGGAAGCCTACTCCTCAATGTAGCACTGAAACCCACTGAGCTTGAGAAACCTTAATAGTCTCATGCTGAGTAGCTAAAGAAACATTTTCTAATTAAAACATGTCTTAGTTTCACTCACACACTATAAGAAGAAACTTCTTCCTTTCTCCTTTTAGATTAATACATTGCCAATATTAGTGATTTGCTCTGGAAGCCTTTGGCAGGTTTTAAGAAGAAATTTTCATTTATGGAGAGTAATGGGAAAATGAGTTTCAATTGTTACATCAGAAAAATAAAATAAAAGAAGGTTAGAGAATAGCCTTTCTATTAAAAAATTGAAGATAAGAATTTTCTAGGCAAGGTGGATCAGAATGCCATTTTGGTAACTGTCAATAGGGAAAGATAGATAAATGTCATACAGTATGCTCTAGGACAAGTTCAAAGTAATTAATGAAGAAGTACATACAATTTTTCTAAAGACTGTCTAAATCATTGAGGTGATTCCAAGTCATCTCATGAAATTTGAATCCATTAGATATTACATTTATGATAGAAACGAATGATTTGAACTATGGAGTCATAGAGTCCAGGATCAAAGTACAAAACATACTATTTAGTAAGTCTGTGACCTTAAACAAATTCATAACATTTTCTTCTAATCTTTGTGTTTGCCTATGTCCAGTATTAGTATCCTTACATTTTGTTACAGAATTTGGATCAACAAAGATGTGAAGTAACTTAATCTCTGAATTTGGATTGTTACAACTCTTACTTTTTCCCCTAAGTTCAGAGTGTTGTTCACCTTGTCTCCATTAAAAATCAAACATGTTAGATAATCCACATTGAAGTTGTACTTAAGCATCATCTTGTCTATTAGCTGTTCATATATATAATTAAATCAGAGAACATCCTAAGTGAAGGAAATTGAAAAAACAACTACGTCAGACACTGTAACTGGGTATGCTATAACTTTTGAAAATATTTTACAATTCTAAGGTCTAAGTTAGGAATACATCAAAGTTCCACTCCCCTACATACAAATCTAATACATGAAAGAGTCAAAAATTTTTTCCACTACAATCATCTAGGAATTACATAGGGAGGGAGAGGAGATACTTAACAAAAGTATGGAAACAATTAAAAAAGATACACAATACAAATTGAAGTATGATGAAAGAAATAAGAAATTGGTAGAAAGGAGACATAAAGGAAGGAGAAGAAAATAAGATTTTAATTTGGAAGTTCCACATGCTTTTTGAGGAACTTTCACTCTCTAAGCCTGTCTCCCTTCTGAGACTGTTACTCTCAAATTCTTGAATATCTTTCAATCTACCTGGGCATTGTTAATTAGCCTCCAATAATTAGATTAAACAAAGAGAGATGTGATATCTTGAGGAACTTAAAATTTAGAAGACTTTCTGACATTGTTTTGATCATATAACAAATAATAAGTTTAAAGACAGAAGTAATATATTATATATAATCCCACTACTCCTGGATAAACA
>CM053404.1:18821486-18929383 GCA_028644305.1 Xerus rutilus | reverse complement strand
TTCAGGACGACGGCATCCCAACCGTGAGAGGGCCTGGGAAAGAGTTCACAGAGACAGACAGGAAGCAACAGAGAGAGCTGAGACAGCTGAACTTGCTCTACTAAAACTCATTTTCAAGAGAACCAATTCACCTGTTGAGATGAGCAGGTTCCCGTAACCTCACCATCTTCCAGTAGGCAAAACTCACAGGTTCACCTCAACAATGGGAACCACACCTCCAGCACATGAAGTTTTGGAGGACAAACTCAAACTGTATTTAAAACACTGAAAACTCTACAACCCATCCCTAATCACAGATTTGGTAATATTTCAGGTCAAAGTTGTCCCTGCCTTCTTTCCTGACAAGTGATGTTGGATTATATGAAAAAGTAATCTTCAAAAGGTAAACCATCTGCTTTACTGTTAAGTCTTGTATTGGAAAGGGCTGTATGTTGGAAAGGTATATCTATTTTCTATGCATGAACCAGGGGCTCTGCATCCAGCAGATATAACATAATAAAGAGTTATAGACTTAGGGCCATTACATGTGAGTTCTTCCTTCAAGGAATAGCTCTATGATCTTAAGTTGTCACAGAGTCTCTCAAAGTCTCACCTTACTATTTACAAATGAGGGGACAACATTACCTTTCCTTTTCCTGTGTGTGTGAAGAATGTCAACTAAACACTTATAAAAGAGGAAGTGGTATTAAACATATACAAGGGATTGTAATTACTCAAACACTGTCTGAGGAAGCTGTAAAGAAGATCTGATTCTTGACTAGTAAGTGCATTATTTACAAGTCCTAGTCTTCTAGGACTATCCTAGCCATCAGCTTGTTCTTAAAACGTCAGATACTCTAGGCTTGAAATTCATCCAACCTGCAGTTGACATACATAGTATACCTGCTTTCTCACAGTAAATAAAGCAAGAGCATCCTTTAATATGCTGTGGTGAGCCATGATTTGCTTATGCCCTAAATTTTACCTAAAACATCTGCAAAGGTAATAAATCAATTATGGAATCCATCTAGAACTAGAAGAGAAATGGAACAACAAAACCAAAAACAAAATCCCTCATTCCTGAATAACTGAATAACACAAAGAGTGACATTACCAACCCTGCTATTGTTAAAGGAGAAAGCAATGTTTTACATGAAGGGAATACCGGTCATTTATTATCAGTATCAGTTTTGGTAGAATTTCATGGAGATCCATTCCTGAAGCAGATTGAATACCCAGCTATTTACTGGAGACATAGTCTTGGAGCCCCGAGCTCATTTATCATAGGAACTACCAGCACTCAAATATTTGCATGGTTGGGGACATATTTAATGATCTAAGGGGCAAGTTGTCATGCCCTCAGGGCACTAGACTGACTCACTGATAAAAATGAGAAATTTTGCTATTAATCCTCTCCCCTCAAGTACTTCAGCTAGATTGCTGGAGGAAAACATATTTGTTCTAATGCTGAGCTCCATTATTTATGTATAGTTGACAAAACAAAGAAAACTAAACCTACAATGCAAAAATGCGTTCCTAATAATTCTGGAACATTCCTAACCTCTCCACACTGTTTTATAGTTAAATATGTGGTTAAGTTATATATTCTAGTGTTTTGACTACACTATTTAAGATCATAATTCTGCAATATATTAACTATATGATATTGGGAAATCATACCACTTCTCCAAGTCTCTTTTTTCTCAAATCTTGTAGTGAAAACATTATATGATTTTAGATAGAATTCAGTGATATATTACATGAAAGCACTTAATACATTGAAACTGAGTAGTCAATAAAATCCAAGTTGTACTACTATTAAAATTCAGTGAGGTACATTAAAGCCATTGAATATATTTATTCCCTCTCCTCTCTTGACACATTCCCTTCAAGTCTTTTAATTAACCACAAAAATACTACAAAAATTGGAATGCAATCAATAACAAATTTAAAACAAAGGAAAAAGACAATTTTCCCTTTTGCTTTCTAATTTGTACAAAAGTCCTGAGACCGGAAGATTTTTGCTCTAGATTTCCCCACATACCTATTATTAGGCTTCTAGCAAATGAGCTAATATCTCTTAGGAGATTCAGTTTTCTACAACCATGAATGAGAAATCATGTGCGATATGCTCAGTTCAGTTGGCACTAGAAGAAATAAAAACTAATATTCATGGGCAAAATCCTATGATCAACTTGAAGTCTTATTTATTGTTTAGATTTATGATCTAGTAATAACATTGCTTTGAATTTATTTCTCAAAAATAATTCTAAAAAAGAAAAAAAAGTATATGCCAAAATGCTTACAGTGGCCTTTTCTCAACAAATGATTATGAAAATTATTAAACTATAGAAAAATTGAAAGCATTGTATGGTGAATAGCCATGCAACAGCTACATAAATTCTATCTTTTTAATATTTTACTACATGAGCTTTATCACATATCTCTCCATCATTTGGCTTCTTTACCAACCACAGATTCATCTTACTGTCTAATACATGTATTAACAGAGTTTCTATTAGTTTGATTCTGTTGACATGGTGAATTGTTTAAATTTTGTATTCTTGTGTATTCAAACATTACTTGGTCATATTCTTATATTTTTATATGTTGTTAGATTTATTTTGCAAATATTATGTCACAGATTTTTATCACTGTGGCCATGAAGACTATCTATGTGCGATTTTCTTTACTAAAACCACATTTGTCAAGATTTGCTGATGGACTATTCTGGCCTTGTAAAGCAAGTTGGGAGGTGTTTCAACCTTTAATTTTGAGAAACATCTGTGTAAGATAGGTATTATTTATTTTTTAATATTTTATAGAACTCACCCAGGCATGTATCTATTTTTCCTGATGAGAAATCCATTATTATATTATTCTCTCTTCTTTGCATCATGTCTATTTTCTCTTACTACCTTTCCTATTTTCTCCTTATTTTAAATTTCCATTAGTTAACCTATAACATGCCTATATAAAATTTCCCTTGTATTTGTTCTTTTTTATCCTTTTGACAAGAAGTCAGATATTTAATTTGGTAATAGAGTTTGATGACTTACATCCGATCTGAGGCACTTTTTTACTCTATTTTTCTATCTGTTCTTTCTGTTCGCCTTCCTAGGACCCCACTTTTCTTTATGTTAGATTGTTTAATATTGTAGTACAATTTACTAAATCTGTTTATTTTCCTTTAAAACCATCTTTCTCTCTTGTCAGCAAATTGGATAATTTCTGCTTCCCTATATTCATACTAATTGACCCTTTCTGTTGCAAAGTCATATCTGTTGTTATTAATCACATTTTTTCCCTTTGAGAAACTGTACTTTTTATTTCGGAATAGAATTATGAGCTCTGTTTTTCCTGCCGAGATTCCCTATCAGTCCATATATTACTATGACATTTTTGTCAAGTCCTTGAAACAAATTCATTAGCTGCTTTAAAGTCCTTGCCTTCTGGTTGTAATGAGGGTTATGCTCAATTCTTTTTCTAACCAACTGCTGTTTTTTCTTTAAGTAAGGGTCTTGCTTCTTTCCATGCTAAGTAATTTTCAGTGCATATGATATACTATAGAGAATATAAAATACATTTTCTTCTACAGGATTTTACATTTTATTTTTGCCAAGTAATTTAATAGCAGATATTATCATTAATATATTTTCTTTGCTTTGTAATTGTGGCTTTACTTTTATTCTTTATCTCAACCCTTCTCCCTTTTTCTGGGTATAGTTTTCAGTTCTTATTTGGGCTTTATGAAGTCTCAGCTAAAGCTTCAATTGCTTCATGAGGTCCCTTCACTTTGGTTTGGCCACAACTCCACTGTTTTCCAATACTTTCCAACCTCTGGTAAGTTTCTCATGCCTCAAAATCACACAGTGGCAGCTCTGGGCTGGGCCTCACAGTGTCTTGTCTTGCTCATTTGCAGCCCAGCCCTACATCAGGATACCTTCTGGGTCATGATGCTCTCTTCTGTCCCTGACTCTGCATAGCTTTCACTTCCACAATATTTTGCTAGCCACATGCCAGATGTCTTAGTAGTGTTAACATTGTGTTTGCCTCTTCTGTTCAATAAAACATCAATCTGTTCCAATCAGGCTTGTCGCCCATCTTAGACTGCAAACCCGCTCAGTGAAATAGTATGTTTAGTCAAGCAACTTCTCTCCCCACCTTGCTTCCCTGAATGTGGCTCTCTCCAGTTCACAAGAATAAGACCCTCTCAGCTCCACATCTGAAATTTAGCCCTGTCTGACTTTTAGTATCAAAATGGGATTGGGAAATATCTAGCTCTACCCCATCACCCTTACCTAATTCAGTTAGATTATTTCAGTTAGATTATTACAGTTAGATTATTTCCCTTGAAGGTGATCATGGATTTAGGTCCTGGTGGTGAACTTGGAAATTCTCTTTTCCTCAGTTATTACTCAGTCAATACTGCTCTGACTTTTAGATGAATGACCTTTGATTCCCACATTGCTCAGTATTCCTGTTATTTTTCCATTCTCTTCATAGGCTTCACAGATTCAAAGCCCCCCCATATTCAAATGAAACATCATTATCTGGACCTGAGCTGCCTTTTGCTTTTTCATTGGCAGGAGACAGGCACTCTCAGATTCCTAGGCACAACTTTATTCACGAAACTTTGAATCAAATGAAATGCTTCAGTTTAAACATGTTCATGATTCAAGATATCTGAATTGTTTGGCTCCATAAGCTCATTATTTTTTTAAAAAGAAAAGCATGTGGTTTAGAAATGAATGAACTGTCCTTAGTCTCTCACAACAACCTGTTATGAATCTTTGATTACACTTTTCTATTTTGAAAAACATTTAATGAAACTGAAAGATGCCTTTAAATTTTCTCTTTATTTTCTCTGACTATAAAATAACCAAAATATCTGTTGCACCCCTATTTAAAAGAGTCTATTTATTTGCTTGTGATGCAGAAGTTAAGCACACCAGTTCTTATTTTTGAGCTGACCAACCAGTGGTAGACTCAAGATTAACACTCATGAAATAATGAGCTTTTTCTGTAAAATACTATGAGCATATATGTGGCCCAAATAATAGAATTCACAGTTTTAGAAGTTGTAGTGATTGTTCCATGACAATTTACTGATATTAAGCTGGAATGAGACAATGTATTCATAAAATAGATGTTTCCCTGCTACAAATATGTAGACAATACTCTTCAAGTTCACACAATGAGTATGTGAACTCTATTTCAGCAAATTCTTATAAAAAACAAGATACCAAGTAGGTAATATCAAACATTCATATTATACATACTGTTTATCATTTTAATTTCTGTTATCTCATTTAAGTATCATAATTACCTAGAGGTAGAATGGATCAGGAATTTTATTTATTAATAAAAACTGAGGCTTAGTGTGGTCAAATGACTTACTGAAGGTCATGCATCTAGTGAACTATCCTATCCAGTGCTATTTTGATTATACTACTCTAATTTAGCTCCTTTAATACCATTGAGACATCAAGTCACTTTGGTTTGTTTAAGTGTTTGATCAATAATTCAAGGAAGCACTAATTGAATGGGGCAGCATTTATGGATGTAGTAAAAAGAATTACTTCTCCAAGAAGCATTATCAAAGGTCATGTGACAGCTGAAACTCACCCCACCTTGTCTAATCATTCCTCTAAATAAATTATTCAGATTAGGAATTGCATGCCCATTTGCTTTAAGTAAAATGCTGATAAGCACCTTTCTTGTTAAGCTGCTCACTAAGCACATTAATATGTATTTTTTCAAATACAATAAACAAATATACTTTGTCCACAGGTAAAGGCATCAGGAGAGTCTACTCAAGAACAGGGAAAGGGAAATTTAGTTTTGCCATCTTCAGCAAGCCTACAGTATGATGCTATACTTCAAGCATGTCATTTCAGAATAAAGATTTGACAGGCAGTTGCTCAGATGCTTTGCAGAGCAAGGAGCTGAAGGGAGTGCCTGATGGTGCTATCGACGAACAGCAGAAGTTTGCCAGGGAGCTAGGATCAGTGACTTTAATTCCAGGCATAAAATAATCTTTAAAAAGGAAAAAAGTCCAGAGATATCACTCACTCTGGTGGAATCTTTGTACACTGTGTAACTAATTAGGTGTGAGAGCCAACTCCACTCCAAGGGTGGTAGCAGGAAAGAACCATGACATTAGCCTCCGTGCTGTTCGGATAACTTTACCTTTGCTGTACAACCTCTGGTTAAGGGAAATCCTTAAGGAGTATTCAAACTCTCAAGAAAATATTTTGTGCTAACTATATAATGCAGAAAGTGAGAACAAAATGTTCCTGTTTGGTGTCTTTCCTTCACAGTTAAGAAAGTAAAATACAAAATGAATTTAATACACTGATTTAAACCAGGAAAGCGAATAAGAAAACATTTACGAAGCCAACATCATTCTTCAAACCAAACATCTACAGAGTATAATTCTTGAGGGATTATTATTATTAATACTATTTGCATGCGAGAAGAAATGGTTCCTCATCTTGGAGTAAGACAGATCTGGATTCAAATCCCCAGCAGATATTTAAAAGATGTGTAGACTTTGTGATCTGCATTAATTTATTTTTGCCCACACAAAAAAACAAATAAACAAACAAGACATCTTAAACAAATAGGGAAGGGTAATGTGGTTTCTTACCAAATTAAAAAACCTATTGAATAATCCATTCTTAGGAATCACCAGAATATGGACATTTCCAAAGACCTTAGCAACTGAATCTAGGGGGGACCTTACTTCTGGTGCTTTGCTATTAAATATTATAATTTTTATAGAAGATTACAAGAATGTTCATTTGGAAGAGAGATTGACACTGTGAACATCTTGTTAAGCTGATTACGTTGAGGTGAGGCTAGTCTTATTAATTCATACAACATTGGGCCACCCATCCAGCAGAAAGAAAAGGTCTACTGCAGGTGGAGAAACAGGCCATATACAGAGCTTATAAACATAAGCACATTCTTCTACAGCTGACCAGTTTTCCATCCATGATAGCAGGTATTCAGGTATGCATTGTTGCCAATCATCTCCTCCTACTCTTTTGATTTTCAGTCCTGATTGTGAACAAAATGCCAGGTCATACCAAATTATCTAACTCCTCTAACCCATATTTCTTTAAGGATCTTCAGCTAAAATGATAATATCTTGTCTTTACTCAAGGTATAAGCAGCCAGGATTTGGTTTGGAAAACTTTTGAGATAGAAGGCACAGTATGTATATATTTTTAATAAAGGAAATAACAAGAAAACAATGATTATCTGTACACACTGGCTGGTGATCAGAGAACTCACTATTTTGCAGTTCTCCAAAGTGACCTGGGTAATACTTGGTGCACTTGGGTTTATATGTTTTTTGTTTTGTTTTGGTTTATTTGTTTGTTTTTGGTACCAGGGATTCAATTCAGGGGTATTCGACCACTAAGCCACATCCCTAGCCCTATTTTGTATTTTAAGTAGAGTCAGGGTCTCACTGAGGTGCTTAGTGCCTCACCGTTGTTGAGGCTGGCTTTGAACTTGCAATTCTCCTGTCTCAGCCTCCCAAAGTGTTGGTATTACAGGTGTGCGACACTGCACCCGGCTGGATTTATGTTTTTAAGCCTGTATTATTTCTGATTGCTATTGTGTCTAGCTGTCACTGACCCAAAGCACATTTTCTTTTTTTTTTCCTTTAAAGTATGAAGAAATCTATAATAGTCATTCCCTTCTTCCCCATGAGGCAGAGACAGAAGACAGTAGTTGAGATAAAAATGCTAGCAGCATGTTGATACGCTCTTCTAGATAATAAAACAGCATTATTTATCTCAAGAGAGAGGGGAAAAGACAGAGAATGTACTTTTACACACTTGTCATGCATTTTTTCAAAGTGGCAGGCTCAGGTTTAGGTGAGAACCTAATGTTAATTTTCATTACTGCTGTCATATGCCTTTGAAGAATTCTTTCATTCTTTCACTCCATGAACATTTCTATCATTTCAATAGCAAATACCAGGGGAAATATAAGATTAAGCAAACAAGAAAGGCAAAGATAAGTCAGTGAAGAAGGAGTACTTTTTGTAATATATTTAAGCAAGATTTTTATCCTTCCCCTTCTCCATTGCAATTTCTTTTAACTGGTGCTGAAAGTTTATTATTTCCACACATTAGTGAAGTGCAAGAAAGCAAGACATTTTGAAGGGTCATTGCATGGCTTCGATTTGATAGATATACAAGTTGACTGGGGCCCCTGTCAATTCATTTCCTTTAGTTAATACTATCTTTATGAAGTCAACTGAACCAACAGTGTAAGACAAGGTGTTGCATTATCAAGTACCTACATTTACCAAGAAAGGGCGAGGCAGCTTGAGCATAAAGCAGGGAGATAGTGGGAAGCTGGAGAGCACGTGGCCATCTGCAGAAATTCAAGCCAAGGGTGCCAGGTCTTCCCACTTTTAAAGGAAGGTCAATTTTGAATTAGTAACGAAAATGACCTAGCATTAATTATGGAAAAACTATTCTAAAAGCTTTAAATATTTTGCAGATCAAATAAAATGCATGTCTGACTTGAGTTACATTCAAGAGCTGCTGGTCTATAATTTCCAAGACTAGGAACCTCTTAAGAATAGATAAATGTTTCCTGCTTCCTTTTCCTTTTCTTATAGCCCCTAGGAGAGTGTGCATTCACAGACATACTTTAGGAGAAATGGATGGGTCAACAGGTATATAGCTTCTATCTAGGAACAGATCAAACCAAGATGGAAATGAACCATTCATCATACAATGTGTTTGATCGACTCTAAACTCCATGACAGGGAGAGTTAGCATTTGCCTTTCCCTCACTCAGGCAATGTGAGTGCTGAGGAAGGTAGTTCTTCTCACCTCCCTCTTCCTCTCATCTTGATAAGTAGCTAGTCAGCCATGAATGGGTAAGCTGGGCAAAGACAGTGATGCTGGACTGAAAAGCACCAGGAGCCCTATCTGAAAGATAAGCACCTGGAAGATGGGGGGCTAGAATGTTCAAACCTTTCCCAGTCATAAGGATATCCCTTTAAGAAACAGCTGTTGTTTTAAGATCATGTTACACCTTACCCTGACCGAGACCCTCCCTAACCAACACCAAACCATAATCACCCTGGCAATCAAAACATCAAGACCCTCATTATGCAGTAAGTTTGTTGAGGAGGGCACAAACAGGGCACTCAATTTCCTAAATGTCAGTTCTGTGAGCACCATACCTTCCTCTGTGGATCTTCGCAGTTTTTGAAGCTCTGTTCCTGTGTTATCCATCAAGTCAAAAGGTGACCCGGGCAAGACTCTGGAAATTTCCCTCAGACTCCTAGTAAAACCCAAAGGCAGGAGGGCTGCTCAGTTCCTCTACACTCTGAGAGGACCCACTCTCTCCTTTGAGAATGTCCCCCTTTCCCTTTTCCTATCCTTTCTAATAAACTCTGAGCAACATGTCTGGAATCTTTCTGGCATGATCGTATGATCAGAGTTTGAAGAGGAGGCCTCTGTAGCTGCCTCAGCTTCACAGCAGCGCTCTCTGCCCTGTAACAGTCTACCAAGCTCAGTTGTTCATCTGTTGGACTAGACACAAATCTCTGCCTGTCTGGGTTCAGTAACCTTTAAAGGGTTTTAAGGCATTATACTGGCAAAAAGTGCACAGCCTGGTAGGTCCACCTCTTGGCATGAATGAGTAGAAATAGATGGAACTATACCAGATCTTGGGGCATAGCTTGCCCATAGAGGGAGTAGTCCAACAGGGCTAATTTAGATTTTAAACACATTTACTGTATAATTCAGCAATTCTACTTCTTGGCAGGTACCCTAGAGAAAATGCTAGTCACTTCCTAAAGAAGTGTGTACATGGATGTTTACTGTAGCTCATAGAAGACAAAATGTTTGTTGATGACCTTCTTCTGCTCTAGCTGTTCACAGCACTCGGATTTCCTTCTTTGTTATTGCCTGGCATGGTGCACAGGCTTGTGGAATTTGCTGATCAGAAAGCTCAGTCCTTTCAGAAGGAAGCTGATTTGGTTCCTAGGAGCCTCTGTAAAATTGGATATCTACAAGTCCATCTTTTCACTACTCGTGTTTGGCCAAGGGAGAAGTCTGACTTAATCTCAACTTGGGAAAAAGTGATCCCTCTTCAGGGTTTTGATACTTTAATGGAATGGAAAGCAGGCAAAGGGGGATGTTAAATTAATTTAATTTATTTTAAGTACTATTATTTAGTTCTCACTCTTTTCATTCCTATCCTATTTTCTCTATTTCTTTTTTTTTTTTTTAATAACTAAACTTACCCTAGATTTTTGAGCTACCAGTGAGGCTTCTAATTACATACTTTTAAAATTGTTAATCAAATATGATTTCAGTTGCTTGTGTTTGAAGGCCCAGAGTTAGGCATGACAATAACCCATTTTTTTATGAAGTGTTAGTTCTGATTCCTTGCTTTAAATCAGCAGGCCATCTTTCCCCATATCCCTCAGTTTATGCAGAGTCCTTTGCAAGCTGTCTAGACAATTGTCTGTCCCCTGGATACCTTTGGATAATCACTGGATAATAACCCTTCGATATAATTAATCTGTTAATTTCTTGCCCCCAAAGACCTAGAGTCTGTCTGTCAAGAAAGATGGACCAAGTCTGGAGGCCCAGGACATCAAGAGCCATTGCTTTGGAATGAAATACTACTTTGGCCCCAACTGAGAGTGAAATCTACAACAAAGAACATCTGTACATGGCAGCTGTAGATTCTCATAAGTAGGCATCACATCAAAAACCTTAGATGTTTTGAGTTTGCTTCTCTATTCCTGTTTAGAAGATAACATAAATTTTGAAGAGAATAATTTTTATAGCATTTTAAATTTAATGAAGTCCCAACTGCCAGATAAATACATTGTATAACTTTTCAAACTTTTGCCCTACATAGGTCAGCTATAAATTTGGCTTCAAAAATATAAAATAAAAATAATAAAGGCTTAATTATTTTCCTTCAAGGAAAAAGAAGCCCCAAAGTAGTTAATTACAGGTTTATATGGCAACTCATTTATGCCTCAACCGCCAAACACTTCCCGTGTTCTCACTCAGCCATTTTTAGTGGGTGTCTGTCATGTGCACAGTCACATTAGGGAGGCTGACCTTCATGCCAAAGCCAGAGGAACATGCCAGCATAGTTCTTTTATCTTCAAACACTTCTTTGGAAGTCCTGCCTAAAGCCTTCCACTTAAAACACACTGGCCAAAAATGAGTCATTTAGGTAGCGCTAACTCCAAGGAAGGCTTGGAAGTTTAGTGTTTTAAGTTCCATCCTTTATATCAGAGGAGAGTAAGGGAGAGGCAACCATTGTGATGGTCTTTTATGTCTTCATTAGTCACATTTCTTCAGGGAAACAGAACCAATACAGTAAGCAACATATGACACACTTGGGTCACATGGTTATGGAGTCTGAGGAGCCCCAGATTCTGCAGTTGGCAAGGTGAAGGCTCCAGAGAGCTGATGTGGTTGTTCCAGGCTGAATGAGCAGATTTGAAATTCAGAAAAAGCTTATGTTTTAATTTGAGTCTGAAGGTAGGATAAACAAATCACAACAAAGCCTATATCCAAATGAAGTGAAGAAATAAACCATAGGATGGGAGAAAATATTTGTCAACTATTCATCTGACAAAGAATCCACATGCAGGATATGTGAGGCACTCAAAAACAGCAATCAAATAACAAGCAATCCAATTAAAAGTGTGCAAATGATCTAAATGGACATGTCTCAAGAGAAGAAATGCAAATGGCTAACAAATGTATATTTTTAAAAAACTTAATATCATCAGGGAAATGAAAATCAAGACTGTAATGAAGTATCATCTCACTCTTGTCAAAATGACTGTTATCAAAAAGGCAATCACAAATATTGATGAGTATGTGGAGGAAAGGGAACACTTATACACTATGGGTGGGCATGTAAATTAGTTCAAACATTGTAGAGAAGAGTGTAGAAAGGCTCCTCAAGAAACTAGCAAGAGCTCTCCCATATTACCCAGCTATTTCACTTCTGGGTACATATTCACAGGTTATGAAATCAGCATAACAAAGAGATAACTGCATACCCATGTTTATCACAACAATGTTAACTAACCAAGATAGGGAATCAACCGAGGTGCCCATCAAAGATGAATGATAAAGAAAATGTGGTGTAGAAACACAACAGAATATCAGTCATAAAGAGGAATGAAATCCTGTCATTTGCCATGTAATGGATGGAACTGGAGCATGTTATCTTAAATGAATTAAACTTGACACAGAAAGACAAGCAATGCATGTTCTCTGTCATATGTGAAAGTTACAAAAGTTGACCTGAATATAGGATAGGGATTACTAGAGATTAGAAAGGCAGCGGGTGGGGGGATTGGATAAAGAGTAGCTGCATTTAATCAATTCATGATGTATATGTGTATTGGAACAACACACTGAATCTCATTAATATGCATAACTAATACACATAAAAAATAAAATTTAAAAAACTCTATAACCCACCTCAATGCAGTCATGTGCAAGAAGTTCTCTTTCACTCACAGGAGGGTCAAACTTTTGTTCTATGTAGGCCTTCAACTGATCAGATGAGAACCACCCACATTAGGGAGGGCATTCTTCCTCACCTGTCCACAGATTATCTTCCAAATGTCACAGTCTTTTTTTTTTTTTTTTTTGGAGGTGGGCTGCCTAAGATGGGGTTAGGACCTTCTTAGCTATTTCAGTCAGGTGACATAGAGCTCTTTCTCCTTCTCACCAGCTTGGTAGCATTTATTTCTTGTCTTAAGAAAAATCTTGGTCAGCATCTTCCAGTTCACTTTCCCTCTTTCCACAGTTCCTGTCCCATTTGATGGCCAACACCCAGAGGCCTGCTTGCCACCCTTCCATAGGTCCTCTAGAGGGGAGGTGGGACAGCAGAGGCAACCTACTGGAAGGAAATAAAAGGAGGGCAACCACAAACAGACTATTAGCATCCAAAAGCCGTGTGCGGCAGTGATATATGTCCACCTATACATTTCCATATGGAGATGCACACTCACTCTAGCCCTCCAGTGAGTCTGCAATCATTCAGTTCACTTTCTTGTGGTACTCCTTTGGAGTCCAAAGTTGCAGTCTCCAGATTGATAATGATTTTTGGACTAATCAGTGTTTACTGGGTAAATATTCTGGAGAGTTAATTCCTTTTTATTTTATTTATTTTTATTTATTTGTTTGTTTGTTTGTTTATTGGTACCAGGGATTCAACTCAGGGGCACTCGACCACTGAGCCACATCCTCAGCCCTATTTTGTGTTTTATGTAGAGACAGGGTCTCACTGAGTTGCTTACAGCCTTGCCATTACTGAGGCTGGCTTTGAACTCGTGATTCTCCTGTCTCAGCCTCCTGAAGTGCTGGGATTACAAGCATGAGCCACTGCACCCGCCTGAATTCCTTTTTAACTTCTATGAGGTAATGTACTGTTGACTTGGTAGAGGTTTCTCATTTACTTGTCTTTATCACACTGCATACTACCATGAGCAACTTTATTTTAACAATGGGGAAGATCAGGTACTCAGAAAAGGCAAGTGATTTGCCTAATGTCACACAGCAGTACATCTAAGGAATTAAAGAAATATTCAGACAGCTCCTAGAGCATAGTGTTCTGTCCGTTCAGAACACATATGTACACATATTCATATACACACATTAACTTTTGCACCTTATACTTAGTAATCTTCGGTTAAATGACAGCATATAAAGGAAACATGTATTATGTAATTCTTGCTGTACTGCCGTGTAAATATCTTTGGTATTTTGATACTTAAAATTCCTTTAATAGATAAATAGCATTTCCATCCCATTATAAGAGACAAAGGTTTAGATACAGTACAAATATACCAGAAAATTTTATCTGTATATTAATCACAGGGCTTTTTACTTGGAGAGAGAGAAAATTTTAAGCTTGTTGGAGGGAAAAAAATTGATCATATTACCAAAATATATTTATATGTTATACACACATACACATATGAAATAACTGGATCTAAGGTTTCAAGTTACATTTTTAACAACTATAGAAACACAGTACATTATCCCCACCAATCACCGACTTTCCTTGGTGATGCCTTAATTCTGTGGCAGATTCCCTTCTGGTAGGAAGAAGCAAGACTCACAGGTTCCTAGGATTACTTAGAGCTCCCGATCTCAGGACAGAGGTCCTGCCTCTTGTGGCACCTAAACTTACCTCTTCAAAGAAGCCTGTGATTGACCTGATTGGGTAGCAGGGCCCTTTGACTGACCCCTTCTTCCTCACAATGCATTTGAGAGACTGGTTCACAAAATAAAGCAATGAAAGAAAGACAGAATGAACAACATGTCTTTTGACATTGACTGACACTCAGACTAGAGCTTGAGTGACATTTTCATTCCTTCCTGGGAAGAGATTTGGATGAAAAACAAACAACAAACACACACACAGACTCGGGCAAACACACGCACGCACGCACACACACACACGCGCACACACAGACTGCAGCAACTGGGAGGTGTAAGTTAATAATGCAGTAAAAACAAGAGTAAAGCAGCAACCTAGGAAACGTGGGCATCCACAGAAGCAAAGGAGACCGTGCCCCCTGCATTTCACCCTCAGCACAGCACCGTGCCATTCATTTTACACACAAGTCAACAGCCACAACAAATAGGTACAGAGTTTGCATTCCTTGCTTGTTTACTTGCTTGCTTCTTTCCTTGACCCAAATATGTCTACAGTGTGGAAAGTATACTGTCATTGAATAAGTAGCAATAAACAATGCCATGTGTATGCACGCACTTGTGGGGTGTGTGTGTGTGTGTGTGTGTGTGTGTGTTGATGGGTTTGGGAAGAAGCATACATTTAGCTTTTGTTGCATGACAAATAAGTAATCCCAGAAGTCAATGGCTCCATGACAATGATGAGTTCTTTTTTATTTTTAAACTGTTAAAAAAATTTGTACCTTAATTTTTAGAAAAGAAAAAAATAATTCTTCTATAGTAGCCTGGAGTATATAAAGTACTCTACTGAATGCTGAGGATAAAGGAACACTTAAAATATTTTTGAGTTTGATACAATTTTAGTAAACAATTAGTATGTGTAATACAGGGAAGCTTGGAGAGGCATCCTGAGGCTGAAAGAGTCACAGATGTCTTCCTGCAGAAGGTGATCCTACAGAGCATTGGAGGATGGGTAGGCATTGGACAAGAAGGAGATGATATAGAAGGTGCTCTAGATAAAACAGGAACAGCAGGCAGATCTGGAGTAGAAGTGCACAGCATGTTGGGGTTTGGGTTGGAGCTATGGTCAGTAGAACACAACTAGAAGAGAAGAGATATCCCAGGGAGATGAAAGGGCCCAGAACTCAATGAAAGCCAGATGTATCCTGTGAGGTGTTCAAATTTAATCTGCTGTAGATGATACCAAGTCACTTAAGAGAAGGGAAATATAGCAATTAGATTAAAAATGTATATATAGCATATTTATTTTTATAGAATTTATATATGCCATAAAATACAGTAGATTGCAGGACTAGAAACTAGATTGTTTTGGCTACAAAATGGCTAAGTTAATGGAATCCCTAGGGGGTCACTTTGGGTAGCACAGTCTGGATGCATGTTTCCTAGGCAATAACAACACTCCCTTGATAACAACCCAAACCTGCCCTGCACATGATTATGATCAGTTCTTATTCATGATCTTGTGGGTGGATGATCGTGTGATTCTTGCATAAGAATCTCGTTCACGCGGCTGCATGAGCAGAACAGGGTTGCTGGGCCATCTAGATGTCTCACAGTCGTGGTGGGTTGTTATCTGGTCATCTCATTTCCCATGTGGCTTCTCATTCTCTGAAAGGCTGGCCTAGCTTATGTGCTGGTCATAAGACAGTGCCCAAGAATGTCAAGGTTGAAGTTCAAAGCCATCCAAGACTCAGCTTTGGAAGTCTCCTAATACCACTCTGGCCAAAGTCTGCTGGTCAGGACAAGTCATAAGCCAGCGTAGTTTCAAAGTGAAGTAAATAGACTCTATTAATGAAGGAATTGGTGTAGTCTCATTGAAGCCTGGTATGCATGCCAGTAAAGAAAAACAGGGGAACACGTTGTGATCTCTTCCTCTTCCCAATGTGACCCCATCAAAATTTGAATTTTAGGCAAAATGTACATTTGTAAAGCTTCCCTGATTGATGCTCATTATATCTTAGGCCTTTCCTAGATCTTTAAATCTAGATGTTTTTAAGATAAGTGCCTAGATTTTTCTATGTATCAGACAACATTGATGTCCAGTAACTATCAATGCACCTTCTGGTGGTCAGCAATTTAGTAAAGTACATTTGCGAGAATCTCTGCTTTTAATTAAAAAATGAATCTATTTATTCATCTTAGCTTTTATCCTTGGCACATCAATTATCCTTGGGGTTAAAAGAGTAAACACGAACATAATTTATCACTTTGTTAAGTTCCAACAAATGCCATACTGCTGTGCTTAGAACCTCTAATGTGGACTCAGGAATTTGCATATCTGACAATTATTGATTATGTCTATTTGCTAGACACATCAGATGTGTTTTTGCTAGATATTTGAAGATGAAGAAAACAAAGTTCTTCTTGTTCTTTTTGAACTCTCAGTCTTGTCATAAGGTAAAAACAAAGGTGATTCAATAAAGTATTATGAGAAAAAGAGGTTAACCATGCCAGAGGTTATCTAGGGGGTTAGATACAGGCAACATTTCTTGAGAGCACATTGTGTGAATTAGCTCACTTAAAGTTTATAACCATCCTGTGAGTCCAGTACTAAGGCTATGTTTTTATTGTTATTGTTGTTTACTATTTGTTTACTTAGTTACTTTTTATAGCTTAGGAAGTCTAAGCTCAACTCACAGACATTAAATAAATTTCCAGAAAACACACAGATGGTAAAGGCTGCAGTCAATATTCCAAACCAGGAAGATCTGACTGCAAACTCCTCCTTTTTTACTAGCTGTGCAGATTGAAACAATCCATTCATAATTTTATGTCTGTTGTTTTGTCTGTTGCTGCATAACAACTGCAAATTCAGTGGTTTAAAACAACACAGGTTTATTATATCACAGATTCTATGGGTAAAGAGTTCAAATGCTGCTGAACTATGTCCTCCGATTCAGTGACTCACCAGACGGTAACCAAGTAAATGGCCAGGCTGTGTTCTCCTGCAGAGGCTTTATTGGAAAAGAACTTGCCTGCAAAGACCCTCAGGTTGTTGGCAGATGTCATTTCTTGTGGCTACAGAACTGTAGAACTGAGACCGTTGATTTCTTGGAGTCAACTGGAGACTGTCCTCAACTTCCAGAGGCAGCCCAATGTCCCCTCCCATATGGTCCTCTGGAAAGTCACAGTGTGGCGACCTATTAAATGGCTGCTTGGCTGGGCTGGCAGTGGGTATTGATTGAGAAAGGCTGGTGTGAGAGGAACTCTTTGCCAAGGGTGTGGTGAGGGACTCAAGGGCTTGGAATTGGGGACATGTTTTATGAGATGAAGAACCAAGGTGAAGACCCCTTAACGGAAACCTCCAGAGTTTCACCTACTCACCAGAAATCTCTCTGGACTTAGCTTTTTTTTTTTTTTTTTTTTCCCCTTCCTCCCCTTAACTAAGGAAAGAAGGCTGCTTTTTAGAAGTCAGAAAATCCATTCCTCTCCAGCAAGGCCACACTAGCACTGTGCTTCCTGATATGACAAGATAATGGGAAAAGAAACAAGGACTCACAGCCATATGCCCCACAGTATGCTTCTAAATGACCCTAAAATGAATGTAACAGCTTACCACAGTGTCTTATACATAGACCTTAGAGTCAAGCAGATCTGAGTTTAAAACTTGGTTTGCTGTAGTCTAGCTATTTGATCTTGGGCACATTACTTAAGTTCTCTGAGCCTTTAAAATAATATCAGAAGTAAAAGTGAAATGAATGCTCCATTTGGGTGGTATTTTCTGCTAAATTCCTTCCATTTATTACCTTATTTAGTACCCACACTAACCCTATAGAGTAATTTTTAATCAAAACTCTTAAAATATAAACAATGTCTAACAACTCAAGTTACAAAAAGCAAAAAATGAATTAATAAATAAAACACTAGCATTAAAATTATGAATTTAAATGATAAAAGAGTTGACTAAATATTAACATTAAAATTGGCAATAATAATTGAGGTGTTTAATAAAAAAAATTCTGGAGAAATTGTAGATTAGTCATTATTAGATCCATTCCTTGCTCATTCTCCTCCCACTGACTCTTCGTGCCTTGGTCTCATTGCCCTGTTCTATAGAAGCGTTTCCTCTCAGTAACAAGAATGGTGGGTAAACAGTGGTGAGAGGCATATGCTTGCTTCTGCAGGAAAGGGCCAGGCAAGAGCTCTGGTGGACCTTCCTTTGCTCACATATCCCAATAACCACAGCCAGAGGTTTAGAGTCCTCTGGTTGGCTTGTCTTGGGTCACTTACCCAAACCTAAGGTTCAGGAAGTGGAATTTCATCATTGCTTAAGTTACCACATTAGAACTGACAGATGAAGGAGACTGCAGAGAAATTAAAAAAAAAAAAAAAAGGTAACTATTACCTGGAGGTATATTTGTTTAACCAACTTATAGTAAGAAACTAAAGTTCAGAGCAATTTAGTAACTTATGGAAGGTCATCTATGTATAAGAGAGCAGGATTTGCCTGGTCATATTTATGACCTATTGGAAGGGCAAATGTGCCTATCAATTTCTATTCTAGTCTTACATATTGTTTATTCTGATGAACACAAATTTTGTGACTAGTCGTATGGAGCATAACTCTTGTAGAGTAAATGCTTCACCCAACAAAAAGCTTTGCTTTAGTCAAAATTAAACATATTTTTAAAAAAATATTTATTACTCTTCAGAAAGCAAGGATAGCCTATTAACTTTCTACATATAGGTTCTTAATTTATATTCCTTACAGTATTTCTCCTGAATGTTTTCAAGTACAAGCTAAGCAGTCCTTTTCACTTTTCCTTGTAAGAAATCTCTCCTTCCTCCAAACATCTCCAATCATTTTCAGAGCTCTCTGCCTTTGCAATTCTAGATAAGAATTGGGCATTGATTTATAGTGAGTCTTCATCCTCAGCCACAGAGAAACAAAACAAAGTGCTACATCCTGTGAATAATTAGTTTAGAAAACAAGCCTGAGATGCAGCAGAACAAAGCGATGAAATCTATGCATCATTTCATTCATTTTGACAGTTGCAGGAATCCAAGTCCAACTGTGCTGCTGTTAAAACTGAAAGCAGAGGCTGGGGAAAAAGGGAAAGACGTTATTGTCAAAGCAACTCCCATCACAGCTGAAAGACTATTGAATTGAGAAGGACGCCAAACTATCTTCCTTGATCTTAGCAAAATATTGATCAGGAAGAGGATTCTGAACAAGTTTCTAGATGTTATATTGCCAGGGAATAAATAAGTAAACCTCTAAACAGCTGTCACACAGGGACCCAGTGTTGCCATTGATTCTCCCTCTGGGAGTGCACTAGGTGACCTTTGCTCTCAGTGCAGTGCTCTTTCTGGGCAGGGACAATGATCCACTAGGGTTTGGATTGTAGGAGGAGAATGGGGAAAGGTTCTTCTTTTACTTTCACTCATTTTCTCTTGAGGGAGAAGTCTGGGATGAATAAATAGTTGGAACTATTCTGAGAAAGTAAAATGAAAAAATAGACAAAATAAAGGCAAAAATGTCTTAGTAATAAAAGAAGATACAAAATTTTAAGAATATTGCCTAAGACCTACAAAATAAAAACTAAAATACTTAAACAAATTAGTAAAAACAAAATCCAGTAATGATTAACATGATAGTTTTCAGGGAATAGATAAGAGATAAGTAGCAATGGTGGACAAATTCTTGCTTTCCATTTTAATGTCACACATTTTTTTCCAACTATGCCATGTATTATGTGGATACATGCATTTCATAAAGATTATAAATATGGCTATAATTTTTTTTCACAAAATCAGTTTCAGACATAATGTGAATTAAGAGTATTAACTAAAAGTATCAATTTCCGCTCTTTGTCTTCCAACTGGGAACAGTAGCAATAACATGGGGAAGTCAGTATTTATTGTTTCATTTCATCAAATGAAAAAAAAATAGATTCAAAGGAAGTTTGGGTACTCCTTCAATATTTATCAGAAATTGGGAACCTGGGTAATTAGCAGAGAACTGAGGTGCTTGGCTCTGAGTTTAAAGTTCTCTTATCGCCCACTCATCGGATAGGGTATTTAGAGCCAAAGGACTAAATAATTCTAAGGCAAGTGGCAAAAAAAGAAGAGCATCTTACCCACAGGGATACTGATGTAGGATATGAAGCAGGTTGAAAATACAAACTGATTGAAGATTGTTTTAAGTCATGCCTGAGTGAGCCATTGAACCATAAAAGGTTGAGAGACATCAGACAACAGTGGTACAGAGATCTAACATTGGAAGAGTGACAAATATATCATCCCATTTATCAGCTCTGACAGAAAGAGTATGCTGGTATTAGTGGACCATAAGTCAGGTATAGTGTGGTGATGTTGAGATTTGGGAAATAGCAGAACAAGAAAAAAATGTGTATTTTTTTTCTCAATAAAATGGAGTCAGAGGTAAAGAGAAAGGAAGATGCTGACCAATAAAATAATGTGTATAGATAAGTAGCAGGAACAGACCTGGAAACCTGCACTACTCTTCCATCGTTCATCACAGCCAGAGAAGAAGGTGCCTGCTCCGTCCAAAGCTTTGCTGATGGTTTTGATTCCTGTGAAGGGGAAAGCCTGATGCAGGGAGCTGTCTGCAGTGAAGCTTGAATGCTTTCTCCTTGGAGATGAATTCGGAGTGCCCCTGCACATTACTCTCTCTCACTCTCTTTTTCAATAGTAATGAGCTTTTTAGGGGAAAAGTCAGGTTTAGGGGTTTTGTGGTATGCCTGACTCTTTTGTACATGTCTGCACACATTCTATCCTGTCCTCTGTGCCCTTTATACTTTTAAATTTTATAATTTTATAATTTTATCACAATGCCTTTGAATCAAATATGACATGGAAGTAGAAAGAGTTTGTGCATTCCAAAGTCCTCTCATTCCCTTGCAATTGTTAGGAAGTTAGGGAGCTGCTCTGGAGCTAAGAGTTCATGGAAAAATAAGTAAGGAAAAAAGTTAACATGTTTCTAGTAATAATCTAGCACATGTGCATACACATATACACACTCCATGTCCAGTTCCTGGGTCCATACTTCCACGGGGATGTCTGAATCTTCTTTCCAATGGAGAACTCAACTAACCATCTGCCTGCTCACTTTGTCTAGTATCTATAACTTGCAATTTGCAGTAAATTTCAAATTATAAGAGGGACAGTATGTGTGTGTGTGTGTGTGTTCATGTCTGTGTATGTGTGTATCTCCACCTGTGTTTTGGGATGGGTGGATGAGATAAAATCATTAAATCCACTTCAGTCTAAGGCAATACTCTCCCATGATACAAATTGTCACCTTATATTTTATTAAATACTGTTTGCATTCATTTGAAGTCAACACTGAAAATTAAAGTAAGTTGGTGGGAAACTTAGCAGTTTAGGAAATAAAAGTAGGAAAGAGTGAATATGGACAGCAGCTGTGACCTTTTATCATCAGGGATCTATCTGGAACAAAGGAAAAAACAGCAATGATTCCATGTTGAGGGCCACTCTTAGACTCTCTCAGTGCTTTTCTCCCCATTCCAGGCATGAGCTTGTCAAAGCTATTCAAGTTCCCAGTGTGAGATGCAGCACAAGGGGAGGTGAGAGGTGGCCAGCAGACAGAGAGTGTGAGCCAGAAAGAGAGGCGGGTACAGGCGGAGACAGACATTAAATGCATTACTACAGACAAAGAGAAAAGTAGATTCAAGCCTGGGAATGCAGGGAGGCCCTAGGGTTAGGGTAGCTTTCATTCACCTATCATTTTGGTAATGCCTTCTTGTCTTTTGCGATATCCATGGTCCATCTTTATTATTATTGCTTATACTTTTAAAAATCAAACTATGTAAAATATTTCATGTAAATATTTTACTAGAGCCACCCATGAAGAATCAGTATCATTTTTACACTTAAAAAATTTTTTTTAAATAGGACTGGGGTTGTGTCTCAGTGGTAGAGCCCTTGCCCAGCACATGTGAGGCACTGGATTCGATCCTCAGCACCACATAAAAATAAAATAAAGATATTCTGTCCACCTACAACTAAAAAAATAAATAAATATTAAAAAAAAAAGAAAAGAAAAGGTACACTAAGCCCTTGCCTCCTGTGCCAGGCACTGCACAAAGTGCTAGGGACATACTGGTGAAAAAACTAAAAGAATATTTGTTTTTAAAAAATATTTTTATTGGTGCATTATAATTGTGCATAATAGTGGGATTCACTGACACATTTGTACATGCACATAATTTGATCCATTTCACTCCTGTACCTCCCCTTTCCCCTCCCCCTTGCCTTCCCCAATCCCTTTTTTCCACTCTACTAGTCTTCTTTCTATTTTCATGAGAAAACACCTGCCCTTTTTTTTCTTTCTCTTTGGCTTCCACATATGAGAGAGAACATACTACCCTTGACTTACTGAGTCTAGTTTATTTTGTTTGACACGATACACTCTAGTTCCATCCATTTTTCTGCATATGACATAATTTTGTTCTTCCTTACAGCTGAATAAACTCAGTTGTGAATATATATCACATCTTATTTATCCATTCATTTATTGATGGACACCTAGGCTGGTTTCATAACTTGGCCATTGGAAATTGTGTTGCTATAAACATGGGTATATATGTATTGCTATAGTATGATGACTTTAGTTCTTTTGGAAGAATACCAAGGAGTATAGTTGAATCCTATAGCAATGTCATTTCTAGTGTTTTGAGGAACCTCCATACTAATTTCCATAGCGGTTGTACTAATTTATAATCCTACCAACAGTGTATAAGTATTGCTTTTTCCCTACATCTTCGCCAGTATTTATTAATGTTTGTATTCTTGATGGTTGATATTCTAACTGGCATGAGAAAAATATCGTAGTGTTGTTTTGATTTGCATTTCTGTAATTGCTAAAGATGCTCAACACCTTATATATATTTCTTGGCAATTTGACATTCTTCCTTTGAAAATGTATTTATTTCATTTACCCAGTTATAGATTGGGTTATTTTTTTTTAAATTTTTTTTCTTAGGTAGTGGGAATTGAACTCAGGGGTACTTGGCACTCAGCCACTGAGCCACATTTCTAGCCCTATTTAGAGACAGGGTCTCACTGAGTTGCTTAGCACCTCGCTTTTGCTGAGTCTGTCTTTGAACTTGTGATCCTCCTGCCTCTGCTTCCTAAGCTGCTGGGATTACAGATGTGTGCCACTGCAACTGGTGGGTTATTTGTTCTTTAGGTGCTAAGTATTTTTTTTTAGTTATTTACATTTTCTGGATATTAATCCTCTGTTTGAAGAGTAGCTGACAAAGCTTTTCTCTCATTCTGTAAATTCTCTTTATGCTCTTGTTTATTTGTTTGTTCTATTTTATGCAGAAGCTTTTACATTTGATGCCATTCCATTATTAATTCTTGGCATTATTTCCTCAGTTTTAGGAGTCCTTTCTGAGGAAATGACTGCCTGTACCAGTATGTTGGAGTGTTGCATGGGTCCTTTGTGTGTGTGTGTGTGTACGTGTGTGTGTGGTACTGTGGTAATCAAGCTTGATTCCTTTTCTACTGTGCTGAAATACATAAAAAATTTTACCATTTTAGCTATTTTAAGTATATAGCTCAGTGGCATTAAGTGCTTTCACTATGTTGTATAGCCATCATTGCTATCTACTTCCAGAAAGTTTTCATCCTCCCAAATAAAAACTTTGCACCCATTTAATAAAAATTCCCCTTTCTCTTCTCTAGTAAGCTCTATGGTATTTTCTGTATCTGTAAATTTACTTCATATATGTGATATCACATGATTTTTTGTTCTTCTGTATTGGTTTATTTCACTTATAATGTTTTCAAGATTTTCCCACAGTGTAGGGTATATTAAAATTTCATTTCTGTTCATGATTGAATAATATTACATTTGTATGTAGGTAGTATATTTATTCAATCCACTCATCTTTTGGCTATTTTCCAAAATGCTACTGAGATCATTGATATGGATGCATTTAATTGAGTTTCTATTTTCAAATCTTTTAGCTATATATTCTTTCATGGGTATTACATTTGACAGGAAATACAGAAAACAGAAAAATGGCAGCTTGAGACTATTGTCCTAGCAGGACACAGGCAGCCAGACAGAACCTGTGTAGAGGGAGTTCTAAAAGATTAAAAGAATGACTGGTGAAAATTCTTAATTAAGAGGGTAAATAGCCCACTAGGGGACAATGTAAAACTCAGGAATGCTTAGGATACAGGGTATAATAGGAAAAAAAATGAGATTATAAGGGAAGACAAGCAAATAATCACACAGGGACTGACAGTCATATTAAGATTCACGTCTTTCGTTCAAAGCCAGCCTCAGCAATGGCGAGGTGCTAAGCAACTCAATGAGACCCTGTCTCTACATAAAAAAAAAAACACAAATTAGGGCTGGGGATATGGCTCAGTAGTTGAGTGCCCCTGAGTTCAATCCCCAGTACCAAAAAAAAAGATTCACGTCTTTCAAATTCTCACGTGGTCCATTTCTTCCTATCACTCAGTCTCCTTTGTTCCAATGTTGTATTTTCATAAATGCCTCCTGTGACCCCTTTCTAAATTGACATGTCACCCATCAATTTCTAGTCTTTATCTTGTTTTATTCTCGGTAGCACATATGTATTTCTCTATGTGCGTGTATCACTTCCTTAGAATGAAAGTTCTGTGAGGCACTAGTTGTGCCTATTCAATCTACTACGGCATCCCAGGGCGAAGGACTTTAATTTGTAAATGGTGAGCCGTGAGCACTGCAGGTATTAGTGAGTGAATGAACGGATGGATAAATAAGTGATCCAACATCTTTACTTACTAGCTTTGTAAGTGACATATTCCTTTTCAAAGTTCCCATGCTCCTTTGCATTGCTTCATAAAGCACACTGTACAGAGTCTAGAATGTACCAAGTGCCTCATAAACATGAGCTCACAGAATTGAAACAAGGTGTGGGAAAAATGGCAGTAAGAGAAGGGGGTTACCTGTTTCCATGTTGGTGTTTCCTCCTTGTTGTAGATGCATCTATTACAAACAAATGAAACAAAACCGAACAAAATCAACAAGTTTCTGAATTTTGACCCTCTTTCTGGGAAAATAATAAAGTAATGGTAATTAGGCTAATACTAAATGTAATTAGTGTTTAGACTTATATTTTATAGAACAAAGTCCAGCTATGAAGAGTGCTTCCCCACAGTGATCTACCAGTTTCTGCATAGACTAAAGCATATAATAGAGGTTGGGTCTGTTGGCATGTGCTGTGTAGGTAAAAACATATGCTCAAGGAGGGGCGAGGGAAGGATAAGGAGGGTCATGGTGATTGGGAATTATCAAGATACATTAGGTGTATTTAGGCACATGTCTCAATAAAGCCCAGTGTCCTGTACAATTAACGTGCCCTAATACAAAACATGTTCATAAAGCATATGGAATACATGTGGTACATGAAGAATGCATGAGCATAATAACCCAGGTGATTGTATTCCCCATGTTCTGGATCCCTTGCCATTCTCACACAAATTAGCATCAGAGGAAAAATCAGTAAAATAGATTTTTGGTCCCCTGCTCAAAAACAAAACAAGACAAAAATGAGACTTCATTCCTGATTTTGGTGGTTGAAAACAAATTCATAAGATATATTGATACTTATTCCTAATTTAATCTAAAACGAAAATCAATAATACATCATTGGTTAACATGGACCCTGGGAATGAGAGAAAATCACATCATACAGGTATTAGAACACATGTGAAGCTGGGCAGAAGGAATAAAGTATTTTCGCTGTAGCTTTTGGTTTGGAACTGATAAGATAATATTTTCCTCAAGGAAAGGCTTTCATTTCATGCCTACTGTGTGGAGCAGGAGATAACGCTAAGGATGCTAGAACTGTGACTTACTTTGCCAATTCCATGACTGCTCTTGGCCTTGAGGAACACAGGCTCCTTTTAGAGCTCACAGGTCTGGTATTGATTTTCAATGCATTTTTTGATAAGTTATACCGCTATACTTGCAAGAGGAATTTGTGAAGATTTAGAGCATACTTGCTTCTATACCTATCAGGGCTATGTTTTATCATTCTCTCAGCTTTGGGGGATGAGTTTTTGAGTGGTTTTGAGGAGATCCAGCTGAGACTAGCTCTGGATGTGGCTGTAATGAAGGAAAAGGAAATGGATTTTCATTCTTTGATATTTTAATATATCAAAATGGAAAATAATTTACAGTTAAGTATCTTGTTAATTTACATCCTATTTGAAACTCATCTACAGTTGGTGCACACTGGACCAGTGGATCTCACACTTGCAGATGTGTTACCATCTATAGAAGATCTTGTTCAAAAAGCAGTGTCCCAGGCCCCAACTCCAAAGCTCCTTTTTAATGAGTCTGAAATTAGGATCCAGAAATCTAAATATTTAACCAACACCTGGGGTGATGGTGCCAGGTCACAAATCAGGTTTTCAGAAATAACCCACATTATCTTACTGATTTAATATTCTCATCGAAACTCTGATTGTCTTAATGATATTCTTCTGTGCATGCCTCATCGGTCAATTTTTAGTCCTCTCCCACTTACTCCAGCTCCCTTTCCTACTAATTGCCTAAATAGGCCATTTGGGGAATTTGAGCTCGTTGCTAGTGGAAAAGTCCCCTAATCTGACTATAGACATATGTCCCAGGTTTTTCATTGTTAATTAAAAGAGGTGGAAGTAGCTGAAACAGACATAGAGAAAGAGACATCACAAACTTGTTTAATAGCCCCAATGATTTGAGAATATCTGCATTACAAAATATTACAAACTACCATTAACAGGTGAGGAAATTAGTATTTGGAAAGATGGATGGACTGGGCCAAAGTTTCAGGAAGAAGAGGGAGGGACAGCACAGCCTGTGGCTCTTGTTATGTATGGCTGTTTCTCCGAGCGTCCATGATTAGGAAGACGCTAACTATGTAGTATCACATGCCAGTTGGGAGAAAATACAGAATGAGGTGAGAAGTAAGAAATCAGGTTTTGTTTCTAAAGCCACAATGGGAAAGGCTGAAGATGTACAGCTTGGAGGAGTGCAGATGAAAACATGAGGGTGGGTTCTCTTTTACACAACGTCAAGCATGTGGAAAGTGTGTGTGTGTGTGTGTGTGTGTGTGTGTGTGTGTGTAGACTACCAGAAAAGGAGAGTAAAGCCTTCTCCATGTGGAGAGCAGACTGAGTCAGCGCTGATCAAAGGCTAACATCAAATGTGTCCTCAATAATTAAACCCACTGTCTGTCAACCCTCATTAGCAAGCAGGAAGGATGATTATAAGTTTCCCAGATATTCGCTCACCCATATCCTGTTTTCCAGACTCTGAACACTTTCTACCGTATCCTTTTTCTAAACTTCAAAATCCTTTTGCAATTTAATGTTGTGAGCTCCACCAAACATGTTAGATTCTTATCACTAGTGTTGCAAATAAGTCTTTAGGGTGTGGATTCATTTTTACCTACAATCAGCCTAAGAGAGACAAAGTGCTAGGCCTAGGGGTATATTTGTATGTGCATGTGTACACACATGTTTGTGTATGAGCAATAAAATTCCAAGAAAGGAATTCAAGTTCTCCAAGCAAGGAACAAGTTGTGTGGGTGCCAATCAGAGGCGGACATCAAGCATATGTCCTCAATAATGAAACTGGCTCTTGGTAAACACCCTCTGGAGAGGAGGAAGTTTCATCATGAGTTCCTTCAGCCATGAGTGTTAGCTCTATGTTGTTCCAATTTCCAAGCCTCAGTCACACTCCAACGCATCCTTCTCTGCCATCTCAAATTCAATTTGCAATTTAACGCCATGGGGTCAGCCAAATATGGGGTCTTCCATATTCTCAGTGACATGGGAAAATGTAGAGCATTTTGTGAAAGAACCTCACCCATAAAATATGGTGGCATTAAGCCATCAGAATGAAAGAAAATCACGTTTCATAAATTTTAAGTTTAATCTATATGTAAATTGAGCCAACATTTTAAAAAGAATAATAATTCATGAGTATTGATGTTTACACTGCTTGCCAATGTTTTTATTACTTTAAGTAATGATCTAAATACAAATGACATTCTTGTATTTTACAAAAGGAGGTGCTTAGTTGTCTGAAGAGATACAGAGCAGAGATTCATCTCCTTTCAGACAGACAAAACATTTTCTAAGCCACTAAAAAGCAATGACGCCAAACAAAAATCTGGTGATTTTCACTAATCTGCTATGCTTTTTACTAAAATTTAAGAGTCTTCCAAATGAACCCTGTACTTTTCTAAGTAGTGTAATCTAATTAAACAAAAATTTAAAAAATACAACCAGTAACAATGAAAAAACTGAAGTGGTTCAGATGTAGAGTTGTATTCCAAGAACAACACCAAAAAAAAAATACCTTTTTGTTCCCAATATCCTAAGAGTCTAACATGTCGACTGTGATAGAGTAAACTTGTATTGGTAAGCCAAAGGGAGAAGAATGTGGAAAGGAGTGCTTGCTTCTTACAGGCATTGTGCAATGTGACACAATTTACTTTCTCTCACGTTTGCTGGTGAGTACTAGCACTAGAACCAGGTAAGTTTATTTGGACTCTCAAATTCCCATTTTCTGAAATAAGAGATTGATTTAACAGCTGTAATAAAGTCCAGGATTGCCCTGTTATCCATCTCCAGTTTTGTTTTAGACTAGAATTGAAACCTGCACTGTAATGTCTACTTTATTCTAGAAGTTGATGTTCATATATCCAAGTCCTGTGTTGTGGGGGTCTGTGAATCTACATGTTTACAGTTCCTCTGGAAAACAGTAGTGGTTAGTCTAGGCCTTTTGACTGTCTGTTAAATGCCATTAAGTATTCTAAAGACTTCAACATAAACTAACTTACTTGTTTTTTTCATCATTATTTAATCTTTAAAAAAATCCAATGAGGTAAATATTATCCCCCTTCCCATTTTGCAGAGGAAAATGCAGAGGCACAAAGGCACTAAATTACTTAAATCGCTTGACACTTTCTGATATCAAAACTGACTCAGAACAAAGCAAATGGATTCTAGAGCCTTCCTGTTCCTCAATACACCAAACCCAGGTGATTCAAAGGCATATTAAAGCCTGAAAAGCATGGATTCATGTGTCATGCAAGAGCTTACGGTATAAGAAATCTAAGAATGCTTTTAAAAAACTGAAATAATATTTAAAAAATATTCATTGATTCTCTTTCTAGCTTAGATCCTCAGTATAGATATTTTCTCTGATCTCCGTATCAGAACATTTGAATATTTTTCTATATGTTACAGTGTAACTCTTCTTCACATAAAGCAAACTCAGATAATTGCATGCTAATTTATCTTTCCAATGCTGTCTCAAGAGTCCTTCTTCCTGCTGTTGAGCAAGTTTGAAAACCTGAAAGTTACTCTCACATGTCTCTTCTCCTCATCACCAGCCTTTGCTGACATCCATGAGTGATTCCCATCACCCTCATGTAATCAGTGGTTCAGAAACTCCTCTCTGCCCTTCTGCCGCCCATACAGTCATATGTTATAGGACTTTGCAAAGGCTTGTCACTCATTCTCTCCAAGCATTTCTTCATATTTTGGTGAGAGCGAATCTCTAAAAATATGGTGGATAAAAACCCAGATCCGTGATACTTCCTAGAAAGCTCTGCCTGTACTGTTCTGACTATGTGGTCCTCAGCTCCTCTCTCTAGGTGTAGAGAGCCATCTGTGGGCTGTATGTGGACTATCGGCATTGCAGCCAGTGAGGAGATAGGTCTAACATCGGGAGCTCCCATGGCACCCCCACAAGGATAGACCACCTGATGCAGGTGAACTTCCCTCTCAGCTCTGCCAAAGATTCCACACAGCGCCAGAGATGGGTTGACTTGCTGTAGTTGCACAGCCCCTCTGAGATGGGTGTGACTGGCCAAGATGCCAATCAAGTCATCATGAAGCAAGACTCTGCCCTTGAAACCTTATCCCTGCCTTTGATGTACACCCTTAAATAAACCACGGGAGCCATTTTCTTGTTGTCTAGTTCCAGCTCCAGTGTGGACTGGACCTATCAGGGGCTCCAAGTTTTGAAACTGTCTTTCAGACTTTGTCTTTTGTTCTTTACTAATTATTCTAGACTTTAAATTCTCAGATGCCTTACATCCTCTTAGGCAGGAAGAATAATCCCCCAAAGGAGAAGCTAGCCTCTCCCCTTATCCAGGCACGCCCACCATCCTTGAATTATTTTAAGTTTCATTGGATTTACATTTTCCTCCTCTTGGAATGCTCCCTGAAGAGGAGCATTGCACAGATTATTTTAATTAATGACTCCAAGCCTCAGCTGTTTCCTCTATAAAATGGGCATAAAGGAACTTTAGATCAGAGTTGTTAAAACTTGGAAGTAAAATGTGTTCTATTAACTTTTATTTTCCCTAAAAATGTTCAAATATTTTTTTAAATATTTTATTTTTTTAGTTGTAGATGGACACAGTATATTTATTTATTTATTTTTATGTGGTGCTGAGGATTGAACCCAGTGCCTCACGCATGCCAGGCAAGCGCTCTACCACTGAGCTACAATCCTAGCCCAAAATATTTTTAGATATCTTCTAAGAACCTTTGTATTGAAACATATTTAATGACGTATTCCTTTCCACCATGCACTACCTATTTTTTTCACCATTTCTATAGCTGTAATTTCATGGAACTTCAAGGTTAGACGTGTCCTTTAAGGAATTTGTTTATCTCCTTTCAGAAATTCATTAAAATAAATCATTGCATATCTTGCTGTGAAGCATTCTCCCTGAAATTTTTAATTACCATCTAGTTAATAGTATCTTTTAGAATGTTGAATCTTCTTCAAATGTAGGTGTTGGATAGCTATAATTTTCCAAATTGCTACTTTGTTCTACAACCCATTTAATGAGTTAGTAAAAACAATTAATGGAATTTACACACTTTCATAGGTTCTGACAGGAAAAAAAAATAGAAGATTCCACATAAATAATCAAGAAAAGAAGCATTAATTAGGATCTAATTTGTACTAGAAGAGTTCAGTGCCCAATACTTTGAAAATTAATTGAACTTTTATGTTGATGTATAGGATGAAAGCATAGCCGAGTTCTTATTGAGATAAAATTAATATCATCCTAATAAAAGCTCTCAAGAATAGTGATTTATCGGAGTAACAAACAGATACTATGTAAGGGTTATAAATCCTCTAATCCAGCAAGAATGAGAATACACGTGTGAAAGATACAAAGTTCTGTGGTTTGGATCCATTTGAGTGTCTCCAGAGGTTCAGGTGCTATAAGCTTGGTCATCAATGAGGCAATATTGAGGTAGTAGAACCTTCAAGAGGTAGGGCCTAATGCAAGGTGATTAGGTGTTGGGGGATCTGCCTGATGAAGAGAATTATGTAACTCTTATAAGACTCTTGTTCATTGGTCCAAGAGCAAGTTGTTTCAATAAAAACGAAACCTGGCTCCTGAATCTCCCAGGTCTGCTGTCTCACTATGTGATCTCTGCTGCATGTACTCCATGAGGCCATCACCAGGGGCTGAACCACTCGACTGCCTAATCTGAGACTTTCAGCTTCCGAGACTATAAGCCAAATACATCTCTTTTGTTTATAAAATACTCCAGTACTTTGTTATAGCAACAGAAAACTGACTAATATAGAAGGACCGTAGATTCTGGAGGAAATGTCAGCAGAAATGAGGGCCCAACAACACATGCTATAATTGCATTATTTATATTAAGGCCAGGATTATTGCAAATTTTATCAATAATTCAGTCATTATGTTTAGGAAAATAAAATAGATAAATATATTAAATAGGAGTTGGAGAGTCTTTGGCATATAATGAGTAAATTTGGACAAGACATCTTTAAGAAATTGGACAATTACTATTTGAATTCCATATTCTGCAGCCTAATGAATTCCATTGGGGTAGGGGTGGGGTCTTATAATTCTCAATTGTGCTCATTATAAATAGTTCTAGTTTTCAAAAATTATAGTTTAGCAAGATGGGAACTGTTCTCTTTTGGTCACAAAGTGACCCAAGAGAAGGATTTGGAACTGCAAGAGGGGGCTTCAGCCAGCATCTATTCAGGGTCAATGGCAGAGTCTGGCCTTGGTCCATCCTAGCCGTGCCTCCTGCTGGTCAAGTATTAAATAAGACAATTATGTGAAGTAGCAGAAGCAAGATTCAAATTACAGCAACCTGGATCCAGAATCCCCATCAAGCTAAACCCACCAGGTGATTCTCATGCACAAAATGTGGCTTTAGCACACGGTTAGTTAGTACTCAATTTTCTGTAGTTGCTGGAATACAAAATATGTATGTGCACTTTGTAGTATGTGACTAATGTTAGTCAAGACACCAAATGCTAAGCCTTACCCTAACAGGGCTCACATGGAGACTGAAGCCAGGCAGAAGTGAGGATTCAGAGGCAGACTGAGTGCTGTGGGGTAACAGTTCTCGGCTGTTTTCCTCTGGACTTTGCTGCATCCATTCCTAGAAAGGGCAGCTTAAGCTCACACTTATGGGGAGTCACTGTCTCAGTTCTGCCAGGTATGTGCTGTTCCTTGAGATAGGAATTATTTTTCCTCTATGCTGATCTCAGAAAAAAATGTTTTAGGGATTTACCCTCTCCTCATGTAAATGTGAGCAGTCTTGTGCTTAAAGAGAGTTTTGGTTACAAAATGTAATCCTATTTTAAATATATCACTAGTGAGATGATGAGTGCAAAAATTTCTCTTATTAATAAAATATTAATAGCGCAACCTATTGTTTATTACAAAGTATACTGGAACTCTTCCAGGGAACAAAAATGAGAAGATATGGCTACTCTTTTAAATTGTTTTGTGGACTCAATAATCATTTCTTAGTTCCCAGTGAGCACCCGAAGATGTAAGGACAATTGTGACAAACTCTTTCATTGCCATAGGGAGGTCACCTGCAAGGTAGATGGACATGAGCCTGGGCAGTAGTGGAGATGAGCCTGAAGCCTGCACAGGGCAGGACAGAAGAGACAGGAGTGTTCCATTTTATTCTAGTAAGAGAATACTAGAAGCAATTTTATCCAAGAACAGTGGTTACTCTGAGTTTCAGAGAGTATGTTTTCTATTTTTTTGGTACTGGGGATTGAACTCAAGGGCACTCGACCATTGAGCCATATCCCCAGCCCTATTTTGTGTTTTATGTAGAGGCAGGGTCTCACTGAGTTGCTTAGCACCTTGCCATTGCTGAGGCTGGCTTTTAACTCACTATTGTCCTGTCTCAGCCTCCCAAAGTACAGGGATTACAGGCGTGTGCCACCATGCCCAGCTGAGTGTATGTTTTCTGAGGCAACAGAAAAGGAGGATTTCAGACTGAAGACATTGCATGGGTGCATATCATAAAAGATCCAAGAAATTTCTTATTTATATTCCTTAGTTTCTCCATGGCAAGACAGAGAAACACTGCACAATGGCTAAGATTAGTTGTATTTCTCACATTGCATGCAAAGGTTCTACCACCTAGTCACTGGGTGAGATTGCATTAATTAATTGTCTAAGCTACAGTCTCTACATCTGTATTTAAAGTGTCAACGGGCTCTCCATTTCTTCTTCTTCTTCTTTTTTTTTCCTTTCCTGCCTTTGAAAGTTACCAGTGTGTGGATGGAAGAGATTGAAGTATTTCAGAGGCTGGAGCGCCAAGGCAGGGTCCTGAGATGGTCACAGAAGTGAGTAGGAGAATGGGCAGCATCCTGAGGATGAGTAGGCAAAAATGGAATGTCCAGGATCCCAGGCCAATGGGAAAACCGGAATTGGAGTCATATTGGGAATTCATGAGAGACGGAGAGAAAGACACACACAAAGGAGATTAAAGAGGGAGAAACTGTGAACAAATGCTAGCAACGAACAGCTGTGGAATCTGTATCCAGGGGCTACATGACATTTTGTACTCTTTTCACAACTTCTTTATAAGTTTAAATTTATTTCAGAATAACATTTGAGAAATCTGAATTCAGACTATTCCTTCAACTTTTCCATATATATAAAAATATTTCATATTATTTTTTAAAAATTTGCATCTTGCTTCTGAAGCACTTCTATTCCTGTCCTGATGTTCTCTGTAGCACTTTCTACCTTTAGTATGCTATATATTTTTTAATTTTTTATCATCTGTTTTTTACAATTAGAATATAAGCTTGTGAAACTAAGGATTTTTTCCCATTTTGTTGACAACTGCTATACTCCCATCATAGTGAACAAAATTTTGCAAGATTAGGCATTTAAAATTTTGTTGAATGAATTGAATGAGTGAATTGGACAAATGAGTCTATGCTAAGGTGACGATAAGAGGATCAGCATCATAGATTTACATTATTTATAAATGTGAAGCACTTAGCACAGTGCCTTAAGTGCTCAATAAATATTAGCCATTTTCCCCAGAGATTCAGTACAGCCAGTTTCTGTTGTATGTTGGTAGACTAGGCAGAGGCTGAGCACATCAGCAAGGGACTCTGATCATAACAAGAGACTTAGCCTTTATTCTTTAATCAATAGGGACTGGTTAGTCCAATTGGTTTTCATGAATTTACTGTTAGAGTTTGAACTGTGCCCTCCATGATTTATGTGTTGGATTCCTAATCCCTAGGACCTCCTATGTGGAGCAGAATCTTTAGAGGTAATCAAATTAAAATGAGGTCTTGGGGCATACTCTAATTCTTGTAACTACATCTTCATAAAAAAAGGATATGTTAAGCCAGAAAGACAAATATTTTATGTTTGTGCAAGCTAAAAAGTAGATCTCATAGAAGTAGAGTGTAGACTAGTGGTCACTAGAGGCTAAGCAGGGGAGGCAAAGGGGTATAGCAGGATATCAGAAAACAGGTCCCAAAGTACAGTTGGATAGGAGGACTGGTTCTAGTGTTCTATAGCACAGTGGGGTGACCATATAGCAATTTGTTATATATTTATAAAGAAATAAAAGAGAATTTCCCATCACAAAGAAATAGTAATTGTTTAAAGGGCTGGAAATGCTAATTTGTACCCTGATTTGATTACATTACATATTGTATAATAGGTATCACATTATCACATCATATGCTATTTATGTACTATTATTATGTGTCAAATTAAAAAGAGGGAAATTTGGAGAAAGGCTCCCACAGGGAAGAACACCATGTGAACACCAAAGCAGCTGTCTCTAGGCCAGGGAGAGAGGCCTGGAACAGAACCTTAGCACACACAGCCCTTAGAAAGAGCCAGCCATATTGACACCTCAATCTCAAACTAGAGCCTCTAGAACATTGGACAATAAATTTCAGTTGGTAAGCCACCTATTCAGTGGTGCATTGCTCTAGCAGCCCAGGAAGTCTTTCAGGAAGGCACAGGGGGAGTAGGAACTAAACAGACAGTCAATTAGCCATTCTGAACCCATTTCCTAAAGTATAAAGTGGAGATACCTATTCAGAAAAGCTCATTATCTTACAAGAAGGGAAAACACCCAAATGCACACAGAAGGGAGATGATACAAATTAAAGGAATATGAATAAGGCAAATATACAAGAATTTTTAAAACAAGCATTTTAGCTTCTTCAAACATGCAACACAAATATGCTTTTTGATCCAAAGGAAAATATTGTTAATGGTAAACCCTTTTCCTAAGGAGAATATACTTGGGGGGTATCATTTCCAGTTGCTAATAGACCCATCAAAGAAATGTGATGTGGGCAAAAAATTGTCTTGCTATGGTCAAAATGGCATTTTTCTTCCATAGAACCAGTGAAATCTGAAAAAAAATATTTATCCTGAAAAATAGCTGGCAGAGAAAAATTAACTTGAAGAATGGTGGATACAAACAATAGAAGGCCCATGAATGAAAGAAGCTGCCTCAGGGAGATGAGAGCCTCAAAAGTGTCCTCCGGGCCATGGGCTGCCTGAGACCCAGTGAACTTGGTTGTTTCCCAGAAACCAATGAACACAGCACTTACAGCCTGAGGTAGCCAAACAGATCAGTACTTCAATCTTCACTGTTTAATTAAAGTAATGGAAAACTGCCCTTTCCCAAATCTATTAACACCTTACAATTAAGTCTTAATAGAGGTTCGATAACAGAGTACTACATCTTTTAAGGAAAATAAATTGTTGACAGTTCACTTTAGGTTGAATGTTGTTCGCCTTTTACCTAAATTATGACCTTGCAAAGCTGAGTTCTTAAAAATTGTTAACAGAGAAGTGTTTTATTTTTGGTTTTGAAAATGCTTTCATTAGAGGTTTGCCGTAAAGATTTTTTAAAAACTTTTAAAATAAAGAATTGGTCTTGTATTATAAAATGTTCACCCAAATTTTTGGTTAAAAATGTTTCTATCAAGAGGTTTCTAGTGCTTGGTGTGATGACACCTGCCTATAATTCCAACAATTTGGTAGGGTGAGGCAGGAGGATTGCAAGTTCAAAGCCAGCCCCAGCAACTTAGTGAGGCCCTCAGCAACTTGGGAGACCCTATCTCAAAGTAAAATATAAAAATAAGGGCCCAGGATGTGGTTCAGTGGTTAAGTGCCCCTGGGTTTAATCTCTATTACAAAAAAAATAAAGTTTCTATTTTCCTACTTCATTCTAAATATCTTCAGAAAAGTAGTTTATATATGCCACTCGAATGTAGGAAGAAGTAAGCCCATACCATTGAGGAAAGAAAATTCTGGAATGTGAAAGGGTTACAGAAATGAAAAGCTGTCAGATACTGCCATTGCTGTAAAAAAAAGTCAAGTCCAAAGATATCAGCTAAGAAAAGAAGGATCTCATGAGCATTGCCTGTATCCGCAGGCAACAACTAAATTATCTGAGTTCTGTGCCCTTACTGCCCAGGAGACTAGGAAACCAACATTTGTCTTAGAGCAGAAGAACATGTGGAGGACAAGTGTCTTAGAAAGAGAATGAGGGTACTATATGCATCCTTAACTGAGGCAGAGAGACTGGCAAGGATGCTTTAAGAAGGTGGTATGACATAATGAGGAAAACATGCAGACCTAGGTTCAAATCTCAGCTGGACCATTTGCCTTAAGATGCCTGAATTAGTCACATGGCACATATAACTTTCAACTTTTATTTAAGCATGTTTTCACATATTAATATTAAAAGTAACAAATCATTTTGTAGAGAACTGAAGCATGGATATGGGTATATTTTATATGCTCTATGATTTTACCATCTATAGATGCTATCAATATTTTGATATAATCTTTCAATTATTATTCTATATAAATATGTACATTTGGCTAAATTACAATAACATGTATAGCAGTGTATGTTAGTATATCCTTCTTTTTCCCTATGCTTATTATAATGTGAACCTCTTAATACCTTTAAAACTAATCTCATAGTTGTATAATGATCTCCTATATGGACATACTATTATTTTAAAAATATTTCTTCTCCACTAGACATTAAATATAATTAATTTTTACATTAAATCCCTGCTTATTCCCCATGTTCTTCCGAAAGGGCTAAACCTATTCTTGCAGGGATATGATTATATAGTATAAGTTAAACAGAGGCCAAGACATACAGTTGGAATTCTATGAACATTTTCTTGCCCCACGTATATTTTTACATGTCTGTGTGCTGAAATTTACATCTCATTGCAGCTAAATAAATCCAACTTGGGTTTAGCTGATAGTGAAAACATGGCTCTGATCATGATAGACATTATAAGCAATACCTACATTTTCTGTTAAAATTGAATTATTATTTCCACTTATTCGCTGCCATTCCCTCTGGTAGAATTCTACTCTTCCACCTGACTGATGGCAGGACTAGTCCTGTGATTTTCCACACATAGAATGTGAGTATAATTGGCACGTGTCTTTCCAAGGATTAACTGATAGAACATTTTACTGGTCTGTATTAGACAGTATGGTCTCTATGCCACAAGTCTATCCTATCTAAGTGGTTTCCTCTTCATCCTTTATTGTTGTTATAATTGATAATCTTCCATCTGGCCTTTCTTTTCGTCACACTCATGGATTCATGGACTGATTGATTAGTGAGTTGGAGGATTTATTCTTTCATTCATTTTTTTGTTCATTTGCTCAATCAATATCCAATAAGGTCTTGCCACGCCCTAGTTGTTATTAATAGACAAGAGCCTCTGAAGACTTCTTTTTTAAAAATACTTTGTGAAGCTGAACTAAATTCAGGACAAGCAGACAGAGCCAGCCACGGTGGAGAGTGAGTAAAACTAACCCATGCCTGTACCTCATATAGAGCCATCTCCCCACCACATCCACGTCCAGACAGCAAAGCAGAATGTTCCAGCCCACAGGGGCTTCTTTTCTCCATCTTTTTGTCCTGTTGGCTGTGTTGTACTTTATAAGGTTTAGTTGTGTTTAAGATAATATTCTTTATTAGGAAGCAAACCTGAGCATGTTGGCTCAAGCTAAAAATCCTACTGAAACTGATTTAGGCAAAAGAAATAATGTGGAAAGAAAAAGAAAACCTGATCAAAGGGCAAAATGACACCGTGCCTGCTCTTAAACAGGCAATAATAAAGGGAAATATTGATTCTTGTAATGGCCACTCCTCCCAAATACTGCCATCTCCCTTCCTAAGGTCTTCCTGTGGAATAGGAGGGATGTAAATATAATGAGTTATTTTATTTTAATCAATATAAATTTACTATTGCTGAATAGTCAACAAACAACAACAGTTATGTATAAAAAACACATTATTTCTCATGTTATGACTCAACTCAAAGTTTCTGGGGCTGCTGCCCTCCTAGTTCATGCTGCAATCTGTGGTAGGTGGTCATTGGGTCAGCAACTTCTATAACTCAACATGTCAGCCCTGGCTACCATAAATTTGTTTCATGAGATTAACAGGAAAGAGAAAATTAATTGAAAGTTTTTAATAGGGCAATGTTTCTCCAAGTTTTTCTGATTCCCCTCAACATGATCAAAGGATAACTTTTGTCTTGGTATTATTGTTTAGTTAACTATTTTGCTGAAAACATTTGTAAAGCCAAATAAACACAGTATTTAAACCACAGGCTACTCATAAGGATTAAAAAAGACCATGCATAAGGAATTTCTCACATGGGATTTGGCACATTATTAGTACTCAAAAATATTATAATAATATACCATTCATGACAATGCTAACCAGAATGCAAAGATTTGTTCAACAAACAATTTATTAGCACCTGATGTATATAGGGCACAAGGAAAGATGGTGCCAGAGTTAATAAAACTCTGCCTGTACACCAAAGTTAGACGGTAGGAATTCAAAAGGTCTTACCAGTGATTCATTTCCAATGGTATGCTTACTAACCAATATATGCCCCCTCTTTTTTCTTATGACCATTTTAGTGGTCCAATTACCAATAATTAAAATAACCCAGACTATCAGAGTGTATATGCTGTCCTTACTCCTGAGAGGGTCAGCAGCAACAATACAGGTAGGCATTAAATTAGGAAGATCAGGTAAGAGGTGGCATTCAAAGCAGGGTGGGGCTTCCATGTACAGATATGAGTGGAGAAATGCTATGGCAGGAAAAAAACAAAAACAGCAAACAAAAAACAACAATAAGGAAACAACCCAGCATGAACAGAGGCATGAAGACTGACCCACGGCCCCCACAGATATTTGTATGACTGACTTTCATATTGTAATGGTGTCAGCTCAGATTTTATCTTCCCAGTATGGATTTCCCTGACCACCTGGCCAATGTTCACAGCTATACTCTATCATGTTTCTATTTTAAATATATCATTACACTTCCATTCTCTGAAAGTATCTTATTTGTTCATATTTATGATTTGAGCTACATGACAACAGTGACCTTATCTCACTCCTTCTGCACCAACTGTTCACAGAAGAAAGGTAGAAGATAAAGCTTTACTCAAAAGTAAGAGGCTGTACACCACCAAAAACACAATCCATGAAAGGAATAATTGATAAGCTGAACTTCATTAAAATTAAACATTTCTGCCCTGAGAAAGACACTGTCAAGAAAACAAGAAGCTAAATCACAGACTGGGGAAAATATTTGTAAAAGATATGTCTGATAAAGCACTATTCGCCAAATTGAACAAAATAACTTAAAACCAACAATAAGAAAATGAACAACCCAATTAAAAGATGAGCAAAAGCCCTGTTTAGACACATTGATAAAATAGATATACAGATGGCAAATATACATGAAAAAATGTTCCATATCATATATAATTAGGAAAATTCTAATTAAAGCCACAATGAAATACTAGTACATACCTATGAGAACACCCAAAATCCAGAGCACAAACACTAAGTGCTTACAAGAATGTAGAGCAACAGGGACTCTCATTCATTGCTGGTGGCAAGACAAAATGGTGGAGCCACCCTGAAAGGAGTTTGATGATTTCTTACAAACTATGTATTGTCTTATCATAAAGCCCATCTATCATGCTCCCATGCTCCTTAGCTTTGACACAAATGAGTTGATAACTTATGTTCACACAAAAACCTGCACCTGGATATTTCTACAACGTTATTCATAATTGGCAAAACTTGGAAGTAGCCGGGAAGTCTTTCAGTGAATACATGGGTAAACTGTGGTACATCCAGAGAATAGAATGTTATTTATTGTTAAAAAAGAAATGAGCTACAACCTATTAAAAGGCACAGAGGCATTCAATTCATATTACTAAATAAAAGCCAATCTGAAAAGAATGCTTACTATATGATTCCGGGTTCATGACAGTTTTTTTTTTTGTCACTTTAGTTTTGAAAAGCCAAAATATTGAATAAAGTAAAGATATGTATAGTTGCTAGGAAATAAAGGTGGACAGAAGGATGAATAGGTGGAGCACAGAGGATTTTTAGGGCAGTGAAATTTTTACATGATATTGTAATACTGAATGCCTGACATTACATCTGACAAAACTCAGAGTGTACAATACCAAGAATGAACTCCAATGTGAATTCTGGATGTTGATGTGTCAAGGCAGGTGTGCTGATTGTAACAAATGCACTACTCTGATGTGGGGGTGTTGATATCAGGGGGAGTCTACTCATGAATGGGGACAGCAGGTACATAGGAACTCTATACTTGGCTCAGTTTTTCTTTCAACCAGAAAGTGCTTTACAAAACAGTTTAGTTGAAAGAAAAACAAAACTGAACAACAAGAACAGAAAATATAAAACAAACAAACCAAATAATGGCAGGCTATGGGATCCAGACTTTATTCAGAGGATAATGAAGATCTGTGAGTTTCTGAAGTGGGGAGTGGATCATCAAAATATAAAATAAACATGGCTTTTGGGAGATCCATAGGTACGCAAGAGACAGAGACTGTAGGCCTGGACAGAGGGAGGAGAGGGCAGTGGGTCATTGCAAACGTGAGTGTAGAAGTCAAGTTTTATATAATTCGAAAGATGATCTTTTGAAACCTGTGCTGTGCCCTCTGTATATTAAAAAAGAGAATACCTACTGACTTCTCTCTCAGGATTGGCTGCTTTATAGACTGCCTCTCACTTCTTCAGATAGAATTTTTGAAACTACAAACTACTGACTTCCATATGAATTTATAATAGCTATTTCTGCCCAGGTAACGGCTTTGTAACAGGCCTTGTCAATGTTTGCATGATCAGACAATGAAAGCTCAGCAACTTTCCAGAGTTTTACAGGAAAGTACCCCAGACAGATTTTGGCAACTTTATCTCAACCAAGACAAACTTATTTCTATTCCAGCAGGTTACCCACCATTCTTGTTGTTCAGGCTTTGTTTTGCATGCTCTTGTAAATTAATACTCTGTGTATTTCTTAACATTTTAAATTTTTAAAGATTTTTAAATCCAGCTGGGTTGATATGTGTTGCATTAGTACATTATTTTTCATCTATCTTATAGTTTTTCAATCTGAGAAAATATGACAATTTATTTAATGATCATCATTTTTCCTGTTGAGGATCATTTAAGAGGTTTCCAATTATTTTCCCCAATAATGTATGAATTATATGATGAACATTCAAGTATACATATTCTACTGCGCATATTTGGAAATTTCTTCAAAGTGCATAACTAGTGTTATGGTTTGGAATGTGAAGTGTGCCCCAAAGCTCACATGTGAGATAATGCAAGGAGGTTCAGAGGACAAATGATTGGGTTGTGAGAGTCTTAATCAGTGACTTAATCTCCTGATAGGGATTAACTGAGTGGTAGCTGAAGGTGGATAGGTTGTGGCTGGAGGAGGTGGGCACTGGGGGTCTGGTAAGTAGAGTGTCTCTTTCTCCACTGCCTGATTATCACATGAGCCATTTCCCTCCAACATACTTTTCCACCGTGATGTTCCACCTCACCCAGAGCCCCAAGGAATAGAGCTAGTTATCTATGGCTTGAGAACTCTAAAACCATGAGCCCCCAAATAAACTTTGCCTCCTCTATAATTGCTCTGGTTGGGTCTTTTCATTGCAGCAGTGAAGGTGACTGCAACACCTTGCATAAATTCTCTGGGATAAAAGTTATGTAAATAATACAACTGCATTGGTCAGCTTTTTCACTACTGTAACAGAAAGATCTGACAAGAACAATATTAGAAGAGGAAAAGTTTATTTTGGGGCTCACAGTTTTAGAGGTCTCAGTGTATAGATAGTCTACTCAATTGCTCTGGGCTGGAGGGGAGACAGAACATCATGGTGGAGGGGTGTGGCAGAGGGAAGTGGCTGAGAACATGGAACCAGGAACCCAGGGATACATATCCTCTGGCCATACACTAGTTGCCTACAGTTACCACCTAGTTAATAACTATCAGGGGATTAATGCCCAGATTAGGTTAAGGCTCTCATAACCCAGTCTTTTCACTTCTAAACTTTCTTGTACTCTCTCACACATGAGCTTTTGGGGGGTAGCTAATATGGAAACCATAACAACAATTAAAATATTGTCAATTGTCTACCAAATTTTGAAGTGTCATACAGTGTCTATTCTCTCCCTTTATGACATTTCCAGATGTCATATCCTTGCTTAGTCCTCAGAAGTCATTTGACTTTTGATTCACATAAGTAGGATGGATATAGAATGATATTTTAAATTTTGTTGTTATTTTTGTTTTTGTGTTTTTGGTGCTGGGGATCAAATCCAGGGCCTCATGTATGCCAAGTAACATTCTACCACCGAGGCACACCTCAAAACCCCTTAATATTGTTTTAATTTACATTTCCCTGATATAGCATCAGATTGTTCTTATGTACTTAATTTGAACATTAATATTTTAACATTTATGAATTATATTTTCATGTTTTTCCCCAATTTTTCATTGGGTTGTTTATCTTTTTCACTTAGATTTCTAGAAGTTCTCTATAAATTCTAGATACTTATCTTTTGTCAGCTTTATGCATTGCAAATAACTTCTCCAAATCTGTTGCTTGTCTTTTTACCTTGTTTATGATGCTTTTAGATGAACAGATGTTTTTAATTAAATTAATTCAAATCTACACACTTTTCCCTTTATGACTTGTCCTCTTTTGTGTCATGTTTAAAAGAAAATCACTTCAAGCCTAAGATTGTAAATACAATGTCTTACATTTTATTCTAGACATTTAAAGGTTTTACTTTGCACAGTTGGTATTTTGTGTACTACAGTTAAATTTTGCTTTAATATTTTCCTCTCCTGATGGATCCCCCACTTAAGTCTGCTTCTTTATTTCCTCACTGAATCTCGCCTTGTTAAGAGAAATCTAATTCCCACTTCTTTTATCGTGCCATCACTTGAAACTCAAGCCCATAGGCTCAGGATTTGGCTCACTGGTGGAGCACTTGCCTAGTATGCCTCTTCATGTGGTCCTGGGTTTGATCCAAAGAGCACCACAAGGAAAAAAATTAAAAAAAAAAAAAACCCTCAAGCTCTTGCAAATGCCTCTGTTCCCAAACATCTGTCATTGAATTTGTAGATCATTTTTTTATGAATACTGAGAATGTAAGTAGATATCTGCAGTAGCCAAATAAATAACCTAAATAAGTGAAATAGGTCAGAATGAATATGAGTTGAGAACAGTATGACTATCATGGGCCATGGGGCAAATGACCTAAAAGGTAAGCAGTTACACAAATCTTGCCAATTGTTATCATGGACCCAGAGTTGCCAGAGAGAATTATCATTTTTAAAATAACCCAAGAATTTTTATTTTAATATAAAATCTCCTGATTTTTAAGGTTGTCAACAATTTGAAATATTTAAGTGAATAATGTGGAGATCTGTGATGTATACTCTAGACAGTGTTTATAGACCTTTCTCCCAATTATTTGCCTCCTGAAGGAGAATTAAACAATTTCCCCCTAATTATGTATTCATGGACTTAATAAAATGAAATTTTATTAGATAGGTTTGAGATTTGGAGGGAGGACCATAAATCATTGTACTATATAATAAAATTTACCCTCTGTCCCCAGCACCAATTCTTGCCTTATTTAGAACCCAGAGACTAATGGTTTGTATTCCATAGTATGTAATCATTTCTTTTTCTCAATTCAGTCAAGAGCTCTTTGAGGCCAGGACCCTTACTCAGATGCATACAGAGCCTACCACAGCCTACCAAGGGTATGGTGCATACTCAATAATTACATTCAATTCATTCAGAAGAAATTCTACAATGTGATCAAGATAGTTTTGCAATTACCGAGTATCATTCCAAACAGACTCTCACCCTAAGAAAATGGCAAATAGTCAAGATCTGCTCCTGAAGTCAAGGCCGTGCCACTGTTCTGTGGCTAGGATGCAGTCCTCTACCAGAGCTTCATAAGATATTACCAGGCCCAAAGGCAGGCAGAGCAGTTTCATAGTCCTCAGGGAAGCAACAAAGAAGTACAGAAATGTAGAGAGGGCTCTGACCCATTGCCTCCTGGAGAGTCCAGTCCCCATCCAAGCATGTAGATGCAAGGCCATGGCAGATTTAGTTCAGTTATATTCCTAGAATTTAGTCTCCTCACCTAGTCCAATTCACATGAAGTCCATGGAACGGTGGAAAGGCTCATTTCTCTAGTGATATTAGCCTTTATCAGGCATAAGAACTTCAGATTCCAGTTTTGTGTGTGCAGCAGGAAGTTTTCCTTTCTGATCTTCAATTTTCTCATATGCTAAGTAAGAATAGCCAGCCATAAGATCAACCCCAAGCTCAGTGATGTCCAGGCTATTAAAGAGGTGTGGAAAGCACATATTCTAATTCATCAGACATGTACTTGACTTCTAAATATGCACCTTAGTGGCCAAGTGACCTCAAAAATGTTAAATAAACCTCTAGGCATTAGTTTTGGCAGGTAAAAAATATTGACAATAATAATTATTATTCACTGGGTTGCTCTGAAGATCAAGTGAGATCACACTACACAACTCTGTGATATGATTAACACGGTTAGTAGTTAAAGGGGAACTTATTATAAGAGGCCACAGACATATTACTTATTAATTATCATTATTGTAGGCTATTCTGTTCTACTGTCTCCACTTTGTCAGCATCCAAACGCAGTAAAATTTTCTTTATTTGTGACTTAACTTTCCAGGTTACCATGAGAGAAAATTATCCAAAGAATCTCTTTTCCCAGTGAAATGTGTATAATTCTATACTCTTTGGAGGCTATAATTGCAACTATGCCTTCCTCATGATCCAACTGGGCAAGAGCCAAGGAGCTTGCAAGTGAACTCTGCAAAGATATACTCCCTGACAGGCAGCAAATAACACTACAGAGCCTCTCCAAGCACCTGTGCACACACACACACAAAAGATGCAAATCCACTGAAGGAGAATTCCTACATGCCTCTAGCTCCTCTTATGTTTTTGTTTGCTGGATGTGTAACTGTATCTCAATGATTATTTTTCTTATTATTTTTTCAACGGCTTTATTAAGATGTAGTTTATAAACTAGGAAGTTCATCATTCTGCAATAATTTATATAAATCTTACAGATGTCACTTTTTATATCACTAATGGTCTTTTTGTGTACATCAGGCTAAGTGTAAACAAATGTCCATATAAATGCTTTCAAATATGTATGTGTTTGTTTCCTGAGTACCAGCACCTAAGTCTGTGTGGGCTTGTCTGGGATCTCTCTCCTGTCACAACTCCCATGTCTACATAGATCTCAGGGTGTGTCTGACTATAAGCCTATTCCTAAAGGTCTGGTAATGAGTCTGTGTGCCTGAATGTGTCTGTATCTGGTTGCTGTTAATTTTTTCTTGTGTGTGTGGGTGTGTGTGTGATGCTGGTGATTGAACTCAGGGCCTTTCATGCATGGTAGGCAGGCGCTCCACCATTGAACCATATCCCTAGCTCTGTTGTTCAGAGTCTGAGCATGATCCTGTTATATGTTTGTATGTGTCCATATCAGTTTGGAACTCCTGTATGAACAGTTGTGTTACAAAATACAAGGTTAAGCAACTTTAATTTGGCCTGTTAATGTTCCCAAATTGTACAAACAGGCCCCATGGTAAAACAGGTCAATGATTTTTACATTCTGATTTTTTTACACTGAGACCCATATGTTACTCCTTAAAGTTGTTTTGAGAGGAGGATGAGTGACCAGTGATTGGTCCCAGGCAGCCCTAGTCATCAGGACATTTAATGTTCTCTGGGGATTTAATGGACATTTTAACACATAAAGGTGTTAGGTCTCTGCCATTCTGCAATCTTCAATCTGCTGTCCTTAAATTTGACATTAGTTACATCACAAAAGGGAGGGAGGGTGGTTAATTTGAATATTTTATTTGATGTGAAAGAGAACTTCTCTCTCCTGTGGAGTAGGGAAGTAGCCTAAGAGGAGCTGTATGATAACAACCCCTAAATTAGCCCATGAAAACAGCCAAAAAGGAATTCCCCTCCCAGCCCAGGTCTCCTTCCCTTCCAGACACTCATCTCCTTTTATGAGCACATCTGTCTAATTAAGCAGATGTAGTGCTGCCTTAATTTCCATATAAATTCTTCAGAGTCTCTGGGTGTTTGGCAAACCCAAAGAGGATTTATTAGCATAATAAACAAAGTGTTCTATTTGAAACAAAAATGCATGTTTTGCAACATTCTTTCCAGGAAGAGGGTCATGAAAGAGAAAATGATCTCGCTTATATGCGAGATATAAAACATTGAACTCTGCTGGGCACAGGAACACATGCCTGTAATCCCAAGGACTATGGAGGCTGAGGCAGGAAAATGACAAGTTCAAAGCCAACCTCAGCTACTTAGTAAGACCCTGTCTCAAAATAAAAATATGGAAAGAGCTGAGAATTTAGCTTAGTGGTAGAGTACTTCTGGGTTCAATATATAGTGCCACAAAATAACAACAACAACAATAATAATGTGGGACTCATGAAGCAGAGAGACGAAAAGCAGTTGTCAGAGGTGGGGAGTTGGGGGAAATAGAAGATGCTGCTCAAAGGGATCACATCTGCAGCTTTAAGATCAGCAAGTCTTAAGATCTAATGTATAGCATGGTGGTGTTGGATGTATTCATTTAATTGTGATCATCAATGGACAATGAATACATGCATGGAATCATGACATTATAACCTTACACTATATATAATCTTAATTTACCAATAAAGTAATTTTTAAAGATAATGATAAAATGGAATAGATATCTAAAGTTAAGAATCTAAAAAGGAAGGAGAAAACAAACCTCAAGTACTTAAACCCTGAGAGAGAGAGACGTCCATGGACAATAAAGTAACTTTATGAGAATCAGGAAAGAAACAGGCCTATCCTTCAGCTACAGACTCCACATGCAGTAAATGATGGGAAGGCACTCTGAAGTGGGAGAATGTTGATCTTGACCAAACCCGTCACCCTTTGCAGCACTCCTGATCTCTCTCTCTCTCTAGTCTTGAGGATTTGAATTCTGACACTAATGAGGATTCAGGTGGATACACAGACTCTTGCTCACTGAGGCAAGAGAAACATCAGATTCCCTAATATTCTGACTATCTGCTACTGTGAATAGAAGTGCTCAATAAATATCTGAGTACTAAGCGACAGGTCTGTTTTTAACACCTGGTAGATCTGAAAGACTACCTAGAGGTCTTTCTCTTCAACAGAATGAAACCCGTAATGCCAGAAAGAAAGAATATTCTCTTAGGTGTCTAAGTTTCTCAGAAGGGGACCATTAAGTGAAATAAAGTATTCCTAAAAATAACTTCAAAACCCTAATAAAACAGAGGTAGAGGTAAAAAATATGAATGAAGGCTTATTAGCCTGATTTAGTGATGTCCATTTTTATAGAATAGAGAAACATCTTCATACTACAATTCAGTCTGGAAATATCAGTCATATTTTAAACAATACTTTCTGGCTTCTAAATATGACTCAGTTTGAGAGATTAGAATGGATTAAGATAATCACCAATATCTATTGGATTATCCTTATTTGCTATTATTGTCCCTTACATGGAAGGCCTCATTCTTTACTATTATTTACCTAGGTAGATTGGTTTAGTATAATCATAATTTTACAAGCAAAAAAAATTAAGACTCAAGAGGTTAAATTACTTGCCTAAGGTCTCATAACTAGTGAGATGGAATTGAGAATTCTCACTCGGGCTAATTGACTATAGAACTCATATGATAAACAACAATACTTTTCTCAACTACAGTAGTACCAGGGGCAAAATACCCTCATAAACACTTAGATATTGACTAACAGAACAATCACTGGATGTGGTGGAGAAGCTTGGGTGGGAACTACCTGAAATGTTCGTGATCCACTTCCTTAAACACCATGCCTTAAGACTCTAAAGTAGAACATAAGAGTATATATATGGTCTCTGTAAGGTATGATATTGCTGTGCTTGACAATTTTTAAAACAGGAAAGAATGGTTGCCTCACAGAGCCTTATAGCTGTCCTTGAGAGTGTTTGGGGCTATTCCTGTCATTGTATCATTGAAGAATTTAATAGATATAAATGAATCTGTCTAGTAGCAAAATGAGTCAATGATAAAATTCAGATGAATATCACTTCTGCCAACTCCCCATCTACAGATGTTTTGATGATATTAATTTTTTATCTTCTTGAGAATGTTTTAGAAGTGAGAAGACAGATTGTTGACCCCACTGATCCAAAGTAAATTCCTAATAGGATGATCATTTTTTTCTTCAAATGGAAATCAAGAAGGTTGCTCTTTTCTGGACCTTGGCATTGAAAACATAGTTCCTAGTCCTCTGCAATCCTCTCCCTTAAAGTGCATCCTTGCAAAGAGCCCTCATCATTATTTTGGACTGTGACTTGGAGTGACAGACTTCTGAGGCATTGGAGGGCTGGTTAAATTTATATTCTAATAGCAGCAAATCTCCACATCACTGGCTTATAAGAGAAAACAAACAAAAATCATAAAGGATGTTTTTCCTAACCTAAGTTTTCCAATATTTTCCAGAAACAACAAAGATTTTAGTATTTTCATGCAGTGTTATGCAGTTTTTTAATCAAGTCACTTTTAGAAATTAGCACAGCAATTTTCTCAATTGATCCTACTTTCAATTAGATCCAGCTTTTATCTTAAAAACATTTTTTTGCTATCTCACACACATATTTCTCCCTTTCTGAATACCACTTGTGGCTACTCAGCTTAAAGATGGAACTTCAACTTATTAATGAGCAAACTTCCTTAGGGGGAAAAAATTATAATCTTAAGACTACAGATATGAGAAACTTCTAGGATGAAACTTGGCAGGTTACAGAAAGTGCTTATCTGAGAGAAATCATTAGATAAAAGATATCAACAACTTGTTAAGGTGGGAGGGGACGTGCAAATGAAAACAGAGCAGAGTAGAAATGAGGAAACAGAAGCAATATCTAAAAGTGAATTTTATTTTTGTACTTTGAGACACAGTAGACCTCATTTCTATGCAGTCTTGTAGCCCCAAAACGCCTTGAAGTTCCTAAGACACTTAGGACTCAAAGACACTTGAAAGCCTTTTATTCCAATATTACTTTTTAATTATGTTTAAAATATTTCTAGAGCAGTTTAGCCCATGTCTACATAACTCCTGGAATGTTAAATAAATGGCCTTCCTTAGCAGTTCCTCCTTTATTTAAATGTTATGAAGTTTCTTTTTCCTAAACAAAAATTTAAATAGAATTTTCAAATATGTACACAAAATGAAGTATTGTCATTTCACTAGTAATTAGATATGTGCAAATTAAAACAGCCAAGTGTCATTTCACAGCAAGGTGTGCCTGGTTTGCAGCTAAAGGAAGAAAACATAGATAAAAAAAGAAAATAAAAAGAAAAGCAGCTACTCTGAGAGGAGGGCCAGTAATAGGTACTGAACACAGAACTACGTCCAGGGAGTATCAGGAACACTGACTTGACCACTGGCCCAAGGCCATGGTGTCTGCTTAGACCAAGGCTTAATTGGTATAACTGGTAATGCCTTTAAGGCTTCTTGCCACTGAGCTAAGAAAAATCAAATAATAAGTGACAGATAAATAATGTTGAATAGGATAAGAAAGGGAAAGAATGCAAAAAAGAGCAATGAATACCAGTATTATGTACAGTTATAATACACCAATAATTTTTTTAAAGGCCCTTTCTGAGGAATGCAAAATCTTGGTGTGAAATACACAATGAGAAAACTTATCTGGCAATAGAATCTCTACTCTAACCTCAAAGTTTAACTAAAGGAATTTGAAAGCTATGGCCCACTGAACATAAAACCACATCAACATTAATCTTCCAACCCAGTCCAGTTTCCAACTATACTACCCAGATCTGCACACCAAAATCCTAGCAGAAGGAAAATTGTGTTCATTTTTAGACAACAGCTAACTACCTTAGTCTACTGTCCTTCTCAAGACATTCACCTTCCAACAATAATAAAAAACTATGTGACATTAAAAAAGAAAAAGAAAATACAAACGTATTTCCAAAGACAAAGTATTACCAGGCTGAGTCTCATGTGACATAGAGGTTGAAAACATATCAGAGATCCAAAATAACTACAAACAATATGCTAAAGACTTTGATGGAAAAGTGGTGGGGGGTGGAGGGAACATGCAAGGTCAGGAGGGTGGCAGCATCACAGAAAAGGAAACCATAAGATAGATTTAAATACTCAGATGTCAAGTGAAAAATGCAGCAATTGAGGTGAGGCCAGCCTTTGATAGGTCATTCGAAGACTCGATAGATCTGAGGAAGGAATCAACAAGTGTAGAGGTAAGTCATTTACTACTACTCAAATGAAATGGAGGAGACAGAGAAAGAGAGGAGAAAGGGAGGAGAGGAAAGGAAAAAAAGAAAAAGAGGAAGGGAAGAAGGGAGAAAGAGAGGAACGAAGGGAAGGAAAAAAGGACAGAGCACAACATCATTGAACTATTCCGTCAAAGGTTCTGAACAGCTTATCTGAGCAATCCTATTTGAAATTGTCCCAGGAAATCTGAAGCTTTAACCAAATATAACTACTTTTAGAAGTGAATAATGTCCATAATTTTTTGGCTGCCTGTTTATAGCAGATGCTGTTCATTTTTCCTTGTTTTGTTTTGCTCAGTATTGTCAAGGTATGATCGACAAAACTATATATATTTAAAATGTACAATGTGGTGATTTGGTATAAATAAACATTATGAAATAATTAACTATAATCAAACTAATTAACATATCCATCATTTTACATGGTTAACCTTTCCCCCCTTTATTCTTCCTTTTGTGATAGAACTTAAGATTTCTCATAGCAAATTTCAAGTAACACAATAGATTTTTGTTGAATGTAGTCATCATGATCTTCAAAAACCACTCATAACTGACAGTTTGTACCCTGTGACCATCATTTCCTCATTTCCCCCATTACTAGCCCAATCAACACCATTTTTATTCTATTTTTGTCAGTTTGACTTTTTTCGATTTCACCTATTTGTGATATCATGTAGTGGCTGTCTTTGTCTTATTTCACATAGCACAGTATCTTCTAGCTTCTACCAGGCTGTCACAAATGGCAGGATTTGTTATTTTTTAAAGACTGAATAATAATAATATTCAATTGTATGTGTGTACCACATCAGATTCATTCATTCATCCATCAATAAGCACTTAGGTTGTTTCCATATATTGACTTTGGTAGATAATGTTGTAATGAACATGGGAGCGAATATCTCTTCAACATGCAAATTTCATTTCCTTTGGATGTATGCTGAGGAATGAGACTGCTGGATCATATTGTATTCTACCTTTTTCTTCCTCTTTTTCTTTTTCATTTTTCTTTTTTTGTAGGAATGTCTATACTACTTTCTTTAATGATTATACAATTTATACTCTTTCCTTAATGATTGTACCAACATTGCACAAGGGTTCCCTTTCCTCCACATTCTAATTGATATTTGTTATCTATTGACTATTTCTAATAGCCATTTATTTAGATAGTAATGGATACTATCTCATTATGCTTTTAATTTCTATTTTCCTGATGATCAGTGATTTTGAACAATTTTTCATGTATCTGCCATTCTCATGTTTTCTTTGGGAATATGTCTACTCAGGTCTTTTGCTTATTTTTTAAATCTGCCTATTTGCTTTTAGAGTTGTGTGAGCTCCTCATTTATTAACACCTTATTGAATATATGGTTTGCATATATTTTCTACCATCGTATAAGGTGCTTTTGCCTTATTTTTACTTTTTGAGATAGGAGCTCATTGTGTTTCCTATGCTGCTCAGGCTGGTCTGAATTTGAGATTCTCTGGGCTCACTCTCCTGAGTAGCTGGGACTATAGGCACATGCCACCAAGACCCAACACATCTTCATTTTGTTTCAAGTCTTTAGTTAAATTAAGCAAAAGAGAAGACATAAATAAAAGAAGAGATGAAAGAGGAGACATTACAACTGATATCATCCAAGTACAAAGAATTATAAAAGACTATGTTGAACACTTTATACAAATGAATTGGTTACCATAATGGATAAATCCTTAGATACATACAAATTAACAAAACTGAATCAGGAAGAAATAGGAAACCGAACCAATAAATAATGAGTAATGGGATATAATAAGTGATCAAGAAGTTCTCCCACCAAAAAATAGTCTAGGACCATATAACTTCACTAGTAAATTTTACCAAACGCTAAGGGAAGAATTCATGCCAAATTTTAAATTCTTTCAAAAGAGCATGGTTCAGTTCTAAACTCATTTTACAAAGCCATCATTGCTGCCATACCAAAGTCTGATAAATACACACACACACACACACACACACACACCAAAAAAAAAAAAAAAACATTGTAGGTCAATATCCTCCATGAAAACAGAAACAAAAATCCTTAACAAACTACTCTCAAACTGAGTTCAATAGCACATTAAAGGATCATAACCCATGACCAAATGGGATTTAATTTTGCAATTAAAGGAAGGTTCAGTGTAAATAAATCAGTATATCTGATACACTACATTAACAGAATAGATAAAAGCATATAATCCAGTGGTTGGTGTTGTGGCTTGACAGTGGTAGAGTGCTTGCTTGGCATGTGTGAGACACTAGGTTTGATCTTCAGCACCACATAAAAATAAATAAATAAAATACAAGTATTGTGTCCATCTACAACTAAAAAAAAATTTAGAAAAACACATGATCTAATAGATGAAGATAAAGCAGGTGATGTAACTCAATATCCTTTCATGATAAGAATTCTCAACAAATGAAATTTAGAGAGAATATACCTCAATACAATAAAGTCAATTTGCTCTTTATATTTCATTCTTTCTTTTTCTTTTTAAAGACAGGTCTTACCGCAATTTCTTTGAGGAAGATAGGTTAATTTTATAGAAGTGTTTTATCTGTTTGCTCATACTACTAAAAAGTAAAAAAAAATAGCAATACTGCCACTTCAACATTTATAGCATATTTGGAAATTATAATGGAATTATAGCATAATTTCCAAGAGCCAATTATGGAATCAACCCAAATGTCCATCAATAGATGAATGGATCAAGAAAATGTGATACACACACACACACACACACACACACACACACACACTGGAGTTCTACTCAGTGGTAACAAAGAAAAAAACAATGGCATTTGCCAGTAAATGGATAGAACTGGAGACCATCATGCTAAGTGAAATAAGCCAGACTCAGAAAGTAAAGGGTTGAATGTTTTCTCTCATATGTGGAAGGTAGAGCAAAGTAAGAGAAAGAAGGCAAGTTGGGGAAGGAATGGTATATCATAAAGGCATAGGAAAGATCTATAGTTTTATGGAGGAGTAGAAGAAGGAGAATGAGAGTAAGGGAGGAAGGAAAAGGGAAGAAATGTGAATGGATATTGACAAAATCATGTTATATTCATATATAAAAACATCACAGGAATTTCATTCTGTATATATATATGTATATATATATATATATAGAGAGAGAGAGAGAAAGTACCATCAAAAATAAATAAATCAATAAATAAATAAATAAAGGAGTGAAAGGAAGATTAATAGACTAGGAAGGAGGAGGAGAGGAAAAGAAGGAACAAGGTAGATTGAAATGAAATTTCTTGCATGTATGATTTTGTCAAAATGAACCCAAATACCTTGTGTAATTATAATGCTCTAGTAAAAAAAATACTGCAAATTCAAAACAGAATCTATTTGGATGTTGGAATAAGTACATATAAAAATTATCAACTTTCTTGGTCATTGTTCAAAACCTTTTAAGAAAAGTCTTTGCTTTCTTTGAACACTTGTAAGATGAAGACCAGAAGTATTAGCTAAAGAAAATCGGGTAAAATTTCTTAGAGAACTAAAAGAAAATACATGCACACAAACACACATCATATTAAGTTGCCTACTAATAGTGACTTTTCCTGTGAGCAGTGCAGCGATGCCATCAAGATCACCCCATGCTGCTCTACCATCTTCATTCCTTTGCCAATCACCTCACCTCCTCATGGCAGCCACAGGACATCTAAACACATTCAGTGCAAGCAGAAATGGAAAGGGCTGGTACCTGAGAACTTTGTTTCCTATCAGGACACGTAATCTTTGCGGTTCTCCCTCTTGTGCCATTGATTATAACTGAGTCACCTCATTGGCCCTAGGTGCAAGGGAAATTTGACACTGCCCTCCATCCACCTTCTTCTCCAGGAAAGAACAAACAATACTCTCAGGCAAAGCACTTACAGATGGAAGAACTACTGGGTAGACAGAAACTATGAGGCTGTTCATTTTAGCTCAATCCCGTAATCCATGTAGCACTGTCTCTGACAGACAGAGCAAGGCAAATTGTAAAGTCCTGAGAAAAATCTGCATAAGATCTGCCTTTCAAGATTAGGCATGTGTCTATCTTGTAAGATCAAAACAATTACTATTAATATAAACCATTGAGGTAAGTTTTCCTAAATGTGCTCCATCAAAGTTAGTTCTAAAATAAGGCCCAAGACGGAAAAAAATTCTTGTTGTCAAATAGACTGGGGATTTTCCAATGGACAGTGAGACATCGGATCCTCTCACAAGCCCTATTGTCAAACATGTTTAGTAGTATGTTTCCCAAAGCACAAAATAAACTTCTTGTAATATAAACTAAATTTTCCTGAAATTATTTGGGGCAATATTGATAAATTATTATTCTTGTTTCATCAGCTTAAAAGACCAGTTTTGATTTTCTACAGAGACATTTTCCAGTAAATCCACTGATGTTTTAGCTCACTGCTAACAGGGCAATTCTTCAGAATCGTTCTGATTTTCATTATTTTTCAGCACAAATCATTGGATCAGGTTAGAATGAGTAAGGAAAATTACTTTTCTCTACTTAACACATCTCTGGTAGACACTATAAATTGTACCAACCAACCAGAATTTCAAAAATATAACATCTTAAATTGTGATGTGGGGAAAACAAATCCCATGTGATAAGATTTCAAAAGAAGAGTCAGAAACAATTTGTGCTGTGATTATTCAGATAAAATTCATTGAATTCATTTTAAATATGAACCTTTATAGTACCCTAGCTCTGTTTCAAGAAAAGAAAGAGAGAAGCCATGGACTTTGAGGGTCTGTGATGGAACTTCAGGTTGTTCTCAGTCTTCCTTTCCTCTATGACTCTCACTGTCTGGTGGCCTAGTGCAACCAAACGCCAATGAAGACTCCAGACACTACAGACAGGCAAAGACTTGGGGCTCAGTATCATTCATGCCAAAGCCCATGACTTGACATTCTATTCTGATTACTGTCACTCAACATTCAAGGGATGAGGTGGGGGCCAATGTGATCATAAAGGGGCACACATTAGGGACAATCACAGTCAAAGCAGGCCAGTTATACCTTTGCTTTGTTCATGAATGAAGATGAGAAAATGCTAAGAGTCTAATACAATCATCACAAAAATCCCCTCACATTATAAGGACTATAGAAGACAACAGTTTGGGTAGCTGATAAGTTATCTAGTAGAGATGCTTTATATTAGAGCCAGGACTCTTCCCAACTTCCAATAACTTTCTCTCCACAAACACTAAACTGAGACCAATCAAGAAAGTCAATCTTAAGACCTAGATGCATTTCACTATGATTTCTGACTATAACAAAGAAATGCACACTTGTGTTTTAGAGTTCAAATTGACTCAGGAGATTGACACAGGAGGATTGCAAGTTTGAGGCCAGCCTCAGCAATATAGAGAAGCCTAAAGCAACATAGCAAGACCCTGTCTCAAAACTTAAAAAATAATAAATAAATAAATAGTCTTGGGGATGTGGCTTAGTGGTTAAACACCCCTGAGTTCAACTGATAGTAACAACAACAAAAAATCTGCACACACACACACACACACACACACACAGAAATGCTTTCCTTACCTTCTCTTTTCTCCTTCTATGGGTCTCATGTGCATTCTGACATTGGATGCTCCAGACTAAGTGGTGATCTTACACAGGGATGAAAACCTTAAAGGTTCAGAGAAGTTAGAAAAATCTAGTGAAGACATACACATCTGAGGACAATATGCTGCAGATAATTTAATATCAATCTCACCTGAAACTAGTCAACATTCTTTTTTTTTTCTTTCTTGTGATAGAATCAAATTTCTTACCCAATTCTATAGCACAAAAACATCCACATTCAGTCAGATTCTTCAAATCCTATGTTGTTGGATGCAGGCATGCAATAGCAGTATGCCCTTGGATATTCTCCCTATTTCATGTTTCCTACATCTATCACTTCCAAGAGGTCTTCCCTGGCTTTTCTAGCACTTGCCTTGGAAAAGTTTGCAGGCCTATCCAAGGATGCCCAGCTAGTGAGTAGTAGGTCTCAGATTTGAATAAAGGTCTGACTACAAAGTCCATCTAAGGTCCTAACTCTCTCAAACAGCAACAGCATTCTGCTTGGCCCATAGTGGAAGGCAGAGGTATAAATCCTAAAACCAGTTAGTTTGAGTGTAGAATCCATGTTGTTTATGAATTAGATTTCTAGGGTCTGCAGAGAGCTCACTAGAGTGGTTGTTCAGATTCTGTTGAATGAAATCTACCTGCTTTCACATACCCTTCACTTATAGCCTAGAATCTTTGCAATGTTGTTGAAGTGCATAGAGGAATCCTGTAGAGAAGATTTGAAGACAAAAAGTCATCTTAGTACCTCACAGTAGTATCTCTATAGAAGGCCAACTAGCGGCTTTATTGGCAGTTTCAAAGCAACGTTTTGAACATGCCCCAAGCAAGTGATTCTCTGAAGTGAGATTCAAAGTCCAATCAAATTTATGAAGCAGCTTACATGTTGACTTCACTGTGACATGTTTGTGTGAAGAAAGCATCAAGAAAATAGCTCCCTTACATTTATTCCTGGCAAGTGTTAGCTCTTTACCAAGTGCCAGTTATTTTCTGGAAGACACAAGTTGCTAGAAGATCCTTCTTTAGGAGGAAATTTAATTCCTTTCCTGTGTGGGGTACCTAAGCTCCTACTCTAAACCTGACCCAAGGTCAAAACACATTTTAAATCATAATCCAGAGGGTCCACTTCCACCCGTGTGCACTCTCTGAGGATATGAGCTATTATATCTGCAGATTAAAAAATAACTAGAGTAAGAATTTAAACAATTTACTCAGAAATGTCATCAGGAATGTGATACTGTTACTGCCATCAAATTTAGCTATCTCATAGGAAAATGACCTAGCAGGAAATTTACATAATACTTTCAATTCCTCATCATCCCTCCAGCACCACCTCAATTAATCCTGATGGTAGCATTCAATGCATCCATTAATTAACCTTTAGAAGGATTAAAGTGCTCTAAGGATATTTTTCAATTAAAAAATATGAATCATACCAATGTGCTCAGTGGTGGCTTGTAGCTCAATATTCTGATTTTATTCTTTCCTTCTCATTTACTCTGAAGATCCCTCACTTTTTAAAGTCCATTTCACAAATTCTATTCCATTCTCTTGAAGGAATCCCTTCATTCTCTAAGCTCTAATTGCCCTTTGTTTATTCTTTCCCCATGCCATTTATAGTCTGCCTTACTTTGCAGATGCTCATTCTAATAGACTGCAGATCTATGTACACTTTTGTGCTTCATTTAGTTTTGTAACTTCTACCATACCTGGATAAGCCTGACACAGAAGTAATTCAACCGAATTTTATTAAATGAGCATATGTTTCCAGAGCATAGTACTTTGATAGCTAGCATTATTTAGGTGATCAAATATCACTCAAACAGTCTGAATAATAGAAAAGGAAAGTTATAAAAGAACAGATTTTAATATCAGATGGACTTCAACTTATGTTCAGCTGTACCTGAAACACCATGGGAAATAGTTTTAAACTCTTTAAATCTCAGGTATTTCATCTATAAGATAAAGTATATTAGTATACATATAATTTTAGTGTTTTTATGAAGAATCACCATGCCTGCCATATAATAATGACAAATACACATTCATTATTTAGCGCGCTCTCTCTCTCTTTTTCTCTCTCTCTTTCACATACACACATACACACACCAGGATGGTCTAGGGCTGTTGCACTCAGAGCACAGACTCTGTGTTAGTAACACTGGCATCACCCGACAGATTGCTAGAGATTCAATTTCACAGGTCTTACCACAAACTACTAATTAAGAATCTCTGGTCATGGCACCAATAATTTATTTTAAAAAGCTCTGCAAGTAATTCTAGCAAACAGGGACATTTGAAGAGTCACTCAAATCTCAGTGGCTTGAAAGACTTGTTTGTATTTCATAGTGCGCCTATTAGCTGGGAGCTCTGCTCTAAGTCAGTCTCAGTGAGAGGCCCAAGAGGCAGATCCTCCTCTGTGCACACACATGTGCATGCTAGGACAAACACACATACATATATACATGTGCTATTTTGCTCATATTTTATTGGATAATAACAAAAAGTCACAAGCTACACTTAAATTTTAGTGCAGTCCTACAATGTTCCCCAAAGAACAGGAAGAAAAGGAATCACTATGAATAGCCCTGGTGACAGTTACAGCTTTTGGATTCTTTCTATGGTGGAAATGACGGTCCTGGTTAAAGCAAAAACTGGCATGCGGACCTTGCCTCCAAGGAGGGAGGAGATCAGCCACTTCTATTCATGAAGAAAATTGACTAAAATATTTCTGTGGGTAACATCTAAAATTGGCACTTTACCCAACTGTCATCAAGAAGCCAAGTTAATGAATTATGTGAATTCAACCTAAAATCTTTTTTTTATAAGTCTTTAATTCTCAAAGTTTAATCCAACTTGCTATTTATTGGGTGTATTATAAAATGATACCTGGTATACCTTGAAATAGTATGTACAATGCATAAATATTACTATGTAATATTTACACAAACATTATACACATATGTATATGCAGATATATGCAAATATATATTTCACACACACTTTTATTCATATATATGTATTCATATATATATTCCAAGACCACCATAACCTCCAGGCACTTCCTGGTACATAAACATATTTGAGCACAATCTGTACTATCTCAAATATTCAGCACCACTCACTCACAGAAGTAAGACATGAAGAAGTAGAAACAGAAGGACCAACTAACTCATCATCATTCTATAAGCACACACCAAGTCACAGGGCCACAGCTTGTCTTCAGGCAAATTATGTATTGCAAAACAGTAACATACTAGGGGTATCAGCACATTACCGACATCTGGGATTTGCTCCATATTATGTCAGAGATAAGTAGTTTTAAAGGGTGAGCCTTTTTTTAAAAAATCAAATAGCATAAAGTTAGTTTAAGGACTAGGAGGTAACCTGTATGCTTTCTCACTCGAGTCTGCTTCAGACAATGTCATGTGCCAACTCTGTTTCATAACCTATCTATATTCTAAACAAAGAAAGAAAAAAAAACACCTATTTAGAGAAATTGAGCTTTAGCAAATTGGAACCCTCTTAAAATAAGAGAAGAGCTCAAAAATAAAAAGTCTCAATGAAAAAGTGAACCATTATTATTATTTTTATTTATTTTTTTATTTATTGGTACTGAGGATGGAACTGAGGGAACTCAGGGGTTCTCAACCACTGAGCCCCAGCCCCAATCCTATTTTGTATTTTATTTAGAGACAGAGTCTCATTGAGTTGCTAAGCACCTTGCCATTGCTGAGGCTGGCTTTGATCCTCCTGACTCAGCCTCCCAAGCTGCTAGGATTACGGGCATGTGCCAATGTGCCTGGCTCCCACTACGTTCTTAAAACAATAGGAGTGTAAGATTTATGAGGATCACATTCAGACACGTATGATAAGTTCATGTCTGTGCTAACATAAATTAATAAAGGTGTTGTGCTAGGGGGCTTTATTGCAATGACCTAGTGAAGCAGGGATTTTTGCTCCCAATAAAGAAAATTAAATCAATATGTTGAAGATAAATTCCCACATTTACTACAACATTATTCACAAGTCAAGATATTGAATTAAACTAAATGTCCATCAATAAATGAATGCATTAGACAATGTGATATAAATATTATATATAGGAGATACATATGTAAAATGTGAGTATAACATATGCATATATATAATGTATATGTGTATATATTTATATGTATAAAATGAAAAAATATTCACCCAGAAAAAGGAATAAAATCTTGTCATTTTTGAAAGCATAGGTAGATACATTGGACATTATGCTGAATGAAATAAGCCAGAAATGGAAAGACGAATACTGCCTGACTTCACTCACATGTGATAGCTTTAAAATGTTGATCTAATAGGAGTTGACAATAGAATAGTGGCTACAAAAACCAGGGAAATAGGGAGGAAAAAGGGAGAATGGGAAGAAGTTGGTCAACAAGTACTGTGTTTTGGTTAGACAGGAGTAATCGCTGATGCATTGATGCACAGGAGGGTAAATACAGTTAATAGTAATGTGTTATACACATGTGAATAGTAGAAGAGAGGATTTTGAATGTTCTCCATATAAAGTGATAAATGCTTGAGATGACCAGTATGCTAATTGTCTTGATTTGATCATTACACAATGTATTCATGAATCAAAACATCTCATTTTACTCCATAAATATGTACAATGTTTAAGTGTCAATCAAACATAAAATAAAACAAGACTACTATGGTGCAGTAGCATTCCCTGTTTTCTCCTTCAGTGACAAAATTTTTTGTTGAACTCTCTTCCAAGGTTAACAACAGCTCAGGAAAAAAAAATCATGTCAAATACTCTGCTAAATACCAGCCATCTATTGAGTAGATCCCAGTCCTCTCATGGGGACAAACAAACAAACAGTTTTGGGGAAAGGGCTGTTTGGAGCCTTCTTGGGGAGATTCAAATTTGAAAAAAATAGGAGACCTCAACCACAAGAAACTCATGTACAGCTTCACAAATGCAATCCAGAGTCTCTGAAAACTGCTAGTCCTTCTTTACATACTTAAATTACTTTTTGGAAATTTTACTTTTAGCATATTCAAGACTTTTCCATGCACTGAACAAGCATTTAAATCAACTCTTCTTAGTGCCAAGGAAAATCAGCACAGAAAGAAACTAAGCAGAGATGACACTGAATTCCTCCTAGAAATGAAGGCTCAGGACCACTGCACACTGCTTATGAAAGTTGTGACCCATGTAGTTCTGGCTCAGAACACTTTCATGCAGCCACGGAAAAATATATACCCTAGACATGCAAAAGTAATTACAAAATGAGCTAAGTCTCTACACACACACCCACCCACCCACCCACCCACACACACACACACACACATACACATATATATTTTTTTGGTACCAGAGATTGAACTCAGGGATACTTGAGCACTGAGCCATATCCCCAGCCCTATTTTGTGTTTTATGTAGAGACAAGGTCTCACTGAGTTGCTTAGCGCCTCACCATTGCTGAGGCTGGCTTTGAACTAGCGATTCTCCTGTGTCAGCCTCCCAAAATTCTGGGATTACAGGCATGCACCACCGCTCCCGGCTTCCATACATATATATTTTTAAAAGACTGCTTCTTCTTTTAACTTTCTTTAGTTGTAGATAGACACAATATATTATTTATTTTTATGTAGTTCTGAGGATGGAACCCAGGGCCTCACACATGCTAGGTAAGAACTCTACCACTGAGCCACAACCCCAGCCCTCTCCATATATATTTTAAAACACTTACTCCAATAATCCCTGTTCCACACTTTAAAAACACCTGTATAAAGCCTTTAGCTCTGTAAAACTGCATAGCAATCAAAACTCTAGACATCAATGAGAAATAACAGAAAAAGAGAATATAGAAAAAAAAGAGACTCGCCCCCTTTTTTTAACTCTGACATTGTCTTTCTCTACTTCTTCTTTCCCCAGAAGCTTCCTTGGAACATGAGAGAATCAAACTAATAGAAGCGGGAAAATCCTCTGTAGATCTTATGGGGAAATGGGAAGGGAAAATTCTGAAAACTCCAATTAATTTTTATTCAGCACAATAAATTAAAATATAATCAATACAATGAGTTAAAAACTTGGGTGTTTTTAATAGCTTCATTTTCAACTTTCCTCCAGGTCCTGCAAAAAACTATCTGGAGTGTGACACCCACATATATTCAACATCCTTCCTTTTTTGTTTATTTTATTTCTTTCTTTTTAAATTTCCACTTCTTTTTAAATAGCAGAAGCTAGGATTCAGCAGCATTATTCTCATTTAGTGCTGATGTACGGAGAAAGATATGCAAGTTTGAACTTAGGGAATATAAAAGAAGAGGGTGAGGGGTTTCCTGTTTATCAAAGTGCTTATAGTTGTTTAAAGAGCACGATTGGGTCATTTATTTTAATAGCATTTCATTTCCTGTTTCAGTTTGTAATACCTGTGGGACTGAGGAAATAAATGCTGTTGTAGACAAGTTTCATTTGGTAAACATTGATCCATTTGTTCTTATTCTGATTGGCACTGAAATGAACTGTTGTCCTGCTATTTCTTTTCCCCATCATCCTAGCTGGACATTCTGAGCTGACTGATGGCTCTTGGTCACAAAGTGCTTTCAGCATAAGTGCTACCAGACTCTGGGGCATTTCACTTTTCTTCTTCAGCAAAGAAAGAAAAAGGGGGCGGGGGAGGGCTTCAATTGTTTCCTTTTGCATGGAAGTCAAGAAACAAATCCACTTTAGGAAAGAAGAAAACAACCCGCTTGAAAGATAATTATAGTATAATTATTGACTGACGTTTTCTGAAAGAACTCCCTTCAAATCATGGACTAGCCTCTTACCAGCTCCAAGACTTTCAGCAAGTGACCATATTTAAACAGAGGAGTTACAAAATCCCTATCAGAATATGTTTGTGAGGATTCCATAAAATAATGCTTAAAAAACTAAAGATCCAGGCAAAGTCATATTGCCTTGGTAACTGTGAACTTGCCTCACACATTAGTACAAGGAAAGAAGAAATACCATTAAAAAGTATTCTATAAATCTTCTCAGACTGAGGGTTTGTTTTTTTAGAAATGCATCAAATATAATCCACTGTGTGCGTTGCAGGTGGGAGTGAGTGAAGGGTATAAAGTATAAACGAGTTGAAAAACTGTTGAGAGCAAAATAAGATCCATAGGAGTTAATCATACTGTTCTCTTTTTTTAAATGAGTTTGCAATATTCCATAGTTAAAATGCTAAGATAAACAAACATCAAGAGAACAAAACTCTTGGGAGGTTAACCCCTAGGACTTTGAGTGAAGGCGGAAGCTTGCTAAGCTTGGTTTTTCTTTGATGCACATATTTCTTATATTTTTGCCTAGAAATAGCCAGAACATGTTGCTGGGTTTGTGTTTTCAAGCATCTCTTAAAATACACTTGGCAGTAAGATTTCCCCTTAGGCAAGTTGAAGGTAGAGGCAGAAGGAAGAGCTTGAACACCTAAGGGAAAGAAGATCTCTTTAGTTACATCTCCTTAGTTATTAACATAAGGGCCAGCACAGGTGGCCAGGAGATTACAAGTGTCCTCTTTATTGAGATATTTGAGGAAAAGGGCATCAGTGAAATAAACTCATAGGAAACAAAGTAATGCCCAAGGAGGTTATCAAGAGGAGGCCATCAGGAGCTACATAGTAGAAAAGCATATGTTGAAACTATTTATATGGCACAAGCTTTAGCTCTTTTCCTGGAATTGGCTTCCAACCTTTTCAGTTCATCTTCTTTAGCCCAAAGTGTGCCATAGGCAGAAAACCCCTAAAGGCTTTGTAAGAGGAGCCATTAATCAATGCTAAGATATGGTTACTAAATAACTGGAATTTTTCACATCAGTCAACCTTGGATTCAGACTTTATAACTATGAAAAAGCCAATACATCTTAAGTTGTATGATTCATAGTTTACTCGATATCTGTCTTTGCTGGGAAAATCCTTGAGAATATAACCATGAGGAGAATTTCAGGACAAGGATGTAAAAGAGAAGACACACAAAAATGAGAGAGAACACGTGTTGATCCTAGCAGGTAACAGTGTGTTAAATATCCATTGCTGCATAACAAATATTTCCAAACCAGGCATCTTAAAACATGATAGATATTTTTTCATAGTTGCTGTGGGACAAGAATTTGGTCAGCTTATCTGGGAGCCTCTGATGAAAGGTCTCATATAATTCCATAATCCAGCTGCGCCTGTTGTTGTGGTCACCCCAAACCCTCATTAGGGAACTTTTCCAAGCTTACTCGCATGGTTGATGCTAGGACTGAATTCCTCACAGCTGCTGGACTGAAGCTCACCTTCCTCACTGGCTATCTACCACAGATAATTATGAAAATAACTGCTTGATTATGACTCTTTTTTTTCTTTTTGAAAAAGTTAAAAACTACAAATTTATTTTGAAATTAAACCTAAAATATTTCTATTTGGAGAACCCGCACACCCCAAACACAGAATTCTTCCATGCCACCCTGATGCTCACCACAGAGCCAAATTTCTACTTATCAGCTCTCAGCTTCAGGCCTCCTTCTCATAAGAACCGATCATTGCCTCCCTAGACTAGTTTAATTATCTCTGTGATTCAGTCTCAAATAACCCTGTCCTTCTACATCATATTTATAATTGATAATTAGTCAACGAATATCTATGAAACACTGTGCAGGGAACGATATCTCTTTTGCATCCTCTTATATCCTCAAGACAAAATGTGAGCACCTGAAATTGTTTACTTGACAACCATGGTTAACACAGATTGGGCACTTTCTAATGTTATAGATAAAAGATGCTTAGTTCCATTCTGATTCTTATTGTCTGAGAGAGAAACAATGTAAACTTCTTTTGAGTTCCTACTCCTTTAAAGAGCTGGAGAAGTATTTGCATATACAAAGAGTCAAAAAATGGACACTGCCAAAATTTATGGTGTGTACAAAAGACCACAAAAGAAGTTATAATTTCCAGGCCTTCTTGCCTAAGCTTTGCTCCTTCGGAAGTCTCTTTTGTGAAACTGTTCTCTGTAACATTGAATAAATACTGCTCCTTTAGCACAAGTAGTGGCTAAAGACTGGGTGGAGGCTCAAAGCAATGCCCACTTGTCTGGCTGGAGTGAGGAAGGAGCTAAGTAGTGAGCTAAGTAGTCCATAGCCCAGTTAGGGCTCTGTATGGGCTTTCTGGGAAAGTATCCTTGAGAAAGGAGAGAGAGTTCCTTTGGTGGAAGAAAAGATCTGAGTTCCATAGGGCTTCCTTGATCCTGATTCATGACTCAAGACCAAGAGGTCAGGACATCATTCTGCTATTTCATTTAAGAAGCAATGGAGAGGTAAAGATTGCATGGCTGAAAGACACAGTTAATTCTTTTCTTAGGGCTTCCTCTTTGTTTGCATTTATGGAAAAGAGCATTGAACATGGAATTAGGAGATGTTATTTCCACCTGCTGCTACAAAATGTGGTGACATAGATAAAATCACCTTTCCTCTATGGATATCAGATCTTATCTCCAGATAATGCTCTTGTGCTGGGAGACTGTTAAGCTCTTGTACTTTGGATGATATAATTTCCTTTCATTGAAGATGTGAATGGTCCCTGCTGCCCAGGAAGCATCTAGGAATGATGTAGACTTCTAAGTACTTCTCAGCGTTTGGAAGTCACATTCTAGACAGAGCACACCAATGTAGAATAATTTCATGAAATGGAAGGTGCTGTCCGCACATACCACCTGGCACTCCGGGAATGCTGTTGGTCTTTCCTATCGCTGGGGATGGTCTATCTACATGTTTACCTTGGTTCCCATCTGTGGGAAGTACTTGCTTGTGCTGAGTTTCTGTTTCTCCAGAAACACAGATTTTACCTCACCATCTTAGAATGCAGTAATTAATGATGGGATTTCTGAAAGTTGATGCTCAGCAAATGCTTAGATGAATTTTGAATTAATAGTGTTGGATGAGTGACAGAGGAACAGGGTTCTAATCGGTGTGTCTCTCTTTGTCTTGGTTCTGTGACTGTGCACCTAGCTATATTCTTTGAAAGAGGCTTGTTCCCTAAGCCTGGAAGATGGTTGCCTTGGATCAGATGTCTTCACAACAAGGTTTAGTTTTAGCCAACTAAAGCTAGATAGATGGTTATATTTCACTGATTAAAAAAAAAATAAGACTACACTGTTTTGAGTCTTCCAAGTGGGCAACATAAGGATGTAAGGCTCAATACTGTACAGATGACACAAAATGACACAGAAATATGAGTTTCTCATATTCCCCTTGTCTCCCAGTTCTGCCTTTTCCCCCTCTCAGTTTCATTATAAAGAAAGAAAGCAGGGGTGTGGGGGGGTGCTTAATCTTTTTCTTCTTTTATTTATAAATAATATCAAAGAGTGATAGGGACACAAGGAAAGGATATCTGCAATTTACTATAGAACTGTTCCTCCTCTGAGTCTCTAAGCCCTTTTTCTGTACCTTTCTGGGTGCACATGAATTAATAATGTGGCATTTCCTAGCCCATGTCCTTCTGGACCAAAAATCAAATTCAAACCTATGAGTTGCACAAATTGTGTCCATAATTTATTTTCCTTTTTCTTAGAGGAAGAGGGATCATTGAATTGCATATTGCACAGAGAAAATGCTGCCATATATTTTTTTTAAGAAACATAAAAATCAATAGCACCAGCAATCTAGAATTTCTCAAGGAAGTGAAAAAAGATTGAGGTTTTGTACAGTGTCCTTATTGCAGACTAAAGGGATGCTGCAACCTTCTGGCCTGCAAGGCATCATTCTGGGACCATCTGTCCTACTGAAGGAGAGCAGTGGGCCTGTATTTTGATGATGTCCCTCACAAACCTATCTAGCATGTTCAAGGGCTAGGAGAGTCCTCTTTAGGTGACTGTTGTGATGGAAAGAGCACTGGACTAAATCTAATAAAATCAGCCATTCAACCTATGAAATGTGTGCAAATGAAAACAAGGGTGCATGCCTATCTTAATTGATTGTTGCCAGGATGAGGTGACATGGTGTGAATGTGCTTTACAAATTACACATGGAAAGATAATGGGGGAGCTTTAATTGCTTTCGGGTGACATGATCAGATCATCAGCCCTGAGAATTGATTATGTGCCAGATACTATGTTATACTATTCTTAACTGACTTACTCTTCCTCCATACATTAGGGCACACAAATCATGACTGCAAAGCAGGGTGTGAGAACTGAGCCCCCAAAAAGTTAAGTAACTTAACCCTGCTCTGTGCTGTTACAGGGAAATTCTAGAGCTCACACTTAACTTTAAATTCAAATGATAGGGCTGGGATTGTAGCTCAGCGGTAGAGCACTTGCCTCGCATGTGTGAGGCCCTGGGTTCGATCCTCAGCACCACATACAAGGCAATAAAATAAAGACATTGTGTCCATCTACAACTTAAAAATATTTTAAAAAATAAATAAAAATAAATAAATTCAAAAGATAATTCATCTTGTTTTCCTACCTTTCTCTGCCTTCAATGTAACATGTATAAAATGAGGAAAGGCCTCTGACTCAACATTTAGCTTTCAGTAGTTTTAACTAATAACTCCTACCAGGTCTTGCAGACTGACTGTGAAGGAATCTCTGATTGGGTCTCAGCCAGCAATAAACCTTGTCTGTCCTGTTGAGATGGAAACTCATGACAAGGACTCATGAAGGGAGCAATGTGTTGAGCCAAAAGGTAGCATTTTATGTGGTCCCTTAGTGCCTTGTAACTGCACTCCCTTTAATGCCCTTGCATTTCTCACTCTCGGAGCTGTGGGGGCGAGAAGTGTATTAATTACAGTGTGCCACCGCTCCTGCCGGCTGGCAGAGTGTTGCTCATAAACCGTGGGATGGGGATAGATGTCCCTATAAAAAAATAAAATGAGAGGCTATTCCTTCCCTGGAAAAGATGGAGGAGGAGCACAGCTCTCCTTGTTTTGAGAAATGTTCAAACTATCGAAAGGGCACTTCCTTTTCCCGTGTGTGGCCACATTTCGTGAAAAGACAAGATTATCTTGTCTTGTTGTAAAACACCTGTTCAGGTGCAGGCATAGACCTGTGTGCACAAATGCCAGGCACAAATAGAGACTCAGACACTTACATTCACATAACACACACACCAAACTCAAAAGGGAAGAAATCAGGTCTTATAATATTGCTGACTTGGAGTCTTATAGACTGTTCTTCAAATTCTAGGTCCATCATGCATTATTGGCCATCATTTGTAAACCTTGAGCCTAGTTTCCTTTCCTTTCTGACACTTAGTTTTTCACATATATAAATTAGGTCTAATACCATTTCTTTCATGAGATTGTAGGACAAATTGCATTAAAGGTGACAATGCATGCAAAATCAGCTTGGCAAAGGGCTGATATACAGTGAGTGCTGAAGAAGTGCTTTCCAGAGCATGTGTTCCTAAGGTCCAAATGAGCAGAGAGCCCTTTGCTAGTGAGAAAGAGGGAAAATGTGGGGCTTGCATCCAAAGGTGGAAAGTGGAGGCCATATTCCATGTCTTGGTCTCAAAGAAATGGTATCAGGTTATACAGAGTAGTGTGTGCATAACCCAGAGAAAACAGAATTGCAAACATGCCTTTCTGTTATAGGGTTCCAGGACCATCTCCTGATTCTGCTAAGATTCTTCAGTAAAGGAAAGAAGAAAGTAAGAGAAATAAAGGAAAAATGAAGACATTCTTAAGGTCATATTTACTTGTAATTTGATTAATAAAAATAAAATAATAGAAAAAATAAAATAATAAAAACATCAGGAGGCTGAGGCAGGAGGATCATGAATTCAAAGCCAGCCTCAGCAAAAGTGAGGTGCTAAGCAACTCAGTGAGATCCTGTTTCTAAATAAAATACAAAATAGGGCTGGGGATGTGGCTTAGTGGTCGAGTACCTCTGAGTTCAATTCCCTCCCCCCAAAATAGATATGTGTGTAAACACTGAATATTTCATGGATATTCTCTTTAAGTTTTATTAAGGTATAACTGAAAAAAGATTGTGTATACAATAAGGTGTATATCTTGATGTTTTGATACATGTACTCATATGAAATTATTACTACACTCAATTCAGTTAGTATATCTTTAACCTTTTTTGTGAATGTGTCTGGTGAAATCTATCCTCAGTTTTAAGCATATAATAGAGTACTGTTAACTATATTAACATTAGATCCCCCAAACTTGTTCATCTTGCAGAAACATCATATCCTTTGACCAACTGCTCCTCATCAACCCCAAATAACTTTCTCCATCTGTTCTCCTGTTTCTGTACATTTCACTATTTTAGATGGCTCACATAAGTGAAATTCTGAAATAGTTATCTTTCTGTGACTGGTTTATTTCACTTAGCATTATTCCTTCCAAATTTGTCCATGTTGGAACAAATAGCAAGATATTCTTATATTTTATGGCTGAAGAATATGTCATTGTGGATAAATACTACATTATTTATATTCATTAATCCATTGATGGACAGGTAGGTTGATGCTGTATCTTGGTTATTGTGAATAATGCTATGATGAACATGAAAGTCCAAATAACCTCTTCAACATACTTATTTTATCTCTTTCACATATATGCCCGGACGTGGGATTGCTGGATTATATGGTAATTCTATTTTTTTTGAAACCTTCATTACGTGTACGAAAATTGTTGTATCAATAGGATACAAGAATTCACTTTTCTTCACATTCTTTCTAACATTTCTGTCATTCTCTCTTTTTCTAAAGCCTGTAGGTAGAAGGTGACATCACACTGTGGTTTTGCTTTGCATTTTCCTGATGCTTGGTGACGTTGAATGCGTTTTCATATACCTTTGGCCATTTGTATGTTTTGCTTTCAGTAAATCTGTTCAGCTCCTTTGCCCATCTTTAAATCAGGTTGTTTCTGTTTTTGCTATTGAATTGTATGAGTGCCTGGTGTATTTGCACTATTAGCCCCTTATCAGATATTTTGCTGATAACTTTTACCTTTCTCAAAGTCATTTTTTCACTCTTGTTTCCTTTGTTGTATGAAGCTTTTTTAGTTTAATGCAACCCCATGTGTCTATTTTTGCTTTGGTTGCCTTTGCCTGTGTTTTTGTTGTCATATAAAAAAGTCTTTGGCTAGACCAACATTGAGAAGTTTTTGTTTGTTTTCTTCTAGTAGCTTTACAGTTTCACATCTTACATGCAGGTCTTTATTCCACTTCATCTTGATTTTTGCATGTGATATGAGATAAGGATATAATCTCATTTCTTCTGCATGTGGCTACACCATTTTATCCAACACCACTTATTGGAGAAACTGTCCTTGCACCATTGTGTGTTTTTGGCACCTTAACTGAGGAACAATTGTCCATGAATATGTGAATTTATTTCTGCCTGTCTATTCTGATCCATTGGTCTGTGTTCTGTGTTTATGCCAGTATTATGTTGTTTTAATTACTATAGCTTTTCAATGTATCTTGAAATCAGAAAAGATGCAGTAAATAATGCATATATTATTGATTTTACCCATTGCAATTGAGAAAAAAAAGACAGAGGGCATGGAACAGGGAGTGCAGAAAAAACTTTATGCTAAGAAACAAAATGAGCCGCTATTTAGATCAGGCTCTATCATGAACTAACCTGTGACCTTCTGCTACCCACAACCCATCTCCAGAAATAATACTAAGTAAAAATGCCAACATGTAACAGGATGATTTGTAAGCTGCCTTGCAACTCTATGATTTTGGCTCTTATCCTGTGAAAGATTATAAATATCAAATGTTTCATTAAACATAAACCCCAAATGAAAGTAGGAAATACAAGTCTATTAATAATGCATGTAACTGGCATTGTCAGGCAATATATGCTCTAATAATTAGATATGAGCTTATTCCATCTATACATTCCAAAAACACTTGTAAATGCCATAGTTAATTGCATAGATGGGTTGCAAGTGCATAGAAGGAGGGAAGAAAGAAACTAAAGAAGTTAAGGGAGGAAACAGGGAGAGAAGACAGAAGTGACTATTTGGGGCCAGCATGAATGTCTTTGGGGGTACAAGGAGTCCTTGCTGCTGGTGACAAGCTGAAAGAATTTTGAAAGGAAGACAACCAATCCTGAAAAAGCTTTCATCCCAATTCTTTGTCACCAAGAGATATTATATTGACATATAATCGTTGCACATATACATAGGGTACAGTGTAATCATTTGACACATGTATATAAGGTGTAATGATGTAATCAGGGGAATTAGCATTTCTATCTCCTTAAACATTTACAACTTTTATCTTTTCTTGTATCTTCAAACTCCTCTTTTCTCATTCTTTATATAATGTACAATAAATTGGTCAACCCATAGTGCTGTAGAACAAATGAACATACTGTGTAACTGTACCCATTATCAAACCTCCCTTTACATCTCCTTTCCCAAGTATTCTAACCTCTATTGACCACTATTTTTCTCTTTGTTTCCATGAAATCAAATCTTTTAGCTTTCACAAATGAGTGTGATCATGCACTGTTTGTCTTTCTATGCCTGGCTTATTTCATTTAACATAACATTTTTCAGTTATGGGGTGGGTATATTTTAAAAAGCTACATGATTATAATGTTCAGTCAGTCTGGGAATTACAATCTCAGATATACTTAGGGATAGTAACTTGGGAAATTATCAGTGCATGAAAAGGAACTGTATGAAGACAATGACTACATGACCAAAGAAAGAATGAAAACATTTGCCGAATAGTAATGTGTATAAACATGGAAAAAATAAACATGAAAAAAAATTGGAAATACACAAATTTTATAATTCTGAGCAATGAAATGTAAATAAATATTTACTGGATTTTCCCTGTTGTTCCTTTTGTGTTTAGAACTTTTAATAATAACATTTTGAATAATTCTTAAAAATGTATATAAAAATTAAAAATTTATGACAGGATACTTCTCAGAAGTAAACATGGCAGAGATCTATCACTTTAAAATCTGTACACTTGCCTGGTGAGTTAGCACATGCCTGTAATTCCAGCAGTTCAGGAGGCTGCAGAAGGAGAATTCAAGTTCAAAGCCAGCCTCAGCAATATAGCAAGGTTCTAAGTAACACAGAAAGATCTTATCTCACAAACAAACAAATAACAACAACAACAAAAAACAAAACAAAAACACAAAAAACAAGCTGGAGATGTGTCTCACTGGTTAAGCAACTCTAGGATCAATCCCTGATACCAAAATAAACAAACAAATGAACAGATAAATGATCTATACACTTGCATATTGTTCCAATTTGTTTCAACATATGTGTACCTCTTCAAAATGTTTCATGTTAAACTCAATATATTTCTTTCTTTTCTTTTTTTTCAATACAATGTAATGAAGTCCCATGTACCTACTTTTAGCCTGTGAACATTCAGTCAATATGCTTTTTCCCTCTCCTACCTGACTGCCTCATGCTGCAGCTACCTTTAGGGGATTTCTCACTTTTCAATCTACTCGCATCTGATTTTAATATAACATCTCAAAGTTGTGGGTTTAGTGGGATGGGACCAGGCTCAATGTGCATCCTCCTAGGACTAGAGAGACTGTCTTCCACAGCCCAGCAACTGTGTTTTAGAGACCTTCTCCTTATCTACCAACTGTCGCACTGAGATCTTTGCTTTTCTATTGTTCATACCACAGGAATTAAATAACGACAGAAAGAATCCTTAAACCAGCCTATGAGGAGATGAACTGAGAGGGCTGGGCACAGGGACAGACACCTGAAATGCATCTCAGGAGTCTTTGTCATGCTACCTGTGAAAGGAAAAATAAACTATGTAGTAATTAGATTCAGGAAAATGTATTCTATGTATCAGATCCCATCAAAGAAAAAACAAAAACAATACACTTAAACTGGTAAAATGAATTGAAAAAAAAATGTGGGATACTGGTACATTAAGTCAATTTTGGCAGTAAAATTGTTTGCATCTTTAGAAACAATCTGAATGGGTAACACAAGTTATAAAATAATATACCTTTGGTCCAGTAATCTCATGATTGGGAATGTATCCTAATGAAAAAAAATAACCTTCAAATAAACAAACAAAAAATAGCAAAAAGTCCAAGAGGCAGCCCAAATGCCAGTGGGAATTTGAAAAGTAAATTTCAATAGACAACGTGCATCCCAAACATTCAAGGTCTTTGAAGTGCTGTGTTGATGCTAAGAGATCTTGATATGAAGGCAAGAAGCAGGAAAAGCCCTTTGTAATAACCAAGGTCGTACTTCAGGATTCTCAGTATCAGTTCTGGGGCTCACCAATGCAGATTCTAAGGCCTGAACTTGAAAATTGCCTATTCAGATTATGCTGAAGCCCAGGCTTGGTTTGCTGGCTTCCCTCTCCAAGGCAAACTTAGCCAGTTTGTTATTACATGGAGTTTCTGAGGTATCAACAAAAATGCTGTGCTGTCTGTCTAGAAGTGTAACTACAGAACCTCTTAAAGTGTCGTGTGGTCCTGGCCAGCTGGAATTCAAAAGAATAATCCAGAACATGAGTTTACTGCTGGGCAGAACCAGGTACTACTAACTCCAGCCATCTTTTTCCTGCTGGCTGCCCGGCTTGACAAAATCACTAATAGAGAAAAGAAGTGTCAAAGGAAAAGTACACTAGAGTTAAACAGGGAAGGAAAACTTTATTCTAGACTGTCACAATAGGGTAGAGAGATTGAACTCAACCCTCCACTGAAATGAAAGGAAGGAAGTTTCTAAGCACTGGGATGAACCAGTGGAAAAGTTCTAGAGGGCATTAGAGGAGAGCCTGGCCTCTCATTTGCTAATTGGCACTTACTGAAGTTAAGTTCTTACACTCTGACAGAGACTGGGAGGAAGAGATGCTATTGCATTTCAAAGAAACAGCTCTCAGATCCTTGGCAAAAAAACTTTGGGGTTGTAAAATGTTTTACAACTGGCAAGAGACTGAGAGATGATTTATATCTCAGAGGCTGAGAAGTCATTTACAATTGTGTTTTCTAAAGTAAATAGTACAAGAAAATGGAGGGCAGGGGCCCATAACCAGAAAGAAACATGTCTCAGCTTTGTCAAAATGAATGTAACCAGTAAGATTTGTCTTGATGAGGAGAGAACACCCAGGAGAGGGAAAGCTGTGTGAGATCACTTTTGTTTTGGGAACCAGGGAAGGATTCCATATTCCTAAATGGCCATGTGTTAATAGTGGTACTATGTTGTTTTGTTTTTCATCACTGTGACCGAAATACCTAAACAACAACTTAGAGGAGGAAAGATTTATTTTGGGGGCTGGGATTGTAGCTCAGCGGTAGAGCGCTTGCCTCGCATGTGTGAGGCCCTGGGTTAGATGCTCAGCACCACATACAAAGCAATAAAGTAAAGACATTGTTTCCATCTACAACTAAAAAAAATATTAAAAAAAAAAAAGATTTATTTTGGTTCATGGTCTCAGAGGTCTCAGTCTATCGTTGGTTGACTCCATTATAGAACCGCAGTGGAAGGGCATGGCAGAGGAAAGCTGCTTAGTTTATGGCCAGGAGGGAGGGAGGGAGAGGAGAGGAGAGGGGGAGAGGAGAGGAGAGGGGGAGAGGGGAAAAGGTAGAGAGAGAGAGAAGCCAAATCAAGGTATAGTTTCCAAGGACATACCCCTAGTGACCTACTATTTCCAGCCATGTCAACATGCCTACAATTGCTACCCAGTAGTCTATTCAAATTATTAATCCATCAAATGAATTGATTCACTGAAAAGATTACAGCTTTTATGATCCAATCATTGCCTAAAACGTCACCTCTGAACCTTACTGCAATGGGGACCACGCTTTTGACATATAGCATTTGGGGGAACATTCTAGATCCAAACCATAAGAGGTGCCATTGCTGTCATTAATTGCACATTTTATTTCAATGGCTGCATAGGAACAGTGTATTTCTGCATTGATACTCCTTATCAGTTACATCTGTCACGGGTCATGTGAAAGCAGACTCTGGGAAGTTGACCATAGGACAGAAATTTGTGTGCAGGAAATTTAGTGGGAGTATTCTCAGAGTTAAACCCTATCAGGGGCTAAAGAAAGCAAGGATGGGCAAAAAGAGAATATGAGATACAATGAATCATGACAAAACCTCAGTTAACCTCATGCACAATTTTGAGCTGGGAAGGCCCTACAGAGTTGTTCCTTCTGAGGACGAGGTACTCAGACTTTTCTATGCTCACCTGATAAACCATGGAATTTGTGTTTTCCCCACGCCACCCTGAAAGGGGATAGGCTTTGGATGTGGCAGATTTGTTCAGGTGAGGAGGATTACTAGAGGGAAGAATTCAACTGCAAGGAGTCAGTTGCCACCACTCCTAGCAAATGGAGGAACTAGTCAGGCTTAGAATGGGAGAACACGAATTCCAAGCCACAGTGCCTGCCCCTATACCTCCTCCCATACCTCCTCTGAGAAACACTGTCTCTGACTTCCAGCCTAAACTATCCCAGATTCTCATTATCATAATTATAAATTTATAAGTTTTATCTTGATAGTCTCCAGAAACTATCCTGTTTATTTTTGTAAATGTTTGTTTTGTCTCTATTTTCATCTGGAATGGAATAAATACTACATTTATTCCTATATTCCCCAAACCTAATATGGTTTATGACTTTTAGTAAACAGTAACATTTACCAAATGTAATTGCACTAAATGCTTTCTGTGTACTAGTAATTAGAAAGGTCTGAGTGAAACTTCTGACCCTATCTAAGAGGAAGCTCATCTTTGCAAAGCACTTCCTACAGGGCATTCTTTTTCCATTAGGGCACACATTTTTATGTGATGTTTTTCCACTGTGGCGCTTATAATTCCTAGAATTTAATTGGAGTTCTTTAGAGTTCTGTTGAATTAATAAAATAATGAAAGAGATAATAAATTAATCACTTTAGCTCTGATCATTGGAACCATTCATAACCATTCATGAAATGAATCTGAAACGCCTCTATATAATAGCTAATTATTCCCTGAAGCTCCTGGTCAGTTCCTATTTCATCACTCCAAGACAATACCTCTGAGGTTCTTCTAGTCATTTCTCAGATGAATAGTTTTCAAACTCCTTCAATCTCTGGCCTTTCTTTTGGGCTAAGATCAAGGTGCTCCAGGAACTTACTCAAGATTTATTGACTTGTTTTCTTTCACAAATAAGGGAAAGGTTCTTTGGAAACAGAGACTTTGCCAGATTCTTATCTCTAATTCTACACTTCTCAGTTAAGAACTTTGTAATAATGCATGCTGTGGGTGCTCAATATATGTTTAAAATGAAGTTGTTGACCATTTTCAAGACTGCAAGTTAATAAAGTCTCACTAAGCTGATTAATTTTCTACAACTACTTCTTCCCCTGACCTTCTTTCTTTCAATCATATTTTTTTTCTTTTTCTCCTTTTTCTCTGTATGACTTACCTCATAAAAGGTTCTCCTTCTCCCAGTATCTAATTAAGGTGTTATAATAATTATACTAGTTGTCAGGAGACACCCTATGCCTTAGGTGATCCTTTGCCCACAAATCTTTCAATTTTTACAGTGAATAATTGGATTCATAAGATAAAATAAAAGAATCAATGGGCAAAGTTAGAAGGTATGTGGGAGGGCAATAGCGTGAATGTGTGCAAAAAGGTGGAAATAAAACTGAAGAACATAGGCTGCAGAAAGAATCTATAGCTTAATTACTAATACTCTGCATATTTAATACAAATGGCCTCATTCCAACAACTTTGGAAATAATTTGCACAATTCATTAGTCCATAAAAATCTACCATTTACCAGCTGTGTGTGTTGCCATAATTACCACTGAAATGATTTTTTCCTAGTCCTTCCTCTTTGTCTATGTATTAGTGTACACTGTGTAGTAGAAATTGGATTTAGTACCAGGCATTGAATTGTAGATAAGTCAGGCATAATCTGAACTTCTGAGATTTCATTCTAACATGGAAAAGAGACTGTAAACACAAAGCTACACAATCAATTAAACAGTATGGTTAACTCCAGCTATATATTGTCTTGTAATACTATCAATTCCTCATTTATTGAGTGCCTTCCTATGCCTCATACTTTGGGTGGTGGCTTATTAAATTCATATAACACTATTAGCAAGTGACTATTAGCTTACCCATTTTATAGATGATAATCTGATTCTTAGAATGTAATAAATAGTATTAATATAATCTAACATACATTGATTTTTTTATGATGTAGCCTACCCTTATATGTACTATTTCATTCACCTTCATAGTCATCCTATAAACATGAAAAAACTTAGAGAAATACAACACTTTTCCAAATCTACACTAACAATTCTTAAGAAAGGCAGGTTTTAATTACTTCTAGGCCCTTGTTCTGAACTCCAGAGTATGCTAAACATGGTTGTGAAATCTGATACTTAGGGAGAGATGGTCCAGGATCATAACAAAGGTAAATAAAAGATGATGACAACCCAGCTTGTTTGAATATAAAATGCAGGTCTTCAGTACTGAACACGGAGGATTTATTTCATTAAATTGGGCCCTGAGGGTATGTTGATTTGGGACAGGAATACACCTAAAATTTTCCAGGATAGAGCCAGTCTTGCCCGACAGGCAAATTAGGAAATAGACATCACTGCACTCTGCCCAGTCACTCCTACCCACGGGATAGTCTTCCCTTCTTTTTCTGCCAAGTCTTCTGACTCCCTTCCCTCCAGGCCCTCTGTAAATCGCCCCCTTCTGCCAAACCTTCACCCATTATGCTACAAGGCTGATGCACTCTCCCTACTCTGCATCCCCCAAGACCTACCAACTCCAGGGCACTGCATTAAGCTGCTTCCATTTATGAGCTGCTCCGAGAAAGTTACTGAGTCATTTTCATGTTCGCATGCTCTTTCTTCTCATTTCAGCTTTATGTCCCTGCAAGAGAGGAGATAAAAAACAAAAACAAAAACTCTTTATGGTTTTTGCTGTGGCCTCCACAGAGCCTGATTCAATGCACAGTGGGGTTAATTAAGATACCCACCTACCTACCCTGAAATATTGATGCAAACTGTAAGGTGAAAGGCAGAAGACAGAGGGACAAGAAGATAAAGTGTGTACTTGCCAATTATGATCTTGTGGGAAGAATAAAGAAAGAATGAAAATTATCTTTAGATGGAGCATAAAGTAGAAAATGTGCCACCATTGGGAAGAGTCACACAACATCCCAGAAGTGTGTACCTCTTCCATATACAGGTAGGGGGACATATCAGGGAAGTCCTGGTGAGGGTAGTGTTTGCATTGAACTTTAAAGAAGGGTAGTGATTGGGCATTTAGAAAAGGGAGGATATTGAAATGGAGGGAATAAGAGAAGCAATGGCCCTGATGGGGAAATTGCAATCAGACCTTAGGAAGAGAGAATGTTCTCTTGATCTGGGCCACTGGAGACATCAGTGTGTGCAGGGGAGAAATAATGTTTAAAAGGGAAGTGGCATCTGGATGGGGCAGCCCTTGAATAGCATGACTTGCAGTTCAGAATCTAATCTGCTGACAGGGGAACGACAGGCGTTCTCAAAGAGACAGGATCAGAAATGTGATTTGGGGAAATTCAACTACTTTATTGTTGACAATAGATCAAGGGGTACATATTGCAGGCAGAGAAACTAGTTATGAAGCAGTTCTTGGGATCCAAAAGAACAAAGGTCTGGACTGGAGTGAAGTTGGTATCAAGGCAGAGGAGAGGGTAGAAGGCTCTACAGAGGCCATATGCTCAAGGCCGACCAGATATTCTTACATGGGGGCAAGGGAGAAGGAAGAATAAAAGAATTTAGGGACAAAATCTCTAATATGGAGACTGAGAATAGCAAGAACTAACATTTAGTAGGTGCTTACTCTGTTCTAGGTACTGTGCTAAGTATATGATATAGACCTAGCTCATTGAATCTTTACACAGCTGCTTTGAAGCTGGCAGAAGCTATGGTGGTAGATACTGCTATAAGCCTCATTTAATAGTGATAATAGCAAAGACAAGCAGAAGGTAAAATATAATTTGTTCAAGTGCACTTTGCTAGTAAGAGACATAGCTGCAATTATGAACCCATGAGTTTTGTCTGTTCAGCCCACCTTCACCATGAGGCTCTGATGTTGTTTTAAACAGAGAAACACTAAACACAAGGACCATAGTGAGTATGCTGTGAGTAAAGGGTCAGAAGAAGTAGCCCAAGAAACAGCACCAGAATGTGCAGAGCACAAAATAAATTCAACCAGGAAGACATGGTGAGGAAAATGTCCTTTTACTGAAAGCTAACTCTATGCCAGGCACTGCGAAATGTACTTTAGATGCTTTTTTTTTTTTTTTTTTTGTAATTCAGCCTATCTAATTATACTATGAGGTAGATACTACTATTGTTAATCCCTTTTCTGCAGATGAAGAGCAGAGTCAGAGTGTCTGCATAACTTGCTTAAGATCACACAGCCCCTACAGAAGAGATCCAGGGATTAAGCCTAGGGGTCTATGTCAAAGCCTATGTCCCTAACCATCATACATACGTGCTCAAGGTGATCAAGGATCAAAAAGAAGGAGAAATCAGTAATGGCACTTATAAAGTCACTAAAAGGTAGTGTTGCCCTCCTAATTTATTCTCCTGTCTGTAAAGTTTTTAAGATGTATGGGTGCACTGATATGAGTACCACAATGACAGGTATGGATTATAATTTTCCCAGACAAAAGGAAGTGGGCATTCTTAAAAAGAACATTAGTAGCAGAACTGTGAGATTAGACGTTGGAGAGCAGTTGGTTGAGAAGAACACTGGAGTTAAGTAGGAAGAATTAAGGATATATTGACTTTTTCCCAAAAATTTGTAGATATAAGTAGCTAGAGAGGAAGTCTGGGTCTGCCTGACTGTGAGCAGGGCTGGTACAGGGACACACAGTGGGCTCTTACTAAAGAGCTAACAGCTTGCTGGCAGGGACTAGTAAAGGGGTAGCTTTGTTTCGTTTGCTTTTTACCTTGTTCATTTTGTAAGACAGAAGGATAGTGAGCACATTTGTAGGCAGAGGAGAAGGACCCAGAAGAAAGAAGGAGATAGATAATGCAAATGTGCGAGCGGAAAATAGAATAAAGGGTTGGAGAGTTTCAAGATTCAAGAAAATAAATTTGCTTTAATAAAAGAGAAGTCATGTCTTTTCTTATAGAAACGATGACATGCTTGGAGAGGTATATGCATGAGGATGATGGCTATGTACCAGGATGTGTCCAGGTCCCTAGGCAAGAATGGGTTAACTACAGTAACCATCAAGGTCTCCCTGGGAAGTGTGAATTGTACATCTGCTGGGTTCTAAGCAGCTGAGCAAACATCCTAAGCCAAGCTGGGCTCTTCTTTGCAGAGGTACCTCAAGCAAAGTGATTATTCAGCATAAAAAAAGCCTGCAGAAGGGCAAGGTCCCAGGACCAGACTTAAGATGCCTGGACTACTTCCCAGTTGCATCACTGATGGACTGAGAAGACTTTGAATAGCTCTTATTTATTTATTTTAATGATAATGACAATGATGTAGCAAAAAGTACACATAAGATAGTATGCAGCTTGCTGAATTTTCACATAAGGAATTGATGTAGCACTAGCGATGCCTAGAAGTATTCCCTCCCTTATTCCCTGTAGACACCCCCATCTACCCCTTGAGGATATCTTACTACACTGACTTCTATCAGCAGAGAGCCATGTCATCTCTTCACATCTTTCCTACATGAGCCAATTTGTGTCTGGCTTCTCACTTAGCATTAAGTTTGTGCATTTTATTCACATTGGAGAATATGATAGATTCAATAATACATACTTTAAAAATGGGGAAAAAAGAAACATGTTTTAAAGCTAAACGTATGAAAAATAAATGGATTTCATTTCATTTGACATTATATTCTTCTTTTTTTTGGGGGGGGGTATCGGGGATTGAACTCAGGGGCACTCGACCACTGAGCCACATCCCCAGCCCTATTTTGTGTTTTATGTAGAGACAGGGTCTCACTGAATTGCTTAGCGCCTCACCATTGCTGCGGCTGGCTTTGAACTCATGATTCTCCTGCCTCAGCCTCCCTAAGTGCTGGGATTACAGGCATGCGCCACTGCGCCCGGCTTATTCTTCTATCTTTTTGATGATAAATATTCTTTCCTTTTGGAAGATTATTGCTAACTGCTAGGAATTTATTTTACTGCTTTTAAATTTTTGTTTTTCATTTTAATGTGCTAGCTTACCAAGTTCAACTCTAAACCTTAACATTCAGTTCAACTCTAAATCTTAACATTCCAAAAAAATGTGACTAGGTCTTAAAAATCTCCAAGCTTAGGTTCCCCAAGCTCCCTAAGTTTCTTGGCTCTGATTTACAGGCCAACTTCAGATCCTTGGCAGTGATTAAAGCAACCTTCAATTGTGAACTCATGTAGGTATATTCTCAGAGGTGACCACAAAAACCACAATTAACAATTATTTATATTTCTTGAAAGGGAAGAACTCTTCTCCGGGGGTTTATAATCCACATCTATAAATAGCAAACAGTATCAATTCCCTCAGATCTTATCAGAAGCCCTTAGGATTTCCAGTAAGTGTGCACTAGGATTGGACAAGTGATTCCTAGGATACTAGAGACAGAGAAATTGAACAGGTGATTTCCTTATACACAATGCTCAGGGGAATTCTAGAAAAGGGTACATGTGCCCTGAGCTACCACCCCTCAAAGAAAGCCTCATCACAAGAATGGACTTCAAAGAAGATGTAGGTGCTCTTACCAGGCACTCAACCAACAAAAATGATCTGGAAAAGAGGATAAACTCAATCATTTTAATGATGGTTGAAATAGCATGCATTGTTGCAAAGAGAAATCACATACAAGCTCATACACACAAAGACAAAGAAGAGAGAAAGAGTGGTCCAGAACGTTCAGCTCTTGAGTATTTGTCTGGTTGAAGTGATAGGGATAGAATCTCCCATCAGTGTCAATTTGCAAGAGGAGCTTCCTGCTGGAGGAATTCAAAATGTGTTTTCCCAAGGAACTCAATCGCATATTCAGCCTCTTTCCTAGAGGAAAGCAGGACCCTTCTACTTTTAAACAAAATCAGTTTGAGGCTATTTTGCATCACTAGCTGGAAAAGATGCAGCAACCAAATCATTGTAAATAGATAATTATCCGTTTACAACTGATAAGAGATGCACTGTAAATGCAGCTTTTCCAAAGCCTGTGTTGTATAACACCACACACACACACACACACACACACACACACACACACACACACTTTCTGTTTTTAAATTTGCTTCCACAAGGGGACAGTGGTTAATTTCCCGCTGTCTAGCATGCAATACCTCTCTTTTCCTGTTTCCATAGCATCTCCATCTCTTGTTTGGATGAATTCTCCAAGGTGTTAAGACCTGGGGAAGGCAAACCAAGCCCTCTCTGCCACCTACTACTCTTGAAAGACAAAGGAAGCTATGTTTTTTTGTTTGTTTGTTTTTGTTTTTTCTCTTCAACTTCCTGGAAAAGCTCAAATGCTGTTTGGAAACACATTCTTAATCAAAATGGATATTGAATCAAATAGGATTTTGAATCTTGATCAAATTTTCCTGAGAGTAAGAGAATGCATGAAATTAAGAGGTGCATAAATAATACTATCTCTTTGGTAGAATTTCAGCTGTGATTCCTGCTGTCCCATCCTAGCAGCTAATGATAGCTTACATTATATTTTTTAAAAATCTCTCTTCCCACCATTAAAAAAGTACATAAACATACAGTTTTTAAATAAATCATATATTACTTATTATTAATATTGTTATTTTTAGCTTTACCAGGGTATAGCTGACAAATCACAATTGTATACAAAGTGTAAAATGTGATTTATTTATTTATTTATTGATACTGGAGGTTGAACCCAGGGGCACCTGACCACTCAGCCACATCCCAGTCCTTTTTATTTTTCATTTTGAGACAGAGTCTCACTAAATTCCTGAGGCTGGCCTCCAAGTTGTGATCCTCCTGTCTCAGCCTATAGAGCTCCTGGGATTATAGGCATCTGCCCCTATATATTGTTTTGATATTCATATATCTTACCAAAAAAATGGTAACTCTGAAAAGTAAAGGTTATATAACTAGCTTGGTTGTGTATTTCATATATTAGTGAAAATAAACAAAACTGATTTTTCTGGCTTGCAAACAAGCATGATCTGTCTACACTGAGGCATGTGACCACATATGCACCCAGTACATCTTGATTTTTCAAGGGTAAAGAGCATGTTTTCCTTTATATATTTCTATTTCATGAATGGAATAAATCAAATATTTGACAAATCAGTAAGTTGCCCCTGCCTGACATTGCCAAGAGGCAAGAGAAACAATTAGACAACCTCACAACCCCAGGGTTCAAAGCGAAGCATGATGCTTCCGGTGAGTCAGACAGAGGCATCTTAAAATCTCCTCGAGTGAAAAGATTTCAGATAATGTAGTTTTGATATTGAAGTATGAGAACAGAAATAATTGTGCTGTTTCTACTTCAGGAGATGCAATTCATAATACCCTAATTTAATTTTTCCAACCACAGAAGTAATTGACTTTTAATTAATTAATATTGTCTTCACATGGAAATGAGGGGAGTTACTTCTAGTTATCATTGGCTCTACTCATACACACTTGTCCTTTCATCCCATGTGACAGTGTAGAGGATGAATTCCAGGAGAGGGAAGGCAATGCAGGCCCATCTATCTACATATAGGACATTTCATGCACTGGTGCCCAAAGACACTGTTGTGGGGGTTATCTTTTTTTTTTTGGTACTGGGGATTGAACTCAGGGGCACTCAACCACTGAACCACATCCCCATCCCTATTTTGTGTTTTATGTAGAGATAGGGTTTCACTGAGTTGCTAAGCACCTCGCCGTTGCTAAGGCTGGCTTTGAACTCTCAATTCTCATGTCTCAGCCTCCCAGAGTGCTGAGATTACAGATGTGAGCCACTGGGCCCGGCTTGGGAGTTATCTTTCCTTCCTGCCATTGGACATTGACACTTGTGTGCCTCACACTACATTCCTTGACCCCTGAGGAATCCTTAAGGCTCTGAATTTGATTGCACATGACTGTGATCCCAACTTTTTTATAACAGAAACACAGATGGTCTTCTTTCCTCCAACATATCCAGCTCGTCTGTAGAGTCAGAATCTGAATATGGCCAATGCCCAGCTGAGGAAGGCTTCAACTGGAGGCAAGGGGAGAAACCTATAGAGTCAGACTGCCTGATGCTAAATACTAGCTTAGCCACTCTAACTCTACAGCTTTCTGTGAAGCACTGAATTTCTCCACAACTAAAAATGTCACAAGTCTATATGTAAAATGGAGCTACTAGTGGTACCCATATCATAGGTCTGCTATGAGGAATTAAATGAAATCATTGATGTGTGCTTTTAGAAGAAAGCCTGGCACATAAAACATGCTAGATACATGCTCACTCTTGTTCTTCTTTAACATATGAACTTTCTAGAGACATTTATGTCTATGTTTACAGTGGTGTCAATGGACCCAAATTGCCCTGATGCCAGCAATGTCCCTTATTTTTTATATGAAGGTAATGTAGATGACCACCTACCATACCAAATTTCTTCAAGTGGCTGCACTAATCAGTCCACACCCCCACCTCCACCTGGTTGCTATGGAGTCCAGTGCTGCAGAGTGGAAGGCAGTGGCTCTGTAACTCTTCTGGGAAAGGAAAGAGAGCACTAGCATGCCTATTGGATGGTCATTAGCATTGACAATCAGAGACAGAAATCACGAAGAGTAGGGTGAATGGTGGAGGTCTATACTTGAGCTCTAGGCCAGTGGTCACTGCAGAGAAGACCACTTGAAGGGGCAATGCTCCATCAAGTGGGAGGCATATGGACTTGTGTCATCTATTGATGAGCATTCAGTCAAATGTACTAGCAATAGCCAGGACCAGACAGAGGCGTTCAAGACTAGAAAATAAAAAGATAATAAAATAAAAGGGAAAGGTGGGAAAACAGGACTGACCTCTTTATGTGGTTGTTTGCTGTATCTCATTTTTCCTAATTTTCACCATATCTTACAAGGCAGCATTATTAACCACCCTTTACTTAAGGATGAAATTGATGTTCAGAGACAAAGAGCATAGCCAAAGTTAGGTTGGCATGTAAAAGGAAAAGTCAAAACTTGGGATAAGGTTTTTGTGACCCCTAAACCCAGGCTCTCTCCAAACCACCTAGTCAGTACCTCTGACCTCCCAGTAAACCACAAAGGGTCTGGGTAGGAAATCAAAGCTAGATTTCAGACAGAGAAGGTCATTCAGTAGCTTAGGCTCAAACCTTGTTAACAAGGCAAAGGCATCTTCTTAGTCACAGGAATAGGAGAATGACAGGAATCTCTTAGTAGAAAGAGGATTCAGAATGAGCTCATCGCTCAGCTACAGGAGGCTAATTCCTCTGGAACAAGAACTTCTCCCTTCAGGGCTTCCACCATGGAAGGCACGAGCAGGATCCATGTTGTGCCATCAGTTTTATAATACTTTGGTGACCCTCCTCATTTTCGTGGTCATCACAGTCTATAAAAGGTGCTCTAGAGAAGCTTGCTTTATTTACCTATGTTTTAAAGACAAGTATGATTTCTTAAAAAAAAAAATAGGTAAAAGTTATTTGGAGCCAAGTGTTGGACTCAATCTGGGTTTCCGAGTTTTTCTTTCTTTCTTTCTTTCTTTTTGTCCAAAATGATGAATACCAAAAAAATGACAGTATTAATTTTCTTGTAACACCTATAAACTTCCATTAAAAATATAAACACAAAATGCTAACCTTATTTACCTCACTCTGATAAGAACTATAAAAGGTTGAGATAGGGAATAAAATATTGATTTGCGTCTGAGTGGTGTACAAATGCCAGTGAAGCATAAAATACAAAATATACAAGTACTTTTAATTGCAGTATTTAAAGTCTCCCTGACTATTCCCAAAATTGTAGCATTGAAACTCTTCCTGGCTGTCTCATATCACTTATATGTAGCACAGTTAAACACTATCCTAATTGAGCATTAAGAAACCCTGGGGGCGGGGGGGCTGGGATTTTGGCGCAGTGGTAGCGTGCTCGCCTAGCATGCGTGAGGCACTGGGTTCGATCCTCAGCACCACATAAAAATAAAATAAAGATAGTCTGTCCACCTACAACTAAAAAAATAAATAAATATTAAAAAAAAAGAAACCCTCGGGGGCATAGTTTATTCCTCAAACTGTAAATGTGAAAGAAAGCCTTGTTTGTGAAGGCTTTGCCACTTTAGTGTTTAGGCAAACTAGAAACTGTCACGAGAGCCCCACACTGCTTCCTGTCTGGTCACTGAGGAGAATGAGAATAGCACTGATCTGCTTCAATGGAGGGGTCTACTGACCAGTTACAGGTGCCCCTGACCTCCATGAGCCTGAGAATCTGATGCCATAATGCACCAACCTGCCACCTTCCTATCTGCAGCCACTCAGGTTCCAAGGAGCTGTACCCAGTTGCACTCACAAGTCACTGGTATCCTGAGGAGTTTTAATAAAAATTTCCATAATAAGCAGAAATTTGGCAGTTTAGCATATTTGAATTGAAAGATACACCTTAGGATTCATGGAATGTAAAGGTCACTGTCTACCATTTGGCACTTATTATGCTGTTGTAAGGAACCTTTCTATAGATAGCTTCTAGAAAAAGCAAGGAGACATGACTATCAAAGCATCTTAGATTCAGTGAGATGAGTGTATATAGCTAACACTCACTGATCATGCTCATTTGGCTGGTGTGTCAGTATGTATTGCCACATTAATGCTGTGTGATCAACAACCATAAAATATCACTGTTACACAACAGTCAACTTTTCTTATATTTTACGAGTCTATAAGATGATCAAACAATTCTACTGTTCCAAACTGGGCTCAGGTGGTCTCACTTTGTGTCTGTACTCAGCTACTCAGCTATATACCTGAAGTTGCTAAGTGTTTCTGCTCATCTTGGTTGGGCTCCCTCCTATTTGGAAGTTTTCAGGATGTCAGTTGATTGAGTGAAAAACCCTCACTGTCTTCCCATGCACATTAACCTATACTCGTACTTGTGGTAGCAAATTTCCAAGAGAAGATGGACATGTCATAGAAGTAATTTTTGAAGCTTCTGCATGAATATCTATTAACAGTTTATTGGTCATTTGATTAGCCTGAGCCCAGAGTAAGCTTTATGAATAAAATCAGAATACCATCAGTTTTTCCTCTTCACACTCTGATTGCCAGATTGTAACACTAAGCTGGAGATGGACGTCTGCTGTCCCCTTTAGATTGGGTCATCACTCTCCAGTCTACCACATCCTGAACCTGCCAGCCTGACTCATGAATCTTACCTGTCTATCATCTATGCTTACAGAATATGCATGTGATTTAATTTTTATCATTACACCTTTAAATATAATTGGAGTTAACAACTACCTACAGTAAAGCCTTGAGAAAAGTCAAACACACCTTCCCCTCAAATACAGTCATGCTATGTAAAACAAAAGGCACTAGGGATATTGAGAAAAATCCCTCATATTGCTCATAAAGGATTCTCTAAGGAATTCTGTAACCTCTCCCCAGGGAACTGAAAACTTACCAACTGATGAGGAGCACCAAGGATAAAATCATGGTTAAGACTGTTGATTACAATCTTGACTTCATTTAAATAATGGGTTACAGTTTCCCACAGTTTCTGGATCAATCTAATGAAGGATGACACACAATACTTGTTGGAAATAAGCAAAGTGAGCACTGTTCATGCTTCTCAGGAACTAATCGCCAGTCTTGTACCTACAATTTTAAAAGGATAAAGTAGTGAGCCAGTGAAAACAGGTCTACTCATCTGATTTTGTAACTTTAGCCTAGTGGCCATTTTAACAAAAAATAGATAGATAGATAGATAGATAGATAGATAGATAGATAGATAGATAGATAGTACATAGATGATAGATAGATAAATTTATTTTAAAATTATTTGTAGAAAAGTGTGGAAGAACATTTCTTTCATGCCACATTTTTTCTGAATCATACCCTTGAGATCTTGCATATTACAATTTTGTGATCTTCAGTCTTCAAGAGGTCATCTCCCCTCGTTTATATCTCTCTGATTTAAATCTTACTAATGGAGGGAAAAAAGGCCCCACAGACAAAAACTTTAGAGAAGCAAGGTACCTAGACATTTTTGTTTCTTGTGCTTAACCAATTAAATAAGAGTTTGCTCTGAAGTTGCCTTGGGAAATGACAGGCTTAACAGTCTGGTGAACAAACAGCAGAATTGCTGTCACACTTGAGTTACAATCTCTTTAAACTCCAACTCAGTTGCAATTCACGGCTCACATTTCCTGAGCAGGTGGGAAAGGAGGGGCAATATCACAGAGAAAGGAAGGCTTCTAGACTTTTAAAGAGGGTGCCGAACAAGTTGTTCTTCCTAAATGCCCGAGGAGGAGCCTCCTTTAAAGTCTAATCTTATAAAGTAAATAAGTGAACAATTATAAATTCTTAAAATGATCTCCAGTGAACCAAAATGTATACTGCTAATGTGAAACATCACTTCAAGCTTCCCTAGCTTATTTACAAATATAACCTGAGAATTAGTAGAGTGTTAAAGTTCCACTCTGCTATTTAATTATAATACCACCCATAAGGCCCATATAGGGCCCAAAAGCCAAACAGCTACCTCTCCTTTATGAAGTAAACAAACACTTTTGGAATGTAGCAAATATTTCCTATGATTGAAGAAGATAGCTTATTCCTGGCTCACCCTGCTACCTTGGCCCTGCCCTTGTGACTTCTGACAGTCATTTGCTTTTTAACCTTATGACCTACTTTAGTCTGCTTTTGGGATTTTTGTCTTTTTGGCTTGTCTTCCTGTTTGTGCCTGTTTCTGCCTCGTGCTTACCACCTTATAATTCATGGCTCTACTCTTATTTGGAACCTACCTATTCCTGCAGCCCTGGTCTAGGTCACTAAGTCTACCATCTCTTCAGTCGTGTATACGTTATTGAATGGGGTTTCAAAAGGTGCAACCTTCCTGTATTTGACTGAAATGGAATTCTTGGAATGACCAGTAGCTTTTGTGGCGAGCTTACAGGCCATAGCATGACTTGATAAGAAATATCTTCTAGGGTAGATTCTTCTCTGTCTTCTTCCATTGGAGAACTGGGCACATGATAGAGAAACCTGTCTCTCATTTCCTAGATGTTTTAGGAAATGAAGGAAAACAAGCTGATATTTGCAACAGGCCAATGGCCCACAGTTCCATCTGCATTTTTTGTGGGGGACAAAACTTCCATGGAGAAATGCCAAACTTGTGTTGTGGCTAAAAGCCACTTATGTATCTCTCACCTATATGTATATATCCAACAGCCTCATGATTCTTTTTTTTTTTTAAATATTTTTTTAGTTGTTGATGGACCTTTATGTTATTTATTTATATGTGGTGCTGAGAATCGAACCCAGTGCCTCACGCATGCTAGGCAAGCGCTCTACCACTGAGCCACAACCCCAGCCCACAGCCTCATGATTCTTAAGGAACAAAGGACAGAATGCCTTTTGCACACAGTCCAATAAAGAAAATAGTAGCTACCATTTTTTAGAAATCTCCAGCTTTATTGAGATACAAATGACAAATAGAATTGTATATATTTAAAATGTACAATGTGATGAATTGATAGACATAAACGTGGTAAAATAATTGCCATAGTCAAGTTAATTAGCTAATTAACACATCCATCACATCATATAGTTAACTTTTTCTTATTGTTAAGAATGCTTAATCTACCCTTGTTGCAAATTTCAAGCATGAAGTATAGTACTATTAAATATAATCACCATGGTGTACATTAGAACTCTAAATATGTTTATATTATTACTAAAGTGTATACACTTTGACCAACATCTCCACATTTTCCTCAACCTTTGGCAAATACCATTCTAGTCTTTCTGAGTTTATTGTTGTTGTTGCTTTAAACTTCACATGGAAGTGATACTAAATACCATTTTTTCTTTCTCTGTCTGGCTTATTTCACTTAGCCTAATACCCTCCGTGTTCATCTATGTTGTTAAAAATGACAGGATTTCCTTATTTCCTATGGCTGAACAATTTTGTGTTGTCTGTGTGTGCACACATTAATTTATACACACACACACATCAAAGTTTGTCATGAAAATGGGTTGTGTCAAATGTGTTTTCTTCACCTATTGAGATGATCGTATGGTTTTCAATATTCATTCATTCACATATGATACTCTATATGTGGAGTATCACACTTATGTGCATATATTAAACTTATTATTTCCTTCCCCCAAATAAATACTATTTGATCATGGTGTTTGGCTCTTTTCATAGTACTGTTATTGCTGAATTCAGATCTGTTAATATTTGCTTAATATATTTAGGTGCTCCATGGCCGGCTGCATATATAATTACAATTATTATACCCTCTTATTACCTGAACACTTTACCATTACTTAATAATCTTCTTTTTCTATTTAATTTTTTATTTACATTTATTTAATCTAAGTATAGCTGCCCTTATTATCTTTTGGTTTCTAATTTGCCTGGAGTCTTTTTCCGTCCCTTCATTTTCAGCTTATGTTTTTCTTTAAGGCTGAAGTGTGTGTCTTGCAGGAAGCATATATTTTTTCTCCCTCCCTCCCTCCATACTTCCCTCCCTCCCTCCCTCCCTCCCTTCCTTTCTTCTTTTTCTTTTTCTTAATATCTATTCATCCATCTAGTCTTTGCATTATCAAATTTCAGCTATTCACATTCAAAGTAATTAATGACAGGTCAGAATTTGCTACTTACGATTTTGTTTATTGTTTGTTGACTGTTTTGTAGTTCCTTTGTTCCTTTCTTTCTCTTTTGCTATCTTCTTTTATGAGTTGATAATTTTCTTCAGTGGTTGTGTTTTAATTCTTTTTTCTTTATTTTTGTTGATCTACTATAAGTTTTTGCTATGGTTATTACCCTATAATAGCCTATTTTATCCTGATAATTTGCAGGACATACCAAAATCATATATTTTTAGCCACCCAAAATTTTATGTTTTAATGTCATAACTCAGATATTTGATATATTTTCTATCCATTAACAAATTATTATAGCTATAATTATTTATAATACTTGTCTTTTACTCTTTATACAAAAGTGATTTTATATGCTCCAATATTAAATATTCTGAAATGGAGTATATATTTACCTTATCAGAATTTTATATTACATATGTTTTAGTATTACTAAAGAGAATCTTTTCATTTCCAAGTGAACAACTCATTTTAACATTTCTTGTAAGGCAGGTTAATGGTGCTGAATTTCCTCAGCTTTTGTTTATCTGGGAGTATCGTTATCCTGTGTCCATTTGTGAAAGGGAATCTTACGGTATTTTTGGTTTGCAGAGTGTTTTCTTTTAGTACACTGAATATATCATCCCACTCTCTCCTGGCCTGCAATGTTTGTGTTGATAAATTCACTGACAGATTATGGTGGTTCCATTCTATGAGCGAAGTGTCTTTTCTCTTGTTGAGAAGCTGATCTTGATTTTAAGTGGCCAACTCAGGACGCCCATAGCTCTGAATTTTAAATATATGAAGTATAGATAAGGTTGGCCATCACTCCTCTTTCCTCCTAATCTCCATGCCTTCTCTATTCCCTGGTTTATCATAAGATCACTCCTGATGATCATTTTTCTTTATATTTGAACCAAAGTTAGTAGTTAAAAGGTCTGGCCTTCCTAGCTATTAAAGTTACATCAAGGGAAAGGGAAGAGCAAAACACTTCACTCTTACTTATCATAATCAATCACAATGAGGATCTGTCCACCAGATATGGATACCTTACTACCAAAACCAGGGAGTCATTTTGGTAGCTCTTGCACATCTTTTTTTAATGGACACATGAAGAACATGACTAGCATTTCTCCTCTGCACAAGCAGAAATCTGTAATATCAGTAAAGTTTCAACAGTGTGTTGGAAACATCCCTAAACACCAGACCCATAAAGGTTAACATCGCTCTGCACTGCAGATAACACACAGATGGAGTGAAATGTATCCGGCTTTAGCCTTTTGTATTAGCTTTTGAAAACTCTACAGAATCTAAACAACCAGAACTTTCTCTTTGTTTTGTTTGGATTTGTTTTAATAGTCAACCATATGCTACTGCTTCAAATTCGCCATTCTTCATCGGAGAAAACATAATTTTTGTCCATTTCACAATGGTAGTGGTGGCCCAGAATTGAAGAATGCAGCTGCCTCTCCAGTAGTGACAGTACCTTTGGGAATATGTGAGAGGTGTCTTTCAAAAATAATTGTGTCTGTATTAAAAAACCCCTTTCATTAGCCTTTCTACAGGTTTATGAAGCTGCTTATTTTACAGTTGTATGATTTTGATAAATGCCTAAAATAAAATAGTTTTTTAAGTCTTAGGCCCAGTACCTAAGACATTGGAACAGCTTAGAACTATTGGAACTATTGAAGGAGGGACAAAGTAAGCAACACTTGTCTTTCATACTAAATTGACTGTGTGTGTGTGTGTGTGTGTGTGCATATATGTGTATATATATGCGTGTGTGTATATATATACATATATATACATATATGTATATCATGACACATTAATTTACCTGATATAATTCAGGAAGTTTGTAAAAACATATATATACATATATATATATATATGTATATATATGAATTTTTATTATACTGTTTTGGTATTGATTCTTTATGTTTACACAGTAGTGAGAATATTGCCACTCTTAAAGGTAACCCTGGGAAACTGATCTGATTATACAAGATGAAGCCTTTGTGCCACCAAGGTGATGTGCTTACAAGCATTAGACTCAAATTACGTTAACACAAGACACACTTGGAATTCTTTGATTTCTGCTCTGGGTTCAAGTGCATTAAAAGCTTTCTTCCTGACATAGAGGGAAAGTAGTTTCCAAGAAAATTCTTAGTATCGGAGAAAAAAGGTTGTTCCAGTCCTTGGTGGGTCTTTTTGAATCAGTATAATGATCAAAACAAAGAAGTCCTGTTTGCCACAGACATCACCAGTATGACACTATAAGCTTAAATTTGGGAAGTACAGTTTACACACATATATTCACATCAAACTTTGTTTTCAACTCCCTAGCTCCAATAGGATTGAACATGCTTGCCCTAGTGACTCTAATTTAAGAAAAGAAAAAAAGGGGGGGTGGGTAAAAGGATTACTTAAACACTTGGAAAAAAAAATCTTGTGATGGGAATCCATAGGCATTGCCTTCTCTCATATTTCCACTCTTCAAAGAAAATAGTCCTGGTGTTCCTAAAAACTGAATCCAAAGTGGGGATTATAATACGGGATTCATTAAATAAATTATGGTGCATTCATTAAACAAAATATTATGATGCAATCATTATAATACTTTTGAAAAGACAACATAATGCTCCAGTACCAGGTTATCAGGTAGATCTACATGGATTTCCTAATTTCAAAAATTATATATAAATACATATACTGAAACATGATCAAGATACAAGGTATAAAATATTTTATTTATATTTTTACAAATATTTCAGTTACAAATGACTTTCCTATTGTTACCTAGAAAGTTTTCAAGGTCTCTTCTACTAAAATTTTATGCATCTCTCTTTCTTTGTTCAGAATTAAAAAATAAATGACAGTCATAAGAAGGAGAAATTGTTTCCAATAAAATAAAGTAATCTAAGCTTAAGAAACTTGCTTTTCCAATCCTGGCTGTAAGGCTCATGCCTCTGAGGGATCATCAGAATGATGCCACAAGAACCCTTGAACATGTTCAGAAACACCTTATGCCATTTTATGACTCAATCCAGATCAGAAACTCCATAGGTGGAGCCAGCAAAGGAGATGAAAGATAATGTGGCAATTTAAAAAGTTTTGTGATGGCATTTTTATAGAATTCTTCAATTTACATGATTAAATTAGTTATCAGGTACAGAAGTAACACAGACACCAACAGGTAAAAGTTACTAGAGGGTATAGATTTCAGCCTACAACAAGGAACAACTTCCTACCAATCAGAACTCCTGGGGAAGGAAGCTCATAGCCATATCAGTCTCAGTCTGAAGTTGCAGGATCATTTGTCTGCGATGCTGGTGACGGGTGAGTGCCTGCAGCAGAGAGAGGCTGTGTTAGATGACATGTAAGCTTCTCACCTAGCTTTGGGACCCTGAGATTCCAGAATTACAAAGTTGAGATTTTACTTGAGCAAAAATGCAGGATAGGCATGCAAATGAGAAAACTGGGGTTCAGAGAGATTATGTGAATGTTCACTTTCATACGATTAGACACTGGCAGTATCACTGATTTCGAAACTAATGGTATGAGAGTGGAGCCTACACACACACACACACACACACACACACACACACACACACACACAAAGGCAGGATATGAGGATATGAACAACTTTTACAATGATTCAGGGAGACAGACCCCTGAATGGTAGACAGGAAGTAATAATGGTGACTTCTCTTTAATCTTTAGCCTTTGTGACTAGTCTATACTTTTCAGGGACTATATTCACGTTTCATCTGATACAATAATTTTCCAATAGACAGGGTTACAGCTGAGACCACAGACCAATTCTATATATTCTTTACTGAGACATACTTTGAGCTCCCACAGAGGGCTTAGAAAAGTCTCATGCAGTTTCTCCATTGATGACTGGGTCTAAGGCTGGGGTGGGAACTGGTCAAATAGGGGGAAGGCCACATTCTACTTGGTTGATGAAAGAACCGGTTCCTTGAGTGAGAAGATAAGTCTCTCGTAGAGAAGCAGGGAACTTCTGCCACTGGTTCCCAGAAAACTCCTGTGCTCCCAGCTCTGTGGCTCCTAAGGAGTATGTGGAGTTGCCCTGGCTGAGAAATCCAGGGCCAAAGAAGAGGCCTGGGAGGGGAAGCTTTGTCCATCCTTAGTTTATGGCATTTGGGCTCTGAATTACAGTTGCTGCTACTGCTGTTTCTCAGCTCTGCACAGAGAAATTGGGGGGGGGTGGGGGAAGGAGAGAGAAAAGATAAAACTGAGTGAATTAGTTATTTTCTTGGGAGAGCTGTTGAATCATTAACACTGTATGAGCAGGGAACTGAGCATTCCAGATTTGATGACTGGTGATTTCCTTAAAGTGAGGGAGAGAAAGCAATAAAAATCATTCCCATTACCATTTATTGAGCAACTATCCTGTGTCAGGCCTTCTCCTAAGAGCATTTTATCTGTATTGATTCATACCAATAATATCTTGAATATCTTAGAGAGTGGTTCTTACTATTATGCTTACTATTAAGATGAGGAAACCAAGTGTTAGAAACTTGTCCAAGGTTGCCTTGTAGTCAGTGGCAGAACTGAGAATTACACTTGGGCTGCCTCACTCAGGGCCCATGCTTCCCTAGACTGTAGTATTATACTTACAACCCAGAGGAACAAATTATGCTCAAAAAATGTTAAAGCTGACACAATCAATGAAGAGAAAATCAGAACGAACACCCCACTCTCCAGGATCAGGTCCAATGCCTGAGCCTAAAAATGATATTTTCGATTAGAATGGTGTCCACAGTGTCACTTGCATCTTAGGAAACTCCCTGGCTCAGAGAAACTTCCTGAACAAACTTCAGTAGAAAAGACTGACAGGTAGATGGAGCCAAACATAGACTGAGCCAAACATTCACAGGACATCCAGAAAGTATGAAGCCCTCCCTGTGTTCAGTGTTCTTCTTGCATGAATTCCTCACAAACCACCTGGGTATTGACTCTAATTACAGGAAATACCTTATCTCAGATCCCAGAGTCAGTTAAAACAGAAGGGGGATATGAGGCTTGTCTCCTGACTCAGTCCAGGCCTCATTGCCTCACATCACACTTCACCTCCCCAAATCAAGAGTTCTTTACACAGCGTAATGGCTAACACCATTTAAATTTGATCCTATCACTCTGACCTTAATAGAACATTGTTAAAATTTTCCTCTAAATATCTTAGCCTTTAATAATTAATTAAATGGTGCTCATAAACTAGATAAGCCTGACCCTATTGTAATGAGCTGTTTTATTTTCCCTTATATAATTTTACTGATTACTTTTCACTAAAGTAATGTCCTTCTTCAGGAACCAAGTAGTCTTTTTAAGTTGTGGCTTCCATGTTACCATCTCCCAGGCTAAGAGATCCAAACTCACAACCCAGGTCAAATGGGTGAAGGCAAGACTTTCACAAAGGAGAAAATAGAAAGCCAGCCTCAGCAATGGCGAGGCGCTAAGCAACTCAGTGAGACCCTGTCTCTACATAAAACACAAAATAGGGCTGGGGATGTGGCTCAGTGGTCGAGCACTCCTGAGTTCAATCCCCAGTACCAAAAAAAAAAAAAAAAAAAGGAGAAAATAGATTACTTTTAATCAAAGTGAGACTGAGAAGAGAGAGAGGGAGAAAGAATTGTATCTCACATGCAGTCGGTACAGCAGGAATGAACTCACGCAGCTGTTGGTACTTATTGAATTGCTGGCTTCATAGGGACACTTTCAGCAAAGATATGAAATCAGATCATGAGGAAGACTATAGCCTCAAGACAGGGTAAAACAGGGGGCTGTGTTTAAAAGAATTGGACTTGAACTAGAACTTAATTCCTCAACATACAGTGGCAACAAAATTCACTGGACAGGAACCCCAAGCATACAGAAGTGCCAACTCTTGGAACAACTTCCCCCACACATCTGGAAACAGAACGTGATACTTCCTGAGATGGTACTACTGCCCCTCAGTGAAAGCAGGTCCATGGCAATACCTATGTAGCCCAGATACTTTCAGTAATATGTTATTACTATTAATAGCTACCTACTGATTCAATCAAAAGTTTTTCTTTCTGTAGTTTGTTAAACTGGTTTTGTAATTAGGTTTTTCCACTAACAAAATTCAGAATTTCCAGTAGGAATGGGACATTTCCAGTAGCTATTTCCAGTAGCTTATTACAATAGGGCCAGGCTTATCTAGTTTATGAGCACCATTTAATTAATGTTTTGCTATTACAAAGCATTGGTCAATCACTAAAAACCAATCCATTACACATTCTATACGTCCTTTACACATCACTTCTGCACCCTGTACTGTCTCCCATATCAAAGCCCAGGAGGAATCTCAGATGCTCACCTGAGATGCTTGCATGAAGGATAACTCTGAAGGGAGCAAGATGCAAAAGAAGAAAATCAGCAATGAAGGGGAATCTTTCATCTCTCATTCATGTTTAATTCATTCCAAATTGAATTAATGATCCTTCACTTCATATGAGTCCTAGGATATTTGTTGGCAAAGGAGATGGATTGATAGTTTATTAGGTTAGGACAGAAGACTATGAATTTTTCCCCTGGTTTTATTTTTTAACATGAAAAAGAAAACACCTTGCTATGAAGCTAATATGTATATCCTACAGAAGAACTTAAGTATATTAGGATATTTCAATAAAGGCTGGAAAAGCATCAGAAAAAATTTAGCAACAGACAAGGACAACATAACTGGCTGAGTAATCTCACTTAGAACTTCGATTATTTGCCTTGAATAATCTCATTTAACTTTTACAGCAGAATTGATTCATGCTTTTCTTGACCACACACAGTAATCATATATACCTCACTCAGTAGGCATTGGTCAGAAGATGGAAAGGATCAGGAGCTCATTCTGCTATAAAGTCAGGAGCCACCATAGAAGCTTTTGTAAAGGAAATGTGGTGACTGCTGTTTAGCCCCGAGATCTGGTGCACATCTTATAAGACCTTTACTGTGAAAGGGCATCTAAGAACAACAACTTCAGAATTTATGCCAAATCGTTAAAAATGCTTATTAGTATAATAGGAAAGATTATAATGAATAAAGAACAAGTTCTGCTCTGGAACTTTTTGAAAACACTGAAGAATTTCAAGTTCTCTAATGCTACACTCTTCCTTTGTCTTTCACTCTCTGCTTTTCTTCGCCTGTTTGAATCTCCATGTACCTGACTCTCCATGTACCTTGTCTTTTGCTTTCTGTCTCTTCCTTTCTCCCTATCTCTCTCTGACTCCTCCTTCTGTCTCCCTTTGTTCTAAATTTCCTTCCATTTAAGAGAAAGACCATTTAGTGTCTCACCTCCATTACTGAGGAAGTGTTTGACTTCCAATGCATACATAGTGTGTGTCTGTGTGTATACATGGATTTTATGGACAGATACATAAATATCAAGGTCAACCTAGTATCTGAGACTCAAATTGAATTATATGCATACATATTATTTTTTCATTTTGTTTTTCAGATATATAGGGACTAGGATGTCTAAGAACTGTTCTTAGTCTTACTGGTACAATTACCTTCAAATCTGTCTCTTCTCTAACTTAAAAATCTAGTGAAGAAACAACTGAATACACTTGCTATTACACATTCAAAAGGAGAATAAAAGCAACTTTCTTGCCTTTTGCATCAAAATTGTCTACTAAGACTAGTAATTAGAGGGATTTTTTGATCAAATTCAGTTGCCTTGAATTAAGTATAATAAAGACAAATTCACTAACTCATATTTTTTATATTTCAGGTTTCTTAAAAAATAGTATACATTGTCCATGTTCATAGAAGAAATACCAGAAAATACATACAATTTAATGTACAATCAAAACCCTCGGTGATAACTAATATACTTTAGTTCTCTTTTCCAGATTTATGTCACATCTTCAATTTTTTGTTTTTAAAAATAGAAATGAAATTAATAAGAAGTTTACTAAGCTCCTATTATGTACCAGATGCCCAATTAGATATTTGAGATACATTAGGCAACTCAATAAATAAGTTTCTGCCACTGTGGATTTATAATCTTACTATTTTTGAAACTTATGGTTTCAATATTGTTTTCCTATATACATTTTCCTAGCTATATACATTGACATATTATGTATAATATATATTTAATAATATAAATATTACGTATTTTTATATTTAATGGCTATATAATATTCTCTCATATTTATGTACAAAGTCACAGGTTTTATTTCCTTTTGTGCAACAAAAAAGGAAAAACAATAAAGAGTCATCAAAAATTTAGTATTTGCCCTGAAAAAATGACAAAATAGAGGCCTACAGCTGCCAAGTCATCTTCATGAAGTTACAGAGCTCATAAAGAGTGAAGCAATATTTTATACCCAAGGCATCTGTTTCCAGAACCTTTGCTATGAATCATCACATTATAAAGACTACACCCTTTTATCCTCATAATTCATACCTTCTTTATGTGGATAACCAGGAAAGATGGTTCCCTGAAACTCATTTCCATTATGGGAAATACAAAGTAACTATTTTCATAGGAGGGCTCTTTCTAGGGAAAGGCTAGTCTCCTCTTTCTGAAGAGCTGGCAGCACATGCTCTCTGTGCAGCAGTATTTCTCTACCACTTGCTTCAGAGGATTTCCCCCTGTTGCATTCACACACTCCTTCGAGAAGTTACTGACAACTGTGGACTTCAACTTAGAAAAGAATTGCTCATGTGCACATGATATGCAGGTAATCCCAGGAGGTTCAAACTCTGAAGCCCTCAGAGGAACCTTCTGGGGAAAGCTTTTTTCCCTCTTTCCAATGTTCATAAAGATCATCTGAGGAGTTATTAAAGCATGAATATTCTTGTTCACTCCCATGCCCTCTCCAACAAAATACTACTTCTGAAGTCTTCATTTACCAAAATTTAGGTAATTCAAACGCAGGTAACTCGAGGCCATACCTGAATGCTAGCCTGTTAGAAAGTTCATGGCTACCTAGCTCAAAACCTCTCCAACTGCTCAGCAAAATACAGAGCAAGTCAGATGAGAACTAAGGACAACACTTTCAAAACACAGTTACAAATCTCTCTTCAGTGAGCATGGTAAGAAGTGAAGAGCAGAACAGAAGAGCTTTCTATCAGCTAGCTCATGAGTTTGGGTTCCCACATGCTCTGCTATTCCGGTTAAGGAATATGCCCAAACTTTTGACTCATGGGCACAGTCTGATGAGCCAATCACCTTATACCATGTCTCTGTAGCAATATCTTAAAAGGAATATGCACATGTTTACCTCCATGTTATCTCTCTAGGCTTAACGGTCAGCATAAGGCCCCACATTTCCTTCTTGGATAACAAGCTGTAGGTGCTATACGTTGGTGACACTAGATGGGCTACTCATAGGGATGGATGGAGACCGTTGAAGGAATTAACCAGGTCTTAGACCTGAGAACAGGGTGACCTGGAAAGGAGAACACACAGATTTTCTTGCTCATGCCAAGAGTTCTCCCCACCATCACATTCAACTGACCTAACAAGGTCTCTAAAAAACTCCAAAATAAATCCATATACTACTCAGATCTCTGCTCTGCCACATTTTAGAGAGGTAGTTTGGGGCAGGATTCTTAACTTCTTTGAGCCCCAGTTTCCACAATGTTAGAATAGAGACAATATCCACTTAGGATTGCTATAAAGATTACATTAAATAATATGCTGATATGCTGCAGTGAGTTTACAAAGAACTGTTTAAAAGACATGCTGATTCTAACTAGTGTAGTTATAATTCAGCTTCTACTATAATATGGATGGCTCATCTGGGGGAGCAGTGGCTCTGGTCAAGAAGCTGGCCCCTTCTCCATCACCAACCCCCAGCACTCCTCAGGTTCAATAAAAAGCAAAGGGAACAATTGATAACTTAAATATAATTGCATCAGCATATAAAATAATATTTGCATCAACAGGCAATATGTGATTGGCACAGCATTACCAAAGCTTGTCATGTCCAGCTTGTTATCAGGGAGGTTGTGTGGGAGCTGGCATCTCATTCCTCCTGCTGGCTCCTGACCCATGAGGACCAGCATACACCTCATTGCTTTCAATTCTCCAGGTCATGACCAGTTTCATAGCATCCCTCACTATGATTAGTATTACCGATTTTTAAGCTCCAGCTTCCTGACTTAACTAGAGTTCACCTACCTATTAATATTAGAGAGAGGACAAAGGGACTCTACTGCATTCCCTTCCCTGATACATGTTGCAATAACACTAGCTACAATTTATCTTATCTGGGAGGTGCATCAGAGTCTAACACAAGTTAGATAAATGGCAGGGGGCAAGGAGGCACCTTACTTGCAACAAGTCTTATCAGTACCCTGGAAGGTCATCTTTTAAAGACTAATAAATGACTCAGAGTCACTGTTGACTAAGAATCTTGCTCTAAAGTCCAGTACATATAACATTTAAGTTCTCCTGGAACTCAGGGACCCTGTGCCAATCTCTACACTTCCACGTGATGGTTCCTTATGGTAGGAACACAGGCTTCCGCCAAAGCACACACGGTGAATGCAGCTCTAACTCTTCCTCAGCACATGGCAAAACAGACATATAAACAACAACAAAAGCCCTGAGAACACCCAGGCATCAGTGGAATGCTGGGTCTCAAGTCTCAGTCCCTGTTCTTCCAACAAATGATGTATAAATCATGCTCTTAAATCAGCAGTTCCTCTGTTTCATCTCCTGTGAAATATAGGTAATGATGATATTTCTCTTTTTTCTCTCTCAGGCCTGCGATGAGAATAAAACTGAAGTAAGGTGACAAAATTCTTCAAACATGAACCATTTTGAAAAGTAAAAAGGCACCTCACTGATGTAAAGTGGCATAAAAACATTCAGGAGATCTGTAGGAATCTTTTATGTACATGCAAAAGTTCAGGTACGGTTTCGTACAGAGCATTTAGGTCTTTCTTTTTTTTTTTTCTACCTACATTTTGAATTGGGCTCTGTTCTTTCATTATCAACCCTGCATCGTAACATTTAACCTTTGTTTCTTGGCAGCCTTTATACTATTGCACCCACAGGATCAGAGCAGAACCAAGCTCCCCAGGAGTGATGGTTCCATGTTGTGGAGTCTGATTCCACTGCAAGGATGCTGTTTGCCCATTTCCAACCACAGAACACATGCATTCTCCACAGTTTCTAGAGGTATACAATAACACATTAAAAATCGCATTAAGACAGGCCACAGAACTTGCATAAGTAAATTTAGAGATATAAAGAAGATTGTCAGTCTGAGCAGTCTGGCTGGGACTGTCACGTGATAGAGGGAGTTTACCAAACAAAAGAATTTTTTTCTGAAATCTGCATATGAGAAATAAATCAGAATTAAAAGAAGCAACAACCTCCACAATGAGATTTAAGTGTGTAAATAGGGGCAGTTATGTTTCTAAGGGACAACACAGATATTTTTCTGGTGTAGTTTATTAGTTTCTCATGAGCATGAAATAGACCCACTTTCATTCCAAACTGATGTTATAGATTAGGGATCTCTCTCCTTCCTGCATCTGTTCTTGCAATTCCTTTGCCTATCAAATACTTATAGTTATTTCAAATTTCTCCTTTTAAAGTTTTCCCTACTATGCATGGCTCAATTTAAGCACCACCTTTGTCACAAGCTGACCCAGCCACCCCAGTAAGATCCCCCTCTCACCTTTACTTCTCTAGTGCTCTTGACATTCAGAGTATGTGCATCTTCTACTGTCTCACATGAATGTTCATAACTTATACCACTTCATACCCACTCCTAGATCAGCACCTGGGACAGATTAGGTGCTCAGAAAATATCTGCAGAATTAAAAGTAAATAAGATAATGTTATTAAATTGTCAACACTATTTCTGACAGAGAGGTAACATTCCTTAAATGTTTGTAATTATTGATATCATCAGTAAAACACTCCATGTATTTTTGCACCTAATTCTATGATTTTAAAAGTCCTTTTTAAGAGAGATATGAATCATTCTCAAGTCAATATTTACTTACCTTTTCTAAAAGATGTAAGTAAATGTCAAAGAGGTATAATATTTACTCTCAGGTTGAGCACTTTGTTGCCAAAAGTTATGTGTTTGCCAGCCCAAAGATGGTATCAAAGAAATCAATAAGGTTTTATTACAAATATCAGTATCTGATTTAAATTAATGGCTCTCAAATTTCAGGAATTTCTTTACACAAATATGTATAAGAACAATAGAAAAAGCCTAGTTTGCCCTCTCTCAAGGGTTTGAATCAAGGTAGCATCTTTGTTTTCCCAGAACTTTTCTTTGCAAGTACAAGGTGTTTAACACTTTCAGGTTGGATATCTTAATACATTGGGTGAGTCTTGAGTGGGGCTTTATGATGTTACCTACCATGTGTCATTAGAAAGCAGAAAACAGGTATTTTCCCTAGTGTTGAGATAGACAGTAAGGAGATCTGAGATTCAAGTGGATGTCTACCTGCCCCACATCATATGAGTTCTTTTCTTCTACAAGAAGGAAGTGTTATGTTGCATTTGCATTTTATTAGAATCAGAGCCCTGATCATAGAAGGAAAATTTTAAGTTTTCTAAAGAAAGCCAATTCTATGAAAAGGTAACAAGTTAGGTGAAAATATCTTATACAAGTGATCACCAAACTTGATTTTCACAATTTTGAACTAAAATCAGATTTTATTAACACTGAATGTGTTAACCTCCACGGTTAGACCCCAAAATGTGCAGATGAACTCATGTTCAATGAATCACCCAAGTGTTGATTTCATGACTCTAAAGATGAAGAAGTACAGGTAAGAATAGTATAATTGTCACTAGAGTAAGCAATGAACTAGGACAAGTATGTGTTAAAATCATTCTGGTTTCACAAAAAGATGGAGTTTCCATATCCAGGATTTGTTTGCTCCCAACATCTTCTGAAATCCATACAAGAAGAATAATATTACAGACAGACCTTAAAAGGCTCAGTTTTCTAAGTCCTACATTAAAGGCTACAAGGCAAATGTAGGTTTTGGAGTCAGATCAATGTAGATTCTGGATCATGTTTATCCTTAACCTTTCATATGTCCTTGGCCAAATTAATTATCTTTTTCTGAATCTTGGTTTCTTGCTCTCTGAAATGGGAGTGATAACTACACTCTAAAAAATTATTGTGAAAATTATAACTATAAGCTATTTTACCATAAATTGACTCAGTTTAATTGCCAAAGTTGTTATCAATACATGCTAAGTCTAAAAGTAGCTGAAGGCAAAGACATGCATATCAAAAAATCCAGGAGTCATGCACTTTGATAAATAAAAACATCAATGCTATTATTATCACATAAGTTACGTATTGCAGATAACTGCCCTTGGCTAATATCTTTTTGAACAACATTGACAATGCTAAAGAAACTAGGAATGAGCCGGGTGCGGTGGTGCACGCCTGTAATTCCAGCACTTAGGGAGGCTGAGACAGGAGAATCTCTAGTTCAAAGCCAGCCTCAGCAATCGTGAGGCGCTAAGCAACTCAGTGAGACCCTGTCTCTACATAAAACACAAAATAGGGCTGGGGATGTGGCTCAGTGGTTGAGTGCCCCTGAGTTCAATCTCCAGTACCAAAAAAAAAAAAAAAAAAAAGAAACTAGGAATGAAAAACTGAAACATTAAATGGCATGAAGCAAAAAACATGAAAAAAGTTATTAAAACTTATGATCTCCATAATAGGAATGTCACAAGTATCAATCAGTAAATGTTGGTTAGCATGTTGGGACTCAGTTGAAGAATCTCTCTCTCTCTCACACACACACACACAGCACAAAGCACTAAATATTACAACTACAATTAGAACACAGAACAGAATATTGTGAAATGAATAGCACAAAGGAAACATGGTCTCTTAACAAATCATCTATACTCAAATCCTTTATGCCCCAAGATGCCCACAATTGGTCCAAATCTAGCAAAGGTTCCCATCAAGAAAGGCTGTTCCATATGACCAGGCTACAAGTACTTGGACTTGGACTTAAAATTTGGGGAATTCCTCTTGATACACACACACACACACACACACACACACACACACACACACACAGTCACATGTAAGTTTTATCTTCAAACTTCTGTCCTAGAAGCATGAGCAAAAGGCAAAGGGAGCAGAGGAGGACAAGGAAAGCATCCAGAATTCTTGAAGAGTTAGATGGGCAGTCTACTTATTCATACTTCTCCTGCAGGTGTGATCACAATCATTAGTCTTTTCTTAGCTATAGTTTTCAGCTAAAGATCAGACAAATCCAAAGGATGTACAATGCTGTGTACCCCACTTCTTTCTTCAAGAGAAATCTAAGTGAGAAATTATAAGCCTCTGATTTCATCTTCAGGTTTGGAATTTATGTCCCCTTTAATGACCTGATAGAAAGTGTATGACAATAATGTCCTTTTACATGTATTGAGATATGTGATTCTGTGCATTAGTCCTCAGTGGCACTGATCCCAGTTCACAGATGAGGAAATTCAAACTGAGATTATTATGACAACTGCTCAAGGGCACATGATAAACACATAGGCCTAGAACTCAAGTCTCAAGTCTGATTTGCATTTCATCAAGTTGCCTCCATCTAAGAGGTTTCTTGGATCCCCCACCTCCTAATTCACAAAACTTTCCTCCTCCATGAGGCTCAGACAGATAATGTAGCAAGATGAAACAATTAGCATTGTTTCTGACAACAGGTACATATATACTGAAAAAGTAGTGTGTGTGTGTGTGTGTGTGTGTGCGCGCGTGTGTGTATGCATGTCTGGGGTTGTATTAAGAGACTGGCTTCAGAGGAGAGAGCTCACAAAGTAGCAAACTTGGTGCTCAAACTTTCAATCAATCCCATTACTTATTACAGCCACTAGCTTTCATAGACTACACCACCCACCCAAACCTGACCCACACCATATCTACTAGGCCTATGAGCACAATTGTGTGCACCGAAAACTCAGCAATACTTTTTCAGTCATTTCTTCAATGAACAGGTGAGAATTTGGTCTGCCAAAATTTCCTTCTCTCTTATTCAGCTTAAAAATCTTTTCAAAGTAAGAGATAACTTGTAGCTTGATGTATCCCAAATCCCCTTTTCCCCAGTATTTACCTATTTGATATGTTTGAAATCAGAAATTTTAACTACCTAAAAAAGTGAAAAAAATTCATAAATTCAAATTTAACTGGGATCAATGATTTCAGTGGTTTTTAATAATATTAACTATTTTAAATGTAAGATATGATTTTTAAGATAGGGAGTGAGAGCCAAGGTCTCTAGGAGCTGGATGGAGTCTCTGTTGTATTTATTTCAATAAACTTGTATAGAAGGACATATAAAACAGAATCTGTATCCTGAAGTCAGGATACGAGGATGGCGCGGAAGTCTCGGGACAGGACTATCAATTCTGGCTGTTGCTGTTGTGATTTGCCACAATACAATCTATTCTTATGTTCCAAAATAGTTTCCAATGAGTAAACATTTATGTTAAATGCTCAAAACTTTCATTTCAAAAGCTTACAATGAGCATAACTGAAGTTACATATCTCTGGAAAGGTCTGGCAATTACATTACAAATGAAGATAGGGTGTCTGGTGCTGGGGTAGGTAATTGGTGCACATTTCAGACTAAGCTTTCAATCTCCTGTTTATTTCTTCTACTTATTCATTTAGTTTAATTGTTACCCTTTCATGAGTACAACATTCTTACTGTCCACTTCTGTGACAGCTTATAAAACCTTTACATGCTTTTAAAATGGTCTTTAATCATCAAAACCAAAGTTGTTGTTTCAAACAATCTGCCAATAAGAGTCTCCAGGTTTACTTTTCAGTTTGAACATGGCCCCCAATCCCCAACTTTCACCTCTGCTAGCTTCTCTGGGTCCACAGAAGCCCACCACCACCAGTCAGCCTGCTGTAACCTAGCAATCCCCTTTTTCCCCATAAGGAATAGTCCAGTTTCTCTGCTCTTCATTAGTGGAGGTCAGGCAAGGGACAGGGGCGATGACACACACATACACACACTGGGGTCCTGAGGAAGATGGTACAACTCCCTCTAAGTTGAATCCTTCTGAGAATCATAAACAGGGACTGCATGGAAAGCAGCAATTACCCACTGGAGATCTAGTCTTCTAAATGACTCTGTAAAGATGTCATTTGGGGCTTACTT